>CM068748.1:23511933-24192009 GCA_035084275.1 Hydrolagus colliei | reverse complement strand
TGTCAGATTTTCAATCTCCTGAGTGAAACGGGGGGGGGGAACGTGTTCTTTGCGAATTATATTCGACCGTTTCCAAGTTAATTTAGACTCGTTAACTCACGGACGGTTAAGACTTTTACGGAAATTAGCAAGCAATGATAGAGAGAGAGAGAGAGAGAGAGAGAGGGGGAAACTCATTCTCTAACAGTGAAGAAGTGGCTCATTAGAAAGTCATTTGACTGATATATAGGCGTCAGACTGATGTTGTTCTTCTTATCCTTCCTTTTCAGTGAGAAACTCAAACCTTCCTGAACACACACACAGCCAGCTTTTCCTGTTGTATCCTCTGATCAGTATCTCTGTTTAGGAACTATTTAGACCTCCATATATCAACTGATTTACTTTTAAAAACAATCCCGCTGCGATTTGCAAGTGGGAGTTTGGAGAACCTGGTGACCCAAGTCAGGCGCAGAGTTAAAGCGTTTTAAAGTCACGGCTTCAAGCGACTAAACCGGGGGGGGGGAGTGAATCAATCTCTTCTCAGTTAATGATCAGTTGCAATTATCCCAGCCATACACTAGAGCGAGTCATTACATTTAGATCTCTCTCTCTCATACATATAATGTCTATATACACATGCACGTGTGTATATATATGTATATGTACTGTATATATAAATCCCCGTTCATGACCGAGCAAATGAACCTGTACTTTTGCAATCTCTCGCCATCACTCGAAACTAAATTACCTTTTTCTTTACTGTCAAACCCAAATCTATTTTATGGAATCAGAATTTCATTCGCCCTGAATCATGCATTGCTAATTTATATCCCACAACACACACACTCACACACACACATATATATATATATCCACACATATATACACACACACACAGAATCCAATCGCTGGACAGAATCTTTAACCGATTCATATGGATATGAATAGGCATATATTCGTTTAATTTTTGTTTTAAAAAAAACTAAGTTGATCCACTGCTTAATGCAGTGATTCTCGCTAATCCATACAAACAAACAATAACAAACTTTGCAAAGAAAGCAACTGTCTCATCACCATCTTTTTTTTAATAGTAAAAAAAATATCCACGCCTTCTCTGTATAAACTGGCCCTCTGGACCCCTGTGTTGTCATTCGTACAATCACTTACCTTCACATTAACCACCGCCCGCCCATACATTACCTTTACCTGAAACACATTGCACAACACACTGAACCTCACACCCCCAACCACACCAACCCCCCCGGGTTGCCCCTTTTATTAGTTCAATGACCCGAGTTGCGTGCACCTGTTATCTGTGTTGCAGAACTCAACACATTTATACCCTAACTTGCCAACAAGCCCCCCTTTGCTCTGTGTGTGTTAGCCTGTACCTTTGCTGTGTGTTGCTCTATACACTTGCTGTGTGTTAGCCTGTACCTACCTTTGCTGTGTGTTAGCCTGTACCTGTCTGCACTCTCTACTCTGCGTCTTTGCTTTACCTCGAGTACATCTTTGCTATATCTGCACCCATCCCCACCACCCCTATCTGGACAGAGAAAAAGCTCATTTTCTTAGTCTAGTCTGGCAGCCTCCTCCTTTATACCGCGGTGTGTATATATATATATATATATGAATTGCCCCCAACGTCAGAACTAACTTGATCCATCGAGTTTCCCGAATTGCCTCTGAAACTGATCCCTGAAATGAGAGTAGACGCTCTACACGATTCCCATGGCCTTGACATAAGGTACAGCGATAAATATACACAGCTAATGAGCAATTACCATATAATCACCTTCCAATTAGCTTGCATAATGATGAATTAAACATTCCAGCCTGCTGGATTAGGTTTCCTTTACTCGGTATATTATTTACGAGGGGCTGGCCGCTCAAAGCACACACACAAAAAATATCGAATTATATAGGGACTTTCCTGATCAGAGAGCCATTAGAAATTCAATTGTAGACTCTCTTTTTTTTTCATTTGGCAAATGGGGCAATGGCGGGCTGTCTACAGACTGTGAAGTCAGTGTTTGTCTCGCCTCTAAATTAATTAGGGGGGGGAGAGAGAGGGTAAAGTGGGTAAAGTGTTGGTGGGATGGGGGGGTTGGGGAGAGTGAGGGTAAGTTCATACAATGAAATGAGCCATTTGTCCAATATAGATAGATGTACACTTAGTGTAAAGTCATGTACTGTACATTTTCATAAGCAAACACTTTCTTTTTTAAAAAAACCAAATTGCAGGTTGAAGGATATCAGCAATCATTCCACTCAACAATGATTTGAAAGCTCTTCATTGATCTGTTTGTTTGTTGAGATAAATTTACAGAATTCATTCAGTAGCGTTTTGTTTTGCGGTCATCTGAAGTGAGGCTGGGAGAAAAAAAATCTTCTCCCAACCCAAACCTCCTATTTTATTATATCTCCCGTTTTTTAACAGATCAGGTAAAATGTAAGATGAGTTAGAGGTTGTTCTGTGTGCCCTAGACAGCCTATTTCTGCGGAGAAATTTACCGAATAAATGCTTCTTTTGGACAAACCAGACGTTTTAAAGATGGATATCGGATAAAATGCTAAAAGTAAAAGTTTATTGCATATAGCATTAGCTTCTCTCTCTCTCTCTCTCTCACCCTCTCTCTCTCCACCCTCCTTATCAACACCAGGGTCATCAGATATATTTAACTTTGTGGCAGGGTCGGGGAATAAGTTAGAATAGCAAAGCAGTTATGTGTTGAAAGATTGTATTTCTAATATATATGTAAAAGGAGGAAAAACACACACACACACAGCAACTGAATGTGCCACAACACAGGAAAGAGGGAAGGAGAGAAGAGAGGAGAGAGAGAGAGAAAGAGTGGGTGAAACGTGAAACGGATAGGCGGTGGATGGTGTATAATGTATGGTCAGAAGCTTAATTATTAAATGCGTTTCTGAAAGCTGTTCAATTAATGACGGCAATGAACCATATTTTACAAAATCAACAAGCAATCTGTGGCCTGGCAGAGCTAGTCTCTGTGTGTGTTTGTGTGAGAGAGTGTGTGTGTGAGCAGGAGTCTAAATAGCTCTTGTGTGAATTGTTCTGTGTACAGTATTAGATGGCTTAGCAAAAAAAAAACGATTGTAGGTGTCTATATCTCTGACTACTTTGAATATGTGGCTTCATAGTCGTAACAAGCCGACAAAATTAACTTGGAGTCCTCTAAATCATCTCTACTGCATGATTTACGAGCAGTGTGTTAGTTATGTGTGTGTGTGTGTGTGTGTGTTGCTTTGGTTCGACAGACAAGACACACAGACCATAAGCAAAGAAAATGTTGTATTGCCAGACACGAGAAAACATTTCGAAGAAAGCAGAAGAAATAGTGATGAATTGAGAAATCATGTGAAAGCCTAAAATGAAATAGTGGGCAAACAAGCATGGATAGATCATTGCTGCGTATGTTAAACAGGAGGATTGATTTTATTTATATATATATATATAAATATATTTTTATATATGTATATATTTTTGACTCTGGTGTGAAAAGTATGAATTGACTAAACTATCAACATATACAGATGTGTATATATATACCATATACACACACACTCTCACACCCGAATCCCGTATCATCATGGTTTAAATGGGAAAACGTGGGAAATTGGGGTTTAAAGTCTAAGTTTAATTTAATTTTTAACTTACATTTCACCTTTAATGTGTACAATCACCCACCCCCACTCGCCCGGATTAATTACATAGAAACTACTGTTCTTCTATAGAGCAACAGAACAGCGTTGTAGGATGTTGCTCTATAATATTGAACGATTATACATTCGGAATTGCTTTTAAAAAAAACTAGTGTGTAGATAAGGTGATTGGTGTCTGATATAGTGTCTCCCCTCCCCACCCCACCCCCACATACCTACCCCCCAACCCACTGCACACACCGTTTATTTGAATTTCCAGATAGAATACAAAATCTTTCTTAATTTAGACAGCACGGTACATAATAATGATAATCCTTGCTTTTGATGAATATACAGTAAAGTGAATCAACTGTTCTTTTTGTGGGCGAAACGCAGCAGCCAATTGCGCACAGCATTGTCCCCACAAATGGTGGTGGATTGAGATGACCAATTCATTATTGATTTTACCCATTTTTTTTCCCCCCTCCACCCAGAAATAATGCCCTCCCAGAATGTGTCTGTCTGTTGGTGTAACTTGGAGCCTCACTCTTCCAATAAAAGCGTGTGATTATTGAACACCAAATTCAACGCCGGGCAGATAGATCGACGTTCTGTGTTGCAAGTTGGGTTAAGCGATGGGACAGATGACTCTATGGTTATTGCATCACTTGGTTTTTAGCTCAAAATTGGCTATGTTTAGGCCGGCCGGGTGGGGAACTGAATCACATGAAATCACATAGACACCCATCCCCATCGCCATGCTGAAGAATATCTAAACCAAGCTGAGAATTCCATGCACCTCACCTACACATGGAAATCCCAGAGATGTTTATTGGGATGACATTGGGTTACCACAGGTTAACATTCCTCCTTCATGGTCAGCCATTACCCCGCATGAGTAGTTATTCAATAAGGCAAGTAATGTTCACACCAGTCAAACCTAACCTCTGTATATACCCTCACTCCACACACAGACACTCTCTCACACTCACACACACAACTGGCTCCTTTAGTTACCAATAACAATTCCATGGGGGTGGGTTGGACATGTTGGAAAATAAAGCAGGATATATTGAAGATATGCCAAATACATACAATTCTCTATATTTCCCAACACTTCTCTCTGTCTCGTTGGAAAATATTCAACATCTCTCAGATAATTTATAAGCCTTTCTTTAAAAAGTTACTTTATCCATGCCTTTCCCATGCCTCTAAACTTATATTTTTCCCTACTGTAATAGTACAATTTTAGTAAGGTCACTGCATTAAAAGCATACTTAAATAGTAAGTTTAGCTCCCATTAATTCCCATTTAAGTGGGAGTGGGGGTTTGCTAGCCACTGTTGAACTGGCTAAAGCTTAGTATGATTTCATTTAATTTCTGAAATAGGTTGCCCTTATACAGACATAAGCACACAAATAGACACAAATACCTACACATACACAGAAATTAGAACAAATACATAATAATATTGCTTATATTTGATTTAGCGCCTTTCATACTTATGGGACGTCTCAAAGCACTTCACAAAATCTACTGTAATATGCAGTGACTTTGTTTCATGGGTGAAAGGGAAGGTTCATAATTATCTGAAGCACTGTGAGACATCTCAAAAATGTGATAAGGCACCATATCGAATGCAAGGATTAGTATTATTAGTTCATATAGCACCTATTGTTGAGACTTCTCAAAGTGCTTCACAGAATATAAAGTGAATGTAAAGTAAATTGATGGTGTATGTTGCGGATGAATTATTACCTAACACTTGTCTCCTTTTGCCAATACCCAGTGAGTCAACTGAAATAAAAATAAATATTGCAGCCGAAACTTAATGTGTACTTGTGTGTGTGTATTTTTTTTGCTGCCTAAATTTTAATAGGGATGGGAGGCAATTGTGATACATCGCCACATTAAAACCATACGCAACCGTGTGTCATATTATGGCATTAGATCGGTTTATATTCGACCACGCCTAAGGTCACCTCCCCATTCCCCTGGTTGATGTCGTGCTCTGCCACTGTCAAACACTCTGGCCTGCGTGGGGGGGCACTATATAAATGCAAGTTGTTGTTGTTCCAATGCAATGTTCAAAGTCTGGAGTACAAGCAAAACCCTCTTGGATATATATTATCTATATCTATACATATATTTATCAAAACACGTTAAACGTAAAAAAAAGGCTGATGACTTGGTCACTCGCTTGGTAAGTACCAACTTATTTGCAAACATACAGACATTTCACTGAACACTGCATGCAGTCCAATGCAACAAACCCTTTTGTTTTCTTTCTATATATAAAAAGAAAGAAAATGGCTTTGACATCTGTAAAACATCTGTACAGTATACCAATGAAATAGATACGTTTTTTTACAAAATCTTTTTTTCTTAGGTGATGGGAGGTGGGGAGAGTGCATATTATAATTCAGAGGGCCTTTGCCCAGAAATTGTCAATTGCCATTGATGGGTTACAGTTTTTGACATTTCAAACCTTTGATGAGCAAAATTCCACTGTTGCACCCAAACCCTTAGAATGATGGAATTCAGACAAGCGAGGAACATCTAGGCTTCTTAGTAAATATCCATGACGCAAGAATTACCTTATCCTTTTGCATAAGAATGTTTCCACACTCCACCCCCCCCCCCCCGCCACAAAAAAGACAAATAAATAAATTGCCGTTTCTCATTGCACAACATCGCGAACATGTTGTAGTGTTCATAAAAGGCCACGTGTTATTGTGATGTTGAATAATTCAAACGTAGCTTGGCTTTTTAGAGGCCCTTTCCTCACAAGCAATGCTGGGTGCGCATTTGACAGCTACCCTGAACAAGGCAGGTGCCGATTGTACTTTGAAACCCGGCCCCAGAAGAAAGTGAGAGTCTGCACTTGTCATCACTCTGTGGCGAAACTGTGAGATGATCGCATATGACAAGTGGGTCCACGGAATTGGGAAAACATGAGCGACACAGAGGCAGAAGTGAGAGAACTCACACTAGCAGCTTGCATTCTTTGCAGCCTCCCCACCGCCCAACCTCCCCAGTTCAATAGTGGCTCAAAGCTTCATTAGTTGAAAAAATAACCTTTTTTTTTTACATTCATGGAGTCTTGTAGTGTGGTGGTGAGAGTGATCACTTCACAAGCGAGAGGACCTGAGTTCACCTCCTGAGCAGGATGAAACCTTAGGCAAGTTTCCTAACTCTACACGCCTGTTTATCTAACACTAAGTAAGAATCCGGTTGTTAGTTGATTGGCTGATCACTTCCAGGGATAATAATCCCTCCAAAAAGGAAAACAATTGGTCACTCTATCCACGACTGATTGTTGGACACTGCTGTGTGCAACTGGTTGCTGCGTTTCACCCACAAATATGTTATAATTATTATTATTATAATTATAAATACCTAATCAAGCCACTTTATGCAACTAACTCACCCCCCACGCTGCCGAAACACTCGTGCACGCGTACATCACCTCAAGGCTGGACTACGGAAACTCTCTCCTCGTCGGCCTCCCCAGTTCCTCCATTCACAGGCTGCAGGTCGTCCAAAACTCTGCAACCCATGTACTATCCCACACCCGCCTTCGCGACCACATAACCCCCACCCTCGCCCGTCTCCACTGGCTCCCCATCCTCCAGAGGATCGAGTTCAAGATCCTCGTCCTCACCTTTAAGGCCTTAGACGGCCTTGCCCCGCCCTACCTAACCAATTTACTCTCCCCCTATAAGCCCACCCGGACCCTCCGTTCAGCAGGTCTTGGCCTGCTCCAAGCCCCCCGCCCGAACCGCCCCAGCATTGGAGGCCGGGCTTTCAGTTTTTCCACTCCCACCCTGTGGAATTCCATCCCCCAATCCCTCCATCTTGTTCCTTCCCTTTCCTCTTTCAAGGCCGGTTTGAAGATTTTCCTCTTCAACCGTGCCTTTTGTTCCCCCCCGAATCTTTCGACCTCCCCTACGTGTTTCACCCCTTCCCGAACACTCCCCTCCCAGCTCGGGTCACACACCTCCTGTGCAGCGCCTTGGGACGTCTTCCCGACGTGAAAGGCGCTTTACAAGTTTAAGTTGTTGTTGTTGTTGTTTACAATATATTCAGTGAATTGCTTGGAGACGTCTCAATGACATGAAAAGTCACTACATCAAACACATGGAGAGGGAACACATATTGGAAAAGACTGTCGTGGGTAGGAGCACCTATTCATATCACCTCCATCATCAGAACAACATCGAGACTTAGAACACAGATTGTCTACGATGAAGCAGTCCTGGGGGAGCTGCTTTGCTGGAGGTGCTGTGGCTTGGACGAGTTGTTAGGTGTTGTCCTGTCTCCCTGTTCAAGCCGACGTTACAGATCCCATGGCTCTATTAAAAAAAGAAGTTGAGTTTCTCCTAGTGTCCTGGCCAACAATCCTCCAGATAAAATTGAGCATTCACCTCATAACTGTTTGTGGGACATTCTTGTGTGCAAATTGGCTGCCGCATTACACTGTGCTCATTGCCTGAAACAGGGAGGAGCAGGAAAAACACCGGGATGAGTGGCCAACAAAGGTGCTGGCTTGACATCAGACAGGGAGGGTAAGAGTTTAATTGAATGATACCTTTGTAACCTCGTCAGTCAGGCTCAAAGAGAGAACAAGTCTCTTAATCCATACTTCCATAAACAACTAAGGTCATTGTACAACAGCAACGACAACATTTTCAGCCAGAAAGAAAATACATTTTGTCCAAAACGGAGACAATATTTACGGGGTGGTTCAAAAGAGTGTCTGGAGACATAACTTGTTTCGCCACAGCTTCAGCATGGAAGACATTGATCTGAGTGACACCAGCTGATATATCGAGTGATCCATTAACTTCATAGCTTTCACTGGTGACTGAAGATTTTTCCATTTGCACAATAATAATAATAATAATCCTTGCATTTGATATAGCGCTTTTCACGTCTTCTGGGTGTCTCAAAGGGCTTCACAGAATATACTGTAAAGTGAATTGACTGTATATTTGTGGTCAAAATACAGCAGCCAATTGCGCACAGCAGTGTCCACAAATAGTCGTGGATTGAAATGACCAATTTTTTTAGTATTGTGTTTTTTTTGAGGGATTATTATCAGGTGTATGGAGTAAGGAAACTTGCCTAAGGTTTCGCCCTGACCTGCCTGGATTCGAACACAGGTCACATGCTTGTAAGGCGAGTGCTCTAACCACTAAGCCACAGGAGCTCCACCTTAAGGGCTTAAAATCAAACACAAGGTCTATTCATTATTCCAATGATTGAAAATTGTTTTCTCTGGACGGTGGAAACGCCATGTGCTACGTATATCTTCCTGTAAGTCAGATTTGATAAAACCATAGCCTAGTAATTCAGCTGACACTCCACATAATACAGATCATCAGCACCTCAGAGCAGGAGAGTGAGGAGAGCAGATGTAGTTATCTTGGCAATGTTACAATCTAATTGGTGAGAGAAGATCTAAGGCCATTATGCTTGAGTCCCGAGCACGCAGTTGAGCGATCCACAAGGTCACCTTTAGACCTCTTTGTTGTGACTGGCCTACCTACACAACACCAACAACAAAAAACTTGCATTTATATATAGCACTACATTTACAGCGCACAACGTCTCATTTCAAAGTGCATGGTGTGAATATAGTGCTGAAGTGAAATGGTTACATTATCAGTGATTGTTTTGTAGTTGCTCTAATCATGACGAGGGCAGATTTTGTGGATAAATAAACCCTGATGTGTATTTTTGGCATGTGAGCCGCAGAGAAAAATGTATCTTGAGTTTTTTTTTGTTCCCCCTTTGAAAAGAAATCAATGGATTTATCCTAGTTCTTCACCTGGGGCAGATCTGAAGATATGTGTGCTTGCCTTTGCTTCTTAAAGGGATTATCTCGGCTTTGTCAAAGTCCTCTTTACTGCCAAAAAAACGAGAATGGGTTACAGTGGAAGTCAATCTGCCTGTGCTCGGCGGCTTTTCTCACACATCTATAGTCTTTTCATGTCAATGGGAATAGCTTTATTTGAAAGGGAAGCGCACTTGTGTACAGATGTAGGGAAGAAATAAGAAAAGATCACAACCTGTAGGGAAATGGGCGAGAAAATCTCTCTCCTGGGATCCGTTTATGTGCTTTATGTACTTTACTAGGTTTCAATTAAAACCAGGGCATCAGTGAAGGGCACCCAAAACGCAAAGTTCTGTTACATATTTATGATAATCCATGCATTAGATTTAAGAGATAGAAGCAGAGACAACCCAACTCAACAATAAGTCAATAAGTCAGTAATAATTAAAAAAACAATAATCCTTGTGTTTGATATAGCGCTATTTCATACTTCTAGACATCTCAAAGCGCTTCACAGAATATATTGTAATGTGAATTGACTGTATAGTTGTGGGTGAAACTAAATGTTGACAAGATGGAAGTCATACTCCTTGGCTCTCGTTGACGTTTTCGGTTCCACGCCTTTCACCTCCTCCACCTATCTGACCTGCCGCTAAAACTCTCCGAACCTGTACACAACCTAGGCATCAGGTTCGGCCCCCAATTATCCTTCCTCACTCACATCTAGTCCCTCACCAGCATCGCCTTCTTCCATCTCTGCCATATTGCCTGTCTCAGCCAATATCTCACCCCAAAAGCTGCTGAAACCCTGGTCCATGCCTTTGTCACCTCTCGGCCGGACTATTCCAATGCCCTCCTCCCCTCCACTCCTCTGCACACCCCTACCTCTCTAACCTCCTCTTTCCTCACATCAGTACCACGGCCTCCGCTCTACTGGGTCTGGTCTACAACTTTTCCCCCAAATCCTCCGCTCCACCATCGGCGGCCATGCATTCAGCCACTACGCTCCGAAACTCTGGAACTCCCTCCCTCAATCTCTTCCTCTGACCCCCCTCCTTTTCCACCTTCAGGTCGCGCCTGAAGATCTTTTTGTTGGACAGCGCCTATGTTCACCTTCCTCCTCCCCCTGGGTCAGCCCCGGGCTCCGCTATTGTGAAGCGCTTTAAGAAAGCCGTCTGGCATGGAGGGCACTATAAAAATGCAACTTGTTGAAATGTGACAGCCAATTGCGCACAGCAGTATCCCACCCACAGTTGTGGATTGAAGTGACCAAATTATTATTATTTTTTTTAGAGGGATTATTATTAGGCGTGAGGAGTAAGGAAACTTGCTCAAGGTTTCACCCTGCCTGGAATTGAACCCAGGCCTCTTGATTGTAAGGTGAGTGTTCTAATTGCTGAGCTACAGGACAATGCAAGTAAAGTGACTAATTGTGGTAATAGTTGTTGGTTGTCATAGAATCGTAGAATATTACACCACAGAAGCGCGTGTTTTAGCAGAGCTACCCAATCATGTAAAAAACAAATGCTCATCTCCACTCTGGTTCTTTTGCCAATTATCTTCGAACCATTTCCCCGAGGTTAACTACCCACACAGTCTCTCCCTATTTACTCCATCAAAACCCCATATAATTTTGCCAATAAAGTTTGCAAACCACAGCTCCATGGAACTTGATATCCTTATATTCTTTGTAAAATGTCACTATTTAATCTGCTCCCGGTGTAGAGGGAATTGAGGGAAATCGAGGGAAAACGTTTGAACATGTTATGAATATTTTGCTTTTGTGCCAGTAACTTCCTGGGAAAATTCAATGTCAGTTGAAAGCTTTTCTATCATTTGGCAGCAGAGTGAGGGCACCAGTCACTGCATGATATGTCCACTGACTGATATTGTTAGTGGACAAGCCACACGGTGACTAGAGGTTTCCCCTCACACAAGGATTAGAGTATTGGCGATTAGCTGTATTGGCGAGGAGCTTGGTGACAGATCATAAGCAGATTCTGGAGAAGACAACACATACGTGGGGATGTAATAATGATTTGATATTATTACATAATTATTATATAATTATATAATAATTTGATATAAATATTTGACATAGAGCTTTATCATGTTTTCAAGATGTCTTAAAAGACTAATAATAATAATCCTTGCATTTGATATAGCACTTTTCACATCTTCTAGACATCTCAAAGTGCTTCACAGAATACACTGTAAAGTGAATTGACTATGTTTTTTGGTGAAGAGTAGCAACCAATTGCACACAACAGTGCCCCACGAACAGTCATAGATTGTGTGACCAAATTATGATTTATTTTTTAATGGGATTATTACCACCCAGAAAAGCGATCCAGCAATCGATTAATAACCAGGTTCCTACTTACTGCTAGGTAAACAGAGGCGTGTGGGGTAAGGAAACTTGCCCAACATTTTGCACTGCGAAGCGAGTTCTCTAACCACTATGCTTGTGGGCAATTGGCTGTCAGATTTTGCCCACAGAATATAGGAGCAATTCACCTCAAAGTATATTCTGTGAAGTGTTTTGTGACTCTCAAACACATGATAAGATGTTGTATGTATTTTTATCATATTATATTATGATGGATGTGATTCAAATCATTTACAAACCATTGGCACGTTGATGAAGGTAGAGGTTATGCTGTCAAACCGCATACGCTACAAGGGAAGATTGTTTTCCTAACAAAATTATATTTCTCATTTGCAGGAATTTTCACGCTAAAGATCTTTTAATGTGAGATAATTATGAACCTGTGCCAATTCCCTGTTTCTTTTGGCGCTCTTGTGGCCTCTTTGTTGGACCGTGGACATTTATTCTATAATTGTGTTCCACTTTTCCCTTTTTTTGGCACCTGTTTGTGGCAATTAATCCATTTCCAGAATTCCTGAAGGATTCACTGCGCGTTTTAACCCTTCGGTGACTTGTTGGGATCGCGATGGCTGAGATGATTTAGCTTCAATCTGTGGATTTTACGCACTGTTTCAACAGAGTAACACTGTACATCTCCTGTAACGGTATATCTAACAGTGCATCCAATCTACAGACTGGAGGTAAATTCCCTCAATAATTGCATAACCATTGGTCACATTCACTAAATACTGTATTTACATCTAAAGTTAAATTGGGTACAAAGACTTCAAATAAAACCACAGACCATAGAAATTGTACAGCACGCAAAAGGTCATTTGGGATCTTTTAAATTTGTCATTTCATCAAGAGGTGTCACCACAAAATACAGTCACTACATGTTACAGTAAATCCTGTGAAGTGCATTTGATATAGAGCCTCATCACATCATTGACACCTTAAGGTTTTATATCATGTGGAAGGATTAGTATAATAATAATCCTCACATTTGATATAGTGCCTTATCATGTTGTTGAGGTGTTTCAAAGCATTTCACAAAATATACTGTAAAGTGTAGTGACTGGATATTTTGTGGGTGAAACGTATGTGAGTAAGATTACCAGATTGAAGAAATCTATATTTTAACAAATGGATGCAGTATGTTCAGAAATACACATAACGCACCACAGACATAACTAAAGATATAAAGATATAATGTACAATTTTACACACTATATATATGTTTAGTGTAAGGAAAGAGGCTTATGACAAACAAATTTATATAATACAGTACACAATTACAGTATCATGCAATATGAACCCAAACAGTAGCCTCCATATAGGGTTAATATCGCTTAGCTGGATGAAATGCATTTATTCGATTTTGATTAAAAATTAGAATTCTCACTCAGTGAAACTAATTGGAACATAAACTGCGGCCAAAGCCTGCAGTTCACAGAAAGCAGCTAAAACACCAAAGTTATTGTTCACATCAGCCACGAATCTCACACGTCAAATCAAAAAAAGCTAATTAAATGGTCTAATTAGGCCAGCCTTGTCAGACTGAGAGGTAATTAGTACAGTAGATCGCCATTGCTTGAAACCCTGTACAACAGGAAAAGTTTCGAGGCATTGTAAGCAGCAAAAGGATCACGCACTTGAAGAGTAGTGATTTCAGCAAAATAAAGTGTAAAAGACACCTGGCATGAACAGTGAAACAAATCAGTCCTTAGAATCTAAAATATTAGTAGTCTTAAATGAGTTCTCACTGCCCTATGGCTACCAATTACATTTTCTCACTGATAAATCCCCATCCACTAATGAGCCGGGTTTTCATACCTGACCTTAACAGGAACCTAGGGCACACTGATGTGGCTCAGAGGTAGCGTAGATAAGGATCAAAAGAGAAAGAGTAGCACTGAATAAATACTAGACGCATTTTGAAAACTTGGAATACAGTATTGTTGTTAGTTTAACTCACGCTGAAGTCAATGGTATTTGATGGAAGCGAGATAATCTGGGTTTGATTCCTGGGCAGGGCGAAATGTTAGGCGAAATGTGTCCTTCCAAATAAATAAAAATTATTTGGTGACTCAATCCACAACTGTTTGTGGACACAGATGTGAGCGGATGCAAACAACACATACAGTCAATTCACTTTATAGTATATTCTGTGAAGCGCTTTGAGAGCGTTGTGAGGGCGTGATATCAAATGCAAGGATTATTTTATCTCAATAACTGTCCCTTAAATGCTCTTCATCGGGTGTTTTAAACAAAGGCACAATCGGCAGTGGAATTTGTGACAGAACAATGCCATAAGTAGCTGTTTACTGGCAACCATTTCATGCCTCATGTGTAGCTGGCATATTAAAACCTACATATTCAATTTCTACACCCCACAATAGGGAGGGCATTTATTGCTGAACACACTCATTATCAGCTGTGCATTCGCACCAAAAAAACATAGTCACTGCACTTTACAGCATACCCTGTGGGGCGCTTAGGGAGGTAATGAATGGCTTACTATTATTAAAGTTTAAATCACGCTGAGAAGGTAATTTCTAAATGTTGTACAGTGATTAATATTATGATGATTATTCCATTGAACCAACACGGTGGACCTTGGCCTGAGAAAATGAACCACTTAAAATTTCCTGTCAATGGCGACAATTAACGTGAGGCAGAGAATTTAGAACCGTAGAATTTTACAGCATGGAGGTGATTTACATAGGTTCACTGAGTGCTATGGCATGGAAACAGGTCGTTCACTTCAACTAGACTGTGCTGGTGTTTATATTTCACACAAGGCCTCACCCCTCCTATAGTATAATCCTGTAGTATAGTGGTTAGAGCACTTGCCTCGCAAGCGAGAGACCTGGGTTTGATTCCAAGCAGGGTGACACCTTGGGCAAGTTTCCATACTCCACACGTCTGATAATAATCCCTCAAAAAAAAAACAATCATACTATATATGGGTCACTTCAATCCATGACTGTTTGTGGAACACTGCTGTGCACAATTGACTGTTGCGTTCTACACACAAAAATATTCAGTCAATTCACTTTACAGTATATCCTGTGAAGTGCTTTGAGATATCTTAAAGACACGATGAGGTGCTATTTCAAATGCAACGATTATTATTATTATAGATCCTAATAGCCCTCTTTGTGTTAAAAAAAATGTCTTTCCTACCTTCTATCTTTGTTTTTTTGTTTACTGACTGTTCCATTAGGCGCTCTTCGGTTAGTAACTCACTGACCAGTTGAAATTTAGTAATTGCCTTATCAAAACTCTCCTTTAGTGTGGAAACATGTAACATTAAAATAATAATAATAATCTGTGCATTGGATATAGTGCTTTTCACATCTTGTAGACACCTCAAGTCGTTTCACAGAATATACTGTAAAGTGAATTGCCTGCATATTTGTGAGCGAAACACGGTGGCTAATGGCGCATAGCAACGTCCAACAAACAGTCGTGGATTGAAATGACCAATTTATTATTGTTTTTTCTTTTTCAAGGGATTATTATCAGGTGTGTGGAGTAAGGAAACCTGCCCAGGGTTTCACCCTGCCTGGAATCAAACCCAGGTCTGTCGCTTGCAAGGCAACTGCTCTAACCACTGAGCTACAGATGCACAAGGGAACACATTTGCCTGAATAATAAAACCATAAATGTAGCATGAATTGAATAGAAGAAGTGGAAAATAAAGCTCTTAGGATTTACTTGCCAATTGCAATCGATGTGATTAATGTAATTGGGTGGGTAATAAAATCTACCTATATATTCCAGTGTGAAATTCCAAAGGCAGATTATTACCTTTTCAGCGGCTTATCAAAACTTCACATTGGAGTACAGTCCTGCAGAGAAAGCTGGCGAGGATTTATAGATTATGATAAATGTACCAGTTCAGCTAGTGCCAGAGCTGCTAAGTTGGTACTTTGATGTGAATCATCATAAGAGACCGTACCTTCTTTTTAAAATCGTAAATTAACAAGGGTTTGTGAAAGGTGCAATATTAAGTCGCTTATAGAGCTCTCAAATGAAATGCTCTCTTCATCCAAACCTATCTTGTGGTGTTATAATAATGATAATAATAATCCTTGCATTTGATATAGCGCTTTTCACGTCTTCGAGATGTGTCAAAGCGCTACACAGAATATACTGTAAGGTGAATTGACTGTATATTTTGTATATATTGTATATTTGTGGTCGAATATACAATATATACAATTGTGCACAGCAGTATCCCCAAAACAGTCGTGGATTGAAATGACCAATTTATTATAGGTGTTTTTTTGGACAGATTATTATTCGGCGTGTGGAGTAAGGAAACTTGCCCACGGTTTCGCCCTGACCTGCCTGGATTTGAAACACTGGTCTCACGCTTGTAAGGCGAGTGCTCTAATCACTGAGCTACACTGAGGGAGAGGAGCTACTCGTTGACCTATCCTCATTCTGGTTTCCTTGTTGGTGGGGGTAGTGGGAACTGTATTAAAGTGCCCTATGATAGAATGATGTCTCGTTTTATAGTGCGGGCCTGCAGTGAAAGGGTGTAGCTGACCAGAGGCGTGGTAGACTCTGGGATGCCACTCTGCACGATGGCCGATGAGCAAATGGAAGTTGTTGTTACATACATTTGGGCAAAGATAGTCTTTTGGGGATCTGCACCTTGGCTTGTGGGATCAGTGTGTATTCCTCAGAAGTTTTGTTCCTCAAGAGACAGATAGATTTCTGCTAGAAAATAATATCTCGGGATACACAATATAGTTTGGGACACGACATGTCAGTTGAGTGACTGCCAGGATGGACCTTAATATAAAGCAAAATACTGCAGATGCTGGAAATCTGTGAAAACAGAGATCACTGGGAACACTCAGCATGAAAGGCGGCATCTTTGGAGAAAGGAAAGTGAGTCAACATTTCGGGTCCACAAACTTTTGTCAGAACTCAATGGAGCTTGGTCTTTCACCTGGCAAATTCTTATGTTCTTGTGTTTCCGAAGCTGCATGGCGCAAACGCTAAGCTCTGGGGAAGCTTCCAGGCTGTGTGTGCCTCATCCGATAGCCTCACACGATAGGTTCTGTGACTGTCCGTTGCCTCTTACGGGAGACCGGAACAGGCTTGCACTCTGCAAGATTACCGACTTTCAAGTTGTCAGATCTCTGCCTCAAAACCCTTGCTTGACAATGCTGGCTGGGCACTCGAGCTGGAGTTGGGAGCCAGTGGCAGGGGGAGGTGTGCGGGGGGAGAGAAAGATGAACAAGCTACCGCATGTGAAGGTTGCTATACAAAATGCAAGTTGTTGTTGTTGTATTTGGAGGCAGTTTGAGACAGGCCTTAAACAAGGGGATGTTCAATTTGACACACAATTAAACAGTATGAGGGGTACAATTGGGCACAGTCCTTAAGCAAGTGTGAAACTTACATTCATAACATGTATTTGATTTCTCTCTTGCTCATGCTCGGGACTTTGCGAGTTTGAATCAGCCATAATTCTGTATCATTATTCATAGCATCGATGGGTAAACACTTCTGGACAAAACTACGCCAATGTAAACGATTCCTCACCATTGAAAGAGTACTGAAGCGGGTCTCGAGAAGCACGTAGTTTGTGATTCTTCACAGGAATTTGGCCTAAAATAATTAAGCTTTTAACGTTTAATGTCAGCCTTAAGTGCTAGCAATCCTGAAAAAGAATTCCTCTATTGAATTGGAAAAAAAGATGGCGGTACTCACTAGCTCAGGGTGAAACCATTTTCCAGAAAGCAAGTGTGTAGGCCCGAACCTATCTTTAATGACGGGGACTCAGAACGGAACAAGCACATTTTCTGTCCTTGTGATAATTACTATCAATGCATTTTTCCATTCCATTCACTAGTAGTGTAAATGCATTACTACTAGTTAAGCACCTTAACTTGCAATGCGACACATCTCGGTTTGGTTTAACATGTGGATGCTTGTGTGTCTGTGTGTGCGCTTGTGTGTGCACGCGTATGTATGTGTGTGTGCGCGTGCGCACACATATGTGTGTGTGAAGCGGTCCTGGGTGCTACTCTGTGTGAAGGGCACTGTATAAGTGCAAGTTGTCGTTGTTGTGTGTTCCAACCTAGTGCCCAGGCAGGCAGGCAGGCAGGCAGGCAGGCAGGCAGGCAAGATCCAGGTTCCCATACATGAACGGGGTTGTGAACAGCTATTTGAAGGACACTGTCATAGCTATAAATATGAGATTTAGCAACTATAAGTTCAGACTCAGAAATCCCTTTGTAGGTTTTCATCGCTGCCTTGCAGTCAATTCAAAACCGATCATCACTGGGGCTGACTGACCAGAACCTGCTCAATCTCATTTGTACGACCCGTTCATTACAAGTCACCCACCTGCCAATTAAATATTCCTATCTATTAGGGATGATAGATCACTGCTGTGCCTCAAGGCTAGCCGAGTGAAAAGAACAACGGTAACAACTGATGTACCTGCACTATTAGTACGGATCAGGACTGCAGTACTTTGTAAGTGATTGTAGATCTTCCAAACCGCTCTAATCCCCCATGTTCTCAGGTGGGAGGCCTTGGCGTGTCAGTGGTGAGTTAAGTGTACCTTGAGGGTAGACTTCAGATCAGGCGCAGGACTGTGGCTTTACGTGCATTGATAGCTGTTAGAGGCAGAGCAGACTATCAATGTCCGCAGACACCTGTGTGACCTTTCTTGAAAGTACAGGTCAATCTTACACATTAGGAGAAAGGATACGCCAGCGAGTACATTTCCTCTTCAAAAGAATCCCAGCCGTTTAGTCAAACTCACCACTCTTGAATCTGCGGTTATGTTAAATGCTGATAACAATCTTAATCCATGGTTCGTTCTGAATTTTTGATTCTTAATCGATCTCTTCTTTTCTAGGCCTCGCCCAGTTCAGCTGGGGTGCTGTAGGTTAAATTGCAATGATTTTGATATTGTTGCATTAAAAACAAGTTGAGGTGAGGGTAAAAGAAAAGTCTTGGACCCCCCCGCTTTAGAGTATATTCTATGAAGCACTTTAATGATGATAATAATACTTGCATTTGATATAGCGCTTTCACATCTTGTAGACGTCTCAAAGTGCTTCACAGAATATACTGTAAAGTGAAGTGTCTATATTTATATACAACATAATATACTGTATATCGTATATTTTGAACGTGGGTGAAATGCAGCCACTGAGCAGGAGCTACATGAAATGCAAGGATTATTATTATTATTTATTATTTACCTTACCCTGGAGGTTACATTTTATTATTTTATATACAGATGTCGAGACAATCAGCGTCGGTGGCTAATCTGCCCCATTGGATGCATTACACAGGAGGGTGAAGCTGTCATCGAACAACATTAACTTCGAACAGGGTCACTGAACTTGGATTTGTTTGCAGAGTCTTCTCACGTCAAAATATCTCGGAACGACAGTTGGGTACCCTCAACCGTGGTGCTCTTATCAGAAGGCAAACAGGCAGCAGAACATTGTGCGCGCAGCAAAGCCCATCCCACAAACATCATAGAGGATAGCAGGAAAGACTCATTTCCCTCGTCAACCAATTTCACGGATAGTCACAAGATCGTAAGCATTGTATGTCTTAACGTTCATCTTAGACAGTCACTGGGAGTTCCTGTGGGTAGGATGACTGGTTACTGGCAGGAGCCCTGATTTGAGCTACTCAAGTAATAACAACAATTGAACAACAAGAAAATGACATGCGTATAGCGCCTTTCACATAAGGGAGGATGTCCCAAGCACTGGACAGTCAGTGTTTCAGATGAAGCTGGGGTCCTGATCGGGGAGAGTGGAGCGAAGGGAGGGAAAGTTGGGTGGGGGTGGGGTGGGGGGGGGGGGGGGGGGGGGTCAGAATGATGGCACGGTTAAAAAGGATAATAAGCAGGCCTTACTTTGAAAACCTGTTAAAAATCCCACATTTCAGGCCTTTTAAATATCATTGACTACTTAACACTTTCCCCCTTGATCGCGCCTCCGGTCATCCTTCCCCTCCCCACTTCCTTCAGCTCCCATCTCCCATCTCGGGTGCCCAGCTAGCAGTGTCGGTGACTTTGAAGACGTGTTTCCAATGTGAAAGGCACTTTGTAATGTACCATTGAGTAAGTCTCAGCACCTACTGAGCAATTTTCCCCAAACCACATCAATTACACTGGGTTCACATCCCCAATGTTTAGCCCCCAAAACACACACGCTATAAAATTCCAGATTCAAAACATCCCCTTCTCTGTTCAGCCTTGGGAAAAAAAAGCAACAGGAAGTAGTGACATTAATAATCAGAGTCCATTGAATGCTTCATAGAGTTTTTAACATGATTTACCCATAATTCCGGCCTCTATCCCTCTCACACACTGTATAATTTAAAATCATAAGCTGATTCAATACTCTAAAATGCCAGATAAACTTTTCTCATTTGCTCTTAATTTGGTCATGCAGGATAATTCCAACATCTGAAGGCTGTTTAAACTGCTTTTAAAATGCATTCCTTAAACCACCACCCTTACCACCTCTGCTCCTTGTCAGCCTCTATAATTATTTCCAATCCAAAGCAACCGTTAATGCGCTTATTAATCCAGCCTTCTCCTCAGTGTGAAGCGTATTCAGCTCTATTAATTTTTAAAAATCCTTTTTGCTGGGTCCTGCACACTCTGTGCTATTACTGGAAAGCTATTAAACGTTAACACCTTCTCTCCCCAGAGACTGGCATCTTCTCCTGCTTCAAAATGCCACCCTCCCTCTCACCAGCTGCTAAATCAGGGTATTAATACAAAGATGTGATCCTTTGAAAAGACCTGAAATAACTGTTGGTTAATCACTCTGGCTTAACTTCAGGGGCCTGAAAAATTCAAGGGATATCACAGGCCGAATTTTCATTTGTGACTTTTTATTTGCAAGATTTTAATTTCCTGTTAATAGCTGTGATTCATTTTTAATAATATTATATTATGTAGATTTTGGAAAGCTATATATAATTCTGTGCATTATTCTGCACATTTGGTGCATGCACGTTCATTCAGAATACGCAAGGTAAGTAAACATGGCACTTTGCATATCCTGTATTGAACAATCAACACTGACCTTAAAATCTATTGTTTCAAGCTCAGTGCCAATGCACTTCAATGGAAGTGTTGTCTACCCTGGGATTCTCATGAACACTTAGAAGTAAATCACTTCTCTCTCCACATTCCCACCCACCATACCCCACCCCCTCCTCCTCATATTTATTCTATTTATTTCACATGGCATAATCTTAAACTTAAAATCTGATTTGTTTTTCACCTTTCACTTTGTCACCATTAACCCTTCTTTTTTTCTGGTGAGATAAAGTCTTAGGATACGTGAAATAAATGCCTTTCCCAGTTGACCTTGTCTCTCTCTGGACCTGGTCCCACTCACAATTCAGCCGTCACCCTAGCTCGGTCAGCAGCATTCTTGGCTTTGGGGGAATCAGGCATGAGGTGAACGAACATGTTGATATTGTTCTCTTTGTCAATAGTGCCATGAACTAGGCGGTTGCTTTGGGTGCCAACATTTTTTTTGGGGAGCGCCTGTCGTGGTTACAGAGCACGTACGGTGTGCCACGCGCAGCGAAAATTACTGCTGTCGTCTGCTGGCGTATAGTGGCGGAGGCGTGAGAGTCAGCAGTAAGTTTACCGGAGAATGCTTAATAGTTAAATAAAACAGAAGTATGTTTCATCAATGAATAAATGTATAACTGTTACCATTACTTTCATTGATGTTTAATGATATGAATTTTAGTATTAACATTAGCTTATCAAAAGTTACTAGGGGGCGCGCATGTGAAGGCTCGCCTAGGGCGCCAAATACCCTTGCTCCGTTCCTGATAGTGCCATGGGTCCTTTTCACATGGGATCTCAGTTTTAATGCTTCATTTAAGTACGGCAACCCCTGACAGTGCAGCGCTCCCACTTTGCTGCATTGGAGCCTCAGCCTAGGCTGTGAGTTCAAGTCGATGTTTGAACCCGTAACTTTGTGACCCAGATGAGGTGAGGATGCGACCAACTGAGCTAAGCAGGCAATTTATTTAATAAGGACTGGATCATGATTGGCTTGAGAACAATATTGGAGGATTATGTGGGTAGCTTCAGAACGAGACATGACAAGTCTCAATGGGGCACAAAAATTTCTAGGGCTAGGAAGAGGGGAGGGATGCAGCTTTACAGAGCAAAGGAGGCCAGAGATTGGAATAGTAGAAATGAGCAGATGGATGACTTTTTTTTGTTTTCACTGTCCTCGTTGGATGTTTGCCGGGTGAAGCTTATCTTTTGTGTTTGTCTACATTACACAATTCTGTATCATATACAGTTTATTATTGATTTCCTAATAATAATATTAATAAACCTTGCATTTAATATAGGAACATATCATGTCTTCAAGATGTCTTCACAGAATTTACTTACTATAAAGTGAATTGACGGGCGAAATGATGAAACAGATGAAATCTAAAAAGCACTTCATGAGATGTATTGTAAAGTATAATGAATGGACATTTTGAATGCGATCGGGGCAGCCAATTTGCAGAGAGCAACTTTGTCATAAACAGCCATGATTTGAATGACTGTTTTTATCTGCCATATTTTTCAAAAGTTCTTCGAGACGTGTATTTTCTCACAAAACACACAGTATAAAAAGATCAGGTTGATTATTATGGTTATTAATTTTAATAATACAATGCCTCTAATTGGGGGGTCTTTATCATCGTAAATGACAAGCTGAGAAGGGAGTTGCTGAGAAACGTCAATGTGTTCGTGAAATCCTGGCACTGAAGTGGTTAACACAGACAGATATCTTTGTGAAGAATGTGTCATGTTCGAGACTGCCTTGTCATGACCTAAAAGTAGACTTGGGTCAGAAGGAGTGCAGCTTGACCTTTTGCATGGACCACTGCTTCCAGTTCTTTGATGTCTGTTCCTGTGCCTCACTTTTGCCACCATATGCTTTCAACCCTCTCTTTCAGATTAGTAGTTATCTTAGCACAGGCAAAAAAAAACCTCCTCCGAGATCCTCTTCAGTTTTCATAACCCAACGCTGCCCTCCTCTCTAGTCGAAAACAATGGGTCAGTTGTGAGGGAAGGTTGTGTCAAGTGTCACAGACCCAGACCCAGACAGACGTGATCCTGAAGTGCGCTATTGTAATAATATCTCACAAGAATGTCCTTGCACAATCTGTTTCTGAATCTTATGGCAAGCTACAGAATTCGATTGACTGTTTACAACTTCTCTGACATCAATTGCGCGCTTAATGGGAACTCCCAATGTGGTCGAGGAAGTATAGGACCCCAGTGAGTGTTTGTGGGTGTACATGAGCCCAGTTCTGCACCTCAGGCATTGGCTCACATATGTTTCGATTGGTTGCACTGGCCTGTACTTAAGGGACTATACTGACTGGGTAAGGGACCATCCCCCAATTTCAATTTCCAAGAGGAAAAGTGTCCTTCGGGGCAATGGGAGGAGATACTGACCTGAAGACTCGTAACAAAAAGTTCTCCAATGGAATTATTTGCTCCCTTACCATCGGCTTAAGTGGGAAGAGGACAGAGATATGTTTCAATTTTTCAGTGAACACTGCCTTTGTTCAAAGCAGTCACAAATTCAGCGCAGAGACCTGGATGCACAGACACATACGTTTGGAGAAAATTGAGAGAGCAATTTGCCAGCGTAAACTTCCAAGGATCAGAAGCTCCACCAGTTTGTTAGGTTTAAGTAGCTAAAATTCGAAACAGCAAAATGGGTTAACAACAAAATTACATTTGTATAGCACCTTTCACGTTGGACATCATCAGGCGCTGGACATTAAGGTAGTAATTGGAGCACTCAAAGCAGAATAGTAATTTGAGTGTCTTCCCAAATACACCAACTCGATATAAAACTCTTTAAGTTTAGATGGAAGAAATTAACAGAGCCTGGGGAGTGCCAGATCATCCCACCCACTCATGCTCTATAAAAACTGCCTGTCTTGTCCGCTGACGTCTCATGGTTCATTGGGAATGGGGGAGTCGAAAGTCTGCTCTTTCAGCTCTAAGAGAGAGAGAGAACTCCCTCCAATAAAACATTTTTCACCTATGTACCTTTCACGTAGGATGGATATCTCAAAGCTCTTTGTTGAGATGATGGAGATTATAGATCAAGGAATAGATGACGGTGACTGGAGGCATGTTCAAAGAAATATATTTTTAAGGGTTTTCAAGGTAAGGAGAGATTTTGCAAGCCAAATGGACGTTTGAGATTGAGATGGAGTTCAAAAGGATGCAACTTAGTGAAGGCTTCGTCACTAACTATGAGACGGACGGAGCCTAGTATGAGCATTAGGCCAGATTTGAATGAGAGGAAGGCAGGGCAGAATACGGATGGAGGAGATTCCAAAAAGTCAGGAGTGATAAATAATAATAATAATCATCGCATTCGATATAGCGCCATCTCCTGTCATTGAGACGTCTCAAATCGCATCACGGAATATACCGTAAAGTGATTTGACTGTATGTTCTGTGGGCGAAACGTAAATCATGAGGGCATTTAAGGAGCAAGTCAAAGAATTTACAGAAAGAAGTTGCAGAAAACTGGTTTCGTAATGAGGGCTGCAATTAAAAAATCAAGTTGCCAAATTTCTGGATGCTCTGAAATGCAACACGAATAGAGAAAATCTAGACCCACCGAGACAGAATTTTTCCCAAAAGAGCCCCGGAATAAGTTAATTGGGCGAAAACACCACAACACCATGACAGGCCATGTCTGCTGAAACACAGGAGACGATCTTTGCTGTATAACACAGTATTATTTGCACTGAACTCACCTGAGTTTAAATCAAATATATTACAGCGGCAACTGAGTGGTAGTCATTAGCCAAACTAAGTAACGGTTGCTTAGTTCTCCAGTTAAAAAAAATAGTGGCAAGTGTGTGACATGTTGTGAAGACTGTACCTCGAGAAGCCAAGTCCTCCGCCATGCAAACAGGGCTCCAGATCCCAAAGGATAAGGTTGTGTTTGATAGAGAAAATTTCATTGCAGCAGCTAATTCCTTCATTAGTATTCAAGGCAGCTGATTACAGGAGCTGGAGGAAACACAGGCTGAATCAGGGTGGATGAGAGAGCTATAACAGCAATCTAACCATCAAGTGAGGGCAAGTCCAAAATAATAGAACTAGTGCCTGGTGTTTACACGCTTGTTGGGGAAATAACAAACACTTTTTTGTGTCGTTGCATCAATGCTTTTCAATGGTATGGCTGATGCACTCAATTACCGACAATGTGGCATTCATGAGAAGGACTGTGTTTAAGATTCCCAGTGGAATCCTAATAAGGTTAGAATAAGGTGGGGCGGTCACGATCGAAAGGTTTCGATCTCGGCTTGGTTCGGAAAAGGGAAGGTTTTCTTTCCTTTGCGAGCATTGAAGTTTGTTAGAATGCTGCTAATTTTGCCAGCACATTGCCAGCGGTTGTCTTTTATGACACCAGAAGCTGATCTCAATTGGAGTCTGGAGTCCTGGTAGCTTACTGGAGCACTGGCCTCGTAATTGAGAGGACCTGTGTTCAATTCCCAGACAAAACATTGGGTACATTACTCCACACCCCTCTCTTTACCTAGCAGGAAGTAGGAACCCAGTTCTTAGTCGATTGGCGAATCACTTTTGCAGAGGTAATAATCCTTCAAAAAGAATATGGTCATTCAATCCATGATTGTTTGTGGGATACTGCTGTGTGCAATTGGCTGCCGCGTTTTGCCCACAAAATATACAGTGAATTTACTTTACGGTATATTCAGATAAGCATTTTTGAGATATTTTGAAGATGTGATAAGGCACAAGAATCAATTGCGAGGATTATTATTGTCATGTAAGAGATCAAATGTTCTCAACTATCCTTTCTACATCACAACTGTTCCACGACCTCTCTGCTTATTCCCACCACCTCCGCCACTGTCTCCCACGGCCAGCCAGGCTAAACTCTCATACATGCATTCATAACATCCAGGCTTCAACCTCCTTGCTTGTCAGCCTCCCCAACTCCACCCCACTCCACAGGCTGCAGATCATCTAGAACTCTGCAGCCCATGTCCTCTCCCGCACTAGGCTCCGTGACCATATCAACCCCACCCTCACCTGACCCCACTGGCGTCTCATCACACAGAGGACACAGTGCAAGATCCTGGTCCTCACCTTCAAAGCCCTCTATGGCCTCACTCCCCCCTACCTCCGCAACTTCCTAACCCTCTACCAACTTGCCCACTCCCTCCACTTGGTGGGCTCCAGCCTGCCTCGCTTCATCACTCACCTCCTTCAAGATCCACGTCAAGCACCTCCTCTTTAACTGTGCTTTCAATCAACTTCCAGCCTCCCCAAATCCTCCACCCTCCCCAACCTCTATCCCCAGCTCGAGTCCAGAACAGCATGATATGTCTCAAAACATTTCGTAGAATGTTACTGTGAAGTGTAGTGGCCATTTTTGTGGGTAAACCCAGCAGCCAATGTCTTCACAAACAGCCATGAAGTGAATTACCTATTTTTACCTGAGGGATTGTTGGCCAAGCACCGGTAGAAATTCCCTTCTCTTTTCGAATAGCGCCACGGTATCTGTAACATCCACCTGACAGGATAATAGTTTAATGGCTCTTCCAAAATGATCGCATTTCTGAAAATGTAGCCAAATATCAGCCTAGACTGTGAACTCAAAGTTCTGACGTGGAGCATGAACCCACAGCCCTCTGCCTTCGAGGTGAGAGTGCTACTGACTGAGCCACGCTAATATCTTGGGTTAATAATGTTAAGAATAAAAGAATGATTCATACCTTTGAAATATAAATTGTTTGTTGTGCTTGTTGAAAACTGTAGAAAACGCATTGGCTTCTGAACATAACATTAGAAAGGGTGAGTTTCTTTTTTTTAGAAATCGTAGACAAAATCTTTAAGGCTTAATTATTTCCCCCCCCATAGTCATACAGTTGCTATGGAATGGTCAGAACCTGTGGTTAAACAATTCCTTCTTTGCAATTTGTAAGAGAAATGATCCTCAAAGTGTTAACGGATCAGTGACTTCTAATGCAAACCAAAGATTGAGTTCCTACTCCCACTCTTTGTTCCAGAACTTTAAAAAGAAGCACTTTCTCATAAATGGTTTTGCTCGGCTATTAGCAATAGTAAATTAAACAAGCTTTTCCCATTTTGTTTTTGAAAAAAAAAGCACAATAAATTACAGGGCCTTTAGATTGGGGAAATAATTTCTTCTAAGAAATAAGAAATGAGCTGGTGTGGATGTGATATGTTGCTGAGCCATTGATGTACGCATCTGATATTTTGTTCTGTAAGTTTTATATTCAGGAGGGAAAAAGGCAAAAAAAATTAGAGATAATCTGCCGTTTTTATTTACGATTCCTTTATCATTAATTTCCTTTTAGTCTTAGCGTTGAGTATGCAGCCAAGCTCAGTGTGCTGGCACTGATACATTGCAATAAAATGAAAATGATAGGGTTTGTAGAGAAGTAAATCACGTCGCAGTATAATTTGCTACTGATAGGTTGCAGGACTTGTACGATACAATCTGGCAAACAAAGAATGCCATCATTAAGTCGTAACCAGCTAGTTGCTTCTACAATGCCTGTAGATCTTCCAAAAATGTCACCGCTGAAAATTGGTGTAATTTTCAGACTCCGGATCGTCTGAAATTATGCCAAAAGGCAATTCTGAGAACCCATTCACCTAAGAATTGTTCATTCCATTGCCATTGGCATTTCAGATCCATAAAATATCCAGGGCCGACAGATCCTGTCAGTCGATCCAGCACAGACCCCAAATATTCAGCATCTCTTCTGCCAAAGTATGTGTATTTCAATTAACGTTACAATATTTATTTATCATTTTTCAGTCCACTGAGCTAAAGAGAATTTTTTTTTAACAGTTTCCAAGATGAGCCGAATGCCTTTGAATCTTCACATTTACAATAATTCTTGCATTTGCTATAACACTCAAAACAAGTCACGGAGATGTCTCAAAGCGATTCACAGGATACATTGCAAAGTGGATTGTTTATGTATTTTGTGGGTGAAATTTCTTTCATTTCCGGTGCAGTATGTATATGAACACAATGCAATGGGCATGGGGGAGAGAGTCTCGATAGCTGTCGAAAAATGAATCATTAATAATGTAAACATTATTAATGATTAATTTTTACACTTCCATCAAATAAATACTTTTGAAGGGCCACCTTTCACATTGGCTAGGCATATCAAACCACTACACAGTATGTTGTAATAATAAATAATAATCCTTGCATTTGATATAGCGCTTTTCACGTCTTCTAGACGTCTCAAAGTGCTTCACAGAATATATTGTGAAGTGAATTGACTGTATATTGGTGGGCGAAATGTTCTGTTAAAGTAGTGTGACTCGACATTTTATAGATAAATGCAGCAGCCAATTTGCACAGATGAATGTACCACAGACAGCCATGAAATGAAGTGAAGTAAGATGGCCTAGTATGGAAGAAATCTACTGTGGAGATGTCACGGGGATGATAATCTGTCATCGCGCTGGTGAATGTGGGTTTCATGTCAGTCGATCCAGCACAGACCCCAGATCTTATGGATGTCATGATTAATTTGTTCTGCTGGCTTGAGGTGTGTTTAAACAGGGGAGTCCAGCTGCAGAGAGTCCAGCTACAGCGTTCGCTCATTTCAATGCGCTTGTTATGAAACAATCCTTGGCTCCCATCACTGATGCAGATTTAAACAAGACACAACCGTTCCCTCCAGAGCTTACTGAGGAAATTTCAAATTGAAACAAGATTTATTTCCCGTCCCCCCCATCTCTTCCTCGCCAACCTCCCCCCACCCCCCCACACACACCACCCCCAACACCCCAGCCCCAATTACAAGCTGATAGAGAATGAGGCTCTCACAGAGACAGTGCGAGTGCGTGGTGGATGAGGAAATGTCAAGTTAGCAGTTCTATTGCACTTCCTGAGTTATCCCAATCCTCCGAAAAATAAAATGAAAATCACAACACTATTGTTACATGCCAAATTTAGGGCTTCAGACTTCCATCCTTCTAGGGGAAGAAATCGGCAGTAGAGCTGCCTGAGACTACTGAGCCATTTTACCTCACGCTTCTGATCGACAGACAGTCTTACAAGAGTTTAACTGTACAATACTTAACTTCAAAGTGGACGGAAGATGAAATGGTTTCACCAGAACTGCAAACTACCCAGTAAATGTTGATAGAAACTTGTTTGATGTGCGAGGTGAAAGATGCGTGTTCACCTTTGCCTCAGACGGCTCAGTCCATTGATCACATCACTGTTACCCCCTGTTTGCAAATGGTTGACACATGATGCATAATAAGAGTCTCTCGAACAAGCCAGAAACTGAATCACAAGACGAGTGAAGTGTTTGCTGTCGATCGCACGTCACCTAATGCGTAGTGCGCATTCAAATGCGTAACGGATGCTTGTCTGCCTTAAATGTTAGCATCAAGAATAATCATTTGCACTTATATCATTATTATTATATAACGTCTTTTGTGTAGGATATGGAGATGAAATGAGAGCCCAGGCAAGGTGGGAGGTGACGGAAGGTGCGATCAAAGAGATAGGTTGGAAAGCACACACTGAGGGAACTAGGTGGAGGGATTGAGTGAGAGTTCCAGAGAGGGGGGGAGGGAGGCAAACTTTCAGAACATTTGCACAACTATAGTGGGTCGGAAGGGGCGTGGGACGAAAGACCGACTGACATCGTTGACTGCATTTATCAACAACGTGCTAATTAAGGTCGCAATTTACAGCTCTACACTGACTGTAGATAGCTCATCTCTTGCTCGTAAAGTCAGAATTCACCTTCCTAAACAAATTCTCCTACAGCTTAGAAACTCCATTGCAGAATTTGTGAAATAAATCCTAATACTGTAGTTTGTTCTGATACAATCTTTGTATGTTTTGTCAAGACATAATAAGTATGATAATCCTTGCATTTGATATAGCGCTTCATCACATCTGCTTCACAGAATATACTGTCAAGTGAATCGATTATATTTTGTGGGCGTATCGCGGCAGCCCATTCCGCACGGCAGAGTTCCACAAACAGTCGTGGATTGAGTGAACAATTTTTTTTAACAATATAGGACTGGATGGGACAGAATGCAAGAGGCTGATGCTCTATAAAACATGATTGTGTTAAATAGGGTTTAGTGCTAAGTGGTGCTAACCTCCACATTGCAACATTTTTCCTCAGTGCACTGGTGGGAGGTGTATTGCTTGGATCAGTGCACACGTTCACGAGAATCTGCTCATTGTTTTTCACTGGGCAGAGTGAAACGGGGGCTTGCACAAACAGGTTCGAAGGCAGGCAATAAATCTTTCAAAGGCCATTAGCATGGGAATTTCACGTCATTAGAGGATTCTTGCTTGGTACGTTTTATGGTACGTTTATCTTTGCGTTCTTTGAGTTGCGGAATTTGCTTCCGCTCTTCGGTTACGCACTGATATAATTTGGCCAAGTTCTGTAAAGTACTAGGTTTTAAGTTTCCGAAGGTAGTTAGAAACTGATGTGTTGGGCACAGCATGGTTTGATAGCACTTGAAAGCTTCCCTGGCCTTGTCAGTGAATGATTCCTTTCCACCACATGAGATTTTCCTCATCCTCCTCAATATTCTTCCTCCAATCTAACCGATTTACACGTAGCCTACGCATGGTTGAAACATGGCGCACAAAAGGCCTCAGGCAATTTCGAGTCAGAAACTGAAACGCGAGGTACACGGCAGGCCTGAAATTCCACCTGGCCTTAGCCCGTCGAACCATTCTGACTTACAAAATAAAATTGTATTCTGTCCAATTGTGAAAGATTGAGACAATTTGGTTTTCAGCCTTTGCGCTCTCTTCTCTAAGGCAGAAGTGCATGGGTCACAACTAGGCTAACACTCCAGTGCAACGTTGAGTGGGTGATGGTGGTGGTGGGGGTGGGGGAGGGGGGGGGTGGGTAGTGGGGGTTGGGAGTTGCGTTGTTGCAGTTGCCGGTTGAGACGTTAAACAGTCTGCCTGTTCAGATGTTTGTTAAAGATCCTATGCCACTATTTGAAAACAGAAGAGAGTAGTTTCTCCCGGTTTCCTGAGCAACAATCCCTCAGATAAAACTGGGCCATTTATTGATTGTTGTGTGCAAACTACATTTCGTCCACAGAATACACCATACAAGGGTATCCTGTGAAGTGCTTTGAGACATCTCAACAACGTGATAAAGTACTCTACCAAATGCAAGGATTATTATGATGATGATTATTATTATTATAGGACATCAATTTATTTCGTAAATGTGTCCAGTGCCCTGGCTGCATCCACTCTTCATATTCCAGTTGTCATTCGCTGAATGAAGATATTTTTCCAGGTGCTTGTCATAAAGTTGCCTTTCACAAAACTGAACTTGTGACCTCCCGTCTAGCTGCTTTGATGTATCTGAAAATATTGCACTGGGTTTTCTTGCTTAATGTGACTTGCGAAGAGAAATTTCACCAAGCTTTAGATTCACTCTGTTTATGTTGCAAATTCTTTTTTGTTTTTCTGTCATTCTTTTTGAACTTCATGAAATCAAGTTTCAAAGCTCTTCAAAAGTATTCCAACAGTTTCCCAAATTCTGGAAACTGTCAAATTGTTACATGGATAAAGTAAATCTAGACCCGAGTGGAATTTCTCCCATATCTTATGTACCTCTCAATATGTCCATTCCTTATAATGGAGAGATTTTTCAGTGTCTAAGGCATTTAAATTTTTTTGCTGTCAGAGTATTGGGTGGTTCAATGGGTTACAACATTGGCCTTTCACTCCCGAGACTGGATTTGCGTCCAATTTGGATTGAAAGCCCTGCCTGGCTGTTTGCAGTAAACGTTTTTAAGTGAGGAACTGAAGGGCGATAGAGTCTCATACTCAAATGCGAGGGGGAGAGGATGGAGTGGGGGGTGGGACGGTTGCGGGGGGTGGCGGGGGTGGTGGGGGGTGGGGAGCATTATGTGCAAGAACAAGCACAGATTAGGCAACATAAAACTGGTCTGAAACAGTCCCATTAAATTTACTACATCAAGATGATGTTCCGCAGATAAGAGAGAAATAATGATAAAAGCGAATGAGCCACATCAGTGTTTCATAACTTCTCCAAGGCAAAGGGGAAGCAAATGCTTCCATTGTCACGTGCTGGCTGCACCCCCAACCCTCCACTTCATTGGGTCTGGAGTTCCTTAAGTAGCGTTTCATCTTGTCAGATTCGATCTTGAAAACAGCTCCGTCATATTATACTTTTAAACATCCTTAAGGATGACGGAAACGGCAGGAGACGATGAAGTGATTTGGTTTTCGAGTCAAACTATGGGGAGCAAATGTTTGCCACTTGACAAATGATTTGTTTCATTGCCTTTTGGTCTAATCGCTGCTAAGATCAGCCACCCATCAATAACAGGGCCCACCTTCCACACAGATAGGTTACACAGAATGGCTTTCTGAAAAAATTATCTTTAAAAAGAAACTTTCACATCAGTCAGATTTTCCTTCTATAAACTCAGAACAACAACAATAACAAAATTACACTTATAGAGCACCTTTCACATTGGGAGGACGTCCCAAAGCGCTGAGAAGAAGCTCATCTGTGTAAGACTGACACAAGAAAAGGTAGATTTGCACATATACATTGCTTCCCAATCAAAATTCTAATCTGCGTGTTACTTGCAAAAGACAAAGATTGTGTTTCTTTCAATAGTAATCCTAGCATATGATACAGCGCCTTATCACATCATTGAGATGTCTCAATGCGCTTCACAGAATATACTGTAAAGTGAATTGACTGTATATTTGTGGGCAAAATGCAGCAGCCAATTGCGCACAGCAACATCCCCACAAATAGAAGACCAATTTTTTTAAAAAAAAATTTGGGGAGGGATTATTATTAGGCCTGTGGAGTAAGGAAAACCTTGCCCAAGGTTTCACCCTGACCTGCCTGGATTCGAACAGAGGTCTCACGCTTGTAAGGCGAGTGCTCTAACCACCGAGCTACAGGGATCATTACCTCGAGAAAGCAATCCGTCAAATAACTGGATTCCTACCAATTGCTAAGTGAACAGAGGCATGTGGAGAAAGGGAACTCGGTCAACTTTTCGCCCTGCCCAGGTCCTCTCGCTTGCGAGGCAAGTGCTCTAACCATTACGGTACAGGACTATGAATACGAATATATCAGGGGTGGTCATCACATCGCAGCTGTTATTGGCCACCTCCCTCTAAAGCCCCCCGCGCTCAGTGTCCAGCAAATTACATCCCACAAAGAGCTTTGAGATTTCCTCTTGACGTGCCAGGCGCTACACTAAATGCATGGATTATTTTTATTATAACAACATTTTCCCCTTTGTTTCGCTCCAATCAGCAGTATAAAGTCGTAAAGGCAGAGCAAGTAAGAGATGTGCAAATTTGAAGGCAATCAGACCTATCCCTGTAGGCCTTTAGGCTCATGTGGCTACAACATTTTGACATTTCCATTGAAGTGCACCAGAATTCCTTATTTAACACCTGTTAGCCCTAATTTTGTTTCCGGAGAAGAATTCCACTGGACGCACTAGATTTCAAATCATTTATCACTTCTAAAGTGTTTCCACATGTTTCAAGAGCCAGCGCTGCCCTGGGCACATCTTTTCTGACTGCAATGTGTAAAAAAAAAATCACTGCCCCTCAAGAAAGAAAAAAATGTCCTATCTGCTATGCTGGCTTGCATTGATGTCTGGCTGTAGTTACTTTAAATTATGGATCTCTCACATGAATGGACTGGGGAGGGAGAGAGGGAGAGATTCAGGGAGAGAGGGAGGGAGGGAGGGAGGGAAGGAGGGAATTAATGCATGCCAGTGGTGAAGTACAATAATTTGAAGACTCATTTCTTGAAATAATCTTGGTGGGATATCTGCCAATAGACAAACAAAAAAAAGAATGTATGTCCTTGCTGAAAGTGAAATTGTTACAAGGCTCAGGAGACTCCCTTAGGGAGTCACTAAAAATGTCAAACGTGTTACGGTGTGAAATGAGTAGGAGTCATATCAACATGATTACACAGGATAAACAAAAAAAATACTCCAGTATCTCCAGTCCCAGAGCTTAGGGAAATCCGAACAGCAATAAGCAACAATAAAGATAGAATTGCAGAGAGTTGAACAAACTGCCCTTTGGGATAGTTTGAACATCTGTGTGGAGGAAAGCGTTTTATAAATACTTTGCATTTGTGATTTTTCTTTATTGATTTGCTTTCTGTGTGAGTCGGGGATGAGATGGGGATGGGTTGAAGGAGGGACGGAGACCGAGGTAATAGGAAGGGGTGCCAAAGGGGAAGGGAAGGCTTGAGAAGGGGGCTATTGCAATCATTTTATTTTACACTGGGAAGAATATTGAAAATCCATCACTATTCTGCTGCAGTCGCTATCTATCCCATTCGGCCCTTGAAAGAATCGTTGCATTTGATATAGAGCTTTCTTACCTTGTTGGGACATTTCAAAGCACGTCACAGAATGTACTGTAAAGTGAATTGACTGTATATAATGTGGGCAAAACAGGGCAGCCAGTTGCGCACAGCAGTGTCCCACAAACAATCACAGATTGAGTGACCGAATTATTATTATTCATTTATTTATTTTGATGGGATTACTACCCACCGGAAATGCAATGGTAACGATACTTGCTTTTCATACAACATCTTTTTCATCTCAAAGAGATTCACACTATTTTGTGTAATGTGCAGTGCAGTCAGTGGCAGTCAGTTAGTGGCAGCCAATTTGTGAAAAGCGATGTCCTACCAACATCCATCGAATGAATGACCATTTTGTTTCATTTGGGGGATTGTCGGCCAGGAAAAATTGCCTTCTCTTTCCTTGAAAAGTCAGTTTAGGTCTACACAAACAAGCAAGGTTGGGGCCTCGGTTAATGTCTTGTCCACGCAGGATTGAAACTTTAAAGTGAATGCAAGTACAGTCAAACTTTTTTTGAGCAACTCTTCAGCAACCACAAGTAACCTTTATATCAGGGTGGCCTCTGAGTAAGTAGCTGTCGGTGTGTGCATAATTTGTAAATGTATAGAAAAATACAGTGCACATATCAACCCAAATATCAAACGAGATTTAACGAAGTTACAAATCAATTACAAAATATATGTTGTTCATTTTTGCAAGGGCCAAAGACTTCCGCAGGCCCACATGAGGAAAAGCCACTAGACTCCAACTCCACTTTGAGTATCGTACCAAACCAGATCTGGCCGATTAAAAGGGTGGTTGTTTACTGAAAGGGCTGATACAAACAGTGACCACTTGTTACATTATACAGGCAGTTGCTGAACAGAGTTGCTTATTATGGAAAATCGGTTGGGACTGTTTGAGGGTGGTTGTTCACAGCAGGTGGTTGCTTTAACAGGTTTGACAGTGTGAAACTGTCATCTTACTTGATGCTGAAGATACAGAGTGAACATAGTTCGCTTTGTTTGTAGTATATCCTGTGAGGCGTTATCGGACGTCTCGAAGACGTGATAAGGCATTACATCAAACGCAAGGATTATTCTTTATTATTAAGCCCCGGTTTCGGAAGAATGGCATACTTATTTTTTGTTCTAAACAAAGCTCGGCAAATCAGTGAATCTTATTGTAGGGAGCGGAACAGTGGTTAGCACACAGCAGAGGATTTGATACTTGTAGATAGCTGGACCTTTGAACGATTTTACGGCTTTTATTAGATGATCAACAGTTGGATCGTGAGCCAATTAAGAGCAACTCGTGACACGTTCTGAAGCCATAACTCACATGGGGTCATTATCATCTCCTTGGAGGCTTTGGGTGTAGGATCATATTATTTTTGTGTAGGCAGTGAGGAGATAATGGTAGAGTGGCTTTTCATTGAAAGAGTCCAGTCATTGCTGTTCCAATTACTCCAGCGTTGAACTGGTGCAATTATGTGCACTGGAGGAGAAAAATAACTTGTGAGATCTGTGCTGTCTCATAATTGTACGAGAGTATTTGGGATTGTAGATGTTCGACTGAAAGAAGGAGCACTTAGTGAAATAGTGAGGCAAATGGTCTTCAGCATGTGTGGAAGGGAAACTGTGCGCGTTGAACCCTGGTTTCTGAAACCCCAAATTGCACCTAGTCTTTGGCTGTTAAAAAACCCTTTTATGGCTTTTATTATTTTATTACTTGGTTGTCAGTCGATCGGCATTTTATTTTTCTGGGTGTAATAATTCCTTCAAAAGAAATAATAATAATTTGGTCACTCAAACCAGCGACCATTTGTGGGAACACTGCTGTGCGCAATTGGCTGCCCTGGTTTGGCCCACAAAATACACAGTCACTTCACTTTGGCTCCTTGGGACGTCCTCCCCATGCGGAAGGCACTTTAGAAATGTAAACAATTTGTTGTTGTTTAGTACATTCGATGAAGCACTTTGCAACATCTCAATGATGTGATAAGGCACCATGTCAAATGCAAGCATTATTATCGTTATAAACGCTCTTCAACATGCATGCAAGGGAATCTGTGGGCCTGATTTTTAAAGCCTGAAATTGCACCTCATCTTTGCTTGTAAAGCCCTTTTGTTTTAAAATTCAAGTACTGTGTTTGTAGATGTCAGTTTGCTAGAAATCCATCTTAGTCCGTAGCCTGCTGAACTGTTTTCGTCTTAAAACGTAAAGATGGCACATAATTGTAGAAAATCTTTAGATTGAGCCGTAATGTGGAAGACAGTTTTCTTTAACCTGAAAACTGGCTTCCAAACTAAGACTGACTTTTAGAATTTTCCACAATCTTGTGCCATCTTTAAACATTAAGACGAAAACAATTTTGCAGGCTAGGACTAGGTGGAACTTTAGCTTGACGACTGTCTGTAAATGCAATCCTTTTGCAAAGCAAGTTGCTCTTAAAGGAAGCGTTCATCCAGCACAGGGTGTGGAGTGATTTATGTCCAAAGCTGATGAGTGACTGAGACCCGTCATAAGGCTTCGGGACTGCAGGTGGGGGGTGGGGGTGGGGGGGGGGGGGAGGTGGGGGGGGCGGTCTGGGAAGGACTAGCCTTTCTTGCAGGGTCAATAGTTTGGGAGGAAATCAGGGAGCGAGCTGGGTGAAGGTCTACACGGTGGGAGTGATTGCCAAGAATACCCCGGAGCAAGTGGGAAAAACAAAACCAAATGTGCCGGGAACAAGGTAGGTCAAAGGCAAAACACAACACTAGTCCCACACCTCCCCTCGCTCTGCTGAAGTGTTAGATGTCTCTCAGTGTTTTAGCACTTGTCTATTTTGATATCCAGAAGCCCTTCTGCCTTTCCGAGGGCCTCATTTATTTAAAAATTGCAACTAAATAGTTATAATGCAGATATTTACATAAAATTAATGAGCAAGCAGCTTACTAATTACGACTATCTCAATGGGCGATAAAATGTGCCTATACCTTTTTTTTCCCCCATATAAGAAAAAAGGATGAAATGTCTGACAGTGGACTTAATGTGCTTAATTGAAAAAATGGGTTGCGAAAATGTGTATTAATCTGATATGACTTAGGTTAATAGCAAAGAGCATAAAACTGCTAATTTGAATTTCATTAAGAGGTTCTGTTTTATCCGACTCTGAATATCTTAACCTTTGAAAGTCCTTTAAGCTGGTTTAATTCTATATTTTTGGAAAAGAAAGGGATTATTTTTTTTAAAAAAGGGAGAGTAAGATGACTTGGGCATTTAATGGAGGTTTACAATTATCAGCAGCGCTTGAACTATGATGTACCAAACAGTTGTACATTATCCAATTGGCAGAGTTGGGTATAGAGAATGGTAATGAGAGAATGTCACTAAGGAAGCAGATAAAAAATCATTAGGGTGAGTACTGTGAAGAGCTTCTTTTGATTTAAATAACAAATATTTCCTCTTTCCCAATAGTGGCTCTTTGGAAGCTTGTTGGTTAGCAGCAGGAGTGTGTCAACACATATAGCGCATCTTAATTCCCCTGCATTACTGGAGCTCTATTACATTAATTGCCAGTTTCTGGCAGCCGAGAGCACACTGGTGGCACAGCGAGCTCCGTAACCCTCACAGGCAAATTGGAGCATTTGCCATTTGGGCTGTTCTTGCGCTTATAGCGCCTCACTCTGCCTTCGCCTTCGACTGGATCTCTTTGCCGCGTCCGACAGAGTCAACCGTGCCATCCTCCTCCGCCATCTCTCCTCCCCCATCTATCTTAGCAGGACAGGCACTCACCTGGTTTGAGTCTCACTTCTTCCAACTGCTTCCATTTCATCTCAGCAAATGGTTTTTCCTCCAGCCCAGTCACCTGCTGGCTACCACAGGGGTCCGTCCTTGGCCCTCGCCTTTTCCTTATCTGTAGGGTCCCTCTGGGCGATGTCATCCGTGGTTACAGGGTAAACTTCCACACGTATGCGGATGACACACTACTTTGTCTCCTCGAGCATCAACTCCATGTCCGCCAATGTTCATCTGCTTGTCTGGCAGATATCAAGGCCTACACTTCCTGCAACTGAATTTGGACAAGACGGAAGCCATACTCCTTGGCTCCCGTCAACGTCTTCACGCCGGATCTAAACTCGTCAACCTCCCTGGGCGCTCCCTCAGACTCACTTCACCAGTGTGCAATCTAGGCGTCCAGTTCGACCACTGTATGTCCTTCCTTTCAGACCCTGAACCACCTTCTTCCATCACCACTACATTGCTGGGCTCAGTCAGTATCTTACTGCAAACCCTTGACCATGCGTTCGTCACCTCCCACTTCAATTACTCTAACACACTCCTCCGCTGGTCTCCCCAGCTCCATCATTCACAAGACCCTGCTCATTCGGAATTCTGCCGCCCACATTCTGACCTGGACCAAACTCCGCACCCACATCTCACCAGGCTCTATGGCTCCCCATCACTGAACAGATCGTCTTCTCCCCATCGTGAGAAATCTCATGTTGAAATCCATTTCCTCCCTAGCACCTCCCTACCTCTCTGACCTCCTCACTCCCCAATCCACCACTCGGTGCCTCTGCTCGACTGGCACTGGCCTCCTGCTCCTCCCTCGCACCCTCCACCCCACCACCAGAGGTTGTGCTTACAACTACTACACCCCAAACTCTGGAATACTCTTCCTCAATCCCTCCGCCTCGCCCCCACTCTCCCCTCTTTCCAATCCCGCCTGATAACTTCCCTCATTGACTGAGCTCACGGCCACCTCCCCTCTTCGACTGACTCAGAACCAGGCTTCGCCACTGTTAAGCACTTTGTGAAACTACCCTGTGTGGAGGGTGCTATATAAGTGTAAGCTGTTGTTGTTGTATCACTGGAATATTCGAGCAATGTTGGAGTCCTACAAATTATTAGTTAGAGCACTTGCAAGGGAGAGGATCTGGGTTCAATTCCCGGGCAGGGTTGAACGTTAGAAAAGTTTCCTTACTCCACACACCTTGGTTTACCTAGCCATAAGTAGGAACCTAATTGTTAGATCGATTTTCAGTGGTCATAATCCCTTAGAGAAAAAAAATTTGAATCACTCAATCCATGACTGTTTGTGGGACACTGCTGTGTGCAATTGGTTGCCGTGTTTTGCCTATAAAATATACAGTCATTTCACTTTACAGTACATTCTGTGAAGACATCTTGGAGACATGATAAGGCACTCTATCAAATGTAAGGATTATTATAATATGCACGGCAAATTGCTCTGAGACAAGCACTGGAATTATCTGTCGTAAGATCAATTGAAAGGTCTTTTCATCTTCCAGCGTTGTCCTCACACACGCACACACACACACACACACACATTCACACTTGCCCTCCTCCCCCAACTGGGTCATATTAGTCTCACGCTCTATTTCCCACCCGACCTCCCTACAACCATCAAGTGAGTAGCCCGCTGACCTACTGCCCGGCTGCTGCCCACACCGTCCACTCCAGCCATGAGGAGATGTTCAAAAATAGCCTCGGGTGAGTCGCCCTCCAATTACCCTGATTTCCTCTGCCTTTCTCCAAGAGCACGGCCGACTTGTTGCGTGATGAATTGCAGGCACATATCCATTTCCGACCACTTTAGGACAGTGCAAGGCAGTGCATCCATGGGCTGTACAGCCCCCACTCCCTCTTCGCCCCCTCCCCTAACCCCCCTCCCCCCGCCCCCCTCCCCCCCCCCCTCTGCTCCCCACACTTCGCATTTTGCGTTCAAATTGAAGGTGTCCTGGATGTTACCCAGCGTCATTGCTCGTACATAACGCAACATAATAACTATAATAATAATTCTTGCATTTGATATAGTGCTTTACACGTTTTCTAGACGTCTCAAAGCGCTTCGAAGACAATACTGTAAAGTGAATTGACTGTATATTTGTGGGCGAAACATAGCTATTGCGGAGCGGATCAGCAAGGTTACAGATTTCAATTTCAGACTTTTTAAAATGGAAACAATAACAGATTGCATTAGTATAGTGCGCTTTCCAGTCGGGAGGACTTCTCCAGGCGCTGTCATTTCTCTGATGGATCTAAAATATACAATACAAAATTATATTTGCACAGCGCCTTTCCTGGAGTCCTGTAGCTCAGCTGTTAGAACACTCGTTTTACAAGCGAGGGACCTGGGTTCGAATCCAGGCAGGGTGAGCCCAAACCTTGGGCAAATTTCCTTACTCCACGCGCCTGATAATAATCCCTCAAAAAACAAAATTGGTCATTTCAGTCCACGACTGTTTGTGGGACACTGCTGTGCCCAATTGGCTGCCGTGTTTTGCTCACATATATGCATTCAATTCACTCGACAGTAAATTCTGTGAAGCACTTTGAAAAGTCTAGAAGATGTGGAAAGCGCTATATCAAATGCAAGGATTATTATCACACGTCGGGAGGATGTCCCAAGGGCCTGGACATCAGGGATTTGGACCCTAACTGGGGGTTGGGTGTTGGGGGTGGGTGACTGAAGGCATGGTCAAAGAGTAGAGTCTTGAGACGGAAGGCAAGGGAGAGGACGAGGCAATTTAATAATGTTTTACACCTCTCTATAAGGTCATGTCTGGGCGGTCTCCATAGCACACTGATACAATGCCTGTTTTGCATCACTGTTACAAAGTGTGGTTGAAGGGACCGAGAAACCTAATTTGAGTCTGGTGTTCATTAAGGGGGAGGGAATAAGAGTGTTGTAAAACTAAATATTTGCCATGTTGTTCCTGATGACAGGACCAAGCTCTTTTAAATCAGGTGTGACACAAGTCAGTGACCTCAGCGGTATGTTTGCTGTCCCTAAACCACCATCACCGCAACTGTAGGAAACAAATTACTCTTCCTCGCTCGCTCAGCTCCTTCATTGGTGGCCGAGCCTTCATCCTCTACACCTTGCCCTTGAGTCCAAACCCGCCTTCAAATCCCACCTAAAGACCATCTTTTTTAATCGTGCTTGCGGTCAAACCCCCACCCCCCACTCCTTCTCCCCCTGGCTCGTTGTCAGACTTCGCCACTGTCAAGCTACCACGCATAAAAGGCGCTGTATAAATCCAAGTTATTTAAAGCCCTTCATAGCCTTGTCCCACCCTACCTCTGCAACTTCCTAATCCCCTACCAACATACCCACTTCCTCCACTCAGCGGGCTCCAGTCTGCTCCATGTCTCCCGCCCCACCATTAGCGGTCAAGCCTTCAGCCACTCTGCCCCCCACCTCTGAAATTCCATCCCGCAATCCCTCCACCTCGCCCCCTCCGTGGCCTCCTTCAAGTCCCACCTGAAATCCCTCCTCTTCGTCAGTGCCATCGGTCAAGCCCTTCCCCTCTCTTCTCTTCACCCTCCCTGATCCCGATACCAGCTCGGGTCTGAAATATTGACTGTTCAGCACCTTGGGAAGATCCTCCCAACATGAAAGGCTCTAAACAAATGTGATTTTATTATTGTTGATGTTGTTGTTGAGTGCCTTAATTCAGCATCGCTGTGAGAACATCATTGCCAAAGGGCGTACAGCAGTGTCCTCTGGATATCTGCTCTGATAGCACTGGTAATCCGCTTCCAGTCACATTACTGTCTGTCTCTGTCCCATTCCTAGCTGTGGCAGGAATGCAATCTTGGGATATTGGTGTTGTCTTCGACGAGACTGCTAAATATGCCGGTTCCCACTGAAGCAAAATGGACAGGCTGTTAATGGATAAAATCACCCATCTCTTAAAACGTGTTGATTGCGGTGAATACTGTAATGAAATTATCAGGGTGCTCTCACTCTTACCCAAAAAGGTGTGCAAAGTGAAATAGCACCAAACAGCTTCAACTACCTTTGCTCCCTGTTTCCACAGGATATCTAAAAATATCTGAAACAAGCTCAGTTGCCTAATTACTTGTTTCATCTAGATGAACCATCACTAATCCTATGTAAGTAAAAGAAAGCACTAATTGTTAGACCCACTGGGAACTTTTACATTCTGCCTGTCCTGGACAGCACCAATTAATAGAGCAATTATTACCAGGCTCCATGGCATGTTTTCCAAGCTGGTTCAAATGTGCTGATTAGATGGGAACATGGGATATAATCCTCACTGCGAGCATTAGAAAAGGCAAGTGTAACTCCAGTGTTTCTCCCATGTTATTTTACGGACAAAAAGTGGGTTAGTTACTCTTGTTCCCTGCTAGTCGCAGCCAGTCTATAAGCTGCCAGGAGGATTGATTCCACCATTATTTCTGGTTGATTCCTTGCCTCATTCAAGCCTCAGCCAGGGGGTCCACAGTACTCGGTGTCATTGCTGATCATGTATCCTGGCTCACGTACAGGACTTGGAATAGCAGACCAGTCACTGGGGGCAGGAAGTCAACCCACCTAGGTCCTGTTAACCAACTAACTGGTAGTATTGTCCTAGCTGGACACGCAACAGGAAAGCTTGCCAGGGCAGTAATATCAATGGCCAAGCTATGTAGATTAAACTGGTTAGAATCCAGAGTTACCCCAACACATACTCTAGGATCCCCAAGCCTTGACTCTTGCCAACCTGCGCCTAATACTTTCTGGAATTAGGTAAGCAGGATACGAACCTCCAGGGAGAGAGAGAGAGAGAGCGTATTCTATTCCAATAATCTATCTCTGGGATTTCCATGTCTAGGTGGGAAGCATGGAATTCTCAGTTTGGTTTCGATACTCCTGAGCAGTGTGATGGCATTCCGCTTGTATCAGATACCCAGCTGAACTCCCAGCAAAGTCCTGGCCTCAACCACCCCCTCCTCGTAAACCTGTTCCAATCGTTGATTATAATCCGTGCAAAGACATCATGCCTGGTGTCTGTCCTGAAACTGCCCTTTGCAACTTTGAAGCTGTGCCTTCTTGTTCTGCTCCCTTGTTGCACCTAAGAGCCTTGTTCTGAATGGTTTTGTTGTACGGATCACACTTGTTCAACAAATAGAGTAATTAAGGATTTTGGCAGCTGGAGTGCATTGCAACAAGTACAACAATTGCAGCACTATTAATACAGTTTTTAACCTCAATCATTCATTATAAATCCTGTATCTTAGTGGTTAGAATACTTGCCTCACATCCGAGAGGACCTGGATTTGATTCCTGGCAAGGCGAAACCTTGGCCAAGTTTCTTTATTCCGCACACCTCTGTTTATCTAGCAGTATGTAGGAACCTAGTTGTTAGTTGATTGGCGGATTGCTTTTCCAAGAATAATAATCCCTTCAAGAAAAAAATATGAATTTGGTCACTCAATCCAATCCACTCAATTGTTTGTGGGACACTGCCATGCACATTTTGCCCACAAAACACTTAATGAATTATAATAATAATAATCCTTGCATTTGATATAGCGCTTTTCACATCTTATCGACGTACCAAAGTGCTTCACAGAATATACTGTAAAGTGAATTGACTGTATATATTTGTGGGCGATTAGCGGCAGCCAATTGCACACAGCAGTGTCCCACAAACAGTCGTGGATTGAAAAGACCAATTTTTATTATTGTGTTTTTTTTGGAGGGATTATTATTGGGCATGTAGAGTAAGGAAACTTGCCGAAGGTTTCGCCCTGACCCGCCTGGATTCGAACACAGGTCTCCCCAGCTTGGTCTCCCCAGCTTGCAAGATAAGTGCTCTAATCACTAAGCCACAGGAGCTCCATTTTACAAAAATGCATGGTTTATTACCCATTCATAGGCAGGCACCTCAAAATACTGTACAGTCACAAGAAATAATAATAATCCTTGCATCTGATATGGCAGCTTTCACATCTTCTAAATGTCTCAAAGCGCTTCATAGAATATACTGTGAAGTGAATTGATTGTATATTTGTGGGCGAAACGCGGCAGCCAATTACACAGCAGTGTCCCCACAAACAGTTGTGGATTGAAATGACCAAATTATTATTGTTTTTTTTGAGGGGTTAATTACGCGTGTTGAGTAAGGAAACATCCCCAATGTTTCACTCTGCCTGGAATTGAACCCAAATCTCTCGCTTTTAAGGCGAGTGCTCTAAACACTGAGCTACAGGTCTCCACGAGTGGAAGTTGTAGGAACTTTTTCCAAGAGAGATATTTTGAATACCATTAGAAAATATGTTCTATTCTTTTTCTGAATAAGTTCCAGTCTGGAAAGACTAACACTGGGGGCAGTCACATTATTCATCCCACTAAGCTCCTGTGAATGCTGCAAGCCAAATTCCTAACAGGGAGGATTGTCCTAGCTGGGACAAGCATTGGGAAAGCTTGCTAAATAGCAATGTCAATGACAAGCTATGCAGTGTTAGCTGGCTAGACTCCAGCAGTTATCCCAATGTACAATAATAATAATAATAATAATCCTTGCATTTGATATAGCGGCTGCTTTTCACATCTTATCGACGTCCCAAAGCACTTCACAGAATATACTGTAAAGTGAATTGACTGTATATTTGTCAATTCCGGGGCGAATATATATTTGTAGGTGAATCGCAGCAGCCAATTGTCCCACAAGCAGTGTCCCACAAACAGTCGTGGATTGAAAATGAACAATTTTATTACTGTGTTTTTTTTTTGAGGGATTATTATTAGGCGTATGGAGTAAGGAAACTTGCCCAAGGTTTCGCCCTGACCTGCGCGGATTCGAACTCATGTCTCCCAGCTTGCAAGACAAAGGCTCTAACCACTAAGCCACAGGAGCTCCACTTTACTTTATAATTCACTTTACTTTGCATTCTGTGAAGCTCTTTGAAACATCTTGAAGACGTGGTATGGTGCCATATCAAATGCAAGAATGAGTAATTATATAACAAACCTTGCATTTGGTATAGTGATTTTCACACCTTCTAAATGTCCCAAAGCACTTCACAGAATATACTGTCAAGTGAAGGACTGTACATTTGTGGGTGAATTGCGGCAGCCAAGTGCGCACAGCAGTGTCCCACACACAGTTGTGGATTGAAATGACCAATTTTATTATTGTGTTTTTTTTTTGGAGGGATTATTATTGGGCGTGTGGAGTAAGGAAACTTGCCCAAGGTTTCGCCTTGACCTGCCTGGATTCGAACACAGGTCTCCTCAGCTTGCAAGACGAGTGCTCTAACCACTGAGTCAATTATGTTATCGAGGAACTAAAAATACTAGCTGTAAAGTGTAGAATTCATAAAAACTATTTAAAAAATATATATAAAACTATTTTGAAGTCTTATTTTTCAACCTGATAAGATTCAGAGGGGAATAATATAGCTCGAACTTGGAAACATACAGTAACACTAAAAACAAAGTAATAAAACTCCTGCTGAATAAGCCAAACTGTGAGTTCAACCGCCATCCTTTTCTAAATTGCGTTTGAAGCTTTCAAAGCCAGCGATTGAATTCATCACTCTAACCTGTCCACTCTCATTTCTTTTCAACTTGGATTAACGCAGGTAAAAATGTTGCACTGTGTACAATATGAATCAAATGAACAAACATTTGTGTTCAATTTAAAACCGAGAACCTTTCACAGGGAGAGAGAGTGAGAGAGAGAGAAAAAAAAACTGATTTATGTGCCTTGCCACCAAATCCATCTCCTCTATTTCTTGACTTTCATTTTTCCCAGCATAACTCTCTCTTCTTTGTTAACTATTTATCATCTGCCAGCGGGTCAATTTCCTGTGTGTCCCCTCAGAATGCTTGAGGCCACAGTTTGTGAAGGATACGTGAACTTTTTCAGGAATGCCAGAGAGTTTGTCCATCAAAATAAATAAGTCAGTCACGGTCAGCAATCTGGTCACGTGTGGATCAAAAGGGCCTGAACTCTCTCGTCGTTTTAGCCTCGAGATCGTTGTTTTAAGACTTAAGATCGTGCAGCATTTGGCAGAATCCTTAAATTCAATCTTCATTTGGAAATCATTTGGAAAAAATTAAGATGACATTTTTCTCAAATACCCCAAGATGTCAGGCTGGCTCAGTGTTGGTAGCACTCTTGCTTTCTGAGTCAGAAAGTTGTGGGTTCAAATCCCACGTTTGAACCTTGAGCTCATACTCTAGGCGAGGCTGACATTGCAGCAATGGCGGAGCACGCCATAATTGGGGTTGCCGTCCTTTCGGATGAGACATTAGGTTCCTACTCAGTCAGGTAGATGGTGTAGATCCCAATGGCAACGTTCAAAAAGAGAATGTTGTCCTAGTGTCCTGGCCAATGATCCCTCCAGTTAAATTGTTCATTCACTTCTTGGCAGTTTGTGCAACATAAAAGATGATAGTTGTTTGAGGCATTGTTAAAAAAGAGCACTTATTAGTGAGAAGCAAAATTTAGATAATTTATATTAAAAATAATAATAATCCTTCCTGTTTGACATAGCACTTTTTACATCTTGACGTCTCAAAGCGCTTCACAGAATATACTGTAAAGTGAATTGACCGTATATTTGTGGGCGAAACGCAGCAGCCAATTGTGCACAGAAGTGTCCCACAAACAGCCATGGATTGAAATAACCAATTTATTATTGTTGTTTTTTCCTTGAGAGATTATTATCAGGCAGTCTAACCAGTCAGTCTAACTTCTAGAGTCCATAATCAGGGACAAGGTAGATCTTCACTTAGAAAGATATAGGCTAATAAAGGACAGTGAACATGGATTTGTTAAAGGCAAATCTTGCCTTACAAATCTGATAGAATTTTTTGATGAGGTAACGGAATGGGTAGCGCAGTTGATGTAGTTTACATGGACTTTCAAAAGGCATTTGACAAAGTGCCACATGAGAGACTTATTAGGAAATTAAAGGCCCATGGCGTAAAAGGGACAGTGGCAGCGTGGATCCACAACTGGCTGCGAGACAGAAAGCAGAGAGTTGTAGTGAGCGGCTGTTTTTCAGATTGGAGGGAAGTGAGCAGTGGTGTGCCACAGGGATCAGTTTTGGGACCATTGCTGTTTGTAATCTACATCAATGATCTGGACTTGGGTGTATGGAGTACAGTTTCCAAGTTTGCAGATGACACTAAGTTAGGGAGAATAGTAAATAGTGAGGAGGATAGTAGCCATCTACAAGAGGATATAGACAAATTGGTAAAGTGGGCAGACACATGGCAGATGAAGTTTAATGCAGAGAAGTGTGAGGTGATGCATTTTGGGAGAAGAAATGAAGGGAGGCAATATAGGCTAGATAATACAATTTTAAATGGTGTGAAGGAACAGAGAGACCTGGGGATTTGTGTTAGTGACTCGTTGAAGGTGGCAGGACAGGTAGACAAGGCTGTTAAGAAGGCATATGGGATACTAGGCTTTATAAATAGGGGTATAGAGTACAAAAGTCAGGAAGTGTTGACTAACCTCTATAAGACTTTGGTGAGGCCTCAGCTGGAATACTGTGTTCAATTCTGGTCACCACACTACAGAAAGGATGTGAAGGCATTGGAAAGGGTACAACGAAGATTTATTAGGATGGTGCCAGGATTGAGGGACTTCAGCTATGAGGAGAGGCTAGATAGGCTAGGGTTATTCTCTCTGGAGCAGAGAAGATTGAGGGGAGACCTAATAGAAGTTTATAAGATCATGAGGGGTTTCGACAGAGCAAATAGAGAAAAACTATTTCCACTCGTGGGCGAATCTGTGACTCGTGGTCACAGATTTAAAATAGTTTCAAGGCGAAGTAGAGGGGAGCTGAGGAGAAATTTTTTCACTCAGCGAGTTGTTCGAATCTGGAATGCATTGCCTGAAAAGGTGGTGGAGGCTGATTCGATAACAACTTTTAAAAGGGAATTAGATCTTTATTTAGGGAGAACAGGTCTATTAGGCTATGGGGAGCGGGCAGGGCAGTGGGATTGAATCGCTCTTTTCAAAGAGCCGGCACAGACTAGATGGGCCGAATGGCCTCCTTTTGTGCCGTAAAATTCTATGAATCTATGAATGTGGAGTAAGGAAAGCGGCCCAAGGTTTTGCCCTGCCTGCAATCAAACTCAGGCCTTCAGAACTACAATGCAACTTTCCACATGTTCAAAGACTATTTGTGTTGCTCTGTACAGAGGATTCCCACTAATGCTTATTTAGATAGTGCCAATGCCATGTCACATTTTTGATATACACATTGTTCTGGGCCTTGCTTTCAGCAGCAGAAACCGATCCTAAGTCACATTATTTCCCAGTGCGCTTAATACAATGAAATACTCGAGTGTGTTTATTTTCTATACCTTGGGTCAACATTTCCTTATTAGATACAGATTCTGTTTCGTGATTAAACAGTTCAAGAGTTACGCTTTCATTTGCAATTAGTGTTCCAACACGAGCAGACACCTCTGTTAATTTCGCCCACAAAGCTGCGTGGCACAGATAAAATCCAGTCTCACAGTTCACCCGATGACAGTCAGCTTTCACACTCTGTAACCAGCAGCTACACACCATAACTTTATCAAGCTAATTATTGCCAAGTTACTTACGCGGTCCTTGTCTCAGACTAAAGCACTTTAACCTCTGGTTTCTTGCTTTACCAGACATAATGATAAGTATGGCTACAGCAAAGTTTCACATCATGTACCCACCAACCCAACAAAATCCTTCATTAGCAAGTTTGTTCTGCATGTATTCCTGAAATCCCAGCACCATCTCTGCATTTGACCTGTTACTTTGTGTGTGTGTGTGTGCTCAACCTGTATAAGGCTGAGGTGGATAGATATTTGTTAGATCAGGGTATCAAGGGATAATAATAATAATAATAATTAGAATGGATACGTGAGGTGCAGATCAGCACGACCATTTAAATGGCGGAACAGGCTCAAGGGGCTGAATGGCTTACTCCCGTTTCTATGTTTCTTTGAAAGATGTTTCACAAAGATTTGTGAGGATTTTAAGGCAAATTGGAAGATTGGTGTGGAGGGTGGTGGTGGGGGCGGGGTTCTGAGTTAGATTGTGGGTTGCAGCCCATGTCAGGAACTTTGAGCTCATAGTTTAGGCCAATGCCCCGATGCACTGCTGGGGAAGTATTATATTGTTAGAGGTGTTGGACTTCAGATGAGAGCCCACCTGTGCCCACCTGTGTACAGAACTACTGTATGCGATAAGAGAAGAGTTTCTCCCTGTATCGTGGCCAACAAGCCCCCCCATTCACTGCATGGCTGTTTGTGGGATGTTGTTGCGATGTGCAAATCGGCTGCCCAGTTTGCCTAACAAATACAGTCACTACAGTTTACACTTTGAGACATCTTAATGACACGTTATTAAGGCGCTGCATCAAATGCGAGAATCATTATTATGCCCAACCTGCTCGTAAGTGATTAGAATAAGTAATTACAGTATAATGGAAAGCAATCAGTGAGCATTAATAACAGAAAACAATCGTCTGTGTGTCTCCAAATCTCATCCCCACTGGTATTACTGATCAAAAGTACAGACGTAACAAGTGTGTCTCTAATTACTTTCCTCTCATCCAGTGGAATAAAGGCTTCAAATTCTGCTTGGTTTTACGCTGCGAGTCAGTCTCGTCTCATCATAATCCTTGCATTTGATTGTCTTTCCACAATGTCAAAAGGTCTCGTAGCCCTTCACAGGCAATTGCCGTCAAGCGCAGTGGTTACGTGTGCAAGTCAATATTGTGGTAAGTCTTGAAATCTAAACTCTTAACTCTGGAACACGCTCCCACAATCGCTTCGCCTTTCTTTCCTTGTTTCTCCCCGTTTTCAAGTCCTGCCTGAAAACCTTCCTCTTCGACCGTGCAACCCCCCTCCACCACTCTCCGCACGACACCCCACCCATCATGGCTGTGTGATATTAAAATTTAACACAAAGTAGACAAACAGCGAAAGACCAAGGATAGATTTAAGGCCTCAAGAGATTGTGACTCCGCAGTGTGTCCTTATAACTTGCTTTGTTCTGTCACTGGGAGGTCACAATAATGTACATTAAGCTACAGCAGTAATGACGTTCCTGAAAATCACTCTCACAATAGTTCCTGGCTGAAAGCGCTTTTGAGGACATAGATTCCATGTCGAGGAGTTGGGGTAGCGCAATAGGCCGCGATAGTACTTTCCAGACAAGCTTTGGGCCCAGATGGACGATTGTGTCCAATGGGATAATGGCCCTTAATGATAAGAATACTAGGAATAAACTTTGCATTTGATGTAGCGCATGATCACTTCTTCCAGATGTCCCGAAGCGCGTCACAGAATATGCTGTAATATGAATCGACTGTATTTTTTGTGGGCGAAACGCAGCAGCCAATTGCTCACAGCAGCATCCCACAAACAGTCGTGGATTGAGTGACCAATTTATTATTCTACACCAGATAGTTAATGTTGGGGCTATTCCTTGTGCTTATTTCATTTTCACTTCCACTAGTTCTGCGAGCACCAGCTGAGATACAGCGTATGTGAAAGCCTCTCACTGAGAAGAGCTGAAACTATGGAGTGAGAGTTGGCGACAAGACGTGATGTGTTAATTAACACTGGTGTTATTAGCACATTTGTGAAAAATTAAGCTTGTTCAATAACTAAAATCACAGAATGATATCCCCCCTTTCCCTCTCCCCCCACCCCAGCTTGCTGTCTGTTAAGCGCCCTGAGACGCCACCTTGCATGAAGTGTGCTGTATAAAACAATGACTGTCCAGCACCTTGGGATGTCCTCCTGACGTAAAAGACGCTATACAAGTACAATTTTGTTGATGATGTTGTTGTTACAAATGCAAATTGTTACAGCACCAGTTATCATCTCAGAAGCCTGTTTCCACGTAAATTAGAGCAGAATAGACCCACCTTCTACTCTAACGCTTCCACGGGCTCGGTGTAGGTTTTCACTTGGGTAAATCTTTGCGGCCGTGCCAATTCTGATTATTCATTAACAAGCTTTGGTTTTGTTGATGTTCACCTTTTAATGAGCATATGATTGGGCCAATTTCTGTCTCGATTTGTCATCACATTACTCTGTATTAGTGTGCTCATCATGCTTTTTTTTAAAAAGAAAAAAGAAAGTGGAAAGTATACGAATGGGAGCGTGGCCCCAGGCTGAGCTGTGTTTTGTTTATCACAAATTACTGCTGTTTATTTGTTTACTCGAATGTCTTTATGAGAAACACGTCGCCATCCACAGCTTGCGCATCTGAGCCGAGGAGTGTCAACCTGGCTCACTTGGTAGCATTCTTATCTCTGAGTCATAATGTCATGTGTTCAAGCCTCGCATTGGGACTTTGGACTCCTGTTGACGAGGCTGACACTTCAAAGCAACTCACTTTAGGCAGAGCGTGTAATTGTTGGAGGTGCTGTTCTTCGGATGAGACATTAAACCAAGGTCTGTACAATTGGATGTTAAATTCCCAGTGGCACTACATGAAAAGGGAAGATAGATTCTCCTCATGTCAACAACAATGCCCCAGACCAAATTGGTGAACACTTGACTTCTGTTTGTGGTGCATTGCTGTGGTTAAATGGGCCTGTTACGTTTGCCTACCCAATCCATAGTCACTACACTTTATAGTAAATTGCGTGGAGACGCTTTGATGTGAAAGGCACAGTATCAAACATGAAGGGTTGTTATTATTCTGGTTTGACCCACCGTGGAACATGTATGTGTTGAAATCATCATGAGCTGATGCAAAATGATTCCAATCCTGCATACGGTATTTTCTGATTATCTTTAAATTAATATTTATCAATGTGTTGGAATGAGGTACAAAACAGTGGTGTTAAAATAACATTTCGATGTCTGGCCTGACCAACTTCATGAGAGCGCGGGAGGGAGAAAGAGGGAGAGAGAGAGAGAGAGAGAGAGAGAGAGAGAGATGGATGAAGAAGGCCTTTTGGAAATCAGGAGTGAGAATGGTCATCCCGCGGGGTTTCATTAAACTTGACTTCTTGCCCCGACGGACAACTAACCACTAATGTTAACGACTCAGTAAGTCAGGGTTCATTCAGGATGATTAAAGGAAACACTTTAGTGCCCTCATTTCCAGCTACAATGATTATTGAGCCTATGAAGGACGTGACTTTTCGCGTGGGGCCATTGGATCTTTAAGATCCACCTCAACAGGCAGACAGGACATTGGTTTTGTATTTCATCTGAAGGACAGCACTTCCGATAAGGTAGCATTCTCCCCAGCACTGCATGGGACTGCCAGCCCAGATTATGGTGAGTTAGCACTTTGGGACGTCCTGCACATCTGTCTTTTGATGTTGATTGGCTAACTTCAAGATAATTTTACATTACTTCCAATCAACAACACAATCTGTAATTCTCTGCACACAAAACAAAGTGTTAAAACAGGAGTCAGACTGTTACTAATCCCTCACAGTCCCAGTGGATAGAGCAGATCAGTGCCCCAGGGTGATCTGATACTCGTAGGTATTCGAGTCCACGGTGGTCTTGAGAAAACTCACAGTGATGTCGATGCTCTAACATTCATGGCCAACTGAGGGAAGCCAGGTGTAACTTCAGGGTTCATCCCTAATGTGGCAGGTTGGAGTGGTGACATACAGTGGGATTTGAGCTTGTTGTTACAGAGAAGTGAAGCCATTGCTCCACTATTTTGCCCATTGGTTTAATCGGATGTTCACCGTAGGATGTCACAATACAAACAGTGTTGGGTATGAACTTTGTAGTGACACTGAACCCATGGAGCTTTTGGCTTTTGGGGGCATTTTAGGTTCAACAAGCGTTTCACAAAGATTTGAAGTGAAATGTTAGCCAAAGTGAAATTCGAGATGCGTACTTATCCTCAAATGAAAACTTCAGCTTTATTGTAGCACGTAATGTTATTACCCATCGTACTATAAGTGAGGTACAAGCATAACAAATACATACCCACAGGACAGCTTTATAAATTACCATTTCCCCGCTGCATTATACAGAGCTGCTCTGGCTAACGCCGTGGCATGGAAAGGTTTCTTCATTAAAGAGGTTAAAAGGTTGCTTAAAAGAGACCACAAAAACAGATCAGAAACTTAACCCAACAGATATCCATTCCCAAGATAATTGGAAATAATTAAAACCAAGTACGGGATATTTAAACAGCAATGAGCTTTACTTCACATCCTATACATTTCTGATTTTGAAGACATGCACTTAGGGTAGGGATCACTGTGCTTGGTTCAATTAATTCTTATTTGCTTTGCGCAACTAAAATACAGGACTCAGGGTGGGCTGTTAGAGTAATTAAGAGAGTCATCAATAATAAATAATTGGCCTTTATTTAACATGTTCTCTTTTATGATGGGTTCTGCAAAAAGAAAACAAGTGGAATTTTTTTGTCCCAGTTTTTTTTTCAAATCTGGGAGTCGTGCAGAGTCTGGTCTTAAGATGTGAGGGAGGTGGTGGGGAGGGGGGGGGGTGGGTGCGGGTGCGGGGGGTGGGGGTGCAGACAGCCCTATGATAATAATAATCCTTGCATTAGAAATAGTGCCTTATTAATTCACCCAATGTCTCCAAGCGTTTCAATGGATTCACTATAAAGCGTAGTGACTCTGTGCTTTGTAGGCAAAATCTTCTTTGTAGTTTCACAATATTTCAAAGCAATATTATTAAGTGAAATAGTGGCAAACACTACTGTCAATATTAAACACTACATTTTTTCATATAAAAAATGATCATCACTATACTAAAAAAAGGTTTTAGTTCGCTTACTTTTGCACAGCCCCTCTGGAAACACTGATTAAACGGGCGGTGAAATTTCACTTCATGTTTGCTAATTTGATCAATCAATGCCCGGCTGTTTGTGGGACACTGCTGTGCGCAATTGGCTGTCGCGTAATGCCCACAAAATACTCAGTCAATTCACTTTATAGTATATCCCGTGAAGCGCTTTGAGATGTCTCGAAGATGTGATAAGGTGCTACATCAAATGCAAGGACCATTAGTGTAATGTGCAGAAAAGGTAGTGACTTGTTGACAGGCATTAGGTTCGCGACACTGTTTCATCCCACCCTCTACGGTGGTTGTAGCCATTTTACTCAGAGATGACTTTTGGCGTCACTTGGGAGAGGGGTGTCGTGGGGTCGGCGTTGTGGGGGAGGGGGGAATTAATAACCTGTATCTTTCAAAACAATGTGCTTTCACTACAGACCATCCTTCGTCTTAATTTAGCTGAGCTGCACTTTGCAGACCCCTAAAGAGCTGTCACTGCCCGGGATTTCATTGCTTGCACCTGCTAAAACATTTGTGGTATTTGAAAACCAGTGAAACACATTTGCTTTTCATTTTATCAGGCTTCAAAAATCTTTGAAGTGTTTAATAGCAGGCCAGCCAAAGATTTTTTGCCTCTTAATCATTTACTTGTAAGGCACATTTTGCACTGGTAGTCTGTCATGCAGAAAACGAGGTTAGACTGTTTTTATTAAGTGCTGCATGCCAAGTCAGTGTTCATTAGAGGTGTTTTAAAACCTCAATGTTGTTATTTATGAGGAATAACGAAAAAAAAAAGCTCCCAGCTCTTCCACAAATAAGGGGAGATAAGGAGAGGAAAAATAATGAAGGGGGCAAATCCGTCCATTAATCTGTAAATCCCCAAATTAAGTTGGGAAAAGAAATTAAAAAGAGAGAGATTTTTAAAAATACATATATATATATAGAGAGAGAGAGAGAGAAACCGGGCTCCATTTCAGGCAGATAAATTACACCTGCTTTGCTGGCGTTGGCTGGTACGGTTACTCACGTATTTTAATCAAATTATTGCATTTGTTCTTCCACATACTTCTGTCCTATATGACCTCAAACTTACCGTGAACCACAGGCTGAACAAAGGCCGCCCACTGTCTTTGCAGTAAATCTGTTGTCTCCCTCTTAGGCCCTCAACCCAGGATCATAGATCAACCTGTAACCCAGCTTGCTTCAATTTACTCAATTAACTCTGCTAAAGTCCTTGTAAGTTTTGCAGATGTTGCTTTATTATTAGGGCCTATAATGTACATGTGAGATCATAAGCCTGAGGTTACTGCAAGGTTGGGGCGGGGGTTGGGTTGGGTTGCGTTGGATTTGTGGTAGATGGCAATAACTCTATGGTGGAGGAGAGGATGTGTGAGTGGGGTGGGGGGGGCGCGCTGGCAGTTAAAACTCACCTTGAAAAAGTTTCAGATGCAAATCTCCCCATGAAGCAGGGACAATACGATGCCATCGGAGTTAGCGTGGAGTAACTATTTCACGGCTAGGCGTAGATAAGGTTCTGATTAACAGATGTTTAATTGACCTGTCCGTCACAAACAGAACCTGCCTAACAGTCACTAAGGACAAGTAAATTATTAGCCACCCTGCAGGTGTTCACTTTTGCTCTATTACTCTTCTCGCAATGGATCTTCTGAAGATTCTGTGCTCATCAGAGATTTACGTTCAGTAGTGGATCCACAGTAACCAGACACAATTTGTTTTAAAAAGATTTTTTAAAAGGTGCTTTTAATGAAACGACGCTTCCTGATGAAGTCAGGATGTTGGTTTATTGATCTGACGGCTATAAGTTATGTGCCCCCAGGATTCTTGCAGCTCCCTCGCACGATGATCTGTGAGCTCAATAATAATAATAATGGACAGTCATAATTGTAATAATAATATATAGAGCCTTATCAAGTCTGCGTGATGTCTCAAAGCGCTTCATGGAATGTGCCGCAAAGTGAATTTGACTGTGTATTCTGTGGGAGTAATGCTAGATATTGTAATTTAGAAAAATCCATTCGAGCTTCGATCTTGGATCAATTTCACCAGTTATGTTTATGTTTCAGGATTTTCAGGATTCCTTGAAAAGGCAATTTGCCACATCTTTCTTTTCCCCTCCTCTCTCCATCATCCCCCCCACTGCCCCCACCAGCCCCCCTACCACCCTCAGCCCTCCCACAATCCACACCCCCTACCTCCCAGCTACTTCCCTCATGTCAAACCTAGACCATGAAATGAAACAATTCAACAGTCAATTCCTTGGGACATCCTCCAGATGTGAAAGGCACTCTAGAAATGTAATTTTATTGTTGTTTGTTGTTGCCCTCAGGGTTTGAGTTTTTGCAACACGGCAAGTGCAAACAATATTACTGTATATGGTTACTAACCATAATTTCCCCTATCCCTCTCCCCTTCCAAGCATCCCCTACCCTACCCAGCTCAAAATGGCTTATACGTTTTTAGGTACTTATGATGAAAACTTTGGATGAGACGTTCAACTGAAGTCCCATCTTCCCGCCATTTAATTAGGTCCTTTCAATTCCAATTTCCCACTTTCACTAAGTGCCCCTTAATAACCTGACCTACCAAAAATCTATCAACCTCACTCTTGAAGGTGTGAATGGATCCAGCATCCACTACCTTTTGGCGGAAAGAATTCCAGATTTCCACCACCCTTTGAGTGAAAAAATACTTCCTGATTTCACTCTTAAATGGTCTGATTTGGCCTTGAACTGAACACCAGGCATAACGGTAGCTTTAGCTGCCAAGCAGTTGAAAATGGCCTTTAAGTGGTTTGTCAGTAATATCCAGCGAGTGATCAAACTAATTGCATAATTTATTAACCCCACAAAGCAAGGCTGCAAAACAGGTGATAATATTAATCGTTTTTTAAATAGAACCCAAATAAACAGTGAACAATTCAGTCAGCGACTCGCAGGTTATTGTTGAGCAGCAACATTTCCTTTAAGGTGTTCAGTGGTAGTTAACCTTGAGTGACAATCAATCACATCATGTGCATATTACATGCTGGAGGGAAATGTTAATTAAAATCCTTGCCTGGGAAGACATCTCAAAGCACTTCACCGGAATTATTGTAAAGTGTATTTTGTGGGCGAATACAGCAGTTAATTTGCACTAATTTGCACAGCATTGTCCTTTAAACAACAACCACAAAATTATACTCGTATAAGTGCCTTTCACGTCAGGAGGACATCCCAAGGCACTGGACAGATAGGAATTTACCAGGACTTTGGGAGAAACTCCTTTCTCTTTTCGAATAGTGCCATGGGATCGTTCAAGTCCACCTGAAGAAGCAAATGGGATCTCGGTTTAACTTCTCATTTGAAGGACGGCACCTTGAACGAGGTGCACTCCCCCAGCACTGTGGAGGAGTGAGTTTAAAGTTTTGTCGTGGGGCTTGAACCCACAACCTTCTGACTCAGAGGTAAGAGTGCCACCAATTACTGAGCTAGAATGACCCCCTATCCCCTTTCCTGTATAGACATTAACATATAGCTAGCAGCGCATTGCGTGCAGGCAAATATAAAGCCAGGAATACATGACACAAAGTGTAACACAAATCTGGGAATTTGATTCAGCATTTAAAGGGGTTTTCAGCTGATTGCATAAACTTTGGAAGCGCAGTTTCATCAGCGTCGTTTAAAGTGTTGCTCCAGCCTTGAAAGGTACTCCTAAATATGTCTTCTCCTTTACAATGATGTATAAAATCAAGAAAACATACCCAATGAAGACATCTGAAGGTAACAGAGTTCAAGTCTCTCTCCAGCTGTCTTGATTCACATGAGCTGAACAAACGCATGTGTGCCAAGTGACTTGAACGTAAAGCAGGCCACAGCACGTGATCCCAGCTGAAGTGATATGAAATTTTATTTGAAAGATCAGACAAGGAAATAACACCTACTGTGTATACCGCGGTGTAATAAAACCTCTAGCTATTGTAGTGTCCACTTGGTCACGTTTATATTGCTCGGGTTAACAGTTTACAACCGCGGATCGCAAACCCCAGGCAATATTCATGTTGTAAATGGACATAGAGTTTATTGGTACATCACCAGGTTTCTAACCTTCCACTAATAACATCCGCTAATAATAATAATCATCCTCGCATTTGATATAGAGTCTTGTCACGTCAAAACAGTCCACATTGCTTCACAGAGTTTTATTTCTTGTAAAGTGTAGTGCATTTGTCGAATACAGTACAGTTAAATCAAAGGTTTGCCTATTAGAAAGGTTAATTGGTGCCCATAATAATAACAAGAACAACATTCAACCATCAATGGTTGGAATCCAGTAACTATTGATGTGGTTTCGTTGGCATGTGTCCCTTGCAGTACTTCGTTTTTATCCGTACAACTCCACTAAACTGAGTGGAAATAAATTGGGTTTTAAATAAAGGACACTGTTTAGTGGACTCTTGGGAATTTGCTATTGGTCTCATGAGAAACACAGTGTTCCAGTTAGTGTAAGAGTTTATTATTTTTTGCTAAATCTTTGTATTAAGACCATCTTCCCAGGGTCACATACAATGATATTAGAAAGAGAGAGAGAGAGAGAGAGAAAAAAAATGATCAAAGGATTTTTACTTCTTTCCTCCCTTCCTTTAGCAGATGTGCAATGCATCTGGGAAACCCTAGCAAAAGCAGGGGGAAAAATTCCTGACTGATTTATTTGATGAACTCGGTTTTAACCTAGGTGATTGCTCGCATGATATCATCATGGCTGTGATTATTAGTTTCCACTTGAAAATGACCAGATATTGTATGTATTCACTCCATCAATACTGAAGGTTTCGCTGAACATCACGAGACTGTTAGTCATGAAGGCTTATAAATCTTTTGTATGCCTACATCTGCAGGTTTTTATTATTAAGAAACGCCTGAACCATTTAGGAGTTAGGCAGGCATACAGTACGAATTAAGGGGAAAAAAAATTTGAATGGCTTCTTTATAATACATGTAAGCTTTACCCCCTACTTTTTTGTAATTAAATTTATTTTTAATTAAAGATGACATAATTCTCTAAGGCCTGCAGCATGCTCTTATGCCAACATTAATAATGAGGATGGAAAAGATGTTTAAAATTCAAAAGAATAGCATTGGTAAATTTATTGCACATTGTGTGTGTGTTGTGAAAGTGCTTTATTTAACTGCTTTGCCTTTTCATGATAATTCAGCTAATTTACGGTTATTTTAGTTTTCTGTTGATAGGAATCAGCTATATATATATATATTGATATATATATATATACACACACACACACACGCAGTATTAAAAAAATCCAAGGTATGTCCTCATTCAGGAAATAGATTGAAGCTGTGCTCATTGAGCAATCAGAACCTCTTAATTTCAGACATTTGTTTCCAATGCATGTGGCCCCCCTCTTACCTTCCCTTCCCGCCCCCCACCACTACCCCCTCCACGACTGCTCATGAGCACAGCATCTCAACAAGGTTCCATCAGACTAAGACAACCACCACACAGAGTACTGGTAAAGGCCTTGTTTTCTAATGGTTCTGGTTATTTAAGGGAAAATTCCTAGGGCTGGCAAGTGTCTCAGAGACATTAAATGCAAAGGCATGAGTGCATGTGGGAGGTGTGCATGTCACAGAAACTCAGTGGCCATAGGATTTATTGCTGTTAGATTATAGTTTTTAGAAAACTTACTGTGTGTCTCTGTATGCGTGTGTGTGTTTTAATTTTAAAAAAGAGTTAAAATTTGCCACAAATATATTCACTTGCAGTGTTTGCGTCATCTTCCAAAGGTTATTATTCTAGTGTCTGAGTTCTGTGGTTCTATGATTCATCAGCTATCAATTTCACAAGATCACAAGAGTTGTCCAGTTGACAAAGGTTTTTTGCCTCATTCGACCTCATCCTTCCAGAATCCTTCGAATCCTTCCTACCCATTAGAAAAAAATACTCTTGAATTACCATTCATGATGAACTTTTCCAATCGTGACTATAGCTTTGGGTAAAAATGTACTTCCTGGTGTCTGACCTGAAATTATTATTCAAATAATAATTATTTGGTCACTCGATCCACGGTTGTTTGTGGGACACTACTGTTGGCTGCGTTTCGCCCAGTGTATACAGCCTAGAGACAGAATATCCTGTGAAGCGCTTCGAGACGTCGCGAAGATGTGATAAGGCGCTATATCAAAATGCAAGGATAATAATAATAAGTATTATTATATGAAGTTGTCCTTGGCAACTCGAAATCCATGTCCTCTTATTCTGCTGTCTCAATGGATACGAAAGAATTGTTCTGAGTTTACTATCTCAATCCCATTTAAAACTTTACTTGGCTGTATCATGTCGCCTTTGAGAAAACTCCATTCAAGTGTGAAGATTCCCTGTAGCCTATCTGATTGCTAATCGTGGTTTGTTTCTTCTAACCCTGGAGATTTTCCTCGTGACTCCTCTCAGCACAGCATCTTGGGCCCAGATAGCCTCCTTATGTCACAATGACCAGAAGTGTGCACAGGGGGTGACCTGTGTAGAATATTTTTGCCCAAGTAGCCAAAAAAAAAATTCAGCATTCGTTTTGTTCCATAAAATAAAATTACCGGGAGTATGAGAATTCACAGTTAAATCTTTATTGTTGTTGTTGTTTGGAATAACTTGTCGTGAATTGACAATGTCATCACAAAACAAGAATTGGTAAGACTGAGGCAGGTGGCATGCCACACGATGTGACCGGTTCTCGGTGAGAAGACTACAGCAAGTTATATTTGTACGGCGTCTTTTACGTCAAGGAGGGAGTCCCAAGGAGCTGGGCAGTCAGGGATCTGGACTCAAGCCAGGGGGTTGGGACCGGGTGGTTGGGTTGGGGATGGAGGGCAGGGGTAGGAGGGTGGCCAAATGTGCGGTCGAAGAGGAGGGTCTTGACATACCTTAACTGGGTTTTTATCAATGCATAACACCCTGTCTTGTGATTCTACCAATTAGGGTGGGCCTGAAGTTACTCAGATGGAAGTTTCTAACCAAGGCTGGGTATATATTACACAGTATGAGATTAATACTAACCAGCTTATTACCTGACTACATCAACAAGGCGTTCAGCAATCAACATTCTTCACATTATGTTGCTATTAAAAATGTAAGTGTGTGTGTGTGTGTGTGTGTTGAATTACAAGCTTGATTGAGATTACTGTGGTTACTGTACACATTGTACAAACAAGTGCACAGATTTCAGGGAAACTATCGTTTTTGTGGCAAGAACGATAATAAATCTATCCCTTTCTTAAATCGGCAAGACAGTGTTTGATTACAATGCCCCAGGTTACACATTTGACTGTGGGTTTCAGTATAAAACATGTTTCACTGCAAAATAAACTGACTCAGGCCGATACTATAGCAGGATACAAGGTGTGCCTGGTCAGTTGTCCAGAGTTTAAGCCTCTGTGTAAAGAGATACTTCCTGGTGTCTGTCCTGAAATTTTGTTTTTCAATTCTAATCCTGTATCATTTTATTTAATGTCCTAAAGTCTACTTCCTCAATCCCATTTAAAACTTTACTTATCTCTGTAAAATCTCCTCTGAGACATCTGTTTTCAAGAGAGATATATATGTATTTTTCCCCCCTTCCTTCCCTCTTGCCCCCCTTTCTCCCTGATCTTGCCCCTCCCACTCACCTTTCCCTCCCTCTCTCTCTTGCCCCTCTCTCTCTCCCCTCTTCCTCGCTGACTTTACCCCACCCCACCTTTTCCTTTCTCTCCCCCCTTGACTCAGAACCAGGCTAATTGAGCCAGGCTGTGTCTGTATTGGCCAGGGTCAGAAAGGGCAGACATGGGGCAGGACGGAGCCCACTGAGAGAACAGGTTAGTAGGGGTTCAGGAGGTCACAGAGGTAGGGTTGGGCAAGGACATTAAAGGCTTTAAAAGTGTAAGCGAGGATCTTGAATTGAAATCCGTATAGGCGCAAACATCAGACTATATAGAGGTGCTTACTGTTAATATCAGATGAGATAGAGGTGTCAACACATCCGTCTCTCACTCTCTGCCTCTCGCACACTCTTATCTATCCTAAAGAAACAGAGTGCGAGTGTGAGAGAGTGACAGAGACAGTGTAAGAGAAAGAGAGAAAGAGATTGACTGAGAACGAGAGAGGGAATGAGAGAGACATAGAGAGAGAATGAGAGAGAGAGACTTGAATTGAAATCCTACTACCGTATAGGCGCAAACATCCTCCATCCATCCTGCCACAAACTACACCAGACAAACGAACCAACCGCCATCGCCTTATGTAAGAGTATGTATGTCTTCTCATTGAAAATGTAAATGAACAGTTGGCACACTCTTCCAGTTAGGTGTAAATTAGCCCTGATAAACAGCCCACAACTGTACAGTCGGCTTTCCTGCTCTCCCTCCCCCGACCCCTCCCCTTGCCATGTTTCCCCCACTTTTCCCTTAACCCCACTTCCATGACTGTTTGTGGACACTGCTGTGCTGGCTGCCACGTTTCGCCCACAAATATACAGTCAATTCTCCTGCTCTTCTTCATCCTGCCCCAACCCCTCCCACCCTGCTCTTGTCCCTACTTAACTGTACAGCGCCTTGGGATGTCCTCTCAACATGAAAGTCGCTGTATAAATGTAAGTTTTGATTGATTAATTGATTGATTGTCTTAGTCTCTTTCTCTCTCTCTCTCTCTATATATATATATAAAATGTGTGGATATGTATATATTATAGTTCATATATACTTCAAGTACAATATGCTCACTGTACAGTATTATGGAACACGCTCCCTAGGGAGATGGTGGAAGCAGAAAATGTTTTGAGAACAATTAGATAAATTTCTGCTAGAAAATAATATCTCAGAATACAGTATATAGTTTGGGAGCACAACAGGTCAAATGACTGCCGGGTTGGTGGCAGATGAGCGAGATAGACCTCGGTTTCTGGTCGCCTAGCAAATTCTTATATTCTTGTATGCTTAAGACTGGAAAGTCTCATCTTCTCTAATTGCTGATCACAGCTCAATCCACCAACACTGGGGACCATTCCTCAATGGTCTCCTCTACACTGCCTCAAGGGCCTGGTCAGATTTCCTTATCATGCAGTGAGTGACCAGAAATCAGTTTCCATGCAAGATAAATTACATGGGGATTACTATAGGTGATAGCTGCCAATGTAAGACAAGCTGAATGGCTGATGGAGTTCCATAGTTTAGTGGTTAGAGCACTCACCTCGCAAGCAAGAGAACCCGGGTTCAATTCCCAGGCAAGGCAGAACTTAGGCAAGTTTCCTTCCTCCACACTCCTCTGTTTACCTAGCAGTGAATAGTAACCCAGTTGTTAGTTGATTGGTAGATCGCTTTCCAGGAGTAATAATAATCCCTTAAAAAAAATGCTGTCACTCAATCCACGGCCAATTCATAGATTCATAGCGACATTCATTCATTCATTCATTGGCGACAGCCAATTGTGTGCAATTGGCTGTCGCGTTTCGCCCACAAATATACACAGACAATTCACTTTACAGTATGTTCTGCGAAGCAAACACAAGGATTATTATTCACTGTAACCCAGTGATTTATGGTAATATGATTATGTACTGAGAGATACAACTAGAAAGCACCAGATTGAAATCCGAACAATCTGGTTTCACACGAGAAATCATTCCCCTCGTCCAGCAGCAAAAATATTTTGTTCTTTTGTCGGGGAATTGTGTTCTTTGTTTTAACATACCAAAGATGAAAAAATCCCAAACTGGATAAACCCGTCTAGGGTAAGCAGCACTAGGCAATGTTTGCTCTCAGTTGTTTAGTTTTGGAGTCACACAAACGAACCAATTAGCACACGGATGAGGTGACAAAATGTTTTCAAGTTGCCAATGGTTTGGCAAGCAAGATGTTTTCAAAGAGAATTTCCCAACTTGTTACTCGGAACAGAGACTAAAAGGCACTTTGGAGCACATTATAACATTTGACAAGATGCGATAAGGTGCAAGAATAATAATAATCCTTGAATTTTGATATAGCGCTTTTCACGACTTCTCGACATCTCAAAGCACTTCACAGAATATACTGTAAAGTGAATTGACTGTTTAGGAAGTGGCTGAAACACGGCAGCCAATTGCACACAGCAGTGTCCCACAAACAGTTGTGGATAAGAGTGCACAAATTATTTTTTAAACAAAGGATTATCACCTCCAGAAAACTGATGCACCAATCAACTAATAATGGGGTTCCTGCTTCCTGCTAGGTAAACATAGGGTGTGGAATAAAGAAACTTGCTCAACATTTCACCCTTCCTGAGAATTGAACCCAGGTCTTCTCACTTGCAAGGCGAGTGCTCTAACCAGTAATCTACAGGAGTTAGTTAGTTAGTTAGTTTGAGGGATAAAGGTTTCAGCCTGGCTCCGAGTCAGAAGGCTGTGTTCAAGGCCCAAACTCTCATGTCTAGGCTGACTCTTCAATCAGCGTCCTCTGTATTGTTGGAGACACTTTGAACGCACTCCACCCTGAGTGTTTCACTTCCAGCAAAATTGGGCTGGCACCCACCATCTAAACTACTTTTACAGTGAAATCAAATTAGCCTCACACTGATGAGGCCTTCCATCTCACACTCTCTCTCTCTTTCACTTTATCTCTTGCTCTCACTAACTCTGTCTCATACATTTTTTTCTATCTGACTCTTTCTCTCTTTCTTTCTTTCCTCCATCTCGCTCTTTCTTTCTTTCTCTCACTCTCTCTTGCTCTATTTTTATTCTTGCTCTCGAATCTGTTTACCCTGGCCCGGTGTCACAATGTTGTTTGCGGCCACAGCTAATTCAGTGCAGCTGATTAATCTAACTTGGTAGCTGCCATATAAATGGGGTGAGCGGTGGGTTTAAATTAGAATCAGAAGGTGGGTGGCTTCCCATCCCGACTGACATCAGAGTAAGTTAATTAGCACTGTTTAGTTAGCGAGTATTAATTTGGAACAGCTGCAGATTTAAGAGAGTGGATGCTCTGGGTTTCCGAGTCCAAACACTCTCCGCATGTATAAACGGCAATGGTGCAGTGATCCTTGCATTTCATATCGCGCTGTTGTAGCGTCTCAAATCGCTTCATGTGAATTACCGTGAAGTACAACGGCTTATTTTGCGCGCAAACAGCTGTGAAGTGAATGAGCAATTGGGGGATTGTTGGCCAAGACACGAGCAACACTAGCAACAAATGACATTTGTATAGCGCCTTTCGCGTTAGGGTGATGTCCCAGGAAAAACTCACTTCTCTTTTCGCTTCCACCTGAACAGGCAGCCAGGACTTCGATTTAGCATCTCAGACGAAGGTTATCCGCCCACGTAATGTATCCAGCTCAGGCCACACAAAAGATAATAATAATTTGGTCACTCAATCCACGGCTGTTTGTGGGATACCGGTGGGACAAATGCAATTGGCTGCCGCGTTTCAACCTCAAAATACACTTTACTTTGCAATATTTGCACTATGTTCTGTGAAGCACTTTGAATTCATCTCAAAGTTGTGGTAAGGTGCTAAATCAATTGCAAGAACAACAAAATTGCATTTACAGAGCGCCTTTCACATCGGGAGGATGTCCCAAGGCATATTAGTATTAAGGCTGCACCAGGAAATTATACCATTAGCAGAGATGTTTCCATTTTATGATGATTACTTGGCATTGTCGGGCGCTTAATCTCAATGAAGCACAGTTTGTTACCTGCCTCCCTGTACACGGTAGGATCCCAACCCATAAAATAAACACAGAGTAAGTTAACACAACCCAGGAGGCCTGTATTCCCTGACTGTACACTCAGGTAATAATAAATAATAATTGCAGTGTGAATGAAGCAAGCGTTTTGAGAAACCCTCTCAGCGAGAAGACACTGTAAAACTCTTTAAGTTCTACTGTAATACATTTGCACCAAAGATAGACTATAGCGTCAATAGTTCCTTAGTACGTAACTTCGCTTGACCCTTTGATACAATACAATCCGACAGCCTTTGATGTGATACAACCCTATGGTATTTGTTTACTGTTTTCAAGCCACTTTCTTTCTCCTGTTTACTTAGGTCCGGGTGGGGGGAGGTGGGGGTCAGATAAATCTCACGAATGACAACATTAGAAGGAACAAATTAGAAAGAATGATGTTTCCAGGAAGTTACGCTTTGATCAGTTAAGCTTAAATAGGCACAAAATCTCTCAGCCCTCTCTGGCAAGTAATGCCTTGTGATTTGTCATAGCTGTATCCCCAACAATAAGCAGCAACATTTCCCACTCCCTTATCTTTTCACTTTCTTCTCCAGATCTCTCCCCCCATTTAATCCTCGAAGTCTGCTGCTGGTTAACAAGGAAATCCTGTGTCAATTATCACCAACAACTTCCCACTGAGTAGCTGTGGGGAGTTGAAGTTTATAAGGAGGCTTTTCACACCAGAAAGCAGATCTGGTCCTAATTAAATAGCCCTTTATATCCTGTCTAGTGGTGGTCAAGAGAAATGGAGAGCAAGTGTGTAAAAGAAATAACCTGTCAGAATTGCTTTATTTTAATGTCACCGGAGTTTCCCAGTATTGTGAAATACAATTCAGAATCCGTGCAAGCCAAATAAAGGTGGAAATGTAACACTTCGAAAGGATTTTATTGTACGCACAACCATTTATATATTTTTTCCCCCCACCGACAGCTATGCAAACTATGCAAAACATCCGCAGCATGTCATCTGAAGCAACTGAGTTAAAGTGTGGCTTTTAATAATAATAGTCCTCGCATTTGATACAGCGCTTTTCACGTCTTCTAGATGTCTCTACGCTTCACAGAATATACCGTAAAGTGAATTGACTGTATAATTGTGGGTGAAACGCGGTAGCTAATTGTGCACAACAGTGTCCCACAACCAGCCGTGGATTGAAATGATAAAAAAAAATTGAGGGATTATTATCAGGAGTATGTGGAGTAAATTAAACTTTCCAGGTTTCTTGCTTGTAAGGCGAGTCCTGTAGCTCAGTCGAACCACTGAGCTACAGGACTTCCTAAAGAAAACTTTAATACGCAACTTCAATTTGTATTTTAAAGTAATAATCTATTCAAACAAAAATATAAAACGGATCAATTTTTGTACTCATTTCTGTCCTTCGGATAAGGGGTTAAACTGAGGTCTCATCTTGCTGTTCAGTTGGACATTAAAAATCCCATAGCACTATTCGACAAAGAACTTTCTCTCCTGGTGTCCTGGAACAACAATCTCCGGAAATAAAATGGGTCATTTCACTTTGTGGCTGTTTGTGGGTCACAGCTGTGTGCAAATCAGCTGCAACGTTCAACTATAAAATATACAGTCACTACACTTTACAAAGACATCCTGTGAAGAGCTTTGAGATTTCCTCCTGGCACAATATCAAAATCTAAAGATTGTTTCCCACAACCAGTCATGGATCGAAAGTGACCAATTTATTTTATTTTTTTTCCCCCAAGGGATTTATTATCAGGTGTGTGGAGTAAAGAAACTTACCCAAAGTTTCGGCCTGCCTGGAATTGAACCCAGGTCTCTCGTTTGCAAGGCGAGTGCTCCAACCACAATCCCCAAATCCAAATCGTTAATGTAAATTGTGAACAAGAGTAGTCCTAATACCGAGGCTTGTGGAACACCACTGCCCACCCTCTGCCAGTCTCTACTTTAACCCAACTCTCTGTTTCATGACTTGTAGCCAGCTTGCTACCCTTCTGCTACTTTTCCCCTGACTCAACATGCTCTGACCTTATTTATTAAACTATTATGCAGTAGCTTATCGAGTTCCTTTTGGAAATCCAAATATATTTCACGTACTGCATTACTTCGTCTCCTCTTTCTGCTCCTTCGAAGAATTCAAAGAATTATAACTGTTTCAAAACTGTAAACTTCCAATAACAACACTCAATTGGGACCGCAACCTTCTATAACATTTGAATATGCTACATATAAAAAATGTATATTACAAGTGAATGATTAAACAGCTTTTTACCAAATTACCTGTTAATCATTTTTCATGGCTCCAATAAAACTGTCATACTGCGCGTTTCGTTGTAATTAAACTCCGTCCCAGAAATAAAAGGTAATTGGCTGATGATTTTGTGGTAATTTCATTACCTGAGTTATTACTCTACGAATTCCTGTGAATAATCTCATGAGAATCTTGTACGTAGCAAAAAAAAGCAAAAGACTTAAAGACAGAAAGTCACCAACCAGTTTCCAATTGGCATGCATCGACAATATGAAATTGCCTTCATTTAATACTAAATAGTTTCACTTTGGCAAAGTCACTCCGAAATACTACGAATCCAGATGGGGATTAGATGTTGAAATATGCGTTGATTCAGATCAACGTTAATACCCAAAATGGTAACTTGCCTTTCTCTCAGATTATCGGACTGTCTATCATTTCCTTTCATGGTGTCATGTCATATTTCCAGCCATCACAAGTCTTTATTTTTATGGGGTTTTGTCTGATTTTTATTTGGTCAGCCTGACACTTGTGAAAACCCACTGCAATGCTATGCGGAGTGTCCAACTCTGGCTGAAAGCTCGACACATGTAAACATATACTGTATACGTAATAACCAATGCATTTTAAAATGCGAAGAGATCTTAATATTGTTTCCAACTTGTAGCTTGGCTTTGCAATGGTTGAATGTTGGGTGCAGGGAGGGATAGGGTTCTCATGTTCCAATACTGCTCATGTTTTACTGTAACTTGAAAGCAAGTTATTATTTCTGCTAGAAAACCGTATCTCAGGATACAGTTTGTGACAAGAAGTGTCAAGCAACTGCCAGGTTGGTGGAAGGCGAACTAAATGGATCTTGGTCTTCTTTCGCCAGCAAATTCTTACATTCTTAAGTATAAAATGCCCTGGAGCAAAAAAAGGAGAAAATATATCAGCCTGAAACATTCAAATCAATATTATATTTTGAATATTGAGGGTTCTATAAATATAATTTTGTTGTTGTTGTTTTAAAAAAATCTAAAGGAAAACCAGCCTAAATAATAATATATAAGTATAATAATAACCCTTGCATTTGATATAGCGCTTTTCACATCTTATCAACATCTCAAAGCTCTTCATAGAATATACTGTAAAGTGAATTGACTGTATATTTGTGGGCGAAACGCAGCAGCCAATTGCAAACAGCAGTGTCCCACAAACAGGAGTGGATTGAAATGACAAATTTTTTGTTCAAGGATTATTTTCAGGCATGTAGAGTAAGGAAGCTTGCCCTGGGGAATATTATAATATGGAATGTATCTATTGGAGGATGTAAATAAATCAATATAATAATAATTCTATAATATTGGTATATAACAGAGTTGGTATGCTTAAGTTTAGTTTGGTTTCCACTCTGGAGATTATTGATAAGGACGTTACCAGACACACACACGCCCAAACATATACTTCACATTCTCCCCAGCTGTCAAGAAAGATTGGACGGGTTGTAGTTTTTCTGGTCTGGAGTGTAGACCAATGGACCAATTGGCCCAAAAGGCCTGCTGGCTTGCTGTGTCGCTCGTTGTAACTCTGCATAAAATTAGGCGGTGGGTGGCTGTGGCTGGAGGGTCTCAGTCCCCACCCCAAAACCAACTATCAGCTCCTTTCTCTTCGACCGTGCCTTTGGTCACCTTTCTACCCCTGCCCTGACTCGGTCCCAGGATCCGCTATTGTGAAGCTCTCTGAGACGCCATCCTGCTTGGAGGGCGCGATATAAATCAAACTTGTTGTTGTATTCTCCAATTTGGGCAAACGGAGGTTGCAGCCATAGTAGTGTGCTGTGTAATGGTACACGAAGGAAAGCGAGTGCAACAGGCAGTGAGTCAACAGGAGTTGCTTACAGTGCTGGGACACGCATACACACAACTCAGCAAACACACACACACTCACTCTGGAGTCTACAGTGATGCACGGTCAAGATGTACCAGGAGAACGGAGTTCAGCCCACCCCACCCTCACTCAAGAATATTTTCACCCACAGCCTACATATGTAAGTCTATGTTGCACTCACTGTTTCTGTCAATTGTGCCAACGACATTCCTGAAGCAATGAAGAATCTCAGGTAGCTATGTTTGGGGCTTCAATATGTCAGTGGTTAAGAACTCCTCTTCCACCCTCACTTTATGTAGATATCTAACTGACAAAGGCATGGCCAAACCATAATTCTTCTGAGGGGAAACGAAATGCGGTATTTCTACCCGTTAGTTCAAGCTCCTTTTTCGGTAATGATAAAAACTCAGAAATGTTATATTGTACTGTACTTTATTCTGCCAAGAAATTTTCTCTACGTTCCCATCGGCTCCGACTCACTCAGCAATTGATGGACACTGACTGATAGACACTGATGTGTGTTTAATCTTGCCAACCCAGTGCTGTTTCCAATCTAGAGATGATCCCTTTGATCGTGAAGAAACTTGGCCACAAATCCTCTAAAGGAAGATTCTCACTTCAGGTGTCCTGTCCCCCAGATAAAATGGGTCCATCACTTCCTGGCTGTTTGTGGGACAATGCTATGGACAATCCTGGTTGTTGTGTTCAAGTACAAATGTGCAGTCACTACATTTTATACTAAAAATCTTGCTAAGTGCTTTGAGATATTTTGTCGACATGATAAGCACTATATCAAATGCAAGAATACTACTACTACTAATGATAATAAGGATTCCTCTTTAAAGGTCCAGTTAATTTATTGAGCAGATTCTTTTAATCTCCTGAAGGCAGGAATAGAGTCATCAAGAACAAAGAGTTGGGAGAAGGTGGAAGACGATTGGAATTAGACAGAGCGGGAATGGAGTTGATCAAAGAGTGAGTATGGGAGAGGAGAGAACCAGGGTTGATGAACCAGAACAGGGCAAAGTAGATTGAGGGAGGCAAATGGAGATACAACAGGGAATAAAAAGCAGCAGAGAGAGAAAATGAAAAGTGCAAAGCGGGAACTGGGCAGAGCAAAGCCGAAGAGGGAGATGAAATGAAGCGATGGTGTATGTGCACAGCAGGGTTGTGAGATAAAAATGAAGAGCCAGGAGATTAAGCGAGAACCAGAGTAAAGCAGAACTAAGCTCGGAGATGAACAGGGAGCTAGGCTAGGGATTTCCATGTCAGGTCACTCTATTTGAATGCGTGAACAGAATAGAAATAGTACAAATCATGTTACAGATTATTTCTGCCTGAGAATGAAATTTAGACCAGTAAAGTAAGTGTCTGTGGACATTCGGAATAACCGCACGAGGAACACTGGATTTGTTGAGAGCAGAAAATCTTATTAGCAGAATTGATTTGCATCGTGGAACAGTGCTCCTTTTATATCTCCAACTACGCTGTTATCTTCGCAAACTGCAATCCTGACACGGCAGCCTTGGCGACAGTAAAGGCTAGAGGCTGCAACGGTCTCCAAATTGGAGAATGTAACCCGCAGACTTAAGGTGCCTACAATTAAAAAAAAATCAAAATCTTATTAGGCTGAAGTCTGGCGAACAAAGTATAGTATGACATTTCTGCGAGTTTTTATTCTGCTGCATTCTATACACTCCGAGGAGTAAAATGATACCACACTCAGCGGTGGGCGATGTGCAACAGGAAGCTTGATTTATAACTTCTCATGTCACATCGCATCAGGGCTGGTAACACCTGATGATTGCACAGCTTAGCACATCGTACCGAGAGCACTGAGACCCATGTGTTACTTATTTTAATGATATTAAACACGCGATAGCTCTTTATCACTCAGTTGATGTCCTGAAAGTTCGGACCTGTCCTTTTTGACAGATTTCAAAGGGACAGTAAAAGAGAGCGGAGTTTGGGTTGGTTCAGACCCGTCGCCGATATCGTTGCGAGTCACACTCCTCGTGAAGCCACTTCTTCCACGTGTGTCAGGAGCCAGGTTGCAGCAGTGATTCACCACCTCATCAATCGCCATGAACCATACATAGCAGCAACAACAACATCAACAATTTAAACTGATGGCCTCTGCGACATTAACGGACATTTCAAAGAGCTTCGCGTAGAATTGGTTCAAAGACTGTATTTTGAAGCGAATGTGGCAACCGATTTGCACACATCAAAACCCAATAAACAGCCATGAAGTCAACCACCAATTTTTTGGGGTGGATGGTTGACGAGGACATGGAGATAATGCCCTTTCTCTATTTAAATCATGTCATAGGGGTATTTAATGTTTGCCTGAAGCACAGGATTGGCCCTCAATATGTGGGCTCATGTTAGTTTTATCCCAATAACAACTCAGCGAATTGTATCTGTGGAGAGTGGGTGGAATATGTGGAGAGAGTAGACAACATTTGAAGCAAGAAAATTATTCTTAGAGATATTGGGGCGATGTCTCAGACAGCTAGTGTCACATAAATGCAGCATAAAGAGGTGCAATCGCCAGCCTATATATATATATATCTAGAACTTGACGTACTACAATTGCTAATTATTCCATTTTTAATAACCTCAGTAATTTACTGGTTACTCATAATCTTAATAAAAGTGGGGACAAGTTTGATAAAAACCAAATTCTGCCTTCCTCACTATAAATGCGATTCATCTTTTTCAATCCATTAGAAATGGCTGTAATACTAGATGAAGTATTTTACAGCACTGATAATCAGCACTGTATGGCTTTAATTTTCTCCGATGCAGATTAAATTGCCCTACCTCTAATATATGCATCGCACATCCCCTGTGAGGGTAAGATTCTAGATACTGATCTTTCGTTCATTTCAAAATTGGTCTGAATTTATTTAGTCATAAATTATAGAGAATCTAGATCAGGCCGAACAGAGGAGTTGTCATTCTTTCTACTAGCGCTTATTACTAGGGAAACCAGACCATCTGGGTCGATTGTTGACTGAGTTAATGAAACCAATGAGCAATTGTAGTTTAACCGATGATCAATGTGCACTTACACCCTCAAGCAAACCTTATCAACTCAAGTCTTGAAATAAAAAGGCATCAATTCTCAATCTGTATGTTACTGAAGCAGAACGGACTGATGGATTTTTAGTGTCACCTTAGCTCACTGGGTCGTACTCCAGCTTCTGAGTCAGAAGCCCCCAGGTCAAGCCTTTAAACTCACAGATGAGGCTGACACTCCAGTGCAGTTCCGGGGAGTTGCCACATTGTCTGAGCTGCCATCCTTTGAGTGGACATTGAAGATCCTGTGGTGCTATTGGAAAATTGAAGGATGGCCGATAATCTCCCAATAAAACGGACGACTCTGTCATTTCTTGTGGAACGTTACTGTGTGCAAATTGGCCGTGCAATTTGCCTACAAAATATACAGTCACGACACTTTACAGTGAATACTATGAAGTGCTTTGAGATGTCCTCCCAAGGTGAAAGGCACAGTATGAAAGTATTATTATTGTTGCTACTATTGTTAAAAAAAATGAGAGAGGTGCATTCAGAAAGGGTCGATTTGGTTATCTCAAGCAATGCAAAGTGCATTGAAGTCACTTGACTTGCTGAAGAAATGGATTGCCTTGCGCAACTTTGCCTGAAGAGGAAAGACAAGCTGATAATTCAAATCTCGTGAAGTGCATGCTTTCACAATTCTTTTGTTAACAATGTGATTGAATAGAAATGGCATGGAAGCAAATAGTAAGAGACTCCATTACCCTTGTCATATAATTAGTGTGTTGTTCTCGTCTTTTGTTTTACCATATGCCAATTATCTACATCCATTGTTACAGGGACACACGCTCTCATGCTTGCCCTTCCATTCTCTGTCTCTCTGACTCTCTCTCTCTCTCTCTCTACTCCCCCTCTTTCTGATTGAATTATAATGGTGCAAATGGCATCTGAAATCCTTTTTCTTTGCTGGACTGCCTTTCCTGTGATCCAATTAAATCTGTTGACTACAGTCTGCACTGATCTCGTTGCAACTTCACTCTTCCACTCAGTCCCTCCTGTCATCACCTTTTTAGCGTCCTTGTCATCCAGTCAAACTACATCTTGTCTTGATCTTACAGCATGTTGTGAGCCCTCATTGTAACAGCACGTAAGGCATCAGAGAGCGTGAAAGAGCTGCTTTATCTCTTCCATCTCTCAGCTGGGGGCCCCCAAGAGTTAATCGGAGAGGCAGAATGAAAATACTCAGCACAAACAAAGTGAGTGAAAGTTTAACGGTTTAAAATGGCATGATTCTGATTCATCCACGGCAAGGAAAATAATAGGTTCAGTGAACGTGATTATCAGGACTACAGTACTATAATTTTCAATACTGATTGCAATAAATGGATTACGAGTAAGTGTTGAGTACAAGGACTAAACCTACTGCAGCCCTGATGTAAGGGTTTTGACTCCTGTCTGTAATAGCTCCTAGTTTTACAATGCTGCTACTGGAATTGCGAGCATTATGGATTCAATTATATAAAAAAGGCAGATAATAAATTAGATTAGATCAGTCCGAATTGCTGTGTTTTGGCACCAATCAATCTCTAGACATTATAATAATAATATTCCTTGCAATTTGATATAGAGTCTTTCACATCAGGAGGATGTCTCAAAGCGCTTAACAGGATTTACTGGAAAAATCTAGTGGCTGTATAATTTTGTAGGCAAACCACGGCAGCCAATTTGTGCACAGAAATGTCCTACTAGCAGCCACAAAGTGAGTGACCAATTTTATCTAATAGCAACCCTTCTATTTGTCACATTATCGTTAAGACGTCTCAAAGTGCTTCGCAGATTATCTTACTTGTAACTATATCACATATTATAGTCAAGTGCATTTACTGTGTATCCTGTACACAAAACACAATAGCGAATTGCACACAGCAGTGCCTAACAAACTGTCATGGATTAATTGGCCACATTCTTTTTTGGAGGGATTAATATACTCAGTAAGCGATCCGCCAATCGACTAACAACAGGGTTCCTACTTACCCCTAGGTAAATAGAGCTGTGTGTGGAGTAAGGTTTCACCCTGCCCGGGAATTGAACACGAGTCCTCTTGCTTTGCGAGGCGAGTGCAACTAACTCTACGCTATACGGGAGCCCACGATCTGTGAGGATTTTTGACCAGGACAGCGGGAGAAATTCATGTGTCTTTTCTAATCTTTCCATGAGATCCTTTAATGTACACCAAAGCAGACACGTTTCATTTGAAGGACGGCACCTCCAACAATGGTGGCCTTCCCCGAGCAATATACGGGAATGTCAGTCTAGACTGCGAGTTGTTCGCATGTCCCTTTGTCGGGCTTGAATCCACAGTCATCATACATTGCCAATCATGTTAATCCAAGGATTTTACAGTAATGACCCGTGAAGTGCTGTGAGATGCCTCAGCAACATAATAAGGTGCTATATCAGATGCAAGGATTATTAATATTATTGTTAAGACTCAGGGCAGAGAGTGCTATATAAAAAAAAGGCTGACAACTGATTTACTGTATAGTGTGTATTGTTTTTTTTATCATTTAAAATAATGCATGTAACACGGGTTAAGAAAGGTTAAAAAAAAGGTTTATTAAAGGTTTTGACGGGCTTCAAAAATTTGCCTTAAAAATGTAAAAAATTACCACATCATTATAATGATCAGTTTTGAAGCTTGAATTTCCATTGTTCACCCTTCCCCCCTCTACTTATGTTCTTTCCCATCTCTGAGATTTATTTTTAAAAGTATTTTGGGAAATCATGCCTGTGGAAGAAAGCCTTCTTTAGTTCTTTGCAATGATTCTCTAGGTGTATGATACAAAATGTGACAGAAGCATAAGAATATAGCAAAATTCCAGGCTTTTGTTGGCATTTAGTATCTGAAATGTGACAGATGAAGGGTTTCATTGCCAGGGTGATTTACATATTTCTCTCACGTATTCATTCAATCCTTAAGACTTAGTTTAAAATTCTGCACCTTGTCTATCTTTAAATTTTCCCAGCGAGAGGGAAAAAAAAATGGAAGGAAAACCAATTTAGTAACAGCAAGTCATCAAGTGTTTGCCCGTTTATCTCTTACAGACCTACCCCTCAGTCCAATGTTGACAGTACATGATATTCCATTAATCTGCCTAATGAAAATTTAACCAGTGTTATAAACAAATAATTGACTATTATCCTCTCAAAGAGGCATGAACATCCCAAATAAATTACTTCTGCTTATTTCATCATTCAAAAGTGGTCACTGATTGATGTTAAAATATATGCTTGCTGTTCTGTCGCTGAAAGTAGGTCTTAGCTAAGCCAGTGATTGATTTAATGAGAGTCTTTGGGGTGAGTAAATGTTCCAAATTGCTCAATCATTAGCTTTTCTTGTCTGTTTAAAGATATGATGAGTCTGCATTGCCGACCGGTTTTGTTGTGCAGTTAAATTTAATAGGGGGTGGCTGTGAAGTCAAACAGGCAGGATTCTTTTCATGGCAACTGCCTTACTTTTTGCTTTCAACCTAAACGATGTGAAATGCCTCCTCATTTAGCGTAATTAACATTAAAATGAGCAAGTTGTAATGAATTATCATACAAATTATTTAGTAAACGCCATAATCTCTCTCACTGACACCAAGGTTACACTGGCACAATGTGAAGCAAACCAGACACAACAAGGCACCCAACCTCAAAATATTTCTTGTTTTTCTTGATATTTCAGCAATTTGGGGCCTTTAAGCCTTTCTTTAATTTGTTTTCCTGGTTGTTAAGTCGATTGGTGGATCACTTTCCAGGGGGAATAATAATTTGGTCACTCAATTCATGACTGTTTATGGGACACTGCAGTGCGCAATTGGCTGCCGTGTTTCAACCACAAAATATAAAGACAATTAACTTTACAGTATACTTCTGTGAAACACTTTGAGACGTTTAAACAACGCCATAGTGCTCTATATTACATGCCAGGATTGTTATTATTTGAATGTTAATAGTCTACGGAAGAACTTTAACTTTACACACGAAAATGTCCTTAACCATTTTAGTGCTGTGAGTCCTTTTTGCACATTACTTTTCAATAGAACAATTCATTGTTGCTATTTCCTCTCTCTCAGGGTCAGTGTTATAAATTTGATTTGCAAAAAGTGTTTACAGGCGCAGATTGTTTCTTAGTTCACAGTATTCCCCAAACCAATGGAAAAATAAATATGTCTGTGTTTTTATTCTGATCAGAAAAAACTACAGTGAGGCACGATCCTATGTGAAGGACAGTGCATAAGCGCAAGTTGATATTGTTGTTGTGTTAATACTTTATTTTATTCAAATATCTCATTTTAACTGTTCAAAATATTGAAATGAGATCCTGCTTGACAATCCTTCAGATACAATTGGTCATTCATTGCATGGCCCTTTATGGAACTTTGTTCAATGCAAATTGACTGTTTTTTTGCCAACATATATACACAGTCACTATACATTGACATCAGTTCAATGTAAAAGACACCATATCAAATAAGGCGCGGAACGTCCAGCAGAAATGTGAGCGACAATCAAATAAATTCTCATTTCTTATTCGCATTCCTCAATCTAACACTTCACAGCAATTAGAAAAATAAAAGTATCGTTTTTGTCTGTGAATTTATACTTTGTGATCTGCACCATGTGAAGCAATGTTGTACAGTAATATCAAATATGGTAAAGGTTTCAGCGACTGAAAATGTTAGCTCACTTTCCTCTCTCCATAGATGCTGCCTGACCTGCTGAGTTTTCCCAGCGACTTCTGTCTTTAATATCAAATAAGATAGTGGCTTGCTACAAAGGACCTATTGCACTGAAATGACTCGGTCTCACAGCATAAGTGGATAACTATTCTCCGTACTATCCACCGCTGTACAGTCTTTAAAACTCATCTGCTTGATAAATGCATCCTGTAGCTCGAGAGGAGATTTCCAGATATAGAAAGCATTTATCAAGCATATATCCAGAAATAAAATGACTGTACTCACTTGAGCTGTTTTTTAAGTTAATGTATAATGTTACAAGTCTGATATACAGAACCAGACATCAGAAAAAGGGGACACCAATTCAGGATTGCAAGGGGCAATTTCAGGATTCACACCCGGAAGTATTTTTTAACCAGCGGGTTAATTAATGACTGGAATGGGATGCCAGGAAGGATGGTTGAGGACAGGATGCTGGACTCATTAAAAGAAAGGAAAGCATCTGGGTGCTGCGATGGAAGGACATTAGAATAGGTATTCTGGAATGATATACAAAATATACAGTCAATTCACTTTACAGTATATTCTGTGAAGCGCTCTGTGAGATGTCTAGAAGAGGTTGAAAAGCGCTATATCAAATGCAAGGATTAATATTATTATTAAACTACATACTGTATTACAAAATTACATTTGAATTGCGCCCTTCACATCGGAAGGATGAGATCAAATCGGTCGAAGGGCTCAATTACGTCAATACAACATTGTGACATATTTCAAACAAAATCATCACAGGTGCATTTTATAACATTTCTTTATTTCCTACAAAGTGCAATGAACTGTCAGCTGTTAGAGTAAGCAGGGAGAAAGATCACCGTACAGACAATGCAGATTATTTAGCTCGCTTCCGAAATAGTTTTCACAAAAACACATCTATGTCTCAAAGTTTAAACGGTTCAGAACGAGAGGCAAATTGGCCAATACATATTTTCCACTTGACATCTCCTGCTTTACACTTTTGCCCTATTCATTATTCCACATGAGTTTTTCTGAGAAATCATTAACATGTCATCCAAGTCAATAATGTTTGTGCAGCCACTGAAAGAGGGAATGAAAATGTTAACAGCAGAGCGATAGACAAAATGTAAGCTATCGCCTCACAAGGTTAGCATTTTTTAGAACTTGAATTATTTTCAGATTTTATGTTTCTGCGGAAATGATTTGAACTTCAAGGAAGTACAGTCGTTTCGAATGAAGGTGTGAGAATTTTCCTGTCCGTGAGCCCAGGGAGAGCTAGAGCTTGAATAGAGGTTGTTTGCTTGTGGTGATGCTTCTCATTGTAACCAATCCATGTGGCGTAGGCTTGAACTTCCACCCTGCCTTTGCCCTTTAAGACTATTTTGCATTGAATGTTAAGATTGTGAGAGCGTGGCATTGTTGGAGGTGCCGTATTTCAGTTGAGACATTAAACTGATATCACATTAATAATGCCAGTTGGGACGTCCTCCCAACGTGAAAGGCCCTTTAGAAATGTAATGTTGTTGTTGTTGAGACCAATGTTTAAAATCCCACAGCAACACTCAACAATAAAGGGGAGTTTCAGCCGGTGTCCTGGTTAACAATCCCCAAATAAAATTGCTCAACTTGAGTTCCCACAAACACATGGCTGCTTCTGGGGACTCAAGTTGGCTGCCACATTCGCCTAGAAAATACACAGTCACTGCTTTACAGTCAATCATGTGGAGTGCTTTCAGACTTTCTCCTAAAGAATTATTATAATCATTATAATTATTTTGAAATATGTCAAACTAGGTGACAATTGTAGACTCGCGACGTGTATATTTTTAAAAGCGGCTGCTGTTCACATTGAAGAGGAATTATTGTTTAAGGTTTGTTTTATGTTTTGGTGAAAAGAGCGAGGTAATTAACTGCCTGACAAAGTATCTCGATGATTTAATCATTCCCGTGTCTCTGGTTTATGAAGAGAAATATTCATGCACGGTTTTGGCTGGGCCACTGACAAACAGAATGCTAACATGGTTTGCAGTGTTCCCGGTAACCTAATCTTGAAGCAATCTTGAAGCAATTAACTCCTTCAAATCTTTAACTAACAGAGCCCACCATGCAAGAGGCCTCCTGAGATTACTGCTCTAATAGACCTCAGCAAGCACTCTCCATCCTCCGCTGTGATATCCCACATTCAAGAGCTTACTGTAGTGGGCAAAGTGCAATGGTTCATCTGAAACAACACAGATGAATCATCTCTGGATCATAAGCTCTTCATTAACTCTTGATTCCTCTGCTAATTAACAGCAAGCAAAGCAAAAATGGTTGACAGGCTGGATGGACCCATGGATTTGTGGTTAATATGATGCAAATGACATGGGATGAAAGTCCTCAGCTGGAGTCTTCGTTGCTGCCAGATAATCTATTTGCGGGGAGGACAAAATGGTTTATCCAAACCAATTCGGCATCAAATTCAGCACAAAAAAAAGGCAGCGCGGAATAATTTGACAACCAGCTGTTTGGTGAAATTACCATCTTACAACTTATCAGTCTAATGAACCATGGTTTGTACATATATGTGTAAATTATTATGATTATTATTATTAAATGAGACACGTTAGTCAGGCAAATTAGGCACTGCAGGGATGTCAATTAACTCTCGATTCACACGGATGCAATGGTTATGAGGAGACATTAATTTTTAAAAAATCTGCAAATTGTTTTGACATTTATATTAGGTCCCCTTCCTCTGTCCCACTATTGACTTTTTGTTATAAAAATTGCTGGTTTGAATAACTGTTGAGTATATTTCTTGATGAGAGTTGGATTACATAGATACATAGATATACAAATAGGAGTAGGCTATTGAGCACCTCAAGCCTGTTCAGTCATTTTATAAGATCATGGTTGACTTGCATCTCAAGTCCAGTTACCCACATTTGCCCCCTAGTCCTTAATACCCTGACCTAACAAATATCTATCTATCTATCTCCATTTAGAAAATGTGGATATACTTCCAAGCTGTGTAAGAAGGAGGAGTGTGGGGGAGAGAAATGGGGGAGAGGAGAGAGGTGATAGTGGTTCCTCGCTGCTTATTCATTGACCCCTTTTTTGGTTTTTGATGGTCTCATCCAATTTTTTCCCCTTCGTACTCACTGAACCTTTCAAATGAAAACAGAACGATGATGGGGGGGAAATGCACTGTGTGATGTGATGATTGTCACATGGGGCAAATCGCTCCTAAAGCAAGTTCTCCTCATATTCAGGGGATGCTCAGCACATCAGCCGCTACATCACTCCACATTGTCCACATTGAACAGGTCCCATAATAATAATAATAATCCTTGTATTTTATATGGCACCTTATTAGGTTTCTGAGACGTCTCAAAGCGCTTTGCAGAATATACTGTAAATTACCCCCAGAAAAGTGATCCACCGATTGACTAATAACCAGGTTCCAACTTACTGCTAGATAAACAGAGGGGTATGGGGGTAAGGAAACTTGCCTAACCTGCTGGGAATTGAACCCAGATCTCTCGCTTGTGAGGCAAGTGTACTAACCACTAAGCTGCAGGATTCCAGGAACAAGACTAGCAAGATCACATGGAGGCATCTGCACCAAGGAAAGCATGATTCAGAACCAGCAGCCAGGCGAGGACAGATGCAGCTCAGGCAAGAAAGAGAAGCAAAGATCTTTTGCTTAAGGCAGTTTCTCCACAGGTTGGAGGTGCTTTGAATGGAAAGGGCACACCTGAACTCACTGTATTTTCACCTTGAACAAATTTGCGTTGTTCTTATTCTGGGTTCATCATAAAGTGTTGTGGATGGGCTGGGATGGTGTTGAGGTGGTGGTGGTACTGGTGGGTTGCGTTAGTTGTCCGTGGAGTGGTGTGATCATTGCAGGTTCTACAAGTACTTTTGTTTAATAGTTCACCATCGGCAGTCGGGCCTTCAGCCTCTCTGGCCTCACCCGTTGGAACTCCTTTGGAACTCCATCCCATATTCCCTTTGCCTCGCAACCTCCCTTGCCTCCTTCAAGGCATGTCTCAAGATCCTTCTCTTTGACCGCGCCATCGGCCGCCCCACCCCCCTTACCCTCCCTGCGCTCCTCCCTCTCAGATTCCCCCCTGCTCAGGTACAAATTCAGGGATATCCTCCTAACTTGAAAGATGCTACACAAATGTAATTTTGTATTGTATAGTACAGTTCAGTTTATGTTGGCCTCTCGTTTTGCTTGTTTAGCATGATCCTCAGCCCCTCTCCCATTGTATCTTGCCCATAAGGCTGAAATTGGTGCCGGATTCAGGACTGTGATGCCCCCCTATGGCTAAACAGCCTGCCAACATTCCTGACCAACAATCTGCCAGATCGAGTCAGTCCTTCGCTTTGCGCCTGTTTGTGAGACAATCTCTGTGGCACAAATTGGCTGCCGCGTTCACCTACAAATATGCAATCACCAGGCATCAAAGAAAAAAACCCGTGAAGGGGTTTGAGATGCCTCGTTGACATGATAAGACGCTGTGTCAAATGCAAGGATTAATATATGATGTAAAACACGATGCCAACTCTCGTGAATGAATAATGGACACTTGAAGAGGGACTGAGAGTATCTATGGAACCAAAACCCAATAGCGGAGAGAGAGGAAGCGGGAAAAGAACAAATAAATGCCTCAAGAAGAGAAGGGAGGAAAATGGGTGGAGAGAAAACATAAAGTTGATCTTAAAAAAAGAAGCAGCAAAGTAATCTAAATCCCACATAAGTACAACTGCGGTTTTGTACAATAACAGAAAGTTAAAGTGGCAGTTCTGTTTACAAAGAAAAGATAATCCTTTTTTTTGTTGTAAGTTAAAGCAGACCGTCCGAAATTCTAGCAAAAAAAATCCATCTGGTTTACGTATGTGATGTGCTCACAAATAGAATTCGTCAGGTCAGCTCCGACAATGTTTGCAAATTTAAAATTAAACAAAAACAGGTGCTCGAGAATAGAAAAAGACTTACAAAGCCAGCACTCTGGGGCTCTGTCTGAACTTTCGGGTTGAATTATTTAGCTCATGCTCTGTTGACGGCATTACTGGGAGATACCGGAAATTCAGCACAGTTCATTAGTGTTTCCTCCTCCCAGAGGAGTTGTCTTTCCATAGATCGACAGGGTTGGAAGTGACCTGATTTTCAGCTCCCCTTTTGTTCTTTGCAAGAGCTGCCACCTTTATTAGCGCTTTGGGACGTCCTCCCGATATGAAAGGCTCTCTATAAATATAATTTGGTTGTATCTATGTGCGCCTTTGATAGAATGCCTTTCGAGTCGGGAGGACGCCTCAAAGCGCTTCACCGTGACAGTGTCTTGTCAGCGAACACGGCACACAATTTGGGTCCAGCTATGAAGTGATTGATCAACTTTATCTGGGGGATTATTGGCCTGGACACAGTCTGAAATTCTTTTCCAATAGTAGCACTGGATCTGTAACATCTCGAACCCGAGCAGACAGACAGGGCCGCAGTTTCACATCTCATTTGAAGGATGGCATCTCTGACAATGTCCCCTGGCATTATATAGGCATCAACAACAACAAAGTTACATTTGTACAGCGCCTTTCACGTCTGTCTACATCACGCAAGTTCAATGTCCTGAGGTAGGGCTTGAACCCACAACCATCTGACTCAGAGACAAATGCCACTAACTCAGGAAGGTTAAGCATCATTGCCTGGTGGTACGTATAATTATTGAATCCAACCGTCAAATTCAAGATTTAAGTGGGGAACGGCTTTCACTTCTGGATATAAAAGGAGCGTCAGTCTGAGGTATATCTGGAGCTGTTATAGTTCATAACAGATTTGTGGAGAAAAACTCCACCTGCTTATTCAGGTGGCCGTTAAAGAACTCACTACTCGAAAAGAGAAGAAGTTTCTCCTGGTGTCCTGGCCAACAAATCCTTCAGTTACATGATCATATATACTGTTTGTGGGGACACCGCTGTGCGCAATTGGCTGCTGCATTTCACCCATAAATACAGTCAATTCACTTTACAATGTACAGCATTCTGTGAAGCGCTTTGAAACGTCTAGATTGGAAGATGTGATTATTATTATTATTATTGTTGTTATTATTGTTAATATTGTTATTATTATTATTGTTGTTATTATTATTATCATCACCCCTTGGCCATGTGTGGGACATTGCTATGTGCAAATTGGCCGCTTTGTTTGCCTATGAATAGTCGCTAGACTTAACAGTCATGTGAAAGGTTTTGAGACATTTCAGCGTGATAAGGCATTGTGTCAATTTTATTCTTAAGGATTATTTGCCCATTAAAAAAATACTAATATAATAATAATTTGGTCAATCCATGACTGCTGTGTGCAATTGGCTGCCCAATTGCCATTGAAAACTAGTTCTTTGTTCAAATGTATTTGTGGACGATCTGTTGGTATCAATGCTGCACACCGGGTTGTATAACCAACAGAGCACAGATATTGTCCATCACATCTTATGAACTCACTAGAGGGAATAATGAAATGAGAGGATCCGCACACCATTCAAGAAATGTTTTCGTGTCAATAATACTAATCCTTGCATTTGATATTACGTATTCGAGACGTCTCAAAGCGCTTCACAGAATAATACTGTAAAGTGAAGAAACTATATACTTTGTGGGAAAAGTCCGGCAGCCAATTATACACAGCAGTGTCCCACAAACAGTCGTGGATTGAGTGCCCAATTTTTCATTACCCCTGGAGAAATGATCCGCCGATCGGCTAACAACCGAGTTCCTACTTACTGCGAGGTAAACAGAGGCGTTTAGAGTAAAGAAACTTGACCAACGATTTGCCCTGCCGGAAATCGATTTCTGGTCTCTTGCTGTGATGCAAGTGCTATAGGACTCCTTTAAAGTCTCATTGGAAAATCCGCCAGCTGCCTTAATACCATGGCAGATATACTGAACTGAAGAGACTGTTAAACAGTGTTGCAGTACACAATCCAAGAAGTTGATCCCAGAAGTTTTGGTTGGCTTTGATGACCTAGCCTTGGAGCACAACCTTCACTGCCTTAGTAGAAAGTGTGCAATCCGAGATGCTATCCCACATGAACACCACTATGTACATGCAAGATTTGGTTGTTATTATCATTTAATTAACATGTTAATTACATGATGTTAATAAGATGATATATTACTAATATATTATACTATTAACATATTAATAAGATGATATCCTCTATATGCTCAGTCACAATCCAACAACCCCAGTTGTTGTTGTTGGTACACACAGATATACGTTCAGTTCACTCTCCCGTGTGTCCTGTGAAGCGCTTTGAGACGTCGAGAAGGCATGAAGAGGGCTATAACAAATGCAAGAATTATTAATCTTATTACTGTATTATTATGTGTGTATGTGTGTTACCTGTGTTGCTCAGAGGCTTGGGGGAGGTTTACTACACATTTACTGTCCACTCTGTCCATTCCGGTTCACATTTTTCCTATGAGTGAAATCACGATTGTATTTTTCTGCAAAGGAATTCCCTAGAAAACTATTGATTGTGACCGCTTTCCAGTACAAATTGAATCTGTGCGAGGGAAATTTGGAAGGTGGGGAATGCAGATGGAAACCAGATGGCATTGTTTCTAATCAGGTTATCTGAGAACAGCCAGCAGTGCTTCCAAGAGCGACAACGAGTTAAAAATATCTTCCTATTCATCAAGAATCTAATCCTCATTCTGGTAAATGATGCCAAGACTCAAAGCTTCATTTCCAGATGCTGACCAAACAAAGCTCGGCTGCAATTCGAGACTCTTAAACGAAAGGATCACGGCGTCCTCAAAGTTTTGCACCAGGATAGGTGAAGCCATGCTCCCTGGTGTAGTGGTACGATGGATTCAAAAGTACCCACGGATGGAACAGGTCACCTCGGATATCTTAACACTTGGGTGACCGTTATATGTGTGAGTCGACTCTTTTAAACAATGAATGCTAAGTAACAAAATGTTTGAACAGGTTTTTGTCTTGGCAACTGCCTCCGTATAGTAACGCCACTGCTACCTTCACCACCCTAAGCCAGCCAGCAGATGACTTTACAGTCCCGACATGGACACATTAGTAAAGATCCTTTGTGCATTAGTGTACCTGAGCGAATGTTTTCATGTATTGTTTGCATGCATGGAGTGAAGTGATGTTGGTCTTTCATACAAACATTTGGCACAGATGCAGTTTTGTTCAATCACAAGCAAAGGGCGACATGATGAGACAAGTTGCCATCAGATGATAGCACATTGAATCTGTTGTTCAATTGGTGCTTTGTAGATTGTGCCCTGGTCTTCGGTGGGAAGGCAAAGCTGGAGTCCATCGAGTGCCCATTGCAACGACCGTGAAGTTCTTTGCCAGGCACCCACAGCTCGTCAATGAAAATAAGGGGAAAATATGCAAGGATTCGTACTTCATTCAAAGTGTCCTCAGGAGAAACGAGCCATCGAAGTTTAACCATATTGCATAAAATCACAATGGAAAATGATCACCAAAATTACGGGTACTTGTTACAGCTGCTGCCGTGATCGGTTCTCAGGTGACTTTGATCGTGGTTATCATTTTCCTCGGGAGCTCAGAACAATAAACAACTATGAACTCACAGGGAAATTGCAATGTTCGCTCAACCAGGATCAGCTAGTTGCTTGGCTTTAATTGAGTAATCCACACGTCGTTCATATGCTCGCTCACCATCTTTTCCACAAAGCTGGCACGTTTCAAAGTGATCGACAAATTAAGGGTAATCCCTAAACAACCACAGCTAATGGTGATGAGGCAGGGATCCAACTGTGTGTTTTTTTTCATGTCTGTTGGCGTGCAGTTAACCTGAAGCGACAGGGAAAGATGTTTAAGAACAACTTAACAGTCTTGTGTTGAAAGATGATAAGCAGAAATACAAAAAAACTGGCATCATTAGATCAGAAAGGAATGGCCTACATATAGTTGTAGAAAGAATCAGGACTGAGATGTACGTCAGTTAAAAAGTGATCATTTTATTTTTAACTCGTGCAAAAAGCACAGTTGCCGCACCTATGAAAATCCCCACATTGAACACCTGAACAAAAATATACATAGTAACTGAACGGGCAAGACTGCTTGAACACCTATGTGATCTGTCTCATTCTCACCACCATCGTGGATCTCAGTAGCTCAGTGGTTAGAGCACTCGCCTCACAAGTGAGAGTACCTGGGTTCGATTCCCGACAAGGTTAAACGTTTGGCAAGCTTGCTTACTCCACACACCTCTATTTTCCCAGCCATAAGTAGGAAGCCAATCGTACGTTGATTGGCTGATCACTTTTCCGCGGGTAATAATCCCTTAATAATAATAATTTGGTCACTCAATCCATGGCTGTTTGTGGTGTACTGCTGTGGACAATTGGCTGCCGTGTTTTGCCGACAAAATGTACAGTCAATTCACTTTACAGTATATTCTGTGAAGCGCTTTGAGACATTGCAACAACATGATAAGGCCCTTTACCAAATGCAAAAACAAATGCATGGATTATTACCCATTCAAAAGCAGGCACCTCAAAATACTGTACAGTCACAAGAAATAATAATAATCCTTGCATCTGATATAGCAGCTGTCACATCTTCTAAATGTCTCAAAGCTCTTCACAATATACTGTGAAGTGAATTGATTGTATATTTGTAGGCGAAACGCAGCAGCCAATTGCACAGCAGTGTCCCCACAAACAGTTGTGGAGTGAAATGACCAACTTACTATTGTTTTCTTGAGGGGGTTGTTTAGTTGCGTTGAGTAGGGAAACTTACCCAAGGTTTCACCCTGCCTGGAATTGAATCCAAGTCTCTTGCTTGTAAGGCGAGTGCTCTAACCACTGAGCTACAGGTCTCCACGAATGGAAGTTGCAGGAACTTTTTCCCAGAGACAGATATGTTTTAATTTTGAATACCATTAGAAAATATGTTCTATTCTTCTTCTGAATAAGTTCCAGTCTGGAAAGACAGACACTGGGGGCAGTCACATTATTCATCCCACTAAGCTCCTGTGAACGCTGCAAGCCAAATTCCTAACAGGGAGCATAGTCCTAGCTGGGACAAGCATTGGGAAAGCTTGCTAAATAGCAATGTCAATGGCAAGCTATGTGGTGTTAACTGGCTAGACTCCAGCAGTTATCCCAATGTACAACAACAATAATAATAATAATCCTTGCATTTGATATAGCACTTTTCACATCTTATCGACGTCCCAAAGCGCTTCATAGAATATACTGTAAAGTGAATTGACTGTATATTTGTGGGTGAATTGTGGCAGCCAATTGCAGTGTCCCACAAACAGTTGTGGAATGAAAATTACCAATTTTATTATTGGGGTTTCTTTGGACGATTTATCATTAGGCATGTGGAGTAAGGAAACATGCCCAAAGTTTTGCCCTGACCTGCCTGGAATGGAACACATGTCTCCCCAGCCTGGTCTCCCCAGCTTGCAAGACAAGTGCTCTAACCACTAAGCCACAGGAGCTCCAATGTGGGATCCTCCTCAAGCCTTGGCTATTGCCAACCTGTGTCTAATACTTTCTGGAATTAGATAAGCAGAATATGTCCTTCCAGGGAGAAAGGGCGCATTCCATTCCAACAGTCTATCTCTGGGATTCCTATGTGCAGGTGGGAATCATGAAAATCTCAACTTGATTTGGACACTCTTAAGTGCGGTGATGGGTTTCTGCATGTGTCAGATACCCGGCTGACCAAAACAATAATCTATTCACATCTTGACATCCTTGCCATTCCAAACTCTACAGCTGCACACCGCACATGGAGGGCAATGCTAATTTAGTTGCTGTTTTTCCCAGGTCCCCATGTGTTCATGTCAACAAAAGTCAATGGGAATTTAATTTATACAACATGTTTAGTATTTTAACAAACTTTTGCTGCGCTATTTAAAAATCATTAGTCGAGTGTCAGATCTATAAACAGCTGTTTTTTTGACAAATGAAAGTTTCTGCAAAGAAAATATACAAATAAATTGGAAAATATTGTTACAATTTGTGAACCGAACGCCAGCTCAGGCTTTAAATCCGTCACCTTTCTGAATTGATCTAAATGACCTTTGTTTTGAGTCAACAAGAAGAACAACTTGCATTTACATACTGTAGGATAGTGTTTGGGAGCACTCAACAGTGGTGGACACTGTGGCTGAGCCAGAGGGAGCGGAGCAAAGAGTCTTCATTCACGATCTGAAAATGGAGAAGAGGCTGACAAGGGGGAATTGGGGCAGAGTTCCAAAGGTTCAGAGGGTAGTGGCTGAACATACGGCTGCTGATAGTGGAGTGGACGGGACGAGGAACAAGTAAGAGGCTGGAGCCAGCCGAGCAGAGGAGGCAGGTGGTGGTGTGGGGAGTAAGTGTGTCAGAGAAGTAGAGATAAAGCGCTCTATCAAACACAAGGAATTATTTCTATTATCTGAAAGACAATATCTCCGACGATGCAGCACTTCTCCCCAATCATGCACTGGGGCTTTAGTTTAGACTGAGAAAATCTTCCAATCTTCCAACCTATAAGCAAGAGTGCTTCCAACTAAGGCAAACACCTACAGTACCCAGCAAGACCTTAAGAATGTGACTGAAGCATTGTGTGTCTAACCCGGAGAGACAAATCGACAATTGATTTGAGGGGAGTTATGCAGTGAGTTATTAAATGAGGGCATTTAAAGTGATTTACTTTGCCACGAGTTATTTGTTATTGAAACGTGTGTTTCCTTCTGTTTGCAGCCTATTATCCCTCTGCCAGCCAAGGGGGACAATGGCTGGGGTTTCAGCTGCTGTTGGAACTTCACCACAGAGAAGCTAAGTGAGAAGCAAACTGACTTAAGTATCAGGCGTTCAGAGCAGAGTGTGCGAGAGGACTGGTTTAACATTGGTCGCATCACTTGTGTTGCAACAGGTTGATGAGATCAGCGCAGAGGCAGAGGTACTTCCGATTGTACATACTGTAACTACCAATGTCACCAGAATGTGAGGGTTCAAGTCCACTAGAGTCCTGTAGCTCAGTGGTTAGAATACTTGCCTTGCAAGCGAGAGACCTGGGTTCGATTCCAGGCAGTGCAAAACTTTGAGCAAGTTTCCTTACTCCTGATAATCGCTCAAAAAAAAAAATTAGTAATTTCAATCCCCAACTGTTTGTGGGACACTGCTGTGTGCAATTGGCTGCCATGTATCAACCACATATATACAGTAAATTCACTTTACAGTATATTCTGTGAAGCGCTTTGAGACACATAGAAGACGTGTAAAGCGCTATATCAAATGCAAAGATTATTATTTTTATGATTATTATGTGGGCGGGTTTTAGTTATTCCGTATGCATGAAACTTTTTTAAAAAATTGAACTTTATTACATTTTATTTTTAATTAAAAAACTTTACTTTCCCCACTCTGTGGAAGATCTTTTATTATACAGTTTCAAAAGCTGAATCAACCTTTCTGCTGCTAACCATAGGAGGTCCAGGTATACTTTGGGGCTACTTTTGTCCAGAATTTGGTTGACTTTGGGCCACCTGTTTATGACTGACAGTGTTGGTGGTGGATTGCTGATATACTCCATTACCAAGTTCCCCACCATCTTTTCCTTCTTTACTGCAAATTTGACCTGATTATTTTTTGATCTCAGGCCACCTGCAATGTACTGCTTTCTGTCCATTTTGTTTGGCTGGCATCCATTTTCTCGCCTTAAAGAGTAAGCATTGTAGTTGTATAGATTGTAAACTGATTGTTACCCGTAAAGAATCCCACAGCACCAGTCTGTGCAAACGCAAATCCCGCTACAACTAATAAATAATACAAATAATAACCCCTGCATTTGATCTAGGGTCCTATCACAGACTTTGAGATGCCTCAAAGCACTTCACAGAATATACTCCCAAATTAATTAACTGTGTATTGTGCGGGTGAAACGCGGCAGCCAATTGCGCATAAGTGAGACTCAAAGGATTGTTCTTGTGACAGCCGGCATTGACACAATGGGCCGAATGGCCTCCTTCTGTGCTGAAACAATTGTGTTGTTCTTTGCAAGAATTATTATTTTTACATTGTATATGTAACTGCCGAATTGCAGAGATATCAATCATGTGCCCTGTGAAGCCCCTCAGTCTTGAAGGGAAAGTTCATGGAGCAAGACTGCGACTGGAGGAATACAAAGAGGAGGCAAAACTGCAAAGGAATCATGAAACTACAAAGCTAATAGGAAAGAAACGATAAATAACGTGGGCATAATATTTACCATCACAAAGCTTCTCAAAATACTGGGCTGTGGGTAGAGTTCAAGTGTACCGAGCCTCAGACAAGTGGCTCAAAGCTCTGAACGGGTAAAGCAGATTTCCTACATTGCTGTTGAAAGAAGATCATGTTAAGATGCTATTTTTCTCAAGTTTCGGAATTCTGCTTGTTTTTTGAGACATCTAGAAGACGTGAAAAGCGCTATATCAAAATGCAAGGATTGTTATGTTATTATTACATTATATCTGCAACACGTCTCAAAGTGCTTCACAAAGATGACTGAGCAACTGAGCTGGGGAGTAAGGGATCTGGGAGTGAGGTGGGTGGGTGGGTGGGTAAGAGTTGGCAAATATGCCCCAAGGTATGATCAAGGAAGAAGGTCAGAAGCCAGTCTTCAAGTGTGTGGAGAGAAGGAGATGGAAAGACCAAGGGATAGACTTCCAGAGGAACCTGAGTTTAATGGCTAAAAGCTTGGCCGATGTTGGTGACAAGGATGGGGTATGCTTATCTACCAGTGATAATTTCCACAGGGCTTAGGCCAACAGAGGCTCATCATTCCGTGGTATGTACCATAAAGCGCTTTGAGAGGTCTCAATGATGTGATAAAAGCGCCATATCAAATGCAAGGATTATTAAATCACTGTGAGTCAGTGCATACCAATGCCTGCTTGATTTGGTTGTACAACTTGCCAAGCACACAGCACTTTGGAAAAAAAGGCGCTCACTGTTTTAATGAACAAAGTCAAGCATGCAGCAAAATCAATCTTTTACACCACTTTCATTCCCCCGAAAGAAACCTAGATGTCATTTTAAGGAGGTGATTAACAGTAACAATAAACGAGCAGACGGCTATTATCAGTGAATAATGCACTTCAGAGCAATTATAGGCTATCTACTCCCCCCCCTGCACTGTTCACAAACAATGCACAACCACCCCCCCCCCCTCAATTGTCCTTTTGGTTAATGCATAACTCAAAACGCGAGGCCCTGAGATAAAGTGAAAGTTTGACCTGTCAATTAAGGGTGGATTTTAGTGTATTGTTCCTTTGCATTGCATTGCAATCCTCGTTGCTTTGACTGGCTCAGTTATTGTGACATTCTCGCTGGGTTCTCTATGATCGTTTTTATGTATGTGTGTGTGTGTGTGTGCGCGTGTGAGTGTGTGTGTGTGTGTGTGTGTGTGTTTGTGTATATATATGTATGTGTAACCTGGTTTAATTGGAATTTTATATTTTAATCCTTCATATACATAGATGTGCATTTTTTTAGACAGATGGGAAAGAGAGATTGTTAACGTGGTTCATATAATTATATTTTTTAAATATAAAAGATCAGTTTAGCATCCTACAAATAAATAAATTTGGAATGCAATAGCTGACCAAACACGTTTGTGTTTTGTTCTTATTATTAATGCAGAAAACAGTGAACCTGTTTTACTATTCCTACGAAAATAGAAAATACGATGAATCTAACGTGCAATTTTTTTTCTTAATTTGTAGTCATTTTTTTACCAATAGAAATCAATCTCTGATTAGAGGGTGGTCGGTAATCAAAGGCTGGTTTTAAACTCTGAACAACTGGGGGGTGCGTTTTAAGTGATGGAATTCAAGCTTCAATTAAAAACCTAAGTGGACATGGGGTTGGGCGGGTTGAGTCACTACGTTCTGGAAGGTGATTGTAGCTTTTCCAGGGGAGTCGTGCCTTGATAAAAAGATCGCTGTTCCAACACTGCAGCCTTAATCTCATCTCATTAATAGAAAGATAATTACTCTGCTCCGGGAAAGTGGGTCAGATAGAGACCTAGCGCAGCGATAACAAGACCTGAAGCTCAGATCAGCCCAGCCCAAGACTCCAAACCTGCTGTCTGCCCACTACAGATAACATCCCTCTCCCATCCTGCCCCAAAACAGGGATTTTTTTTCTTTAAAAAACACTGAGCTACGAAACTTTGTTCTCTCTCTCTTCAGACTAGCATGACCAACTGTGAATTGAAATTCGCAGTAACATGTGTGACAGTAAATAGGCTGCCTTTACTTTACCATCCGTGTTCCACAAGCAATGTAATGTTTCGCCCACACAACACACATAGAGCAAATTACAGTGGATTCTGTGAAGCACTTTGACACTTCCCAATGACGTGACAAGGCGCTATATCAAATGCAAGTATTTTTATTATTATTATTATTATTTGGCCAACAGACTCACCAATCAATCAACCAACCAACCAACTAACTAATTCACTGACTAATTAAAATAAATCAGTGTCAATGCACTATCTATTAGTGTTTTATAAAGCTAAGCCATTGCTGAGCCACTTAGGAATGAACTGTATCTTCCAAACACTTCCAAAAGGTAAATATGTAGTTTCTAAATAAATTGCCCTCCCCCCACCTCTTGTAGCTACTCATAATTTTAATTGGCACCTTCCAATACTGTGGCAATTTTAATATACAATATGGTGTGCCCTTTATTGTAACTACAACAATCCTTCCAATATTTTTTAATTGTGTTTCTTCGACTGTTTGGGACGTTTTGATAGACTCCTCAATAAGATATTAAAGCAACCGCTGTGTTGTGGGGCGAACAACAAATTGTAGCTATACAGTCAAACGAGGTACCAATTAGCAACTGTGTGTGTGTTTGTGTGTATTATCACAGCATTAAATAAAAGTTCTGGAGGGAGGGAGGGCAGTAGATTGATGTGTTGCATACTTTCGAACTATATACCACAAATAGAATAAATCTTAACAGCATTCCCACGAAATATAGAGTCAGTTCCTGACTCATAGAGTCAGGTCGGTATATTTTGCGAAGTGCTTTGAGATGTCTCGAGGAGTTGATAAGACACCACTATATCAACAACAAAATTACATTTGTACAGCAAATGCAATAATAATAATTATTATTAAATGTGGTCAGTGGCCTTGTGCTTCTTCTAAGTGTACCAATCCAACAAAAGATCTGATTAAACTAATTCCAAATAATAATATATTAATTATTAATTGGGGACAGTCGTTAAATAAATACAATAGGCTGGCTACGGGGGGTTGGCAATAATGCAGCTGGTATTTTTTTAAGTGTCCATCTTTATTTAAATGACTCTTTATCGGCAAGGCTGCAGTTTGCAAGACACAATGTGGATTAAGACTCCAAGTTCCTTGTGGGGCCGCCAGATACCCAGACACATCTACACAGAAGCGTTAGGCAGCAGATCAATGGGTCCCATTGATCCCAGCAACAATTAGGAACATCAGACTTTATTATAGGACATGAAAGTAAGTCGTGAGCCCCATTATGTTAGAGAGAAAAAAAATTAACGCCAAACAGGTTCAGTTTGAATGCATTTCAGGGGATCTTAAGATTCCTTGTCCTGCCCCCTCGCTGTGTTAATGCATTTGTGTCCAACACAGCAGGCTATATTATTGTATTATATTATATATTGTATTGTAGTATATTGTATATATATTATATTAACTTGCGATTGAGACTCCAACTTGAGATTGGAGTCTGTCATTCTGTGGAGGGTGGGTGGGGGCTGGAGGGGGGGAGGGGAGCGGCGGGTGAAAGGAAGAGAGATAGTGTGTGTCCCAGAAAAAAAACAATCGCTGTCTTATTATTCAGAGTGGGACGTCCTCCAGACGTTCAGCTATAACAAATGTAATTTTGTTGTTACAGTTCAACACTGGAAATTAGTTTTACATGAAGCAGGGTTTCTGGCAGAATGGTAACCAGGCAGGGAGGGCACTGGCCTGTCTGCCTGTCTGCCTGTTAAGCAATTTGATAGCCCAGGTGGAATCACAGTCTATATCTGTGTAGCGAATTGAGGGCGATGAAAATAATACCCCTCAGAGACACAGAGTACACTTGTTTGGAGATTAGAGTGGGGCTGAATGCGAGCTTTTCAGACCCTGATTCTCTGGATGGGTTAACGTGAGCACGCTTTTCACGTTGGGAGGCCTTCTATTCATTCCCTCTTTGTTACTGAAACTCTGTCGCTCCGCAGTTGTACGTGTAAATCAGGCTTGTCACTGTTTGTAAAGACAATCTTCTGCTGGGTTGAAGCTAAAATGAAAGCTTGCAATAATGGTTTATTCCTTTCCCCCCTCCGCTCTCTCTCTCTCTCTCTCTCTCTCCGCCCACCTACACATAAACTCACACACAGACACACTCTCACAAACACACACACCGTCACACACACAGCAACACGCTCATACATACATTCATACAGATACAATCACACAGACACAAACACACTCAAACATTAATACAGACAGACATGCACACAGGCACACTCACACGCAGATAGGATCACACATGCACACAAATACTCTGACACAGACACAAAGACAAACACACACACGGACACAAACACTTACACACCCAGTATCACACACACACACGCACGCACAAATACTCTTGCACACAGACACATACACTCTTACACACAGACACGGACATATACACAACATCCGAAAACAAAATCCCTCATTGCCTTAAACTTGTTTAAGGTCCAGGTTTGGAGAACAGTTGCTCAGACACTGACTAGATTATAGATGGATTGTTTGTCATCCTTGAACAACCTACCTCTTTACCTTGTGGAATAGTTCTCAATTCCGATCAGTGTACAGGGTGGTTGTCCAAATAACAGCAGTACAATACAGCTTTTTTTCAAATGAATCAGTCTAACTTCAATTAAAATCTCACAAAACGTCTTGCATTTAGCCATGGTTTGCAATGACAATGATGTCAATTACAATCCCATTTTAACGTTGATTTATTTTTCACACACACACACAATTTAGGGTTAGGCTGAGGGCAAGGATTATTATTAAAATTCATTTACAGAGTGCCATTCACGTCAGGACAGACATGACATTCATAGATATGAATGTGAAAGGCTCTGTATAGATATACCGTATATCTCCGCGTATAAGGCGCACCCGCGTATAAGGCGCACCCCCCACTTTTGACCTTTTCTTGGTGAAAAAAAACGGAAGCATTTTCAATGATATTGCCGGCAGAAGGGAGGAGAGACAGGAGAGACAGGTAGGTAGGGAGAGAGAGAGGCAGGCAGCCAGGGAGGGAGAGAGGGAGGCAGGGAGAGAGAGAGGGAGAGAGGCAGGCAGCCAGGGAGGGAGAGAGGGAGGCAGGCAGCCAGGGAGGGAGGCAGGCAGCCAGGGAGGGAGAGAGAGAGGCAGGCAGGGAGGGAGGCAGGCAGGCAGGGAGGGAGAGAGGGAAGCAGGCAGGCAACCAGGGAGGGAGAGAGGCAGGCAGGCACGCAGGCAGAGAGAGAGAGAGAGGGAGAGAGGCAGGCAGGCAGGGAGAGAGAGAGGGAGAGAGGCAGGCCGGCAGCCAGGGAGAGAGAGAGAGGGAGAGAGGCAGGCAGGCCGGCACGCAGGCAGGGAGGGAGGGAGGGAGAGGCAGGCAGGGAGAGAGAGAGAGCGGCAGGGAGTGAGGCAGGCAGACTGGGTTTGGCAGAAGGCACAGCACTGAAGTCCGCTGCTGCTGCCGCTGCCCGGGCGGCCGAGGCCGAAGCCCCGTCACCCGCTCCCCCCAACCCCCGCCGGACACTGACCAAACCCCGGCTGACAGTGTGCCGGCCGCCCCTCCTGTTTACTGTATTTCCGAGGCTCAAAATTTCTTGTACCTGCGTATAGGGCGCACCCCCAACTTTCGAGATCTTCTGACGTGAAAAAAAGTGCGCCTGATACGCGGAGATATACGGTAATAGTAATAATAATAATCCTTGCATTTGATATAGCATTTATACATCTTCTAGACATCTCAAAGCACTTTACAGAATATGCTGTAAAGTGAATTGGCTGTATATTTGTGGGCAAAACGTATATGTGTATATATAATGTATAGATATTCCAGACATGTGAAAGGCTCTGTATCCAATGCTAGGATCATTATTATTATTATCATTTTCATTATTATTGTCATCATTTATTATTATTGTATATCATTCTTTTTTTCGATTTCGTTCTTTCCAAACGCTACTGCAGTTCAAGAACATCAATGTTGCACACCCTTCCTCTGAGATTAACTACCAAACTCGCAGTTCTCAATTACCGTACTGGAGAGAACGAGAGAAAAAACAATGTTTACTGTTTATTTTAAGAGAAAACATCATCCAAACCAGCCACTGGAAAGGTGACAGCTTTGTTTACAATTTTTTTTATGTCACTCACCATCAAGTACACTAAACTAAGTGTAGGTTTGAAATCCATCAACGATCACACAGTCTGTATGTAAACACAATGACAGGCTCGTTTCTCTCTCTACATGTTATCATGTAAAGATTCAGTCATTTAATTCGGCCAGTGGTAACTATTTCTATGTATAATGAATGCATTAGGAGAACGCAAGGGAAGGGGAGATTTTTGTCTAAACCAAAATGTGTTTCATTTTAGAAATTCAATTGGTGGTTAAAGAGTTACAAGTGAATGTCAGTTTCTGCTCTCTGTTGAATAAGCTCCCATTACTACCAGTGTATATATTTTTTTCCTTCAGTTTCTTCCTTGTGTTGGTTGGTGACAGTTTGGTTCGCTCCTATTGACTGGGCACTTGCAAGAATATGATGGCAGGCTGATGAGAAATAATTGTTTGATGGCAGGCTGATGATTGTTATTCTTCTTTCATTTGTCCGAAAACAGTTCCTCAAAGTGTGTCTTTTGCAGGCACGTTCACCTGCATTCTGATCACTCCAGTTCTGGGTCCAAAACCCTTCCTACACAGGAGTTGGTCTTTATATGTTTTCGCCCACAAATATACAGTCAATTCACTTTATTTACACTATGGTATATTCTGTGAAGTGCTTTGAGATGTCTAGAGGATGTGAAAAGCGCTATATCAAGAACAACAATAACAACTTTGATTTATATCGCGCCCTCCACGCTGGACGACGTCTCAGAGCGCTTTACAATAGCGGATCCCGGGCCCGAGCCAGGGGCAGAGGGAGAAAGGTGACCAAAGGCGAGGTCGAAAAGAAAAGTTTTCAACTGAGTTCTGAAACTAGAAACTAGGAAGAGAGAGGGCGAGGCAAAGGAAGTGACGAAAGGAGTTCCAGAGCTTTGGGGCGTACTCATGGCCGCCGATAATGCAAGGATTATTATTATTATGATATATGTGTGTATACAGTATGTGCCCCCAAACCTTGAAAGACCTTGAAGGCTCATCGCAATACTCAAAGAGAAACACATTCTACAAATTTAAGGCAACTGGCGGTGAATTATTTGAAGGGGGTGTGTAAAAAAAAAGGCATCCATTCATTCTGCTGAAGGATTTACCTGGCTCACTGCGTTTATTAATACAGGGAACAATGCATCTCTTGTCTCGGCCACAAAACAATCACTTTGTCAGGGTTCAACGAGTTGGGTGAGAGGAGAACTGCTTTGAGTTCAGTTTCTCTCCTACCCACAACCTGTTTTTTTGGTCTCTCGCTGCCTGATCCTATCACTTTAGTCATAATTTAAAGGTGTGAAAAGAAAAGAGAAGGGGAATTATCCAAATTCTGACCTATCATTATTTGTTTATTTCATGTCACTGTCAATTCGTGAGGGAAGTAAACCTAGAAATGAAATGAATTTTTTTTTTTAAGTTCCCACCGCCCCCCCCCCTCCAAAAAAAACACAATGAAATGATTTTAAAAAAATTAAAATGGATGATTTCAAAGCCTTGCAATGAAATGGTTCCCAACAAATCAAAAGGACATGCGATGAAATGGTTTCCAAAACACACAGTGAGATGATTTTAGAAAGAAATATGCAATGCCAAATTGCAAAACAAAATCATGCGCTGAAGTGTTTTCATAAGCTACAGTGTACAATGAAATATCAACATTTGCACTGGCCTACCGCTTTCATGGGCGATAGGTTATACAGTAATAAGTATGCAAATGTTTCCACAACAGATTACTGTATGAAATTGGGGAGATGCAGAGGGGGTAGGGTATTGAAGCGATAAATCGGAATGCACATCTCAGCAGTTTGCTAAATATTAACAAGGGGAGTGTATCGGTGAATTGAAAACTCGGCTGCATTTCGTGTTGGAATTTTGAATTGAATTGAATTTGCCAATCCACCCTAGCCATGCAAATATGGTTCTGCTTGCTAAATGAGAGTGTATTAGTAGAATCTTTGACATAAAGTAATCCCCCCCAAAGAACCTTACAGATGTCCAACAGCTCCTACTCTGTGTTAACCTTGGGCCTGTCTGCCAGGAGGCTAGATTCAATGTATTACTGGCAGTTTACACTAAGCAAGAAAAAAGATTGCAAATGTAGACTTTTTGTTTAAAAAAAAGATGGATACCATCCTAAAGTTAAGACAATTTACCTTTTAGACCATGCCTATTGTGACTTGGTCTCCCAGTTTATACAACGCTTCCTGGTGCTCTCTGGCATTAGATAAATGCAAGCTGTTGTTGTTGTTGTTGTTGAGCTACTACACATCTAAAAACAAACTGCACTTTGCAGGAGTTAATTATGTTCTGAACCGCTAATAACAAATGCTTGGCTTTCTTTGCCCTTAGGCAATGTGAATATGCTCTTAAAGGATTAATAATCTTTTTATCGTATCGTTTTAACCCAAATTCATTGTCAATAGTTAGCTAATTTTCCTTGTGTTTGATTTTTTTTCCCATGCAAGAATAACGTCGTTAGTTTTAAAATTGACAAAACCGTTGAGTCTAATTCTAGGCGCGAAGCTTTGCCTAATAAGAGATGGATATCTCATATTGTCATCTGGGAGGATTTTATCTGTGTCCTTAAAGAGTTACGATGGGTCTATTAAACATACAACGACAGATTTGGTGGGTTTTACTTTTCAAAGGTAGTGTCATGAGGACATGGGTGTGTGAGCTCACCAATCCAGAGACCCTACAATTACCCACTGAATGAGATCTCAATGTCGACTCTCCAACAATAGAGGGTAATAATATGTCTGTCTAGTGGAGGTGGCGTTATTAATTACCTGGTTTTGGAGGACACAAGCACAAGCTGAAGACAAGGGAAAGTAGGACTCAATGCCTTTCTCCCTAATTAGCGTGGAAACTAATGCTCTTTCTCTCTTTCCCCCAGATGGACATCTTTCTCCCATAACAAGTCTCAAATGTCTCCCCCTCTCCCCTGAGCAGGGCACTTGTCTGACACTCACACCACCAACTGGTTAAGGGGAGTCAGGACTTGGGTTAAAGCTTAACCCTGTAATGAGGGACAATGGGATAATGTCCAGGCAACATTTGGGGGATCAAACCTGCATCCTCTCAGGCAGATGTTGACATCTTTCAAACCACCAGAAATTCATCAACGACAGCTTTGAGAGAGAATAAACATAAGAGGAGCTTTCCAAACAAGGTTGTGACAGGCAAAGTAGAGTTTCATTGACTTCCCATCTTGTCTGCTTCTAACCACAATCGACAGTATTTCAAGTATAGGTCAAGTATTTCGTTGGTAGTATCTATAACATTATCATTAGAGGTTTTATTAAATATATGTGTGTGTGTGTGTGCGTGTGTGTATATATGAACCTGGTGTATTGATGGCAAAAAGGGGTCTTTTTTTTATCAACTGCTGATCCCCGATGCAAGCAGTTTCTTCCTAAATAGAGATTGAGGGATTATTTATCTTGAACTAATTAGATTTAAAGACCCCTTTAGAAATCATCTCCCTTGCACAGGCCCACATTGCGGGATTTGAGTACATTCGCTGCTTTGTGTCGGTGAGAAATGATAATGAATCCACAAATACCCTATTGACTGTAGATTAGAGGATTGCAACTAATTGGTCAATTGGCTAATTGTTCTTTGTTAATTAGATGGCTACAGAGAAACAGCTGGATCCAGTCAACGATCGCCAGCATTCCCAATGCTCTCTCTCAATCTGACATGTCACACACAGAACCATCAAGTGAAAAATATTAATCCAGCGGAAACTGAAGCTAATTCTGTGGGGGGGTTTTCAACGGATGAGATGAAAATGTTTTGGTTTGTCTTTCATGCTACGTATTCCCTCTCTCTCCCTCCCTAAACTGCACAGAATTTCCTTCTCTTTTATTAACACAGTCCATGTAAAATTATTTTTTCTTTTTGATGGGTGGTGGGGTTGGGGGGTTTGAAAGAGAGAGAGAGAGAGAGAGAGAGAGAGAGAGAGAGAAAGCACACAAACGACAAATAAAATGCATAAGTCTTTTGGGACTCATTCTAAGCAGCTTCGTTGATTGCATTAATATCCCTCCACACACACACACACACACACGTCCATTGCTTCACGTTCAACTGGAAAATAATGCGTCAAATTGAGATAGCATGGAATCTGGGTGCAAAGCCTTGACTGACTCACTGGATGGATTGTTTTCACACACACAATACCCACTTTGGGAATTTAACTTTTTTTAAATCGATATTTTTATGCCACTTATAGTATTTCCTAACTTTTGTTCAGCGGTATATTTTCAATGCTTCTGATGTAATCGATGGATGGGAGACTATTTGAGTTAACCCCTTCAGCCCCAAATACAGAAAAAACAAAAAAATCCATCCTGTGTGACATTATTTCTTTTATTCTCCTTTCCCCCAGTGACAGTGGGGTGGGGGGGGGGGGGGGGGGTTAGTAAAAAGGTAAAAAGGATCAATTTGGCTGGTCCCAAGTTTACAACAGTTTTATTTAAAAAGAAGTATAGGAACCTTTCCTCCCCAGGTTGGCTTATTAGCGAAAAGTCAGATTTTGCAGGAATTTACAGACGTTTTTCATTGAATTGCAAAGGTATAATAATAACAATCCCTGCAATTGATATTGCACCTTCTCACATATTCGATTCGTCTCAAAGCGCATCACAGAACATACCTGTTAAAAATACCTGTTGTGGTGACTTATCACTTCAATAGTTTGTCACAATCGCGCAGAACACATGCAGTCAATTCTCTTTAAACACTGAAACACCTTGGGACTTACTCCCGATGTACTATGCAAATGTAGTTTTGTTGTTGTTGTTTACAGTATATTCTGTGAAGCGCTTTGAGATACCGTGAAGATGTGATAAGGTACTATATCAAATGCAAGTATTATTATTACTGTAGTTCATCACCTCTCCTGAGGTGGGGTAAATTCTAGATTTGCTCTATTTATAGCTTTTCACAATGTCCATTATTTTTGAGCCTCAATTTTGAGGCCAGATTCTTGTCCAAGTTAATTTTGAAAAGTTTTTTAAATTAAGACAGAATCGAAGGATTTTCTTTGATCGGAAATGCCAAGGAAATAAAGAGGTTTTTTGTTAAGAGCAGGAGAACAATTTTCAAACGAATGCAAGTTCCTAACATCAAAATCATCCGTCATCTTAAAAATATTGGAGTCGACCCTAAGTTGCATCTGATATCTGTTCCGTCCGTGTGAGGGGCACTACATAAAGGCAAGTTGTTGTTGTTATATAGCGCCCTTAATGTGTAGCGTCCCAGAGCCCTTAACAGGGTCGTGCCTGATGCCGAGCCAGGGTGAGGGGGATGGGAGAGGGTGAACGTAAGCACAATCAACGTCAATGTCCATGCGTAGGTGGGATGGATGGAAATCTCAGGTTGGTTTGGATACTCTTAAGCAAGGTGATGGGTTGTTTCCACGGGTGCCAGACACCAGGGATGACGCCCAGAAAAGACAATCAAACCTGGATAGTTTGCTGGTATTTAGAAACTTACCCTAGAAATGCCTGGGGAAGCCTCGCCCCATACACCATGTGAGCTGTAAACACAGCCCTGAAGCCAAACAATGGCTGAGCTCTACCCAGGTGACAGATTGGTCACACCAGGAACTATGAACAGCTGTTCCCAACTTTGGTAGAGTTGCCGGACATTGGGAAAAAATCTAATGCTGTACGTTTGGCAGCATCAGCATACATCGATGCACACTCCACCTCACCAAGCCAGTCAGGAACCTGGGCATCTTGTTCAAACCAACATTTAGCACCTCAAGGCTCGTCTGCGGAAACTCCCTCACTATCGGCCATCGATGGCCGGGCTTTCAGACTCTCTGCCCCCACCCTTTGGAACTCCATCCCACAATTCTTTTGCCTTGCTCCCTCCCTTGACTCCTTCAAGGACATCTCACAACTCTCCTGTTCGACCACTCTCCTGTTCGGCCACCCTCCTATACCCCCTCTGCCCTCACTCATCCCGACCCTGCTCCTCCCCACATATTCGGGTCCTGATCCCTGACTGTTCAATGACTTGGGACATCCTCCCAATGTGAAAGGCAGTTTACAATTTTAATTGTGTTGTTGTTGTATATCAAACGCAAGCACTATTATTATTTTTATTATCATCAACTTGAAAACTCAGGGCGAGGCGCCTAGCGACATTGCGGATGGAGCTGGTTATCGATTGGTCTATTGTGAATTTATTGTCACTGAAACAAAACCGGTTCTGGTGTTTGTAGTCTGGCAGCCGGCCTGGAATGCTTAAATGTTGCAAGGGCCCATTCCTTTCCTACGGGTTTGCAAGTTAGTGGGGTTGGAGGAGGAGAGTGGAAGGGCGATTTCAGGCCAGAATAGGGGGTAGAGTGAAGTTTGCCAAGTATGAACATTTCCAATCGCCTTCCACCAGCACGAACCAACAGTATAGCAAAAGAAAATGTGGTCACTCAATCCACAGCTGTTAGTGCGACACTGTTATGTGCAATGGGCTCTCATGTTTTGCCCACAAAAGTACAATCAACGCCCTTTACATTATATTCCGTGAAGCGCTTTGAGACGTCTCGAAAACGTGATATGGCGCTATACCAAATATAGCGGGGATGGGGGTGGGGGAAGTATTACTTCCTGGTGTCTGTCCTGAAATTGACCATAACAGCTAAACTTACGTCCTCTTGTTCTGATGTCTCAGTGCAACCTGAAGTGTTGTTTGGGGTTTATTTTTCATCTCATTTAACCTTTAATTATTATTATTATCGAGACAGAAGAGTCATTGTCTGTCTAGTTGTTTGCTGATCAGCATCTTGGAATGTTCTCCCGACAGGAAAGGCGCTATAGAAATGTAATTTTGTTTCCTCCTTCCTCTAACATTGGAGAATCAACCTTGACGCTCTCCTCTGCACTGCCTGACGGGCCTGATGTCATTTATAATGTAAATGACAGGCTCATTGACTTTATAGAATGAGAACTGTATGCAGTACTGTATGTTCATCCTGACCAGAGCACTATATAGCTTGAGTACTCTGTCGGAGGATTTGAATACGACTGATTTGTCAATATAGCCCAGCATCCTGTTCGCCTTGTTTATTGCCCCCTCACACAGTTTTGTCGTGAGTCAATTAATACACATAGATCTCTTTCAGCTTCCACCCGTGGCAAGTTCTATCCCATTTCTGGAGTTAGATGTTTTAGATGTTAGATGTTAAAACGTGGGATGCTTTACCACAAATGCCTCGCTCCCTCCCTTGCCTCCTTCAAGACCTGTCTCAAAACCCTCCTCTTCGACTATGCCTGGGTCACCCTCCTACCCCTATCCGCCTCATCCTCCACCCCATCCTGATCCCAATCACCAGCGAGGTTGCCGATCCCTGAGTGTCCAGGGCCTTGGGACTCCTCCTATAATGAAAGCAACTATACAACTGCAATTTGTTGTTGTTGAAGTCAAAATGACATTTGAATGAGGATCAGATATTTGAGAAGAAATTATATTGAACGATATGAGGGAAAGAGCGCAGTAATGGGATTTGAATGGGCCAAAGAAGCTACCACCAGCACAGACACAATAGGCTATATGGCCTCTTTCAGTGCTGTAAACATTCAGTGATTATACAGTTACACGTGTGCTCAAGGCTGTAACATGTTGGAAACTGGACAGCTGCATAAACATCTAAAGCCTTGCACTTCCACTATATTGCTCTTTGCCCATGCACTCAGCCACTCTCCTACTCTCCCTGCCCTCCACCCTCCCCGATCGCAACCCCCACATCCCCCAATCACTGACTGTCCAGCACCTTGGACATCCTCCAAACGTGAAAAGCGCTAAACCAATGGAATTTTGCATCATATTGTATATTCCATCGTGCCTGTATCGGCTCTTTGGAAGAACTATCTAACTAGTCTCACTCTCCTGCTGCTATCCCATAGTTTGGGAATTTTTTCCTTTTTGAATATAACCAATTTCCTTTTGAAATTCCCTGTTCGCTAAGTTCTTCTGTGGGCTACTGTGAGTACCATTAAGATCTATCCTCCGTCAAAAACAAAATTCAACACATTCTGGACCCTCTAAGGTGTTACATCAATAGGGTAGATCTGCAGCCAGGTGAAATTTCTCCCCACGCGCATCATATCATAATATGACCTATTCCCAGTAAATGGCATTTACTTATAGTCTCTTTACACTACTCCGTGAGCAGTCAGAGCAGGGATAGAGAGGCACTGTTTTTCTTTTGACCTGGCTGGATTACGTTGTCATTTTGCTGTGGAAGGCAAGCTCAAAAGCAGCAATCGTAACAGATGAACAGGTGCAGGTGGAGTGCAAACCATCGCCACAGGTGTTAGCTACAGCTTCTGACTCCTACGGGTAGAAATTCTACCTGAGTCTCGATTTACTCAACTGACGTAGCATCTTACAACAGCCAGAGTTTGGCAAATTGTTCAATGCAGTCTTGCGATATTCTCCATACTCCATACTTAATATTGTTAACCTGTCTTCATAGTACAAGCTTAAAAATATCATTTGCTCTCATATTTTCTTAAGGATTGTATAACCTATTTGGACCGAGTGCCTTACACACATTGATTTCTTTGGCGGTCTTCATTTGTGGAAAAAGAAATAGTTTGACATACTTGCTATCTTTTCATTTTCTTCAATAACACATATAAACTTTTAGCCTTTGATTTCTAACCCAGCTTCCAACATCAACAGCTAATAAGAAAAAAAACACAGCAATAAAATTGGTCATTTCAATCCACGACTGTTTGTGGGTCACTGATGTGTGCAATTGGCTGCAACGTTTGGCTCACAAACATACAGTCAATTCACTTTACAGTATATTCTGTGGAGCGCTTCGAGACATCGATAAAATGTGATAAGCGCTATATGAAATGCAACGGTTATTATTAATAATAGTACAATCGTCTTTAATCGTCTGATCCAAAGGACAGCACCTCCAACAATGTGTTGTTCCACCATCACTGTGTTGGAGTGTCAGCCCAGACTTTGTCCTGGTGAGGAATTGAACCACCACCAACAACAACAAATTACACCTTTGTATTGCCCTTCAAGTTGGAAAGATGTCCCAACCTTCAAGATTCAGAGGCAAGAACGCTTCCTACTGAGACGAACAAGTCACCTTATTTTTCTGGACCTGTATTGTAATACCTCCTTTGAATTATACTCAAATACCTCTCCTTTGACTCTCAATCATTGATATTTCCTCTGTTCCTATGTATGTTTGAAAATAGTTCTTTCTGTTCACCCTTCAGGTTAGCTTAGCTCTCATTATTTACTCATTTTATTCACGTCCTGTTGAAGTGCCTTTTCTTCTTCTTCCCTCCACTATAGGCCTGTACTTGTTTTTCATTCAACTCTTTGAAACCTTTTTAAAATAAGCTAATTCACCCTCCCCCTATCCCCAACCCCCTCCACAAAATCAAAATCGGTTTTATTTTCTTGTTCTGCTGCCCCACTTAATCCTCTCTGGGGGTGATTTCCATACCTCCAATGTTAGCATTCCTGAGGGCACACCTCCGCACTATTATTGTTGGCAGTTGCCCTTTGAAAGAGCATCACACAAACTGTGCAGTGGATCACAGGTGAATTGCTCATCCAAGTCCAAGTGACTGATGAGTTTTGATGAACTGCTAAACACTAATCTAACATCTGCTCTGGTGCTCTGCTCTACAGGTTGTGACAAGAAGCAATCATTATTCATCTCCACAACAGCTCTTGTACATTCGCCTCGTCTTTTCTGGTTACCCCGAGCCTTGCTACTTCTCTTCTTAGGAGTTCATTATCCCTCAACTCATGAAGATCACATTACAATTTCCCGTAGACCCTGTTACATCTGTGGGCTGCTATTCCCTAATCCAACTAACGTCCCTTCGAGACATATAGAGTAATAGAGCACAGAGTCTGTTAAGGCAGGGGTGAGGAGGGAGTGGGTGGAAACTAAAGGGTCAAACACACCTGAAATTGACCAATTTGGTTTGATGACTCTTCGCCCAAACCTTATGTGTCTAAGCTGATCTATTTTCTGGGTTGGCATTTAATGTTGTAAGTAAGACATGGAATGAAGCAACATCAACATGGATATAATCCTTGCATTTGATATAGTGCCTTATCACATCTCAAAGCGCTTGTCAGAACATACCGTTAAAGTGAATTGACTGTATAATAATAAAAATAATAATAATCCTTGCATTTGATATAGCGCTTTTCACATTTTATCGACGTCTCAAAGTGCCTTCACAGAATATACTGTAAAGTGAATTGACGGTTTACTTTGTGGGCAGTAGCAGCCATTTGGGTCCCAAAAAACAGTTATGGATTGAGTAACCAAATTATTCATTTTTAATTTTCCCACAGGAAAGCAAGCGATCTGCTATTTGACGAACAACTGATTTTATACATGACAAGATGTGAATTGTATGTCACCAATGCAAACCTATAGCCAACAAAAGTGTGAAGGACTTGTTAGCTTAATCAAAAAAAATTGGAAAAAAAACACATAGAAGATTTTGAAAAGTGTGTTTGCAATTCATTTCACTGTTGTTATGAGGGCTTACGAAGCACCGGATACCACAAGGATAGGTGTGGAGTGAGTCACGGTAAATCTCTAACATTGTGAGTGAACTCCAGCTTCACAAGGGTTGGAGAATGTAGAAGAAGCTTGGGGCTAAAGGCAGACAATCAACAAAAACTCCTCACGTATTGAAGATGTCTTATGAGGAGAGGCAGCAAGTTTAAACAGCTTGTGTGCTTGTGAGTCGTTGAGAGAGATTGACAGGCAAAATTTAGATCCTACAAATTACTCATAAAGGACAAGCTACTGAAATCAAGCCGTTGCCAGTGAGATCCACATGCAATGAACAGTTTATTTTTACAACGGCCAAGAAGAAGAGCCTTCTTGTATTATTTCTCGAGGCATGGTATAAGTCTATGTTTGACATTTATTCTTGAGTTTTTCTTAAAAGAAAAGATTACTGTAGTCAGGAAAGAGCTGTCAAATGATTCCCCCCCCCCCCCCCCCACCCACTCTCTCTCTCTCTCCACTGCCCCCATGATCCACGTCCGCTTGTGATAGTTATTTGCATTCTTACAAATTATTGCTATAAGGAGAAGTGCTGTCATATTACTGCTTTAGTTATTAGTCATGCACACTTGAAGCATAATAAAAGCCCACATTTGACATTCACTTGTCTGCCTTCCCTCACCTCCGCAATATTGCCCGACTCCGCACTACCTCACCGCTCATTCAAACCCTCATTCACACCTTCATCACATCCAGCCTCCACTACGCCAACCCCTTGCTTGTCGGCATTCCCAATTTCTCACTCCATGGGCTGAAGGTAATCCAGAACTCTGCAGCCCGTGTACCCTTCCGCTCGAAGCTTCGTGACCTCATCGCCCCCATCCTCGCCCCGACTCCATTGGCTCCCCATTATCCAGAGGATTCAGTTCAGTGGTTAGAGCACTCAGTGGTTAGAGCACTCGCCTTACAAACATGAGACCTGTGTTCAAATCCAGGCAGGTCTGGGCAAAACCTTGGGCAAGTTTCCTTACTCCACACGCCTAATAATAATCCCTCCAAAAAACCCCACAAGAATAAAGTTGGTCATTTCATTCCAAGACTGTTTGTGGAATACTGCTGTGCGCAATTGGCTGCTGCATTTCACTCACAAAAATACAGTCAATTCACTTTACAGTGCATTCTGTGAAGCGCTTTGAGACGTCTAGAAGACGTGGAAAGACACTGTATCAAATACAACGATTATTGTTATAAGATCCCGGTCCTCACTTTCAAAGCCCTTCGTGACCTCGCCCACTTTACCTCTGCGACCTCCTAAGCCCCTACCAATCTCCCACTCCTCTCAGCAGCCTCTGGCCTGCTCCGTGTCCCCCGCCCCACCATCGGTAGATGACCCTTCAGCCACTCTGTCCCCAACCTCTGGAATTCCATACCGCAGTCCCTCCGCCTCGTCCCCTTCCTGGCCTCCTTCAAGTCCTGCCTCAAAACCCTCCTCTTCGATGGTCCCATTGGTCACCCCAAATCCCCCCCTTTCCCTCCAGCATCCCCAGTTTGTGTCTGAAACCATGTCTGTCCAGTGCCTTGGGACGTCCTCCTGCCGTGAAAGACGCTATAGAAGTATCATTTTATTATTGTTGTTGTATGTAACAAAGCATATTACAGCAGCCAGTGACAGGGTGTATGTTTTTTTACAGCGTGGCTGAAATCTTTTTGAAAACTTAAAGTTTAAAATCTTTCATACTGCAGAAGAGAATAGCTATTTTAATTTCGGTACCATGTGCGCTCCATTGCATTTCAGTTGTTAACGTTTGGTTTGTTGAATTAACTTTTCGATTGCGCTTAGCTTTAACTGCTACTTTTGGGTCGTGTTCAGCAGTAATGACACATATTCTGATGGAGCCCTGTAGTTTAGTGGTTAGAGCGCTCGCCTCACAAGCAAGGCGAGCGCTCTAACCACTAGACCTATATTTGATTCCCAGGGAGGGTGAAACATTTGTCAAATTTATTTACTCCACACACACACACACTCCTCTGTTCATCAAGCAGTAAGTAGGAACCTGGTTGTTAGTCTATTGGCGGATCACTTTCCCAGGGGTAATAATCCCCTCAAAACTAAAGTTTTAAAAATAAAATAATAATAATTTGGTCACACAATCCATGGTTGTTTGTGGGATAGGCACGATTGTACACGATTGTACACGATTGTCTGCTGCGTTTCGCCCAGAAAATGTACAGTCAATTCACATTACAGTGTATGCTGTAAAGCTACTTGAGACATCTCAAAGATGTCATGATGAGCTATGTCAAATGCAAGGATTATTATACTGTATTATACAGGAATTTTCCACCCACGAAAACATTCTTCGTTAAACGTATCCAATCTGACTGAGGTTTACATCATCAGTCATGGGTTTCCCCACCGCACGCTGGGCAGTAGAACAAGTTTTCTGGAAGCAGTCATCACTTATTATGGTTTATTACATTTAATAATGATAATAATAACAATAATCCTTGCATTTGACATAGCTTTTTTTAAAAAAAACCTTACAAAAACGTCAACCAACTCCCCATTACACCAGCAGAAATCAAACCATACATTTTGACTCTTCCTCCCAAAGAAAGGAAAAGGGAGAGGAATTTCGGGGCTCGCTATCTAACAACCTTGTGTACAACAATCCCAGGCTGCCTCAATGAGCAAAAGCATTTTTCTCTTAGCTTTGGGTGATGCCTGCGTTTTGTGAATTCTGGCTCTGTGGCAGCACTCTTGCATCTGAGTCAGAAGATTATGTGTTGTGAAGTCTCAAGTGAGAACTTTGAGTTCTGGTGTGATACTGGATCGGTGTTACGTTATTGGAGGGGCTGCATTTCAGACAGGATGTTAAGCAATAGATTTCATTTGTATTGCGTCTTTCACTGCAGGAGGATCTCCCAAGGCGTTGGATAATTAGGGATTTGGACCCGAGCTGAGGGTTGGGATCAAGAGGGTTGGGGGGTCAGGGAGGGTAAGGGTAGGAGGATGACCGAAGTTGTGGTTGAAGAAGAGGACTTTGATACTGGCCTTGAAGGAGGCGAGAGAGTGGGGCAAGGCGAGGCGAAGGGGCTGTGGGATGGCATTTCCAAAGGGTGTGGGGAGAACCAGAATCTGTCTGGTTGCTCAGGTGACATTAAAGATCCCGCGGCACTATTTGAAACAAGAAGACTTTCTCTTAATGTCCCGGCTCACAAGGCCTCAGATTAAAATTTGTCATTCGCTTCATAGCCGTATGTGCGCGTGTGTGCGCACATTGCAGTACGCAAGTCAACTGTGAATGCTAATTTATTTTTCTAGGCAAAGGCGGAAGATAGCTAAGGGCACTCGAGCGAGAGTGAGAAAGACAATTTGCTTCAAAGTGCAATATTTCAATCATAACAATGAACCAATGTGAGCTTTGTCACTGCTTCTTATTTTGCTTGGAGCTCAATCAAACAAAAGCACTTTAGTTCCTCTCCCTTTCATGTGCGATCCTTCTCACCGTATGTTGTGAGGCTATTTACCTCAGATACCTTCATTTAAAAAAAAATCCGAATCAACCAGACAAGAATTCTCCGCAATGTAAGTTGGAATGATTGAGCCCATGTTAACACAGAAACTATGAATACCTTCTCGATTCTGTTTACTGCATTGGTTTGCTGATGTTCGCCTGTCAATTTGGAGTCCTGTAGCGTAGAGGTTAGAGCAATCTCCTCGCAAGCTTGAGGACCTGGTTTTGATTCCTGGGCAGGACGAAACATTGGACAAGTGTCCTCACTCCACACGCCTCTGTTTAATGTTGTTATTTTCAGGTCTTTCTCTCGGTTTCTGTCATTCAATGATAATAATATTAATATTATTAATAACAATCCTTGCATTTGATATAACGCTTTTCATGTCTTCTAGACGTCTCAAAGCGTTTCACAGAATACACTGTAAAGTGAATTGACTGTATATTTGTGGGCAAAATACAGCAGCCAATTGTGTACAGCAGTGCCCCACAAACAGTCTTGGATTGAAATGATCAATTGTATTATTGTGGGTTTTTTTGAGGGATTATTATTAGGTGTGTGGAGTAAGGAAACTTAGCCAAGGATTCGCCCTGACCTGCCTGGATTCGAACACATGTCTCACGCATGTAAGACAAGTGCTCCAACCACTGAGCTGCAGGACTGCACAAATGATCACTTCCTCTGGTCTTCGTCTGGCCATCTCTCTGTTCAGTTGCCAGTTCAGGACCAAAGTGTGATATTGGGGACAATATAAGTCTGATCACTGCACTCAGAGTCCGGTCTCTAAGAAGCTATTTGGTATGAAGGGAGCTCTGCAAATGCAAGTTTTCATGTTTGTTTCCCCCACACTTTTCATTGATTTCTTCTTTCACATTAATGGGTTGACCAAAAATAAAATTAAAAAAAGGAAATTGCTTAATTTAACAACCCCATCCCAAACCGACATAACTGACTTGGGGCTCAGTGGTTAGAGCACTCGCCTTCCAAGCGTGAGACCTGTGTTCGAATCCAGGCAGGTCAGGGCAAAACCTTGGCCAAGTTTCCTTACTCCACAAACTTAATAATAATCCCTCACAAAAAAAAATTGGTCATTTCAATCCACGACTCTTTATGGGACACTGCTGTGCGCAATTGACTGCCGCGTTTCGGCCACAAATATAGTCAATTCACTTTATGGTATATTATGTGAAGCGCTTTGAGACATCTAGAAGACGTGAAAAGTGCTCCATCAAATGCAAGGGTTATTACTATTATTATTATTAGAGATAAAATGAATAAGAAGCACTTGCCTTTTGATGACATAAGACAAACAAAATCCCATTTGCCTTTTGCATCTAATGCAACCAGACCATTTATTTCATGGTTAATGATTGTTCCTCATCACTGCATCCCGAGGCTAAATTACAACCTTGCTGTTACTCTCATTCATATTCAATTCCTCAGCGAGTTTCCTTACTCCACAGCGGCAAGTATGATCCCAGTTATTGGACGATCGGCGGATTGCTCTTCCGGGAGTAATAATCTCCTCAAAAAAGAAAATAAGAATAATTTGGTCACTCAATCACGACTGTTTGTGGGACACTGCTGTGGGCAATGGCTGCTGCGTTTTGCCTACAAAATATACAGTCAATTCACTCCTCGGTATATTCTGTGAAGCCCTTTGAGACGTCTCGAAGAAGTGATGTGGCGCTATATCAAATGCAAGGATTATTATTTGGTATTATTTACTTGGACTTTGCCTGTCTGTAGCAAGCCATTCCCAACATGTGACTGGAATTAAAGGATCATGAAACCAACAAGAAGCTCTCAGATAAAAGCAATCCCTGCCCCAGGAAAGGTTTTTTCGGAGTGTCGTGACGAGAAATAAAGTTTGAAAACAAGTCCACTTCTTCTTAACCCCAGTCCACACACCACAGTTCTCTCTCTCTCTCTGACTTCCCAACACTTCGCAAAACCACCTTGTTCCCTAACCACAACGACTTTAGAGAATCTCTCAGTCTAACCTGCTGTCGTCAGTGAGCAGACAAAAGACACGCGGTAAACCACAGCAGTGAAAAGGTATCACTTGGTCTTTTTTTTATTTTTCATCTTCGGAGAGGGTTGGGTGTAAAATAGGCACGAGCGTACATCTGTTGTAACCTAAACCCTTTGTCTCTGTTTAAGCAGAGAATAGGGGGACTCAAGTCTGTTACTCACTGCACTGCCTGAGGCGAATCTCCACCACCAGAGCCAGTCAGTAGCACTGATTGCTTAGACCAATTTAGCCTCTAACGTGAGCAAAGCCACTGGCACCTCAACACACTTCTACACTCATTCTCAGAAAATAACAGACATCAGCAGTAGCTCTCTGATAATAATAATACTAATAATCCTTGCATTTGATAAAGCACCTTATCACGTTTTCTAGACGTCTCAAAGTGCTTCACAGAATATACTGTAAAACGAATTGACTGTATTTCAAAGCAGGTTCTTTTCAGTATCCTGTTTCTAAACTGCACCCTGTCCCAACGTATATATACGTTATATGTATATGTGAGATCTTTCCATTTTGGTTAAATTGAGACAAATTATTGATTTTGTTTGCATTGTTGTTTAACTGAGGTTCATTTCTCCGCTTTTTTCTACTCAATGAAACACTATTTTCGTATTGAATAGAACAAAATAGACAATCCTGAGTTGTAACGTCAGCAGATCAAATGATTCTTTGCTTCTTGGGAGAAAGACTCGGAAACTTTGATGGGGTGGGGGTGAGGGGAGGGGGGGTGGGAGTGAGGGGAGGGGGGGTGGGGCGCGGGTAGCAATATTCGAAGGTAATACATATCTAGAAAACAACTGTTGTCAAATAAAGTAGTCAGCATTGAACAAAACCACCTTGGTCGGTCAGCCAAGACTTCTGGCCTCCTCTGTGTGTAGTTGGGTGTCATCTGGTCTTTGTCAGCTTGTCTCCAGACACGCGTCAGGTAAAACAAGGAGAGAACAAAGGAGGCGCGTGCCTCGTCTGACATCTGATTTCTTTTGGGCATTTTCCACTTGCACACGGCAATCAAGATTAGTTTACTTGAAAGTGCGAGAGAGAGAGAGAGGGAGAGAGAGAGAGAGAGAGAGAAAAAAAAGAGTCTCCAGGACTCGAATGGTAGTGACAGCTGGGAGCTGCCTGGCATCTGGTCTGATGAAACGCTCTTAACATTGGGACACCTTTTCTTTATTCCATCTGCTAAAAACTCTCTTCAATCTGGATTAGCCTTAATATCATCTCACTCACTCAGAGGCACGCTTCTGTTTGGGTGAGACACGCTTTCTACCTGTCCAGCATGTAAACAAATGTATGTTTATATAGAGATTCCAGGTGTCACTTTTGCACCCAATATCCTCCTTTTGTTGTGGCCTGGGTCAAGTTACCTTTTTCTCCCCCCCCCCCTCTCTCTCTCTCACTCTCTCCCTCCTGTGACACCGCTTTGATGATGATGTTACAAACCGAACTCGGACGACAATTTTTTTTTCATTTTAATAAGAAATAAGACTTAGCCCCTCACCGAGCCATATGTTAGAGAGAGCGGTAGGAAGGCAATCTGTCTGCTTCTAAAAACAAAACGCAGGGTATGTTGCACAGGTGAAAGAATGATCATTAATTTATAAGCCCTTTTTTTTGCTCTTTTGTATATTAGGGGACGTTTAAACAATTCTACACACCTACTCCCGAGGTGGGGAAAGAGAAACAGCTCTTAAGATGTGAGGGTCGTTCAGGTATAGTACCTGGTGATTTAAGAATTTCTTGACCAGGTTAGAGGATATCAGGCTCATTGAGTGACTGGGACACACAGAAATGCATAGTAATTGGAAACAGATTGAGAAATCATTCAAGAAAACATATGTAGATGAAGTGCTCTATTGGGGTTGGTATATCTCTTTATACGTACATATGTGTGTATATACATATATGCGAGTGTATATGTGCGCGCGTGTGTGTATGTATGTATGTCTGTATATTAATCTAAGACCTTCTCAATCTCGTGGTTAATCTCTCGTAGCAGCAGCGAGTGAGATATTGAGTTCTGGTACCATTCTGCTTTCTCCCTAAGGGAAAGGGAGATAAAAATAAACTTGATTAAATTTTTGTTGTTGGCTTGTATTAATGTTAGACCCCTCCTCTATTAATAATCCTTGCATTTGATATAGCGCCTTGCCACATCTTTGAGACATCTTAAAGCGCTTCACAAAATATACTGCAAAGTGAATTGACTGTATTTTGTGAAACGCAAAACGGGTGAAACGCAGCAGCCAATTGCGCACAGCAGTGTCCAACTCATGGAATGAGTGACCAAATTATTATTTTTGTGAAGGGATTATTACCCCAGAACAGCGATTTGTCATTCAATTAATCACCGGATTCCTACTTACTGATAGGTAAATTGAGGCGTGTGGTATCGAGAAACTTGCTCAGGTTTTCGGCTTTCCTGGGAATCAAACCCAGGTCCTCTCACTTGAGATGTGAGTGCTCTAACCACTAAGATGCAGGACTCCACTAGTCTTTTATTGGGACTTCATTGTCAGATAATCTTCTGAGGAGAATCGATGGTCCTATTCGGTAGGTAGGTACCTTTATGTAATTTGTAAATCCTGTAAAAACATTATGACTGGATATATTAATAATAATAATAATACTAGCATTTGATATAGTGCCTTGTCGTGTTCTCGAGACTTCTCAAATATAATGCACAGACGATTCTAAAACATGAGTGATAAATTATCACAAACATAGTTTCAAAAAAGCATTCCAATAATTTATGAATACACGAACTGTGTAAAATACAGTACAAGGCGGCCAAAAATGTGTGATATCCACCTTATTATCTAAAATAAATGTATTATCGTTTCTTTAAGCATTAAACATTGTAATGTCACGAAACTTTGGGCTGTCTGTATATAGCCAGCTTCAAAAAATGCCCCGAAGAGCACTGTTGGATTATTGACTCTAGTTTTACACCAATAACTAGACACTAACTCATTTACTCACTGTTACCAATGAATGCTGGACAAGACCTGAACTGCCTTCTGCAGAATAATCCCGCTATGATCGGAATGTCTCGAAGGGAAATGCAAAAGACCCGCTTGATTCCCCCAACCTATTTTGTTGGCAAGTTACCGTACTGTACAAGTGTCTCCAGACTCCTTACATCTGCTTAACAGACAAGCCCTCGATGTGAAAATTAGCCGCATCAATTTCGATGGCATTTCGCCCATATTTCATTGCCCGAATCCCGTTTACTTGTTAAAATGTTTAACTTGTTCTCGACCTAAGTGTAGACATGACTACACTCATAACTATTCGCTCCTTATGTATTGGCATGCGCACTATGCTGTAAATTGTAGTGTAGAATAACACTTTTATTAAAATCCCCTTGAAAACTTGGGTCATTTTCTTCCCAAAAAAAACATGAGTCGATCTGAAATCAGATTTGAATGTATGTGAATCAATAACGGGAGCTATATTCTAGTATTAATCTTCAAATCTACCCCATGTCTGCGGAAATTTACCCCATGTCTGCGGATGACATCACCAAGGGGGAGCTTGTAAAGATTGAAGAGGAGGGAACTGAGGACAGAGCCCTGAAGAACACTGCACAAAATGGTGCGGGGGCTGGAAGAGAAACTATTGGTGGAGATAAAATGGAGACGCTGTGAGAGCTAGGACCTGAAACAGTCAAGGACAGAACCTTGAAGGGCGAGAGGCTGTGGAGGATTCAGTGGTCCATGGTGTCAAAGTACAAGTACAGCCGTTCACTTTGAATACTGGCCAGATGTTTTGCCTCACTTGCTCCATTGTAGATTCCAGTTAGCAACCCACCCCGTCCAGGTGGCTCCATGGATATTCACTGCCCGTCAGATTTTCCAGAAAATGGGCTTCGTCTATGAGCTACACGACAGCAAGTGGAGTCCTGCAGCTCAGTGGCTAGAGCGCTCGCCTTACCAGTGAGACACCTGGGTTCAATTCCAGGTCAGGGCGAAACCTTGGGCAAGTTTTCTTACTCCACACGTCTGATAATAATTCCTCAAAAATCAAACAATAATGAATTGGTAATTTCCATCCACGACTGTTTGTAGGACACTGCTGTGCGCAATTGGCTGCCGTATTTCACCCACAAATATAGTCAATTTACTTTACAGAATATTCTGTGAAGCACTTTGAGACGTCTAGAAGACGTGAAAAGCGCCATATCAAACGCAACAATTATTATTATTTGTTGGCTGTATCACCTGATATACGATTCCGTGCACTGTTCAATTAGAAATTCAAAGAATTCCTTTAAAGCTTCTGTATATTTTCTAACTCTGCCCTGACATCTTGGGCCTCTTTAAAAGGTTTATTGGGTCCTTACTTCTCTGTCCACTTGGTAAATAGCTGATCGATTCTCGTTGTCTCAAAATCAACTGCCCTGTCTATTGGCGTCTTCCACCTAAATACTTTAGTGTAAAATGTATTCAATATCTGCAAATGAGCTCGTTTTGAGAAGTAGTATGATTGGTGGATTTGCACTGCATTGGGCTAAAGTTAAAGCTACTTTAAGTTGAAAGTTAAGTGTTTGAATCGTGGTTAAAAAAAAGTTATTTCACTTGTTCTTTCCAAGCACTGGGACATCAGTTGCAAAGTCAAAAGCAAAGCAACTAATAAAATAAATTAAGATGGCAATGGTAAAATCCAATGCTGGCTATATTATGAGACGTCTAGAAGATGTGAAAAGCCCTATATAAAATGCAAGGTTTATTATTATTATCATTAAAATATTTTTAATTGTAATTTTATTCTCATTTTAATGCATTTTTTATTTAATATTTGCATAACCATTGTACACTTGTCCACCACTCAGCACATTTCTTCCACCTAGAAGAGAGACAGACTGTTTAAATGGTCATACCGAGTTGCCTCCTCAAATGCCAGAATGACATGGCACTTAACAAGATTGATCTTTTAAAAAAAATCAGTGAGATGTACAATAAAATCTGCTAAGAACCTCTTTTGAGCAAAAACATGTTATCACCTGTGCCAGTAGATTGTGTAAATAATAATGCTTGCATTCGATAAAGTTTTTGAGACGTCTCAAAGCGCTTCACAGAATATACTACAAAGTGAATTGACTGTATATTTTGTGTGTAGTTCACTCAAACGCAATACGTTGCTTACATACTTTTTATATGCTTCGACTAGAACCACTGCCTTAAGTGACTATTATGGAGTATGTTATCATGGGAATTCCAGAGTGTCTGGTAACTGCATGGTTTATATTCCAAATATCCAATTCCTCTTATTATTGCTAAATGCCAGATCCTCAGCAACTGATATCAGGCTCTCTCTTATCGGAACCAGATGATGGTGCGCTTCAAACAACTTTGTTAATCTGTCTATAATTCACATTTGGATTGAAAGGCAAATCGGAATCTGGCTCGAAAACACTAATTTCAGTCGGGATTCCACGTCAGGAGATTCCCTCGCCCACAAGCACAAAAAACCATAAAATGTTTCTCTTCTAGCAGCCTCACTTTATTCTGAGGAGCAAGTCAGCTGCTATGTGCAAGCGAGTGTTCTGAACTAAACAGGAGTGACCACGATTGAAATAGAAGGCGATGCAAATTTCCAGTGGACGTTTTTGGGTGGAACAGCTTCTATTGTGAGGGTGTACGAGGACGTCACACCAACAAACAAATATGTAGCGCCACATTGTGTGAGGTTATCAACAGCAACAACTTTGATTTACATAGCGCCCTCCACGCCGGACGGCTTCTCAGAGCGCTGTCAAGCCTCCATTCCCCAATTCCACGTGCAAAGTTTGATCTTCTTCCTCCTCCGAGGGCAAGGTTGAGAGATGGCTTGGCAAAATAAGAAAAACAAAGTTCACGTTTACAGTGAATGTTTAACTCTCAAAAGTTTCCTGAGAAAGCACAGACACCATAGCTTAATATTTCCATTGAATATAGTTTATTAAATGTCTGAAACATGCACTGTATTATGCCTTTTAGCCACATCCCAAAGCATAGCTAAAATGCAGGATGTACTTGGAATTGTAACATATGTCATAAAAGTTCAGGTATGTGTGCAACTTAAGCACAGCGCGTCAAATCGACAGCAAATTTCATTCACTTTACTCGAACCACCAACAGTTCAGCACCACCTGTGCTTTCCGTTCAACTTTTTTTTGCAAATTCTGCATGCAACGATTACACAGCAGCTATCGAGAAGCTGTTTGTCGAGTCACTTTCTACACAACAGAGCACAGATCAAGCGAAAGCTCACATGCATCCGTCCACCTTAAAAGTTTTCTTAACTTATTTACAATATCGGACAAGTGTGTGATCCAGCCCATTTGAAAGTAAGAGAACAAGTGGTGGTGCTGCTGCTGGCTGTAAGACCTGATTCCTATGACAAACTCAGTGATTAATAAGGTTCATTTTGACATAAATACAGAGATATATTGTGAGCAGTAAGCAATCTGAATGTGGTTTCTGAAAAATTGATTTACAAAGTGTATAACATTGAAATCCTATACAAGTTGTGTTAAAAAGGTAGGAAACTGCAGATCGGGACTTGGTATATTTGAAAAAACCCACCAGGCAAGCAATTCTTCGCCTTACTTTACATCAGTTTAAAGTGCGAGCATTTCACGATCTTTGTCAAACGGTTGTTACAGCTCCTGCAGCGAGATCAACTACCATACTTGTTCAATGAGCTTTAATAAATACTGTGAAACAGGCAGGCCTAACAAAACCTCATACACCCCAAACAGTAGATTAAGTCTTCATCTCGTGGCTAATATGGGGAGGGGGGAAGGAACCTCTCTTAGGCTAAGAAAGCATTTGATCGCTTTCAATTGTACTAACTTCTCATTACATCACATCTTTACTACATTTTAATAATGCATCAAGTAAAATGATGCACTGCAAATAGTTGCCAAATGAACGGCATTTGGGTATGAATATAAAAGCACCGTTGGAAATGATTGCAGCCACATCAAAGAGAAGGTACAATGGAATAAATATGGTAATAAATGGTTGACGTTTTTGAGCACAATAATAAATGAGGTACCTTTTAAGTCTTCACACATAAAAGTTGAGCTAAGGCATAGGAAGAAGTTCTTATTGGACATATACCTTGAGCTAAGCTTAACTTCCTGGATCAATGGCCAATCTGAAAACTATAACGTAAACACTTCACCCTCAGCAGTTTACATTTTCACCAAAGGTGCGGCTGTTGGAAGCAGTAATTAATGTGACAAGAGACGTGTATTAAAAAAAAGATAGTCGTGATGCACTCTCAGTTGGTCCGCAGTAAGTCTTCGGTGATTTTAAAATAATTGCTGCACCCTCATTAATCTCTCCTGACGTTTTCTGCCACTAATGGCACCATCAGGCACCCGCTGGTTGTGAATAACATGAATGACACACTCGTACGTGGCTTCAAAAGTAAAACTGAAACAATTTGAAGGGATTAGGTCAGTTGTGTCACGTGAGTTAGCAAAACAAAGCAGCCTCATCAAAACGGGACTCATCAGCTGGTTTTCTAACAGTAAAACAGAAGGAAAACCATTGTTCATTAGGGCCCAATAGTGTTGTTACCTTTATTACTGATTACTTACACAGAACCCATGGCGTTTAATAATGGTTTCTTTGTGCCATCAGCGCTGTAGTACACCTAACCTTGGCTAAAAACACAGTACATGAACAACATTACATGCTTCAATACAAAACACCTAATCTTGCCACCTGGCCAACAGCTTCCATAGTGTTAATTTTACAGGCAAGGATGCACAGTAGATTCATATAGGAAAGTATTTAAAAATGAAAATAAAAGCTGTTCATCTCTCCATTTTTTAAAAACTTTTATTTTCCTGTTGCCTGTATCCTCTTCAATATGCTTGTAATTTAAATCAATAAGTTTATACTGTCGGTTGAGGCGTCATATTCTACATTAGGTCTACACTACAGAACTACTGGCACCTCAGTATATTACGCACAAGAGGAGAAAACAGTGAGGCAGAATTCATACATGAATGGAGGACTCTTAATCTATCAGTAACACTCGGACTGGCTGGTGATGGCAGTATCTCTGCAGGTGAAAAACTATCCTTTCTATTGTTCCAGTGGAACTGTTGTCACAAGCGGAAATTGTCGTCTAAGCATGTTCTATGTCGTTTAGAACCAAAATACTGTCTACTGAAGAATGTGATCGCGGTTTTCGGATGCCCTGAGGAAGGACATTGTGCTGAGATGAGGAATAATTATGGTGAATACATACAATGTACAGAATGTTCCAGGAACACCTCTCCTTCTCCCGTCACATGAAACAGCTCAAGAGGTTTGATCTATGGCACAATATTTCCATCATTCTGCTTCGGCTGAAAAGTTAAGCGAACTGAGAAATTCAGGAACGGCTGCGGTAAAGAAGACTGCCCCACCCCCAGGTAAAATTAATCAGTCAGAAGATGTAAAACAGAAGCTGGGAAATCAAATGGTAAATAAAAAATATAAACAAATCAAGTAAGGCGAAAGCAGCACAATAGGAGATTATGCAACAGTTTGGGAGTATGGGAACCTGCAATAGATTCTGGGTGATATCCTAAACTGTGAGCACTTTATACGAAGCTATCACAGGGGCTTGTTCTATTGTGTTACAGGAGTACAATACTCCCACCAGTCATTCATTAAGCTATGCATTAGTTTTCCCTGCAGAATGAAAAATAACTTTATTGCACGGTTACACCCCTTAACACCTGCAGTGCAATTCTCCCCGCAGAACCGCCTGTTAACCCTTTATGCACCATCCGCCTGAAAGCCAAGAGTGATGGGAACTGAACTAAAGCATCAATTAAATGAAAGTGCATTCGATAATCCGAGGCAAGGTGACTTTCTATACCGTTTTCACAACTCATTCCTGTGCTAATTTTTTTTAACCTCAGCTCTTTTAACTTCAAGTCAAGAGCTTCATCTGTTTAAAAAAACTTCAGGACATAACCAATGTCTTAGATATTAATATAATGGTGCATCCGCACTGCCGATACCTTTAAGTTGTAGAAACAAGCAGCTATATTTATAAAAAAACATATACTATAGCCTTAAACCTGCGATGCAAACTTCATATCCATCTCAATAGTGATCCAGAGAATTCCAACAAAGTGAAAACAAGGAAGTTAAGACACTGAGTTTAAAAAAAATGGAGCATTATTTCCAAAACTTCTGAGTACATACTGCAAAAAGAAAAAGCTTTTCTCTGTTGAGGCTGGCATTGTTTTATTGCAACCGGATAAAAGTAGAATTTGAATGACAAAAGCAGCATTTAAGAAATGTCCTTCGGTACTACCATACCTCCAAAAAATATGTCCAAGGGAAGTCTTCAGTGAATGATTTTGACACATAAGAAATAAGTACCTATTGCCCTCTAATGTCTCATACTTGCTTCATTTTAGAATGCTCACAGGTGGTGTAACAGTGGCTATTATATATCTGGGCATTTCACCTGCTATTGTTGTATGATTCCTTGTGCAGATTATAAAACGCATCTTTAGTTATTCTTCTGTGCAATCATTTTCAACTCTGAATTACGTCAATGGAGAATATAAAAGAATATTTGAATAGACCCATTGAATAATACTATCATTACACCAAGCCTTACTTTCAGGCCACCCCACGGTTATACATTATATTTGGAGTTCGACTTAAATAGGCAGAAATGCTTCTATTTTGGCATAAAAACACATCCATTTTCATGCCTGATACACAAAAGCCTATAACAAAACAAAAGTAGCTTTCTTCCCACTCTCCAAAAACAAAAGTAGGATTCATGAGCACTAAGCCATACTGTCATTTAAGTGGCAAAGAAAATTTGTTTGGTGTTCTTGGTTTAAGACGTGAAGGGCACACTGGTCTGTGAGCTCAGACACCGTTGTATAAAGATGCAGCACTTCATGTTCAACTTGAGTAAAATTGCTTTCCATTCTGACAGTTCGGCTCTACACAGTTCTCCCTGAGCACGTGGCGTATTCCAATTCAAAAGGAGATTGGAAGAACTGTATTCTTCTATTAATATTACAGTGTTCAAGTGTACTAAACATTTAATGGAAGTACAGGTTTAAAACGAGCTCCAAATAAAAAGAGCATGGAATCGCCAGAAGACTAAAGTATAATAGATAATCAAGCCAAAGGCAATAATAAAGTGATTGGTTTTTGGCATGAATCTGTATACCGACATATTTTGCCTGCATACTTATACATTCAAGTAAAATACTGATGGATAACAGTTCCCCGCGATATCAACAATAACTAATTTCAGTGTGCATATCCTCCCAAAACAAGCCACACATCACCTGAAGTGTGCCCAAGAGCTTTTGAGTGATTTAAAGGTTTGACGTGTTAATACATGGAAGCCATATCTCTTCATCACAATATTCCACAGTCTGCAAAGTATCACAGAAGATAAACCAAGCGTTGCCTTGAGGCTTCGCATGTGCAAGGTGAACAGATGAGGGAACGCAAGAGGGTGTTATATATCTGTCAGTGAAGCTATCACGCAACGCCTTTTGATCTATCCGCAAGACGAACATTAGCCAATTTTGAAAAAAAACAAATCAGTGAAGAATTAAGTGAAGTAGAATAACAAAAATTTGAATTTTTGTTTTAAAGCAAACGCGAATGAGAGAACACGACAAAGATACGAGTTGCACTCGGCATGGCGACAAATGCACGGTAGATAGTGTGAAACGCAAGGAGGCAGCCTTCCGCTCCATCAAGAGTTGATCACCGATTCACTGCACGAGCTTTCGCATCGAGTTAGGTTCACATTCTGTTACACACCTCAAATAAGTTTGGGTAGGTATAAAATATTAACCAGGTCAATTTTGCTTTGAAAGTTTCCCAGCTCTTCGAGAGGGTTCGTATGGTACTCTGAGAATGCTGGGTGTTTCTTCCATGACTCGTACGAGGAGGTTATCGATGTAGTCCTCAAGCTCCCGGATTTGGCCATCCTTTCTCTTGATAAGTTCCTTGTGCTTCACAAGTTCACAGATCAGCTCATTGTGCGACAGATTCTTGTACCCGGCGGCAAACAGGTTGGGATTCTGAAATTAGAAATTAATTGATGTCATTATTGATGCTACTCAATCAAATCAGGATGTTATTGCTCAGGACGCTGTTACTCTGTTAGCCCTTTCCTACTGAGTCTGTCTGCATTGGTTGCATCAGACGATGTGAAAAACTGAGGCTTGCTAAGTTAAATAATTTTTCCAGATAAATTCACACTTCGCAGCGGTGCACAAAATGGCTGCCGTTTTTTCCCTACAAATACAGTCAGTACATGCACACTTCATCAATACTCCTGGGGGGGCGGGCCTGAAGACATTTTGATGTCGTTAGCAACACATCAAATGCACAGATTATCTATCGTTAATGGTCCCTAACCATTGGGTGGGTGGCAGGATCCTTTGTGGTGGCTTTCCACTGAATGCAAACATTCAATGAGACATGACAGTCGTGAAAGGGACTTGGTGTTTCCAATAGATTACTTTGCCGTCAAAAGGTCATTTGCAAACACTAGTTCTGGCAGTTTGTTTGGAGCCACTAGATGCATACTCAGTGAAGCTAATATCACATGGATTACTTGTTAACAGACAACCTCAGACGCTGCAACCAGAAACCATGTCACAAGCAGACAAAGGATTTTAATAGCTATAATCAGTAAACATGATTTTGTGAAATATCTAATCCTGACGCATTCAAACAGAGCTCCTTTCTGAAAGATAGTCGTTTTAAAAAAACACTCGCTCTTCAAATAATACAATAAAGCTCAGTGTTATCAGCAACACCTCAAATGACTTAGCAAGTACACCCCGTGATAGCAGAAGGTTTGATACTTGGCCAAGGTTAGCCGAGGTGGACTAGTGTTCCTGGAATTGGACTAAGCGGTTGAGGTTAAGGGAAGAAAAAACATTAGCCAAGATTCCTTTCCTATTGCTGATTGTTATCCTCCCGAAGTGAAAGGCGCGAAACACACGTAATTTTGTTGTTGTTGTTATACTAAACTACACTGAAGGTGCAGGTTCTTTGTAAAAGGACAACAACAAATTATATTTGTATAGCGTCTTTCACGACAGGAGTTCCTGCCTGGACAGGCAGGGATCCACACCTGAGCTGGTGTTTGGGATCAGGAGGGGTAGAGGGATGGGAGAGGGTAGGGAGGTGACAGAAGGCACACTCGAAGAGGAGAGTCTTGAGACGGGTCTTTGAAGGAGATAAGGGAGGTGGACCTCAGACCTCAGCAGTGGCCGAGTTGAGGAGAGGAAGATAGAAAAATCAGATTTGAGAACAAAAACATAATTTGCATTATTTCTAAACTGGATCTGTCTGTAAGGTACAAAGTCACACAGATAATAGGCCTTTCCCACCTTCCCACAGTAACCCCATTATTCATGCAATGAAGCTCCCCTAGAACGAGGATGGAAATTCAAGCAGGATTTCCTATCCTGTTGAGAAATTCAGTAATTCAAATACTGATATCCTTAACACTGTGCTTTTTTTTTGGTGGGGGGACTCAAGCTAAGTTGTGCAGTGTTTACAACATAAATTTTTTGACATAATCATACATTACAGTAGGAGGCCATACGGCTCATTGTGCCTGTGCCTACTCTGTGGAAGAGCTAGTCCACCGCCCCTGCTTTCCCCCCATAGCTCTGCAAATGTTTTCTTTTAAAGTACCTATCTAATTCTCCTTTGAAAGTTGTCATTGACTCTGTCTCCACCACCCGTTCAGGCAGTCCATTCCAGACCACAACAACTTGCAGTTTAAAAAAGAATGGGTCTTCATCTCGCCCCTGGTTCTTTTGCCAATTATCTTGAAACAATGTCCCCCTGGTTACCCATCCAACTGCCAGAGGAAACAGTCCATCTCCACCTACACCATCAAAACCCTTGTAATGTTTAGCACCTCGATTAAATGTCCCCTGAATCCACTCTGCTCTAAGGAGAACAATCCAAACTAATGGGGGAATGATTGACACAGGTCTTTCCCCATTTAGTGTACACCTGAATTGCTGCACGTCAAGTGAAAATGGCCACGTTTTTGTTTTACAAAATATTGTTCCTGTTTACTTGGCAGAAAGATCTGCTTCTCCACACACGGATAATTTTGTGAGCAATATCCAGAATAAACTACAATGGCTTTGTCCTCTCCATCAAGCGAACTAGTACAGCAGCTATTGTTCTGTAAAAGGTAATGGGTTTAAGAATCTTCAGACTTCATGCTTTTAGGTCATGGTTAGGGTGGTTTTTTTTTTGCAGGGGTGAGTGGGATTTAGAATTGTTAAGTTTATGAAGTCAAATGTCGGGAGGGCAAAAAAAAATCAACTGTTGCAAAGCTGCTAAGTGAGGTTCTCAATTTGTGCCACATTATGAGGAGATTTTGCGCTATGGACTACTTACTGGCCATCAGATTGATCTGGCTGAGTTGAATAACATTTAATCTCCACATTCATGTACTGAGAAAATGTATTCATTTCCATCATCTTCGATGAAAAGTCACTGTTTTCGATCAGTTCGATTCCGGGAGTGTCTTTAAACGGTTACTGATCATCTGAAGTTTTAAGAAACCAGGTTTTGCATTCTCAACACTAAATAACTTAGGAATCAGGAGAATGATGCAACAGGTGAGCTCCTTACTGATAAGTTTTAGTGGCAATCCCTTATAAAAAAGATTATTTGTGGGCCAATGCTGTGCGCAATTGGCTGCCACGTTTCACCCGCAAAATAGTCACTGCACTTTACATATATTCTGTGAATATATTCTTTGAGACATCTCAAACACGCGATACGGCTCTATATCAAATGCAGGGATAATTAATGTATTATGATTAATTCTACACATCTGCTTTTTCCATCAGATCCCTCTCTCTTCTATAGAATTACAGCTATTTATTCTTGAAGCAATCTATACAAGTTTGTTTCAATGATTTTCCCTGCAAACTGGTTTTCATAAGTTCCTCGCCATTTGTTGTGCAAAAGTTCTGCCTGACTTTTAACCTTATTGTAAAAATTTGGTTGAATAAACCTGACAATTATTGTACAATTGTATACTTGTAGACACTCGCCAGCCCAGACACGATAGGTCGAATGGCCTCCTTCTGTGCTGATTATTTCTATGATTCTCGCATAAAATCGTCTGGTTTAATTTTGACGATTGCATTTTTTTAAAAAAACAATCTGTGCCGTTATCACTTACTACTTTAAGACTCATCCGGAGAGCATCACCCAGACATTAAATCGCCCAGGAACTTTCTAATCAGATACTGTAATGTACAGTGCACTACAAAACAGTTGCCACATCCACAGCCGACTCTCAGTAGGAAACAAAACTTCCCCGCAGAACCCAGGCAGCTGGGTCACATGGAGCTGCAAATAACAATGATATCTCAAACGTCTTCCTGCCAGAATGTGATGAAGTGTTCCATCCTGCCCTCGATGATCATTAGATCCTGCAGGTGCTTAGTGTTTGAATCAAACCAATTAAAAACAGATACAAAATGCCGATTAAAAACTCTTTCACTTTGTATCCAGGGCACGGAACGGCACTTTGCGAATTCCAAAAAACTTGGCTTCAGATTACAATTAGACTTGCTGATTAGCGCGCAGATTCGTCTGGAAAGTTTAGCACAATATTTACGGTGAGGTAATGGACCCTTAAGATTAAAAATGGCTTTTGCAACCCGAATGCGTCAGTGAAGTGCAGGCTTGGTATCCACAGCAGTCCGAAGGGCGAGATAAGATGGCAAATCGGTCATTCTGCTAATGAGGAAACTTGCTCTGGGAATATCACTCCAGTTACTTTCACATCTACTGTTCTTTCCCCCCTCTCATCCACCTTACAGCACTTAATTAGGTGTTAAGAAGTTCATGCTGCCCCTTAAAGTAGGCTGCGGCTCCTGTTTAAAGTGGCATCCATTGGAGACAGGTACTGGCACTAGAACAGAGATCTAAGCAGGCCTGATTATTATGCACACACCCAGCATAAACCCTCTTCAGTACCTAATGATGGAGAACAGAAGACAATTTATCTTGAAACTTTTGTACAGGGAACCCATAAATTATGCACCTATTGAATCGCCGCAGATTTTTAATGAAAGTGCAAAATGATGTGAAGCCAAATTGGCAAACGTCCGCCCACTGACAGTGTTGTGGTATCTCCTTGCCTCCAAAATAACACCTTCATTAATAGTGAATATCAAAAGGACACTGAACTCAAAATCCTCAAACAACCAAAGAAAGCATTTAACAGTTTGGAACCAGCCTGAAATGTAACTCAGAAGCCATTGTTCCTCAATAGAATTCAAATAAGTTGCAACAAATTCTGGGCTCCAGCATTCAGAGCCTCGCATAATCATTGCAGATAATGGGCTGTGTTTGTTTTTAACTTGCACTAGAGGCATTACCCAACGTGTATCTAATTCAAATGAAATCCCCAGGACAAACTGAATGTTTTCATACTGATGAAGCCTTGCAAGGCTTTCAAAGCAGCTGCGAAATTGGCAGGCTTGGTTTCGTTTCGATCTTAAATTTGTTAACATTTATTTAGAATTTAGTTCTAATTTAGATTTTAATTTAGTTTTTTTTAAACCATCGAGTTTCTTTGAGATGTTAATGATTTGTGGAAAGGAGAGAAAACCATCTCCACCAAGGTTCAGATCACAGGAACTTCAGGTCTTTTATGATGCAGTCAAGTCAGGCTCATTATAACAGTAGCTCGGGTTCATAAAATCACAATCAGCGTTATATAAAAGGGTCACAGCTGCTTGTTTTTGAAGCTCAAATGGAGCCAGCATATGGATTTTCGGTCAAATGTCGGGTTCCATATCGCAACCATGCTATAAACTTACCCACATTAACATGAAGCGCCTTAAATACAGGGTCCCACTGCATTCAGAACTAAGATTAAGAGCACCAGGCAAAATACTATTAGTGGAGTACAAAGAGAAAGGGCAAATGTTTGCATTTATATAGTACAATTTTGTCCGTCAACTTCATTGAAGGGAATACAATACCAAATGAAATGTGTGGATTGCACACACATGGCGAAATAGGAGCGTTTCCTTACCTGGCATGTTAAGGAAAGTTTCAATAAAACCACAAATGACAAGTAGCAGATTACCTTACTACTGTACCTGCATACTACACTGTATGTTTTTTTTTAAAAAAGCTTAGATATTAAAATTGGTCCCTCTAGCATCTGCATACTCTTAAAAAATTAGGATACCTTTTCAATGAATTTCATAGGCAAGAAGCTTATAAAAAATAATGGTGTAGCAAAATGTACTGACCATGTGTGATGTGAACACATTACTGTACTTTGATGAAATTGCTCATCAAACTGAATTTAGATTAATGCATAACTAGGCTGGCAACGTGCTTTATGGTTGGATCAGGACATCCATATGAAGTAAAAGAAAATAGGAATGGTGCATTTGAATTCCACATCAATTCCCAAATTATCCTTTGATCAGCTGTGGACTAATCCAGGCTTTTCAAAAAAAGGGTAAATTTGTGGGGCTGAAACATTTAATGTAATGCAAAACGTACACATCAAGGAATGTGAAAACTCCCGGCTTGCCAGATATGGGCTCATTTCCCACAGGCTAAAAGTTATGGAACAGAACTTAAAGCACATTCTTACTTACATATCACTTGTGAAGTATCCTTTACACTAATTATATAAGCAATGGACATAATGCACAAACAAAAAGGGAATGGAACATTTCATTCTAAACTTACCATTACATAACTTTGGGAGCAAATTTGGTGCAGTCTACATTTTAAGTTTTTGGTTGCATAACCATGAAATTAGCAGTGCCTGCCATACATTAATTTAATCTTACTATGAACTTCAATTGGAGTATAAAGATATCAATCTTAACATTATTTTTCCTTCTGATGCAGCTACTCTGGTTATTTGAGTAATAAATGTTTTGGCATCTACATAAAAAAATCAGCATAGTATTGGACTACTGCTTATAACTTTATATTTAATTGGAAGTGCTATCGAGCGGCCGAGTGTTACACTATTAAACAATAATAGTTCTTAAATTTGATATAGTTGATCTGTTCTAGGTGTAGTCTTCATTATTCTAAGAGCAGTTTAGCATCCATTGAATAGAGTATAGCATTTGTCCAATTGTATATATACACACACATATATATACACAGTTTCCACATATTCTAGATGTCTCAAAGTGCTTCACAGAATACGAACCATAGATGGGGGCATTCAGTCAATATCTTGCCATGAAAAGCATGGCAGAAACAGTGAACTTCATGGCAAGATGAGTAAAAAGGTTTTTAAAGGTTTGTGTTATAAGACAACAACAGGTTTGGAGAGGTAGGGGGGTGCAAGGGCTTGAAGTGATTGGTATGTGTGCCTGAAGATCTTGAAATGGATGAGAAGAAAGAAGGGAGGAACAACATTTTCTGATCAAGTGCTCTCTTCATCTACATCTGAGAATTTTTTTTTTTTAATATTCATTCAATATTTAATATTTGTGGAGTCCTGTAGCCCAGTGGTTAGAGCACTCGTCTTACAAGCATAAGACCTGTGTTCGAATCCAGGCAGGTCAGGGTGAAACCTTGGCCAAGTTTCCTTACTCCACAGGTCTAATAATACTCCCTCCAAATTTTATTTTATTTTTTAATTGGTCATTTCAGTCCACGACAGGGACACTGCTGTGCGCAATTGGCTGTTGCATTTTGCCCACAAATATACAGTCAATTCACTTTACAGTATATTCTGTGAAGTGCTTTGAAACGTCTAGAGGACTTGAACAGTGTTATATCAAATGCAAGAATTATTATATTATTTATTATAAACACAAAGATTCACTCTAACCTAACTGCTTGTTCTTCTTTAAAACAATCCCAAATTTCAAAAGATTTCATATTTGTGTAAAGATCCAGAAATGGTAAAGAAACGCAGAAGTCGAGTGAGTCTTTCAAAAACAGTCCAAGATTACAAGTGTTGTGAAAGGCAGTCAAGCAAGAAACAATTTCAACTCAAATAAAGTACTGAAATAGGTCATCAAATAGCAAAACACTGCAGTCAAAACAAACCGCGATTTATTGAGTGTTTTGGATAGATATTTCCCATGCACTCATAAACACAACGTCTCCTTACATTCACTCCGCTTTTGTCTCCATGGTTTTCAAAGTGATGTTGCTTGAAGCCTGTCCTTAAATGTTGATTATTCTTCTGATAGTTTAACTTGCCCTGAGAGGATGTTTCCACTATCTTCAAGTCATCAGTCATTGGGGATTTTAGTGAGCTGGAAATAGAAATATGCGAAAATTATAACCTACATTCATAGATTGCATTTCACGTCAAAAGTCTTTATACAAAAGAATTCATTAGAAATGAAGGCAATGTTTATAGTTCCCTACAAACAGCAATGAGTTACGAAGTTAATTCATATAATTGATTTGATGAGTCCTATAGTTTAATGGTTAGAGCACTTGCTTCGGAAGCAAGTGGACCTGGGTTTGAAACCTTAGGCAAGTTTCCTCAGTTCATACTCCTCTGTTTATCTAGCAGAAACTATGAACCAGGTTGTTAGTCAATTGGCTGATGTCTTTTCCAAGGGTAAATATTCCTTCAAAAATAAATAATAATTTGATCACTCAATCCATAACTGTTTGAGGAACACGGCTGGGTGTAATTAGCTGCCACATTTTCAGCCCCCCAAATTTACAATCAATTAACTTTAGAGAATATTCTGTGAAGCGCTTTGAGACTCTCAAAAGACGTGATAAGGCACTATATCAAATGCAGATTTATTCTAAATCTGGAATAGAAGGCGATGTAATACTCCGTAGAAAATAACATTGTTTGTGGAAGGGAGAAAAAGGACATGCTAGCCAGCATCAATTTGCATTTTAGATTAATTAGGCTATTAGGTCTATTAGGCTTTGGGGAGCGGGCGGGGCAGTGGGATTGAATCGCTCTTTTCAAAGAGCCGGCACAGACTAGATGGGCCGAATGGCCTCCTTTTGTGCCGTAAAATTCTATGAATCTATGAATCTATGAATAGAAAAACAAAATACAGTAATAGAAATACAATGATCCATGCATTTGATATTATAGCACCTTACCACACTAAAACAATTTAATAATACTTGCATTTGATTTAGCGCTTTTCATGTGTTCTAGACATCTCAAAGCGGATCACAGAATATACTATAAAGAGAATCGACTGTATAGATGTGGGTGAAACGTGGCTCAGTAATGTCCCACAAACAGTCGTGAATTGAAATGACCAATTTATTGTTGTTTTTTTTTGAAGCATTATTATTAGGCGTGTGGAGTAAGGAAACTTGCCCAAGGTTTCACGCTGCCTGGAATTGAATCCAGGTCTCTCGCTTGCAAGGCGAGTGCTCTAACCACTGAGCTACAGGACTTATTTAAAGCATTTCAGATGTTTGCTTTTCCTGTAACATGTCTTGACATGTTATATATGTCATATATATGTAGTAAAATACAAGAGCCAATTTCACAAAAAAGTCCCATAAAAGCTATGGTGAGAATAAGAATTTAAAAAAATCTGAGGTAGTGTTGGCCAGCTCACCGGTAGAAACTCTCCTCTTTTTGATTTGTGCCGAGAGACCTTTTAATTTCCACCTGAACAGCAGACTAAACTTCGGTTTAACATAATAACGTAAGTGTGATACAGCGCCTTACGAACTCTTCCGAGGCGTCACTGTATAGCGAATTCCGAAGGACATTTCATTGAAATACATGATTTGGGGACACCTGCAATCTGTAGACACAAAATCTGATTTTCTGTGCCTCAGAAGTTTGCGTCTTTCAGGAGAACTCTAAGAAGAAAGATTCCAATCCTCCTCATAAAGCAGACCTTCATGCTCCACCCTAAATCCATGCCTGTGTTAACAAGATGAGGAGGCTGAGGGTGGAAACAATAAGAGTTAGAGTGGGCCCGGCTGATAATAGGTTAGAAGATTGGAGGAGGTGCAAAGGAATGGCTGCTTCGCATGGAGTGTGTGTGTTCTGGGCCATGGATTGTGGAAAGAAATGAAATGGCAGGTTTTGGAGGCAGAGAAAAACATGCATGGGGAGGATCAGCCGACAGCCACTCTGCAGTGGGGACATCGGGTCTTTAACAGCAAACAATATTTTAACAACAACATTAAATTTATATACTGCCTTTCAAGTCAGGAGGATGTCCCAAGGCACTGGAAAGTCAAATACAAGGATTATCATTAAAGTCCTCAATTCAGAATTTGTGTTTCCAAAGTTCGTCTTAATGTGAAATGCAAATTACATTCCATTTAGTTATTTAACGGGTAGGATTTGAACATACACCTATGGCGTGATCAGGACATTGTGCTTTGTTAGCACCACCTTCGATATTCCTGACCAAAATGTAATTCAATGGGAATCTAACATAGCTTTGACAATACTGGGGAGTGGGGGAGGTGGGCTGCAGGGGGAGGGGAAAAGGAAAGAGGTCAGATTACAACAAAGGTCACAGCTGTAAGGGGGGGAAAAAAGTGACCGGTGAATCAATTCCCTGCTAATTCCTATTATACTAGGCTGTAACAGTGATCCGAGGCGTTCTGCCCTGCTCACTATAGGATTGATCTATACGAGGCACTCTTTCATCAGGCATTGTCTGAAATCTAAAGACAGGAACCCTCCTTTCGTGGCCCGCTTTTCATTCTCACATTGATGTGTCAAAGACATGATGGACTCGCTCATTCATGGCTCGTTTTTTTTTGATCTCCCTCAGAAAAAAATGAGTTAAGTGAACTGGATCGAATTAGCTGTGGTGAAAACTAAGAACAGCTCCATTTAAAGAAGTGTGGCAGTAATTTGTAGTGCCCTTTCTTCATCTGATGTCATTCCCATGTCAGACAAGCTGGAGGATGTGGTGCTCAATTGCTCAGAGAATCTATGGATAAAAGGTTAAAGAGGTACGTCCTAATTACCACACATGACAAACGGAGACCAACTTTTTCTCTTAGTGGGTAATCCTTACAATCTATTAAATGCAAAGTACCAAAAGTTTTAAAAAATAAGTCAAGCAAATTGTGTCTTTGATCATGTTCAGTAATACAAAATAGTGTTGTAGAAGTGTGGTATGAGTCAGTCTGCAAAGTTAAAAATGTTATCCATGATAAACAGTGCATAGTACAAAATGCACTTTGGGTTGTGTATCATTTAAAAAATAGATTTATTAGAGATCAAACATTATACAGTAGTAGCCCAAATATATTAGTCAGGCCACTAAACTTTATGCCTTTCATGTATAATTAGCGTCCTCTAATATGCAATTATAAGTTTACATCCGGGTAATCATTGATTTTTAAGAACAAAAACCGAAGCGTTCAAATTACAATATGAAATCATATTTTCAAGTCTTTTGTTCCAATATTCTTTCATTAACATCACTGTTTCTGTTGTGCTCACTGAACCGTGCTATGCAATGTATTGAAGAAGTAGGGCTGAAAGGCTATTTAAACAAGACCAAAGAAACCTACGTTATAGATACATAACATCTATCAGTGCTTTAAATCAGCCGTTTAATTGACAATTTTTCCTGATGTTAATATTGTTATTATTATTGATAATAATAAAAGCACAAGAAAACAATGCAAATTCAGTTCGCTCAAAATATCGAAAAGTCAACCCAGAAAAGAAAACCTTCAAGAACTCACTTTCCTGTAACGCCAGTAGCAGAGTCCATCAGAAGATTAAATGAGATGTAGTTTTGGAACCTCAGATAGAGTGCAGGTAGGAAGCAGTGTACAGTACTAACTAGCCAGTGAACTCCATAATCAATGGGCTAGTTTCTCAATGCTTTTGGTAAGGACTTGTTTTAGGATGTTGATGGTTTTTAGCTTATTATGAACGTGATTGCCGGGTATTGTGCAGGCAAAATTTAGCAAACAACAAACTGTTGAGTTCAGCCTTAACTTTGAAGTCAGTATTCCACAGTACAGTATTTCAAAGAAATTACAAAAAAAAACTGGCTTCAAAATTGAGGCTCTATTTAATATTGTGACAAATCCTGAAGTCTCTGAAATGCTACAATAATAAAAATAAATATAGTCTCTGATGGAATTTCTCTCCAAAAACGGAGGCCCTGATAAATAGGATGATTTTTCAAAATAGTAATGATTTCTCAAGAGTCTTTACTGCATTATTTAATTGCATGTTCAGCTTGTCAGCACGGAAACAGTAAAATAAGCTGATTACCACAATATTGTTGATATGAAACTGCCCACCCAAGGGCAACATTAACTTCACAACAACCGTTGAATCAGAGTTCTAGCAAAAGAAAACTTATCCCCCTTTTCATTGCTCAAATTTTGTGACAACTTATCATTATTATTTGTAATAACATGTGCATATCTGTGTTGAGAATGTGTTATGTATACAGGTTGCTTGTGCGTGTTGAATTTTATTGCTGAATTTCATAACAACCGGAAAGCAAACTGCTCAGCAGCTTTGGAATAAAACTTAAGATTTTAATGGTTTTCTTGCGAGGCGATATGAAAGGATCACAGGTGTGCTCAGCAAACCCCTCAACTTTTAAAGAGCTTTATTAATTGCTTGGCATCTCCAAGGATTCGCTTAATAGTGTCTGGTACTTTTAAATGCTATTGATAATAAACCCATCCAGCTTAAACTGTTGTGCTTTATGCTAGACTGTCCAGCATCTCCTAAGAGCTCATTAATTACTTGTCCTGTTTCTCTACGGAGCTGGTTAATTACCTGCCTGTATCTCAATGGAACTTGTTAAGAGCATGTCCAGTCTCTTTAAAGCGCATTTAACAGCACATTCAAATTAAACGCAGCTCTCCCTTACCACTTGTCAAAATTGTAAATTGAGAAATTTTCACTTAATTTCTACTAATTTTGGCTCGGTGAATCTTTCTTCACATCAACAAAGATTAAGAGATTGTCACAAGAAATGTCATTGAGGAACCATTTATCTTTAATAATAATAATAATAATCCTGGCATTTGATATTGTGCTTTTCACGTCTTCTAGACGTCTCAAGGCGCTTCATAGAATATACTGTAAAGTGAAATGACTGCATATTTGTGGGCGAAATGCGGGAGCCAAACGCGCACAGCAGTGTCCCACAGACAGCCCTGAATTGAAATGACTAATTTATAATTGTTTTACTTTCGAGGGATTATTATCAGGCTTGTGGAGTAATGAAAGTTACCCAAGGTTTCGCTGTGCCTGAAATCAAATCCAGGTATCTAGCTTACAAGGCGAGTGCTCTTACCACTGAGCTACAGGACTCCACAAGTTGAGTAATGTTCACAATCGCTATTGTAAACAAACAAATTGCTCCGTGCAATATTATCCCTATTTTGAAATTGTAAAAACAGTTACTGATTGTTAAACAAGTGAGAAGGGATACTGTTGGAAAACTTAACATTGATCTGTTGTTTCTAGTGCAGCCATGTTTGCTAAATACAGATTAAAAGATTATCTAAAGCACAAAGTGTAAATATATCAATATTTATTGCAGTTTAAGAAAAAGCATACCCCGACTCTATCACTGCATTTACCGTACTGTATACTGAATTTATTCAAATCTCCAAACTATTCTGCAAATGGCACATATCCACAGAATCTGTACTATTCACAATTATCCCGAGACAGCCTTTTGTTGTTTTTAAACACAACCAAAATTAGGTAATGTACAGAATAAATTTGACTAATATTCTACAAGTCTAGTGGGCAGGAAGGTAAGTGTGCTTTGCAATAATGGATGTCAATATTAGACTTGGCAAAGTATCCCTGACATTAAACTGATTTGTCTTGTGGTGGCTATCACTTGAGATGATTTTGAAAATGTCAAAAATTGGGTACAGACACTGTGCTTAACGGAGTCTGAATAAATCTGAGTCACCAAAATATATTGGGCTCTGGGAGTGGGATGTTGAGTGGGACATGTTGCAACCAAATGCTGCAGTCAATTTTAAGCTATATTACACTCTCCAGTGTTAGGTTCAAAACCAACAATGTGGCAACGAACTGGCCTACTGCCAAAGTGCCAAGGTATAGGTTCACATCCGGCAGAGAGTAAGGCTGGGGAACAGGAGTCGAGGCTTGGAAGTAGAGGAGAAAGTCCCCTCCCTTCCCTAACACCCAGAAAGAGCCAACCTTCTGGCAGCCAGCTCAAGAGAGGTATAGACAAAAGGGCAATACCTGATTGCCTGGCTGCCCTTTTGATCTGGAAACTGTGCAAGTTATGTATGGGTGGGGGGACTTCAGAGAGAGAAAAAATAAACTTCAAGCAAGATTTCTAATGAATTTTTTTTAAAAAAAGAAAGAACAGGGTTAGCATATGCTTAGAATGACATTGCAGCCATTTCACACAGGCAAAATCCTAAGGTCATGAGGTGAATGGACAAATATTTTGGGGGGACTGTTGGCCAGGACACCGATTTCTCTTTCGAGTTGTGACATAGGAACTTAGCATCTCATCTGAATAACTACGTTTTCCCTCCCCCACCCAGTACTGCACACCATACTTGTGTCAGCCTGACTGAGGTGGTAGAACTCTCACTTTGGAGTCAGAAAGTTGTGGGTTCAAAACCAATGTCAGGACTTTGAGCTGACATAGTCTTGTCTGACACTCCCAATGCAATGCTGGGAGTGTAATGTATTGAGGAAGGTACCATTCTTTGGATGAGACATTAAATCAAGTTCGTTCTTCCAGCAATAAGGATAACATGATTTCTACAAAGGATTAAATTTGCAAAGGCTATGATAATTAGCAGCCTAAGTGCCCCAAAGTGCAGTTGTGCAGGTCTTCGGACAATTAAGGCACTATACACATGTAATTTGCTGTTGTTGTTGTCTTCCCTCCCATCTTGGAATTCATTTCTATTTCAGGAGATTGTGGACATTTATGACGTGAAAGACTGCCCAAGTTACCATTCCCAGACGTTCGCCACTCCCAGATGGGTTTGCAATCTGGCTTCTATGAAAATTAGGCCCTGAGAAAGGTCACACTGGGATTCCCCCAAGTATAGTATAAATAATATAAATAATATCATATATAATAGTATAACATATAAATTTATATATTTAATATATGTTATATGTATATAAGTGCTGTGCAAAATTGGCTGCGTGTTTTGTCCACAAAATAGTCAATTAATTTTTTTATAAACAGCAACAAAATTACATTTGTATAGCGCCTTTCGCATCAGAAGGACATCTCAAGGCATTAGACTAAACAGTATTCAGGACCCGAGTTGGGGGTAGAGATTGGGGGGAGTGGGAGAAGGAGGTTGATCGAAAGTACGGTCAAAGAGAAGGGCCTTGAGGTGGCAGTGATTATGCGCTATATTAAATGCAAGGATTGTTATTATTACTATCACTCAGCTGTGCCCCTCCAACTACTCCTTGACATAGATACCAGCAAAGGCAAACAGCTTAAATAGTTAGCAAAGTAGAGATAGAGTACCATATATTTTCTACCTTCACCATTACATGGAAGTATTGCAAATTGCAATACCTACTCACCTATTCACAGAAATCAGTAGATCAGTTAGAACACAGCAGGCAGCAAGGTTAGCACAAATATTACAACCACAGCAACTTAGGACTTATTAAATACCGTTATTACTACTTAAACATTTTGAGAAACGCTAAATAATCAGTCTTTCATTGTATTTCAGACTAGAAAGGGGTTAGGATGCCGATTGATTTAAAAACATTTTCTACAAATGATTCTACATTACCTCAAAAATAGAAGCTGCAGTAGGGTTAAGGCATTGTACACTGAGAACAAGGTGGCTTTATACTGGTTTAGTTGTCACAGATACCAATCCGAGATCAGAGTGATGGTAGGTGAGCTACAATTAGCCTCAACGTCCTGGGTTAGGACAACGAAGAAAAAAAAATACAAAATCATCCATTAATCCCTGTCTTGATCACTAGCCAGACACCAAATTGCAATACATGTATGAGATGTACGAGAGTGTGGATGTTGAGTGAGGGACGGGTCAGGCTTGGCTGTGATGCTCACCCATTAATCACTCTTTGCATGAATAATGGCCACTTTGGCGAGCTTTAGGAAGAGCAGCAATGTTTACACTGTGGTCAGAGGAAGTGAGACTGGTGCCAAGGCACGTTATTTTTACATTTGCTACGGTACTTTAATATGAATGCAGAGAAACGCTACCTTCTTCGAGGGGGGTGTCAGAAAAATAAACTCACTACAAATGACTTGGAAATGAACAACTTGTACTAGCTGTTAAAATTTACAAGGAAGCGAGCATCTGCAAGTACATTTTGAACCTTTCCAGACACATTAGCCTGGAGAAATTTCACCAAAGAAACAGGTCATGGAGAGCAGATATGTCAAATCAAGGAGAGAAAAGTAATACGTTATACTTATTGGGGAGTTTTCTTCCGAGGGGATTTAATACAAAGTCTCCAAATCAAAGCGTTAACTTTAAGGTTAATCCCCATTGTTGCAAACTAAAACCTTTTAAATAGCTTACGAAAAATTGCAAAAACAAGAATTACATGACCATAGTTGATCACTGAAACCCAGTTTTGACCAATTTCCCCCCCACAAAGGAATGCAGAAACTCATCGCCAAAAATATCAGCTTCTTTGATATTATGTAAAATGTGTTTGTCAATACTATAACATGGGGCAAAATAAAATCACCTTAAGATCTGGTTCTTTCTTCCACTTTGCTTTGTTCATTTCAAATTTCTGCAACATTAACATGTGAGTACACTGAATGTTAAATTATAACGCTAGTGATTACCATTATAAAGTGATTGTTTGTGGATGTCAACACTCATCTTGCGAAAGTACAATCATTGCTGGGTTGGTTTAGAAACCATGGTTCAGGAAGAATATTCTCAGTTTTACCCTGCTACATAACATATTGCATTACAAGGCTATACAGAGTTCCCCGTAAGTGAATGAATAACCTGAGTTTTTTTAAAAAAAAAACTTGCATTTGATAGAGACCTATAATGTCGAAATGTCTCAAAGTGGTTCACAGGTAATTGCTGTCAGGAACAGTTTATATTTGCCACAGCAAGATTCCACAAAACCACCATGAAATAAATGAGCAATTGATTTAGAGTTAGTTAAATACCAGCCTGTGATCACTCTACCACACAACAGGACTTGGTGTTTTATTTCAATAAGAAACATTTAAAAATTACAAACCAGAAATTAAGCAAATTGGAGATTTCAAATCCGAAGCTGCAAGCTTAAGGTTGATAGGTTACATATTAATTTGCGACTGTGAACCCATTACAGATGTGTAGGTAGTTAAGACCACTTCAATCTCTAGTGCTTTCATAAGAGTACAAGATCAGAAGAGACTTGGATCAAGAAAACCCTTTGGCAAATTTGATCTTATCCTTCAGGAACACTCATCCATCCTAGTCTATTAGTAAGATCAGCTAGAGTTCTCACTCCTGATCGCTAGCCATGTATGCATGCTTTCATACAAGATCGGGCTCAGGTGTTAGGATCCCACTGGACAAACAGCCTAATAATAATAATCCTTGCATTTAATATAGCACTACTCAAAGCGCTTCACAGAATATACTATAAAGTGAATTGACTGTATATTTGTGAGCGAAATCGGCAGCCAATTGCGCACAGCAGGGTTCCACAAAAGCCGTGGATTGAAATTACCAATTACTCGTGCAGAGTAAGGAAACTTGCCCAAGGTTTCACCCTGCCTGGAACCTTGGTGCTCTCTTGTAAGAGCGAGTGCTCTAACTACTGAGCTACAGGACTCTATCAATGTGGGAGTTCACACACAAACAGCTATTTGGGTGAGGTTGCTGGAGGCAATTGGTGGGTGCTGAATATTGGCCACAATAGAAGGAAAAAAATTAGTCAATAAGCCTAAAGGAGAAAAGGGAAGAAAATTAGAAGTGGAGGTGAAGGAAAAAAAGGGTTAAAAAGAAGTCTAAACATTCATGGAACTGGTTCTTGAAGTGGTCTTTATATCCGGATAGTTTTCCAACACAAATCTGATGAAGTAACATCGCCTTGAGGCTGATAACAAATGATCTTGGTTCCTATCTTTCACAGTATAAACCACCAGTTTTGACAGCTGCAATTACACAGCAATAATATGGTAATGTACCTGCCAGAAAGTTAATTGGATGCATAACCATCTTCAAACAACCACATGAAAGGCAGCAGCGAATAAATAAGGCAAAACATAGCACTGACCTGGAGTTAGCAACTGCATTGTAGTTTGCGGAGAATGGATTTCCTGAATGAAATTCCAAACTGGCTTGAAGGTCTTTGGTGAAAGGATTGAGGGGATCACCAAAACTGTCTGATCTCGTGTTGACTTTCTCAGACTTTTTGGCGTCTTTCTTTCCAGTCACTCGGGCAAACAGGCTAATTTTCTCCTTTTCTTTGTCTTTCTTGGCCTCCTTTTTGGTTTCTAGTCGCCCGTCACTGGAGATTTTGGAACTTGTATCTACCCTTGTCTTCCACGAGTCGCTGCAGTTTTCAAAGGGATTTTTGCTTCTCGGCAATGTGGCCGCTTTTTGTGACATGCACACGACTCCTGAGTTTGGAAAAGGATCAGCGGGTGATTTTGGTGAATCAATTGCACTGTCTGCAACAACTCTCTCTCGCTTTTTATACAAAAACTGTGGAAACTGGCAGCTGAATGAAGACAATTTAAGAATTTTCCAAAAGTTTGCATGAACTGAAAATTTTAGGATTACGGTCTTAAAGTGAAGATTGTGAGAATCTTCCAGCCTTTGGTGATCACACATTTTGTAACCCACATAGTGGAGCACAGTGGAAGAGGTATGTGTGAATAGTGTGGGGGGAAAGTACAGGAAATAACAATCTTTAATAATCCTGCATTTGACACAGCGCTTTTCACATCTTCTAGACGTCTCAATGCAGCTCACAGTTTATACTGTAAAGTCAATTGTAAAGTTATTTGTGGGCGAAATAGTCGTGGATTGAAATGACCAATTATTGTTGTTTTTTTTGGGCGGGGATTATTATTGGGTGGGTGGAGTAAGGAAACGTGCCCAAGTCTTCGTCCTGCCAGGAATCTTTCATTCAGTGTGGTAGAAATCTGGAATTATCTCGCACAAAAGGTTGTGGATGCTGAATCTATCCACACCTTCAAGAGTGAGATTGATAGAGTTTTGATATTAAGGGTATTAAGGGATATGGGGAGAAAACAGGAAATTGGAATTGAAAGGATTAGTAGAGGTACAAACCAGCCATGATCTAATTAAATGGCGGAATAGGCTTGAAGGACGAATGGCCTACTACTGTTCCTATGTTCCTATGAATTGAATCCAGGTCTCTTATTTGTAAGGCAAGCACTTTAATACTGAGCTACTGGACTTGACAGAGTGGGTGGAAAATAGAGTGGGTGGAAAATAGAGTGGAATGTGTGGATGGGTAGGACCAAAGAAAATACTCTACTTCTCTTAGATAATGGACATCACTCTATGTCTCAGTGTACAATTAGGAAGGTCGGGACTGAGAAAGAATTAGATACAAATTTGTTCAAAAATTTCTGTTGCATTACAGCAAATTTATGTCATCACATTGAGGATTACAGGAAACTGCAGCATCAGAAAATTGCAATGCATTGAATTAACCGGTCTCCAAAGTGCAGAAAAAAATTGTGAGCCACTCTCTCTCCACTTTTCTCAACAACTCCCTCTGCAAAAGTAACTAATCAGTCCCTTCTTGAATTTACTGGCTGAAACCCAGCTTTTCCTTCTGCCAATTTCTAGCTCAAAAGCAAAAAGACTTCTTCAAACAGGAATTTTTAATAAACTGAATTGAAGAGTACCCTATTGATACCCTTAAATGGAAAGTGGATAAAGTTCAAATCTTCAATCACTAGTCCAAGTTTGCATATTTCTTTAACTTCATGGTTGAACAAAATCATTAAGGCAATGTGAAGAATAAATAAATAATTTGGGTTAACAGCCATTCCGAAAATGATCATCATTAAGAGGAACAAACTGCATTTCAGAGGGGAATGGAGACTAATTTCCTCTTCTAATATGAAGAATACAAGTCATTCCAATTGGAGATTGTTGTATCAGGCTTGAACAGTGCCTTGGGACATCCTCCTGGTGTGAAAGCCACTATACAAATATAATTTTGTTGATGTTGTTGAACCCTTAGCATCCGCCATTGTCACAAACTCTTCTCCACAGCACAAAATCCCAACAGGTCGACAAAAATTCTAGTACGACTCTTTATTTAGAAATCCTTTAAAACACCCTAAATTAGACCTAATTTAAATTTTGTTTTATTTTACTTATAATTCAGTCAAATTCATCAATTGCACCTAATTGTGCACTACCCCCGCCCCCACCCACGAAATAAGATCCCAAATTCTTATCTAAGCTTCAAAATGCAAAACAGATCCAATCTTCAAAATCACATTGAATCATCCAAATGGTACCCACAAAAACAATCAAAATGATGTGAATAGTATCATTGAAAGTTAGTGAGTTATTCAGAAAAGTAGTACAAGTTTTAAAATCAATATTTAGAATTACGAAGCAGACCTGATTTTCTCTGCTTTACTCCAAAGCCTGTTAACAGTATCAATGGATTAGTTGATGCATTTTAGCCTTATAATGCGAACCATACTGATGCCGTGTGTTCTTTTCAGTCCAAAGCACACACTGGTGGTAGATATTGGGTTGCAACAATTTTCGTTCTTTACGTTTTTTTTTAAAAAAGGAATGTAAAACAGATGCTGTTATTTCATACACATTTGCAAATAGATGGAAGTATCACCTTTGAGTTTAGTTTGCTTGAGCAGGATCTGTTGAAACAAATCCAATAATGTTTAAATTTGGTGGTAATATCACTTTGATAGCAACATGTCCTGAACATTACCGTGGATAATTTTAGGAAATGAAATTATGGAAAACCTAGACGAAAGACCAAACTCCACTGTGCAGTAAACCACCAAGATTGCAAAAAAATGTAGCAGAAAATTCTTGAAGTCAATATGATAAGTGATACAAAATTTGTGTTAATGGCGTAACTAGCAGAATGTATCGGAAACAGGAGACTGGAGAAATTAAGGAGTCAGAAATCTTGATAGCCTGGGAAAAGAATAAATTGGAGTAGGAGACAGGGCGACGAGCATGGATTTAAATATGCGGTACTACAATTCAATTCACTACATATGGTAGCAAGATTGAGATTGGAAACTTCTTCAAGTAGCCAGTTTTTAAGCACAGGAAGCTGGCTGGTCTGTGCCGTAAGCTTACTGCATTTCTGAGAACCACAGAAAGCCTGGGTTAAAAGAGAACTTGCACTCCAGAGCAGGGATTCTCTAATGGAATTGCCCTGTATGACATAAGACACTTGCATTTATACATGGTTTACATTGAACACTTAATGAATATCATTATCCTTCTGCCATGTAGAGTCTGGCAAATCCAATGATAAATTGCCAAATTCAACCAATAAAGAGCTTAAGTGACAAGGTATCATTAGTTAAGTGACAAAGAGATTTTCAGCCACAGAAAGAGATAACTCAAGAAATTGCCAGCAACATTGGAATAAACACAAGTACTGACATGTCTGAATCCTAAGTAAAAAGGAAAGAGTTGGAAAAAGGTAAACTGTTAGTGATGACTGGAGATGGAAGTGGATGAAATTACACGAGTCAACAGCTGGTGACGGAGGTGGATAGTTTTAGGCAGCGAGTAAAATGAGTTTCATTTACTTTAAAATACCTTAATACAAAGCAAAAGTAAAGATTTTCAATTTATAATTCAAGGAAGCTTTTGTGTTAGAGTTCAGGAAGAAGTAATTTTAGCCACTTTTAAAATGTTAATCGGAAGTATGTACTCCCTTCAAAGCTGATTCAGTGCTATTAACGCTTACCTCATGAAAAGACTTACCCATTTCTTCATTGGAATTAGCAGAGTCTGAGTGGGATTTGCAGATTATGTGTCCTATAGTATTGGATTTCATCTTCTCCAGCGATTGCCGGGGACCAGTTAAATCTGACATAGACTGGGCAGATGACAGTCTCTGAGGTCCTAATAGGAAAGGTTTTTTTGGCTTGGATTTCTGCTGCTTATCTACGTCTAAAGCATCCTGGTCAGAATTTGAGGCTGAACTTGGAACGATTGCAGAAGAATGGTCAGAAATAGTACCATCGTTTTTTCTTCCTTTCATTTTGTCCTTGAATTTGGCAAACGGGGATCGCGTTTTATCCTTCATGGAAAGGTCAAACATACTTGCAGTCATGTTGTTTCGCATGAATTGGATGCTTACTTGAAGTTCACCTCTTTCTTTTGACTTCTTGCCTGGTTTAGACTCCAGCTTGAACCACCTGAAGACAAAGGTAGAGCTGGTTACTTTGATGACAGGCTAACACAATACCAATTAAAGTGGATCAATGTGCTGAATTAGTTTTGCTATCCAATACACGGGGGAAAAAATCTTCGGCCTACAGTTTTGCTGTTCCAAACTGAAACAAAAATTTCCATCTCTTTCCAGTCTCCTTGCTTCAATTACTTTATTACTTAAATTAAATCTTCACAAAGGTAGAAATTGGCCAAAGGCAGCCAGACTTTAGATCTCGTAGCTATGGAACTTGAGTGGGTGGTGGGGGAGAGAGAGGCATAAGAGAGGGGGGCTATCATTGAGATTTCAGAACTGTCTATGATAATTATTTGTGGCGGTTTAAATGTAAATGTTAACCTTGCAGCTGCTTGGCTTGATCTGTCCTTGAATAGTTGTTAACCAATGTTCAATCCAATCCTCCTATACAACAAGCTACTCTTTCCCAATCTTTTCCATTCCTATGAAAAGCAGGAAGACTGGCAATCGTTGGTGATTGGGACGTAAATGAGATGAATAGTAGATATTGCAACATTCTGCATAAGTCCTGTACTTATTCTTTAGCAAGGAAACCCAGCCAAAGATCCATTTCCTTCAGGCATGTACTAAAAATGTTAACGTTCTCCAGAGATTAAGGAAAAAATCTGTTTGTGGTATCATTGATTAGGAATATCCACAAATGAATTTAAATAAACACTGTACTTACGTAATCTTATTTTTTTAAACTCATTTGCTCCATGCCTGCTTTCAGTTATATTGAATTCAGCTGTGGTAGATCTACTCAAGCAAATGAAGGCGGGAGACTGGAAAGAGATGGCATTTTTTATTTCTGGTTTAGTATAGCCAAGCACTTAGTAATTACAGCTTCAGAGGAATTATAGTACTCTGGTTATATTTTCTAAATAACACTAACATATACTTAAGGTGAATTGTGCATAATCATCAAGGCTTTTTTAATTTAAACAGAAATGCTACTAAAAATGGCCCAAACGGATTGCATTCAAGGTGCTTCATATTCTGTTTGCAAGCTAAGAGCATATCCAGTAAATAATAATCGTTGCATTTGATATAGAGTCTTATCACATCTATAAAACATCTCAGAAGCGCTTCACAGAATATACTGTAAAATGGATTGACTGTATATTCTGAGGATGAATTGAACACAGCAGTGTCCCACACTTTCATGGACTGAGTCACCAAATTCTTTTTGAAGGGATTAATATTATTATTAAATTTTGGCACCTTCCAAATTGGAATATATTGACAACACTACAAATGTACCTGACCACTTTTGGTGGAAATACTAACCAGGGCCTCGAGATGTCCTCCCGACGTGAAAGGCCCGATACAAATGTAATTTTGCTCTTTTTGTTGTAGAACAAAATACCAAGAAAGTACTCATAAAAATGATACTCTTATTTATGTGAACCTTGACAAGATAATAGCATATGAAAGTGGTGACACATTAAATGACAGCAGAATCTAAATAAACCAGTCCAGAAATCTCTCAAAAAGCTGAAACCCACTAACCTCGCTGGTTTGAGAATTTGACATTTGAGTATTTGTGACATCATTTCATCTTTATCCAAAGCAAATCTTTCCTGGATCAATTCCTATTTTCCTGCATTAATGTATGGTCCAGTTAAACCCAGCTTACGGATAATAACAAGTTTGGATTTATTGTTTGCACATTACTATTTATTCAGATTTGGGGGGGGGGGGGGAAGGGGGGTGCGGGGGGAAAAAAAAGACTTCTGCAATGGCATTTTCATTTCATGAGTTTGCCAACAAAGTTCAATAGTTATTGCAGCTGAGCCTATTTAGGATCAATTTACAGTATAATTACTTAAAATCCAACTTGAGATCATCATTATTCAATGTTAAAAAATTGCAGTAAGCAATGTGACCTATCATTAAGATCAACTCTCTAAAGTCAAAAATCCTAGTTAAGATCAAAAACTTAAGACGATAATTTTAGTTCTTAGCCATTTAATTGCAAATTTATGCCCTCCTTTTCCCATCTCAAACATTGGTTGAATCACTACTGTAAATGTTCTGTTTCTATCACCAGTCAATACATCTAGTCTATTCACTTTAGTATCCAAAGATCACTTCGCCATGCAAATGTTCCGTCGCATCCCATCTCCATGGTTGAATTAGAAATAGTAGTTTTTAAGAGTGTGCAAAATATTTTTGTGAGGTGTTAAATTAACTAATCAGAAATTGATATTTGGATATTTCTGATGACTTTAAAACTAGCCAAGTAGGAGTTGGGAAAGGAGTAGTATTGAAAATGTGCAGTCTCTCTTAAATTTTAAACAGGCTTATGCTGTTGGGCAATTTTCCTTACTCCACACAACTGTTTACCTAGGAGTAAGTAGGAACCTGGCTATTAGTCAATAGGCGGATCGCTTTTCAGGGACAATAATTCCTTTTTAAAAAATCAATAATTAAGAATTTGGTCACTCAATCCACCCCCGTTTGTGAGACACTGCTGTACCCAATAGGCTGCCGCATTTCCCCCACAAAATATACTGTCAATTATGCCCGGGTGTGCTCCCAAGTACTGGGTTCAACACTTTTGTACAATTGCACTTTGAGTTCACATGCCACAGGTGCCTGTCTTCATTCACTAATCGTTAATACTGCCTGAGTTTACTTTCCTTAACATCCCCCTTTATGCCCATTCCAGATAATGGTTTTGAAAGCTGTCCAGATTTTGTGCTATTTCCTGTCCATGTTATTTAAATTGCATGATTAATCAGTTATGATATAAGGAGGGCAAAGATGTTGCTGTCTCTGAAATGAAAAATGATGGCCTAAGCTGTTTGATCTTCCATAATTGATCTTAACCATGAAAAGATCTCAACCTTATTGCTGCCTCCTCCTCCTCCATATATGTACAGCTCAACCACTTTCCTCCAGGTTTCTGTTGGGAGAGCCCTGAATGAAACACTCAGAAACCTACTTAACTTGTGAAATTACATCTCTTGAAAGCAACTAGGCCAGACAAGTGAATCCAATTTTTCTGCTGATTTTAAAAATCGCAAGATCGTTCCATAATACCACACGACAGTTGTTTTCAATTAAACTCTGCGGAAACACGATTTCCTAATTAACACTGAATTTAATACTTTTCCAAAATTCACACAATTGTAAATTTTAAGTCCCCGACCTTAAGGCTAAAATATCGAAATTTTGATTTAGTTTAATTAATTCAGACCTGTATTAGTTTGCAGTGCAAGTCAGCCACACACCGATTTTGACTTTTGATGTCAGTTCCAATACTCTAGACCAGTTTAGAGTAAGACTGGAAAATTTCATAGATTTGTTGAGGAATTTGAGGAAATACAACTCGAGTGGTGCTGTAGACTGCTATTCTCCACTTGGACCCCTCAGCAGCCCATTTTATAGTAAGTAATCGGTACGTTATAAGCTGATTTTTGTTCAAAATAGATTTTTCTTTTTCTCACTATAAAATCAGTAATTTTATAGTAATCAGTTACAAAATAATTGGCCCACAAAACATAGTTAATTCACTTTATAGTATAGTTCATGAAGCGCTTTGAGACATCTAAAGTGAGACGTGATAAGGCGTTATATCAAAATGCAAGAGTTTTAAAACTGAATGCTAAATATTGTGTCATGGTGGTGTGTCTGTGTGTGTGCGTTACCCTGGAAGATTTACTGAGCTCAACAGCCTGAGGATGCTGGGCGAACCTGCCACACAGCTGAAGCTGAAACACTCTGGGTTAATGCCTTTTATCTCTCGTGATGTTAATTAAGGTCACTGACATTGTTAGGGTCTGTAACTACAAGCCGATACCCTCGAGGAAGTCAATCAGTTTCCACTGTTAGAGGAAGAAAAATCAAGTTTTAAGCACATTCTGTACCATTTTTGAGAAGTTCGTGAATACTTTCAAAACCAGTTTGCCAAGCATTCGCTTCCAGAAGGTCTATCTTTTATATATAATATCAACATCATATCAATAATACATCAAGACAAATGCTTTGAGCACAAATAATTAAGTTGTTGACCGTGTTAGCAAAGTGGAAACTTGCTATTAAGTGCAGTCAATAGACTGGCCATTATGTGCCATAATGAGGTGCCCTCTTCAGTCAATTTGGGATTAGAGTCATCTTCAGTTTCAAATGAAATAAAACAGGATTGTTAAGGCAGTGAATTGAATAGTGAGTTGTCCTGATGATAAAATGCCCACAAAGTAACATTCCACTGCAATTATATCAAATGCATAGATTAACATGCTTCAAGGATGAAATAGGAATAAAGTAACTACCCGAATACAGATTTGTATTACGCTATTTTGCTTCCTATTGGCGTTAGATGCAGTTTTTTTATTGTTTATTTGTGAGCTATTATATTCTGATTCTCACATCAGTCTGGATGGGGTGTTAAAGAGAACTTATTGGTATGAATATTAAAACTTATTGTACTGTTAAACTTCTGCATATTTGTGATATAGATTAGACCTTTTAGCAATTCTAAAAATACATACCACTTTTGATATGTTTCAATGATATCTCAACGATATGATAAAGTACTATATCAAATGCATATCATTATTTTTCTCCCTGCAAAGTGATTTATAAATCATTTCAAACAAAATAACAACGAACAACAAATTGCGTTTATATGGCACCTTTCGAGGACGCCCCAAGACAACCGGAACGCAAATGAAAAACATGCATTGGGAGTGACTGAATGTGAAGCCATCACCATGCCGGTTTTTAAAATGGAAAATAATAAATTTAAAACTTCTGCAAACAAATGCTTTTTAATATGTTCCACGTCAAATTTCAGGGTGTCCATTCATTACATAAATACCATACATTTTCTCTCAACTTCACAGCAAACTTGTGCATAAAACATTTTTGAAAACTTTGTAGAGGCTGAATATTTTAGACTGGGCTTATTAAGGCCTAAAATGCGTGGCTTACAGAAGCTTTATTACTTGACACAAAATATACATATGCCATTTCAGCCGCTCTAATTTTGAAACATCAATCTGGTTGAGCTGGTATTCTGCGATGGAGCTGCCCTCTTTGGGTTGAGACTTTAAACTGAGATTCTGTCCGACTGTTCAGATGGGTGTTAAAGTTTCCATAACAATAATAATCTTTGCATTTGTCAAATATTAAATGCAAGGATTATTATTTGATATAGTGCCATATCACACTTTGAGACGGCTCAAAGCATTTCACAGAATGAACTGTAAAGTAAATTGACTGTATATTTTGTGGGTGAAACGCAGCATAAATACACATCTATACATCACACACACTCAGTTATTGAGATAGTAGCAATTTGAATAAAACAGCAAATTCAGGAATAATGCAATTTTTCACAGAGGATTGCGAAATTGTCATTTTAGATTCATAACAAAAAGTTACACAGTGGAACCACTAAAGATCTTAAGATTCTAAAAATCTCATTTCACATCCATGTAAACTACTGTGCTGAATGTTGATAAGATCAGAAATGATCACATTTTAAGTTAGGAAATCAAAGCAACCGAGTAGTGGGCCAAAGGATTATGCACAGGTTATGTATGAACAGATCGCTGACAATGGTTGCTTTAACCTTGTGCAGAAAACAATCTTTAAACAGAAAGTCCTGCTTGGCCAAATCAAAGCTTAGATTAGGATCTGAATTTTGACTGCTGAATCAAAAAGATTAATGTAGATAAATGAATTGCTTTACAGCATTAATGAACTTTAATACTATATAGTACATCACTTTTTATTGCATTCATATGAATCAATAGCATTGTTGATAAAGGGTAAGATTTGGTTATATTTATTCACTCAGTTCTCAGCAGGTAATCTTAAGAAAGTTTGATTGAATTATGACTGTTCTCACTTAAAAACTGCGCACTGAGGAGGGATTCCAAATGATAGGTTTGCTAAAGGCAGCTAAACTACAGTACAAGGGGGATGTATGCAATTAAACCCAAACTGATTTTTTTTTTAAATCCACATTGACCACAGCTAACAATTAGTCATCAAGCAATAAAACTGCTTTTCATCGGTTACTGCTCCCAACAATGACAGAATACTGTTATATAATGGCTTGTGCTCCTCAAATCTTTATAATAAGTGCCAACTCAGGTCCAAGGAGACTCTGCTTCCGACTTCCTTCGTCTACCCTCAACCACCCCCCACCCCCTCCCACCACGATTCCTTGCCCGAGGAAACTCATTAAGAGCAGGGATTTTTCCCCACTCTCGCTTCTTGTTATCCATGCAAGCTTGATTAATCCCTTCAAAAAAAATGTGGTCACTCAATCCATGACTGTTGTGTGTCACTGTTATGCAAAATTGGCCGCAGTGTTTCACCCATAAAATATAGTTAACTCACTTTACGGTATAAGCCCTTTGAGATGTCTTGAACACATGACAAGCTATATCGAATGCAAGGATTATTATTAATATTAGTGGTCTAAGCAGGTAGCTCGCCACTAGTGCTTTCATTGGTAAACTTCGATGATTTAGCTAGCTGAACTCCATATATTTAGATAGAATTTAATTTTCCATCCAAAGGATAGTATTCTCCAATGATGCAGGGACCCTCAACACTGTGTTAGGAATGTGAGGCCTCTGTATGATGTGACAAAAAAATGTTACTGTGCAAATTGAAGAAAATTGCTCAACAGCCCAACTCTAAAATACATGTCAAGAAGGTGGTTTCAAAAGCAAATTCACACAAACACTGCAGGGAAAATGGAGCTGATGGAAAATGCTTTGGGCTCTGCTCAGGAACTTAAGTTTTTTTCTTAAAAGTGTTATTAGCAAGACTGAGGCTTTAATTACTTTACACCCGATATCGGGAATGTGGCACTCGCGTGGAAATCTCCTCAGCCCTGGCCAATGCGATTAGAAACTAAAGGTACAAATCAGGTTTCCTGCTCCTAATCGCTTTACTGCTGGGAGTGGTATCCCTGCACTTCCAGCGAGTTAGAAATAAAGTTGAATACAGCAAAAAAATTGACATAACTCATTGCTTTTTTTTAAAACCACAAAACAAACATGGTCTATGACAAATTTGCAACAGTATGTAAGCTGCAAAAGAAAATCACTAACTTGGCAAATAATCATTGGAATAATCATGTTGGAACACAATTTATAATCTGCAATGCAGTACACCTATAACAGGAAATACGGTATATAAATAATAACAATCTTTACATTTGATGTCAAAACGTCTCAAAGAGCTTCACAGAATATACCGTAAAGTGAACTGACTGTATATTTTGTGGGCGAACCATGGCAGCCAATTACACACAGCGGTGTTCTACAAACAGTTGTGGAATGAACGACGCAAATTATAATCCCCCCCCATCCAAACAGGATTATTACCCCCAGAATAGCGATCCACCAACTGACTAACAACTGCTAGATAAACTGAGGGTTGTAGAGTAAGGAAATTTGCCTAAAGTTTCCACCCAGGAATCAAACCCAGATCATCTCACTTGTGAGGCAAGTGCGCTAACCACTAAACTATGGATTCTACTGCATATTATATTCAGACATCTCCAGAGATTAAATCTACAGCCAAATTTGGTAATGTTCCAAAATATGAGACTTTTCTAAAGCGATAAACTAATGCTGATGCAAATCAGAAAACTCCAGAGAAACTATCTAGTTTGCACTTGGCTAGGATTTAAAAAAACACAAAAGCTGCTTGAGAGGCCTTACATTTAAATGAATGCAGGCAAGCATAATTTGCTAAGTCATGCATAAATATTTGTTGCTGTACCTCTGATAGTATGACAAACCGCAGACTGGAACACCCATCCCATCATTCTTCCATCACAGCATCAAACCCTTTTTTTTAAAAAATCTGGTCTAACCGCCCTCCCTAATAATAATTCCTCACATATTCCTACATTGTTAATTACAGTCTACGTAAATAAATACTTTCCTGTATCAATTTGGAAATTGCTAGAAATAGACAAGCAGAGTGGTTTATTGCCAAATTTCCTTTTACATTAATCAATCAATTTGATAATTTAAAAGGAAATTAGAAGTTAAATCAAGAATGAAAGGAAATGATAAGTAGATAACCCTGTTAAGGAACAAGCATGGCACGGGCAAAATTGCATCATCCTCGGCTGAACCTTGTACAAGTCGAACTGGATATTTTTAAGCTGATAGGTGGTGTTATTTTCTGGAATTAATGGGAAGCAGAGCTGGAAAATGAAATGCACTCACTTCTGTATAATTTACTTTCCTGGAAAATGTTTGATGAATCATTCATCAGCATGGGAGAAAAAAAATATTGTTGTAATCACTTAACATCAGTGGTTTCAAGTGCACTCCAGCAAGCAATATCTTGTAAATTTTTATTGTTAAAAATCAGTGTGCCATTTATAAACTCATTTGTGTTTAGGCATGAATCCCAAACTATGAAGCTTTGATATTGAATCTGAAATGACAAACAAAAGCAACTTTGTCGTCAAGAATTTTTTAAAAAATCAGGATCATGAAAACTGAAGCAAGGAGATCCAACTAACTCTGGATAATAATAATAATCTTTGCATTTGATATAGTGCATTTCAAGTCTTCTAATCTAGACATCTCAAAGTGCTTCACAGAATAGACTGTAAAGTGAATTGACTGTATATTTGTGGGCAAAACGGGGCAGCCAATTGCACACAGCAGTGTCCCACAAACAGTTGTGGGTTGCAATGACCAATTTATAATAATTTTTTTTGGACAGATTATTATTAGGCGTGTGGAGTAAGGAAACTTGCCCAAGGTTTCGCCCTGACCTGCCTGGATTCGAAACACAATCTCCCGCTTGTAAAGCGACTGCTCTAGCCAAAGCTTCTTTGAACTGGACATTGGGAGGTGCCACATACTCAAACCTGATTTAAACACTGGCTTGATTTAACACTACATAGCTTTTAAAGATGAACCCTATTGGAGAACTTGCGAGGCATGGACAAAATGACACCTTCCCTTAAAACTGCTCATCCCTGTAATCTCACCTGGGACCTTTGCAAATTTTGGTTAAGGGATGAAATCATACAAGAGTGGAAGATGTGCGTAGACAGACTATTCTGAATAAATCAGATTTTACAGGCCTGATGTTCTTTTCAATTTTACAAACCATCTAGAGTATACATTTGATATAGCACCTTTCATGTTGGAAGTATGACTCAAAGAGCTTTACAGGATTTACTGTAAAATATAGGTGATCGCAGGAGAATGGATTTGGAAATACTATTAGGCTGAACTTTATTGTGAGTCTCTACTGTGCATTCTGGTATATGCACAAAATTCGCAACCAAGGTTATAGAAAGGAGATGGCTTTTTGGTCAGCATTGCTGAAATCGCATTTGTACATAGCTCACTATTGCAGGACAAAAGGTTACGTTAATACAATGCAGATAAACATTTGATAAAAGACTGCTCATACAAAAAGCATAGTCATCTCTGCTGAAATGCTGAGTTTCACACACTGGCGAGGTTTTCATCATTGCATTCTCAGATGATGAGGTGGAGGTTAGTGCTGTTTTTGGACAGCTTGAAACACTTCATGCAGTAACAGCACTATTTAAGACTTACACCACCCTTTGTTCAGTATTTCTAACCTTAGTATCACCTCATGCATCCACCCCAATTCAACACTGAGGCATAAATAATACAACAAAAGGCCTTTCAGCTGGTATCCCCTCACAAAGAGATTGCTGTTACAGCACTTCATTTGTGTTTTTTTTTAATATAAACACAAACATTGTGACGCATATCTTTATATGCTGGGCGCCCTCGAGCGTGATGCTTCAAGTACATTAGGAACACTGCTCACTTGAAAGGAAGCTATTAAATCTATCAGAAGCCTTTCAATATTACAAACAGTACTTCCATAAACAACCAGTGCTCACACTTAACTGTATGTTAACAGCAGCTAGAAACACAGTCTCATTTAGAAAGGTTACATCCAGCCCAGTGGAACTAAACATGTCTTAATTTAAGAACAGACATTGGGCTGAGATAACAACAGTTTTCATTTATATAGTGTTCCTCACGCAGGTAGCGTCCTAGAATGCTCGACAGTGGCTGAGCAGGACTCTAGGCAGACGGGTGGTGACACCTAAGCATGGTCGAAGTGAAAGATCTTCAAGCACAACCTGACGGTGGGGAAGAAGGCAAGGCACAGATATTGAAGGAGTGCTTTTGAGTTTCGGACTGCAGGCACTGAAAGTGCACCCACTGATGGTGGAACAGAGGGTACAAGGGACAAGAGGAAGCTGGAGACAGTCGAGCGGAAGCAACGGATATTGGGTTGGGAAATAAGTAGGTCGGAGATATAGGTAGATAAACCTTAGCTGCAGTGCAATACCAAATACAGATACATTTATATTGTGATGCTGTGGATATTTTTTCCACAAATCGTTACCATTATATAACTGCTTTTGTTCAGCAATATAATATACATTTTGTTGTGAGGACATCTCGAGCGGTAGCAGATCAGATTGACTTGCATGCTGTTCAAAGTTTTCAGATTCATTTCAAATGCTCTTTTGTTGCTTACTAAAAGACATGTGGCAAGCGTGAAGCAGTAATTAACAATCACATGCAGTGACTACTTTTGCAGAGAAAGGTTTATTTTAAGAAGTCAATGGAAATAAAAATGCCAATGGAAATACTGTACAGTGAAAGCTGTCTTCAACTAACATTCAGGGGAACAGGCCTTTATATAAGGGTTGTCTCCAATTAAGTCCTATAGCATATTGGGAAGCGAGAGGATACAGGCTCAATTTCTAGATGGGGCAAAACTTCAGGCACGTTTCCTTACTCCACACACACACACAATATGATGCTACTTACAGTGAGAAGAAAACTGGAGTATAATAAAATCCACAGTTGTGATATTAGGGAGCAGTGTTCTATTCTAATCAATAATATTATTGTATTTGCATCTGTTATAGCGCTTTTCACATCTTCTAGACTTATCAAAGCACTTCACAAAAAAAAAGATAAAATGAATTGACTGTGTATTTGTGGGTGAAATGATGCAGCCGATTGTGCACAGCAGTGTCCCACAAACAGTGGTGGATTGAAATGACCAATATTATAATCAATAGGAAATTGGTACAGAAAAGGGAGTTAGGATAAAGGGTCAGACCCATTAGAGTAAATGGCACCAGCATAGATGGTCATTAGACCTTCTGTACTGAAATGTCATATCACTGTCAGACTGAAAGCAAAGGACAAGCAGTTCAGTAGTCGAATAAACCCAGAGATTGCAGATTGCAGCAGCCTTGAAGTCTAGTTATTTTAGGATTCTTAATGTATACAGTTCAAATTTATATGGGGCAGTTAGTTTTTCTGGGGTTAGGGTTGATGTCATTGGTTTGATGCCGTGTTTAATTTGTGAGGCATTTCACTCAGAATAGTTTATCGATGTGATGCAATTCCTGCAGGCTTATTGAGACATGATCTGCAGTTTGTTCCTAGGCTGTTCTGCGTCCAACACCACAGATTAGAGTTTTAAATGGAGGAGGGGAGAAACCATGACAGAACATCAAGAGATCAGAGAGGGAGTTATTTAAAATGAGATCTCGTAAACTTCTCTGAAGTATGTGTAAAACTATGAAATTCTTATATTTCAGTTGAAAGATATTTAATGACCTTATCCTCAAGTATTTGTTGAAAAAATAATCCACCCCCAGTTTAAACCCACCAGTGATTGCCCTCCTAATCTTTCAGTTTATTCCAAGGTTGAGGGCTGGAACATGAGCATACTCCGATCAGCCACAGTTCCCGGGCACCACTTGCTGCTCAATTTAGAGCAGCTGAAGAAACTTTAGTTTTCAGAAATCCACCTTCCAAATATGCAGATTCCGATCAGCCATTATTCCATAGTCTACACTTTACCCTTAAGGCAGGGAGCACAGTAGCCAGTCAGATCAGACGTGCTCAATCTCACATTACAGCATAATGTTAATCCTCAACCATCTTGTTTTACTGCAGTATAACAGAACTAAGCACAAAAGTGCAAATGTTGTTAAAACTTGATCCTTCTCCCCCCACCCTTGTAAAAACTAAAATTGAAACATTCCTTCTGAATATCCCACAAATACCTACCATGGGTGAAGCATTATGGTTCAAATTCCACAGAGGTCACCAGTCAGTTTGGAAGACTTTCCGATATTATGTGGTTACACAACTAAACTAACCGCTAATTTCACTGTTTGAGAGACATGACTAGAACACAATTTGGCTGCTGTCCCTACACTGTATAGTAAATCCTGCTAAGCACTTTGAGACATCCTCCCAATATGAAAGATGCTATATCAACAACAACTAACATTCGTAAAGTGCCTTTTACGTCAGATGTCCCTAATCGCATGAAAATGCAAGGATTATAGTTCTGTTATGATTCAAACAGACAATTGCAAAATAAGTTGTAAAAAAAAAATTGGGTTTCGGCAATTTACCAGAATTATGAAACGCAGATTTATCCAGATTAGTAATAGTTTTTAAAAAACTTGATTACAAGTCCCAATTATAGTAGATCAAAGCCTTTTGTTCATGTTTTATTGAAATTACTGATTAAGGGGGGTATTACAACCAGAAAAAAATTCTTAGCAATAATCAAAGCGATCTAATAAAATAACGGTTGCCATGATAGTCTTCTTAAAATTACTCAGTGTTTTTAGATCCAAGTGAATGATTTGAAGAACACATTTGTCATAATCAAAATAGTGCTGAAAGTATTGGGAAACATTCTACACTGTGGATTAGATTCCCTCCTGTAAAAAAAGAGCAAACGTGTTCTACCCAGAATAAAGTCGCAGGAAAAAGGGATTTCCTTTTGAAAACTTTAGTTTTTGAATTGAAACAGTTGGAATTCTGGACTTTTAATATTAAGCCTAAACTAAATGAGTTTTAAAAGAATTGCAAAGAATATTAATATCAATTGAAATGCAATCTACTCCTTATGTTGTATAAAGCTACAATAATCAGGTATTTGCATGAGAAATGCTAGACGAAAAAAGACCAAGATCCATCCAGCTCGCCTTCCAGCTGGTCGCAAACACACATATCCCAAACTACCCAAGTACTATATCCCATATTGTTATTTCCTAAAAGAAAACTTATCTCATGTTTGAAAGAATCAAACATCAAAATTTGATTTACTTAAACCAGTACATCTCTGTAAGTAACCTTGATTGCAATAGTTAGTCTACAGTACCCACAAGGCCCATTGCCTTGGGGTGTGAGGTGGGAGGGGAAGAGACATGGGAGAAAAACTACTGTACAGTGAGAATGATATGGCTAAAGACTGCTCCGTCAGCCCACCTTCCAAATATGCAAATAATTGATTTAGACAGGGAAGCACTGTTTGACTGTAATGTTAACCAAACAGCTAAACACATACACAATCTGGATATTTACTGATTCTACAATGCTAAATTGTATCCCTACCAATGGATTTTGAGGGCACAACAGACCTTTAGCTACAGAGAAGCTGGGACAAATGATCATATGGAACATAAGCAAGGACCTTCAGTTGAGTGAGGGACAGACACAACAATGTCACAAGCAAACAATGTTTGAGCTAACTAAAGTTGAAAAGCAACTAAATTGGCTCACAAATGGAATTTCCATCGTTGATCACATGCAATGCACCCTAGTATGCATGTTTTCTCTTGTTAGGTTCAACATTCAATCAGCATTTTACAGTGGAGTCCTGTAGCTCATTCACTTTCCTGGATTTTAAAGCGGGCTGGTTAGTGGCAGATGAGGAAAAGCTCTAGTCAGCTTGAAGTTGTGTTCCACTGGCATGAATCCAAAATGAAGAGTTTACAGGCAATACTATCAATTCATTACTCTAAGAAGCCTAGGCTGCATCAAATGCCTGCTTGCTAGGCTGCCTGAAGTTTTAAAAACATAGAACTCTGTTCAATTGAGACTTTTCTCAATTACGCAGAAATCAACCTTGATCGAGCACATTGCTTTCAAGCGCACCTGCAAAAAGCATAGCTTTATAGAAATGATAGCATTGAGGAGGACATCTACTGGAAGTAATTCTTAACTTTTGGTTTGATTCCCGAGTGGGGCAAAACCTTCGACAAGATGCCTTATTCCACGCACCTCTGTTCACCTAGCAGTAAGCAAGAAACTGGTTGCGAGTTGATTGGTGGATAATCCCTACAAATAATAATTTGGTTATGCAATCCACAACTGTTTGTTTGTGGGACACTGCTGTGCACAATTGTCTGCAGCATTTTGCTCCCACAATAGTCATTACACTTTACAGTATATTCTGTGAAGCGCTTTGAGATGTCTTGAAGGCGTGTTACAGCGCTATATCAAATGCAGGAATTATTTATAAATGCGAGAATTATTAGCTTTGACAGGCCATCATTTTCTCCTTCATACTAACCATCAAAATAATGCATTAGTCACACTTCACACTTTAACAGCCTGTGAACCTGTCACCATTGAACTCTTTTTTCCCCTCCAACAACTACTCACCTACCGGGAAAGGCAGGAACCTCAGCCAACAATTGTCAATAGTTCAGGGAGGAGAAAAACCCCCAATAAATCACTATTAATATATACAATGAAAAATCGAGATCGTACAATTTTTTTTAAATCGCTCATAACGAGAAAAGACATTTCTAGTAAAAAAAAGTAGATTTGATCTATCCTGAAAAGTACTGTACCCTTAGCAACCTTATCAATTCCCTTGAAGGTTGAGGGCAAATTATCCTATTTGGCACAGGCTTCTGAAAACATGCCTCTAATAAGTAGCGAAACGACTAGTTATATAGTGAATCCCTGCACTGTTCCTGAAACACCCACTTTGCTGTGATCTTATCTACTATTACAAACTCAACCTAATCTCCCAGATCAGTAATTTAATCTGTTTAGTTTTTACAATGAATGCACAAAATACCATCATAGCGATGAAACTGAAATCAATATTTTGGATTGGCTCCCAATCCAACATTGGTTAGTAGTGAAGTATACGATCCAACACAGGCTAACAGTTGAGTAAATATGAAACAAAAACAGAGAACTGGGAAAACTCAGCAGGCCAGGCAGCATCTATGGAGAAAGGAAAGAGAGTCAACTTTTCGGGTCCATGACCCTTTGGCACTTGACTCACTTTCTTTTCTCCATAGATGCTGCCTGACCTGCTGAGTCTTCCTAGCTCTCTGTTTTTGTTTCAGATTTCCAGCATCTGCAGAATTTTGTATTTTGTTTATACGTAGTTGAGTAAATACCACTGTACCAATACACAATTCCTTTAAAATCAGCAACTCTATGCTGTGGTATTGTACTTTCTATTGCAAAAACAAAATGCACATAATAACATCTTTCAATGTTCACATTGAATGCAACAAATAAGCATAAAGTATGAATGAAAAAATAAAATATGAGCCTCTCTCCCTATTTTGGGTGTTGGCTTTGATTTCTGTGGGTTTTATTGAGAAAATAAACAATTTTAAAAATCTGTGAAAAACAATCAAAAGTGTTACAAAGTTGCCTGGTCCAATGAGAAGATGTTTGAGCATACGGAAAAGCATATGGATTTTAAAAAAAAGCAATCTACCCTTTGGTATCAACCAAAGGGTAGATTGGTTGATACCTCTACATCAATGATCTGGACTTGGGTGTACGGAGTACAGTTTCCAAGTTTGCAGATGACACTAAGTTAGGGAGAATAGTAAACAGTGAGGAGGATAGTAGCCATCTGCAAGAGGATATAGACAAATTGGTAAAGTGGGCAGACACATGGCAGATGAAGTTTAATGCAGAGAAGTGTGAGGTGATGCATTTTGGGAGAAGAAATGAAGGGAGGCAATATAGGCTAGATAGTACAATTTTAAATGGTGTGAAGGAACAGAGAGACCTGGGGATTTGTGTTAGTGACTCGTTGAAGGTGGCAGGACAGGTAGACAAGGCTGTTAAGAAGGCATATGGGATACTAGGCTTTATAAATAGGGGTATAGAGTACAAAAGTCAGGAAGTGCTGACTAACCTCTATAGGACTTTGGTGAGGCCTCAGCTGGAATACTGTGTTCAATTCTGGTCACCACACTACAGAAAGGATGTGAAGGCATTGGAAAGGGTACAACGAAGATTTACTAGGATGGTGCCAGGATTGAGGGACTTCAGCTATGAGGAGAGGCTAGATAGGCTAGGGTTATTCTCTCTGGAGCAGAGAAGATTGAGGGGAGACCTAATAGAGGTTTATAAGATCATGAGGGGTTTCGACAGGGCAAATAGAGAAAAACTATTTCCACTCGTGGGTGAATCTGTGACTCGTGGTCACAGATTTAAAATAGTTTCAAGGCGCAGTAGAGGGGAGCTGAGGAGAAATTTTTTCACTCAGCGAGTTGTTCGAATCTGGAATGCATTGCCTGAAAAGGTGGTGGAGGCTGATTCGATAACAACTTTTAAAAGGGAATTAGATCTTTATTTAGGAAGAACGGGTCTATTAGGCTATGGGGAGCGGGCAGGGCAATGGGATTGAATCGCTCTTTTCAAAGAGCCGGCACAGACTAGATGGGCCGAATGGCCTCCTTTTGTGCCGTAAAATTCTATGATTCTATGAAGTATCAACACTGAACTCCGGGCAGAACAACATTTGTATTCTACATACATATACTTCCTGCCTGGTCACTTACACAATTTATACAAAGTAGCTAAATGACTGCTTAGCACAGATTCACTTTTTATTGTACTCATTAAAGTAAACGATATCACCCCTGTAGAAGCGGAATTACTTTTCCACATTTCATAACCCAATGTCAGCCACAACAACTTGCATTTATTTAGCGCCTCTCATGCAGGGTAGTATCCCAGAGCTTGACAGTGGCGGAGCACGACTATGTTAGTGTCAAGAATTCCTGAATCAGGTCAAGTCAAGCTCAGTTGGATGTAGAATGAATAAAATTCTAATTTTCTCTCCTGCTCCCTCACCACAGCAAAAGAGCTTCCTTGGGGTACAATACAGGTACCCCGCCCCAACCGCGTTTTTTTCTACCGCGAATTTCACGTATCCACGGTTGCCTCTCTGCGACAAGCTTTGCCAACCACGGCAGTGAATTTTGCGTATCCACAGGTTTTAGCGTTTAGCACTAGGATCCAGTTGTATCAACCAGCCACAATGTCGTTTCGCGCTAATGTTTCACGCTAGGACCCAGTTGCGATGTCACAATTAACCAGCCACGATGTCACTTCTCTCTTAGGATCAAGGTAAATAACATGAATTTATTGTTTTTTATATATTTTTTATTGTGTTATTTGAACATTTGTTTTTGTTAGGTTATTGTGTTTTTTTGTTTAGTAAAAGAACAAGCAACTTACTCCCCCTAACCCCATGTTTCCCATAGGGCTTTGTATTTGCAAACCACGGTTTTACTAACCACGGGGGTTTTCAGGAACGTATCCCCCGCGGTTGGGGCGTGATACCTGTATTGATAATCCTTACATTCGATATAGCACTTTTCGCGTCTCCTAAAAGTCTCAAAGTGCTTCACAGGATATACTGTAAAGTGAATTACAATACAGTATGAACATAAATGAACCATGCTGGGTAAAGAAATTGTAAACAGAATTTCCACTTACACCCACAAAATACACATTCGATCCACTTTACAATATATTCTTTGAAGCGCTTTGAGACGTCTCAACAACGTGATAAAGCTCTATATCAAATGCAAGGATTATTATTAATATTATTATTATCTGAAAAAGACAAAATAACATGAGGGAAATGTACAAGGTGTAACTGGAGGTTAGTTTATTTTGTTTTTCAGACAGGATTCTTGTTTACAAATGTTAAAATAATAATAAATTCTTGCATTGGATATACAGTAGCGCTTTTCACATCTTTTAGATGTCTCAAAGTGCTTCACAGAATATAGTATAAAGTGAATTGACTGTACAGGTAAACCTCTATTTACGACGGGGTTGCGATCCTGAAAAACTGTATGTATATCGAAACGTCCTAAATCGAAACACAATTTCCCATGCAGTCCCATTATATAACCAGTTATTTTCACAACATTTTCAGACCATAAACTCACAAAATAACTCAGCAGGATATTCTTGTGCAGCAACAGTATCAGCACTTGCAGCTTCCCCACTCATCTTGATGTTGTGGAGCCCTTTTCGTCTTTTAAACCTTTGACACCAGCCTCTGCTAGCACTGAAAGATGGTGCCGTTGAGCCTTCTCCTTCCTGATCATTTAACTCCCTAAACAATGATTTTGCCTTCTCTTGGATAACTAGGGTGTTGAGTGGCATATTACGCTGGTTCTGATCCTCAGTCCAGACACTCAGCATTCTTTCCATGTTTTCCATCACATCACTCCTATGTTTTGCTTATCTGCTTGCACCTGTAGCTGTAACACACCTTGAACTTGCCAGTATATTGTCCTTATTCTGTTTTATAGTAGCCGCCGTTGATCTAGCTCGCCCTAAAGCCCTCCCGATGTCCGTATTTATTTCACCAGAATCAATACGCTTTATCACCTCCAATTTGGTATTTAAAGTGATGACTTTGCGGGGTTTCTGGCCGCTAGCGGTATCACCACTGCTTATTTCACTTACTGCTGTTCTCTTGCTGGTAGGCATGCGGTAGAGGCTGTAAATCGCTCGAAGTTGCTCAGGAATGGTAGGAAATTACTGTAATACTGACGTGGGGTGATGACGCTTCAAAATCAGCTGGCTTGTAAACAATGATGTGGCGACATGCTATTGACCGGTTCAAACGCTTGGATTTACCCGCAAATACACTATGGACTATGCGCATGGACAAAAAGGAAGAGTGAAAATGTGACCGTGATTTTTAAAATATGTACTGCACATGCGCAAAAAAATTTTTTGGTCGTAAAACGAATCCTAGTGTCATGTATCTATCAAAAGGTGTTAAAAAATTATGGTCCTTCAATCGAAATGTCATAAATTGAAGTGTAGTAATCAACGCTTATCCGTATATTTGCGAGTGACACGCAGCAGCCAATCGAGCACAGCAGTGTCCCACAAACAACTTTGGATTGAGTGACCAAATTATTAGTTTTTTTAAGGAATTATTACCCCTGGAAAAATTATCCACCTTTCACATCTCCTGCCTCTCTAAGCAACACCACCAACACGCTAAATTGATGAAACTCATTGTGGAGAAACTGCCCGAGTCATTTCAACAGGAAATACTCGTCATCGTGGTATAAATCTGAATCTAGCACTGGAAGGCAATGGACGATATGATAACAATCCATGTGTCTTAGCCTCCAGAAATGCCTACGAGAAAGAGGGAACTGCAGGGTAAGAGGTAGGCCCTATACTAAACAGTCAGCTTCTAGGTCCTGCTATCACTGTACGTTAACTCTCTTTCAAGGAGCTCTCCTGACTGCACCTGTGAGTGAGAATGGAGAAAATAAAGAAGGGGATTAGGTTAAGCCCCTGATTTGTTTTGGTGAGGATACCTCTCACAGAAGCCTGCAGGTTTCCACGTTTTATTTTTCCAATTCATCCTGACCACTCAGTCAAATTAGGCTAAAGGATAAAAACTTATAGACCCTAGAAGCCTACAGATTTTAATCATTATACGTGACAGAAAGAGCAGTTTGTTCATTAAAACCTAAAGAAAACTGGTTAATAAGGCTTTATGAATGGCTGATTGTTTTGAAGAGTAAGTACCTTTCTTGAAATTTCACCCCAAATCCCTTCTAATGATCAAGTAACTCAACTTTTCTCTCCCAGCTTCCTGCTGTTAAGGCTATCATCTGTGGTTCCACTCTATCTCAGCTTGATTTCCCTTTTTGTTCTCTCCACCTTTGTGTCCTGGTTTTAATAAATTTCAACCCAGTTGCAATGCACCTTCTTCGCTCTGCTACGGAAATAATCCATACGAGACCTTAGCCTGGAACGAAATATGGTCAACAACTGGGATAGCTTTGCTAACTGTAGTATTTTGTTGGTTGATCGTTTATAATAATCCTTGCATTTGGTATAGCACTTTTCATGTCTTTTAGACATCTCAAAATGCTTCACAGAATGTAGTGTAAAGTGAATTGACCATACATTTGTGGGCCAACTGGGAAGCCAATTGCACAAAGCAATGTCCCATGAACAGTTGTAGATTGTGTGACCAATTTTATTATTTTTTCTTGAGGGATTATCAGGTGTGGGCGCGTGGAGTAAGGAAACTTACTCCAAGGTTTTGCCCTGCTGGGAATCAAACCTAGATCTCTTGCTTGCAAGGCTCTAACCAATGAGCTACAGGACTGCCTGGTTACTGTTTTGCATGAATGCCCAGCAAATATAATCCAAACAGGTAATGCACATTTTTTTTAAAACGTTATCGATAAATAAGACTATAGAACTGAAGAATATCGAAACCTGAAGAGTTTGGGTTTTTCTGATTGGTGGAAGATAGAATGGACTGCAGGCACGATTGTTAGAACAACAGAATTTTATTTGTGAAGTATTTCAGAAACTGTGATGCTACAGAGAGGAAACAAACCACTACAACAAATGGAACTTACAAGAATATAGAGAAGTAATGAGATGGTATTTCACCAGTGTGATGGGAAAGAATGTGCTCATTTCACCTATTTATGGCTGCTTGGAATGTGCTTTTTTTCCCTCAATGCCGATTTACTGCATCAACAGTGATATTTACACCTTTTTTATGTTGTGGACTTGGATCTCTTTGCATTCAACAAAGATACTTAAAAAACTGTGCTCAGTTAACTATGGAGTCAAACGGATTCAATCTATTATGAATAAAACCACAAAGGCCTGATGTGGGAAGCATTTGAATGGCCGGCTTACATGCAACTGCATGAGAAAAATATAAGTGAACAGAAGGAATGGTAAGGATACAATGCAGCCTGGATACAATGTCCAGTTAGGACAGCACTATCTATTAAGACTTCAACTTGAAGGGCTTGAGGACATGTCTACAACCTCAAGTCCCATTGATTAGACTGGCTGCTCAACCCATCAACAGTGCTTTGGATTTGTGGCAGACTGCCTGGTTTTGACGATCATCTCTCTTCAGAGCTAGCCCAGCAACTGAGAACGCTTTTAGATGCGTCTAACCCATTCTCCTGGATGAATTTGTTTCAAGCAAAGCACTGATTTTAATTGACCTCAAAAGGATGAAGGCCTGGATTGGCCCACGAGGATTTCAATGCAGAATTGTCTGGTCCAAAGTCAATCGAATGATTGACTGGGATGTGGACTCTGCAAAAAGCAGCCTATTTATTTGAAGCCTGTCAAAATTGTTGCCTGAGCAACATCCTGTAATCTATTATGACATGGTGTATTTCAGACAGAACAATGAGGGTGCAAATGCACTGGGCCTTCTTAGGCCCTTACCTACAGCAAAATATGATGTACAACTGGGTGGGAGATGGGAGGATAGCATTATATGCTATATTATATGAGAATATAATATACATTATACCAAATGTATAAGGATGCGATTCAACCCCACTGTCCTAACGGTCATAATTATTAGGTCCTATTCCAAAAACAACAACAACATTACATTCGTATAATGTCTTTCATGTTGGGAGGATGTCCCAAAACCCTGGACAGTCAATGTTTCGGACCCGATCTGGGGGTTTGTATCAGAGAGGGTGGAGGGAAGGGGGCTGACCGATGGCACAGTCGAAAAAAAAGAATAACTCCTGAAATTTGATTACTGCCTTTAAATTCATAATCATCTTTTTTGTAGTCAGTACTAGACAAGCTTCTCATCTTCACAATGTGCCCTCCGTACAGTATAGTAAAATTGTGCAATGTAGTGAAACAATAAAAAAAAAGTGTAGATAAGCAAAAAGAATTGCGGTATATTTTGAAACTGTACACTTCCTGGTGACACACCCCATCAACACACCAAACAAGCTTTTCATCTTCACAATGTGCCCTCCATATAGTATAGTAAAATTGTGCAATGTAAGTGAAACTGTAAAAAATAGTGTAGATAAGCAAAAAGAATTGCAGTACATTTGGAAACTGTATACTTCCTGGTGACACACCTCATCAACACACGCATAGTACTACAATGCATTAAATAGTGGCCACGAAAATAACTTAATACATTTCCTAGTGACCAATAAAATGCTGTATTAGAATAGGCAACTAAATGGACGTTTTTCAAAAGAAAATACAGAAACTATAGGAAACTCTTAAGTTTAAAAATAGCAATCCAATCACCTTGAACCACTGACAAATCACTTCAAATTGACATAATCAAAACCACCATTCTGTCATGCTGCAGCTAATAATTTCAGCTTTTAAAGGGAAGATGGGTGGAGAATAAGAGGGGGAGGGGAGAGGAGGGATGAGCTGAATTTGGGTTACACACACTCCATACTGTATTCCCAGCAAATATTGTATATCAAATACAAAATGTTAGAATTTTTTGAGGGGGGCGGAGGAGGAAGAGAAAGAGAAAGAAAAACAGAAATGAACCAGATTGCACACAAGACTCCACAAAATATACACAATATCCTGTCAGAGGCTTTGGGATGCCTAAAAGGCATGGTAACGACAAAATTACATTCGTACATGTCACAATATAACCCTATAACCCAATATTATTATGAATAAAAAATATCAAATGCAAAGATTATTATTAATTAATAGTATTATTATACCTAAAAAACACACAACAATATAGTCAATTCACTTTACAGTACATCCTGTGAAGCGCTTTGAGACATCTCAGAGGCACGATGAAGCGCTATATCAAAGGCGAGGATTATTATTATTAGTAATCCATCTTTTATTTGAACAGCTGAGTTTTTTGTTATATGGAATGAAAGGTAGGATGACGATTTTTTTAAAAAAACATTTTCCGCACATTATTCAGCACGAGTTTCGTAAACAGGTGTTAGAGGTAAGTTAAGGTTTCGCCCACAATACGCATGATCACTATACTCTCAACAGGGAATCCTGGTGAAGCGCTTGGAGACCTCTCGAAGACGTGATGGAGATAGTATATAATAATAGTCCTTGCTACATCAAAACTGAGAGAACCTGGGTTCAATTCCAAGCAGGGCGAAATCTTGGGCAAGTTTCCTTAGTCCACACGCCTGACGTGAAAGGCACTCTATAAATGTCATTTTTGTTTGTTTGTGGTTGTCGGTTGTTGAATAATCTCTCGGAACAAAACAATAACAAACCGACCATTTCAACCCACGGCTGTTTGTGGGGACACTGTTGGCCCAAACGGCTGCCGCGTTTCGCCCGCAAGACATATGCAGTCGACTCACTTTACAAAAAACAACAACAACAACAACGCTTATTTATACAGCGCCCTCCCTGCCGGACAGCGTCTCAGAACGCTTCACAATAGCGGATCCTGGGACCGAGCCAGGGGGCAGGGGGCAGAAAGGTACATTCTTTACAGTACATGCCTTAGAGGCGCTTTGAGACGTCCGGAAGCCGTGATTAAGGCACCAATGCCAGGATCGTTATTCATTATCATTCTAAACTATCATCGTTAGACATATTACGCAAGACATTATTATACAACGATTCCACACCCACACCCACACACACACAGTAGTATTATCGACACACACACACACACCACACACACTTACTCTTTCTGCCTCCTGGACTTGTTCTCAAAGAGTTGATTGAGGCAGATGGCGACCTGGCCCAGGAACTTGTCCATCCCCACCAAGGAGCGGTGCAGGACCACCAGCCCCAGGGTGTACCTCTCGGGGGTGCCCTGCAGCAGCAGGCCCGGCAACTCGAACGACATCTCCTCCTTCCAGGTCGGCGACAGGCTCTTCTCGGCCACCGAGGTCGAGTACTTCTCCTTGCCCAGCTGGATGATGGTGTAGGCGTCGTTGCTGCCGCCCTTGCCTTTCGGGCACAGCTGACGGGCTTGGATCACCGTCACCTGGACGTGGGTCGGGAACCATTTCTGGGACTGCTCGGCCAGCATCATTCTCTCTCCCGTGTCCCTCCCTGTGTGTGTGACTGTGTGTGTGTGTGTGTGTGTGAGGGGGGGGGGGAGGGAGGGAGAGGGAGGCTGAGGTAAATAATGATGGCGGGGGGTTAGAGGGGAAAGGGAGGAGGAGGAGGATGATGGGGGGGGGGGAAGGCTTTTCTATGGCTTCCACAAGCTCTCAGAGGCGGGCGGGGGTAAATAATGATGGCGGGAGGTGAGAGAGGAAGGGGAGGGATGGGGGGTGAGGAGGGGAGCAGGAATGAAGCCTGTTTTATGGCTTCCACAAGCTCTCAAACTGACTCACATCCAAGGTAAAGCGGAGGCTAATCATGGTGGCGGGGAGAGGGGGGTCCAGAGAGGGAGGGGGGGGGGGGTCCAGAGAGGGAGGGGGGGGGGGTCCAGAGAGGGAGGGGGGGGGGGGTCCAGAGAGGGAGGGGGGGGGGGTCCAGAGAGGGAGGGGGGGGGGGGGTCCAGAGAGGGAGGGGGGGGGGTCCAGAGAGGGAGGGGGGGGGGGGGTCCAGAGAGGGAGGGGGGGGGGGTCCAGAGAGGGAGGGGGGGGGGGGTCCAGAGAGGGAGGGGGGGGGGGTCCAGAGAGGGAGGGGGGGGGGGTCCAGAGAGGGAGGGGGGTCCAGAGAGGGAGGAGGGTCCAGAGAGGGAGGGGGGGGAGGGTCCAGAGAGGGAGGGGGGGGGGGTCCAGAGAGGGAGGGGGGGGTCCAGAGAGGGAGAGGGTCCAGAGAGGGAGAGGGTCCAGAGAGGGAGAGGGGGGGGGGTCCAGAGAGGGAGGGGGGGAGGGTCCAGAGAGGGGGGGGGGTCCAGAGAGGGGGGGGGGGGGGGTCCAGAGAGGGGGGGGGGGGGGGGTCCAGAGAGGGAGGGGGGGGGGGTCCAGAGAGGGGGGGGGGGGGTCCAGAGAGTGGGGGGGGGGGGTCAAGAGAGGGAGGAGGCTCAGGGATGGGGGGTGAGGGAATGGAGCTTCTGTTCTTGTCCACTTTAACCCTGACTTATGACTTATGTGTTGGGGACCGAGGTCAACAATATTAATGGGGCGGGGGGGGGGGGGGCTGGGGGAGAGGGGGGGGGAGCTGGGGGCTGGGGGAGAGGGGGGGGGAGCTGGGGGCTGGGGGAGAGGGGGGGGGAGCTGGGGGCTGGGGGAGAGGGGGGGGGGAGCCGGGGGCTGGGGGAGGGGGGTGGGGGGGGGGGGGGGGAGTAAAGAGTACTTTTATGTCTTCTACAAGCCTGAAACTCACTCACATCAGGTGTATATATACTGTATATATATTATATACATGTACTACATGTGTGTGTGTGTGTGTGTGAGGCTCAGGGCCTGGGCCTAGGCCTGTCTCTCACTCCCTGCTCTGCCTCTCTCTCTCTCTCTCTGGGGGATGTTATTTAGAGGCCGCCGCCATCGAGTGCCTTTCCTCCCTTCACCCCCCCCCCCCCCCCCCCTCGGTTGGCTCTTTGCTCTGGAGGAGGAGAGAGGATCACAGGGCACAGTTCAAACCCGCCCCCCTCGCTCTCCCACTGGGTTGCTAATAGCAACGTGGGAATAACACTCACTTACACGTACACCACGGTCTCTCTCACACTCACTATAGGCTAACACTGACACACTAGAGACTCACACTGACACACTAGAGACTCACACTAACACACTACAGGCTCACACTGACACTAGAGACTCACACTGACACACTACAGGCTCACACTGACACTAGAGACTCACACTGACACTAGAGACTCACACTGACACACTACAGGCTCACACTGACACTAGAGACTCACACTGACACACTACAGGCTCACACTGACACTAGAGACTCACACTGACACACTACAGGCTCACACTGACACTAGAGACTCACACTGACACTAGAGACTCACACTGACACACTACAGGCTCACACTGACACACTAGAGACTCACACTAACACACTACAGGCTCACACTGACACTAGAGACTCACACTGACACTAGAGACTCACACTGACACACTACAGGCTCACACTGACACACTAGAGACTCACACTAACACACTACAGGCTCACACTGACACTAGAGACTCACACTAACACACTACAGGCTCACACTGACACACTAGAGACTCACACTAACACACTACAGGCTCACACTGACACTAGAGACTCACACTAACACACTACAGGCTCACACTGACACACTACAGGCTCACACTGACACTAGAGACTCACACTAACACACTACAGGCTCACACTGACACACTACAGGCTCACACTGACACACTAGAGACTCACACTAACACACTACAGGCTCACACTGACACACTAGAGACTCACACTAGCACACTACAGGCTCACACTAGCACACTACAGGCTCACACTGACACTAGAGACTCACACTAGCACACTAGAGACTCACACTGACACACTACAGGCTCACACTGACACAGTACAGGCTCACACTGACACAGTACAGGCTCACACTAACTCACTACAGGATCACTAACACTCTACAGGCTCACACTCACTAACACACTACAGGCTCGCACTAACACCACAGGCTCACACTCACTAACACACCACAGGCTCGCACTAACACACCACAGGCTCACACTCACTAACACACCACAGGCTCACACCCACTAACATACACACCACAGGCTCACACTCACTAACACTACAGTCTCATACTCACTAACACACAACAGGCTCACACTCACTAACATACACACCATAGTCTCACACTCACTAACACTCACCCCACAGTCTCACACTCACTAACACTCACACCAACCACAGTCTCACACTCACTAACATACACCCCACAGTCTCACACTTCTAACACACTACAGTCTCACACTCACTAACACACTACAGTCTCACACTCACTAACACACTCACACACATACACCACAGTCTAACACACACACAAACATAAATCACAGTCTCACACACATTAACACACAACACTTATTCACACACATTCTCTCTCACACACACACTCATACTCTCACATTTACACAGAGAGAGCAACTCGCCATCATCCAGCATCCAAGTAGGTCAAACTCAAAGCTTGTTAAGTTCTAATTCTTTCTCTCTTATCTACCCCCTATGTAGGGCAGTTTTCCTTACTCCACACACCTCTGTTTACCCAGCAGTAAGTAGGAACCCGGTTGTTAAGTCGATTGGCGGATTGCTTTTCTGGAATAATCTCTTTCAAAAATAATAATTTGGTCTACGACTGATTGTGGGACACTGCTGCACGCAATTTGCTGCCATGTTTAACCCGCAAAACACAGAGTCACTACTTTAAAGTTTGTCCTGTGAAACGTCTTGAGACGTCTCGATGATGTGGTAAGGCACTATATCAAATGTAAGCATGATTATTATCTCTTTCACAAAGAGTGATTTTTTTTACAACAAAAAATAGGATCGCCTGTGGAAATTAGGCCTTTTTTTGTACATACTAATAATAATCTAGATAATAATAATAATTCTAGACGTCACAAAGTGCTTCACAGAGTATACTTTAAAGTGAATAGACTGTATATTTTGTGGGCGAAACATGGCAGCCAATTGCGCACAGCAGTGTCCCACAAACAGTCGTGGATTGAAGTGACTTATTGTTTTTTTAAGGAATTATTGTTAGGTGTGTGGAGTAAGGAAACTTGCTCTAGGTTTTGCCCTGACCTGGAATCAAGCCCAGGTCTCTCGCTTGCGAGGCCACTGAGCTTCAGGACTCCAAGTCGGGAGAACACACTCCTCTCACTGGGGCCCACTTCACCTGCGAGCAGGGACTGGCAATTGGTACCCAGGCTGGCACACAGGTCGTGTGAGAGTAGATGGTGATGGGAATCTGAAAGCCACAATATAGAAGGTTGGTTAGTGGGACGAGACAGAGTTAAACTGGGGTCCCACCTGCCAATCAAAAACCGGAGAAACTATCCAAAAAGAACCTGGGGTTTCTTTTATTAACCCGGCCACCGTAAATATGGTCATTTATCTCCTGGCTGTTTGTAGGACATTCTGTGTGTGAAATTGGCTGCCATGTCTGCCTATAAATGCACAGTCACTACTGTACTTACTGTAAGGTGTTTCAAAATGTTTTGATGTTTGGGCGCTATAATTAAGTGCAAGGATCATTATTAAATTAGATAGCAAATCATTCTCACGTTTGATGTAATTTGTGTGAATGGGTGGTGGGGTGGGGGGTGTGAATGCACATGTTGAAGTTCATCTATAACTGTGTTTTTGTTTTTGTGTGTTTTTATATGTAATTGAAACTGCGTGGGGGTGAGGACAGTTTTGTTTATGCTAAAAACTAATATAATTAAGAAGACTAGGTGCACAACAAGGGCATTTGAGGTATTAGATGCTATTAAAGGGCAAGGCATTTTGATTAAAAATTCCCGTGATTGTTTTCCTATGTTCCTATGTACTGTACAGAATCTAGCTTATATTTGTAAATAATTTCCGACAATGATAATAAACAAATTAAAAAAGCATTTGAGTAAGTTTACAAATCAATCACACTCACTGCGATTAGGAAAATTCAGATTACTGTAAATATTTATAGATGGAGTCCTGTAGTTCAGTGATTAGAGCCTTGGGACGTCCTCCCCATGTGAAAGACGCTATACAAATATAATTTTCTTGTTGTATAGCACTCGCCTTACAAGCAAGAGACCTGGGTTCAATTCCAGGCAGGTGGTGAAACCTTGGGCAAGTTTCCTTACACCACACACCTAATAATAATCCCTCAAAGAAAACAATAATAAATTGGTCATTTCAATCCATGACTGTTTGTGGGACACATCTGTGCGCAGTTGGCTGCTACGTTTCGCCTATATTTATGCAGTCAATTCACTTTACAGTATATTCTGTGAAGCGCTTTGAGACATCTAGAAGATGTGAAAAGCGCCATATCAAATGCAAGGATTGTTATCATATGTATATTTCCACCTAACGCTCCCTTTGCTCAAATTCAACTCCAATAGAAGTGATTTATCAAATGAATTCTGTATCCACTTTATCAAGAACATTCTATTTTGAAGGGCCATGTTTGTTTTTCTAAGAGTACTTTGTTTACAACCTTAGTTCGGCATCCTTTTTGTCTGAAATCCATTTATTATTTTCTGGTAACCGTTTCAATATAATAACTATCTGCTGGATATATCTATTGTTTACCATTTCTGCAGTGTTCAAAGAGGACAGAAGTGACTATCAGTGTAAAGTTTTCCACTATTGCCTGAAAACAATTTATTTATACAGAGTGCTGTAGCTCAGTGGTTAGAGCACTCGCCTCACAAGCGGGAGACTTGGGTTCAATTCCATGCAGGGCGATACCTTGGGCAAGTTTCCTTACTCCACACACCTGATAATAATAGTTCAAGAAAAAACAATAATACTGTAATTTGGTCACTGAATCCACGACTGTTTGTGGGACACTGCTGTGCGTAATTGGCTGCAGCATTTCACCCACAGATATAGTCAATTTACTTTACATTATATTTATTCTGTGAAGCACTTTGAGACATCTTGAAGATGTGAAAAGTGCTAAATCAAATGCAAGAATTATTATTATTATAATTGTACCTCCTGCCTTCAACGAACCTTTAGTTATGTTAATAGGAGTAACATATTTAAAAATGCTAATCGTATCTTATTAGTAAATGCTAATTTGGTTAATTAGAAAATAAGGAAAAAAACTTCAATCCTATCTTTAATAAACTTGGGGGGTATTTTGGTTAGCTAAAAGGATAAACATATAAATGAAGTATGCAAATTAGACCCAATTTGTGTGTGGATTACAAACTAGTCTTCCTCTATAATTCAAATATCACACATGTTTGACACTGACTGACTCCATTGTGTTGCAGCATTTAAAGGGTATTTTGTAGTCAATATTCCTCTTCGGGTAAAAGGTGACTTATTTTTAAAGAAATAAAAAGAATGACTGCAAAGGCTGAAAGCCATCATTAAGTTCTTTCAGCTGCTGATTGATCTGTTCCAGGTTGCCAGCATTCCAGGCTTTTATTGGAATATCATTGTGTTCTGTGTATTATTTTGTGGTGTTGCATAAACATTGAGATAGTGAGTTAGAAAAACTTGTTTGAAAAAAGGAATCATTCTGAAGGTGAATCGGAGATTAATTAATGCATCAATGGAGACACTGAAGAAAACGTAAACTCAGTGAGATCTAGTCATTTCAATTGTGCCGACATATTACAGGAATTTGGTGGCTTCTATTGAGTGGACCTTCCGAGCCAGTTCATATAACATTGTGTATCATTGGCAGAGGGAGTCTCACTATTCGGAGGTATGGTCAAAGAGGAAGGTCTTGAGACGCGTCTTGAAGGAGGCAAGGGATGGGGCGAGGCGGAGGGTTTGTGGGATGGAGTTCCAGAGGATGGAATATAGTAACACTAGTTATAATTTTATATGTTAGTATATTCCTATATTGCTATGATATTGCCCATTATTGCCAAGCAACAAAAATCATTTGTGTTAGCAATCAGTGAGAAATAGAGGTTACTGTATTCAGTATCTAATGAAAATAATAATACTTGCATTTGATATAGCGCTTTTCAAGTCTTCTAGATGTCTCAAAATGCTTTAAAGAATATACTGTAAAATGAATTGACTGTATATTTGTGGGCAAAATGCGGCAGCCAATTGCGCACAGCAGTGTCCCACAAACAGTTGTAGATTTATTACAGGTATTGTATTTTATTTGGAGGGATTATTATTAGGAGTGTGGAATAAGGAACTTGCCCAAAGTTTCGCCCTGACCTGCCTGGATTTGAACATAGGTCTCACGCTTGTAAAGCGAGTGCTCTAACCACTGAGCTACAGGACTCCACAATCATAATGGTGCCATATTATTATGACTGTTGTTTTATTACTAACGCGGGTTACTGCTGATAGATGTGAGTGACAATGTCACTGTATGTTGAGAAACCAATGTAAAATACAGTACTCCATTTGATTCCCCGAATCTGCTAGGATTTAGATTTTTACTGGCCCTCTATAAGAACATATCAAACGGAGGTGAGTCTTATCTGACGTGGTGATCTGTAGTGACAATTCAAGCACAACAAAGCTTATTTCTCCCCAACCTTTCCCACTTTAAGACATGTCTGAAATCCTTAGAAACCCACTCAACCAAGACAAACAAATTCAAGTGACACAAACAGTTGAAGGAATCCAACTCGTGTCCTGATTGGGAATCAAGTACTCTTTGCTTGAGAGACGATTCAGTGCTGTCCTGCCGCAATCATTTGACACCAGACACAGACATTAAACGTGAAAACAAGTGAAGTGGTACATTTTTAAAGCACATTAGAAGGGATTTGGTCAAAATTCATATCGCTGAGCAGCAAGAGGATAATATGTAGACCACGGCTGAAGCGACTGGAAACGTAAAAGAAGGCGTAGGGGACCTTGAAAAGTGTTTTAAACAATGTGAGGAATCAAGAAGGCAAAAAGATAGGGCGGAATATAAAAAAAGCAGCCAAGGATTACTAAAAATGGAAATCAGGAAACAAAATAGGAAATTAGAAAGGAAAATTGCAATGGGCATCAAGGGGAATAAGAAGTTTTTCAGTTATGTTCATAGTAGGCAGAGGATTAGAGAACACGTTGGGCTCTAAAGGATAAGACTGGCAGATTAGTCGTAGAGGATCAGGGTATAGTTGCATTTTTAAATGGGTTCTTCACTTCAGTTTTCGCAAGAGAGGATTCCTGATCCCATAAATAAGATGACTGGGGGAGCAGGGAGTGTTTAGCGAAGATAGATATTAGTAGAGGAAGTGTTATTAAGAAACTGGAGGCTTGACTGCATGCATCTGGGAATTCTCCAGCAAGTGTAAGAGGAAATTGGGGAAGCTTCGGCTGAAAATCGTTCTCAGCTCTTTGAGAGCTGGAAAGATACCTGAGGAATGGAAAGTGGCTGATGCAGCTCTGACTTTTTTAAGATTTATACAAAAATGTCATTTTTTAATGACAGCTTGGATGGATTTAGGAGAGAAAGATCGTTCCCTTTTGAATTCACTTTTTCCTCAGGAAGCCTTCATGGATGATGCAGGGCAAGTAGATATTGCAATACAGTAGGATTATCAAAAATGTCATCATCTCACAAGAAATTGGTAGGAAAGGTAAGGGCTCAATGAATTAAGGCAGAAGTAATAAACTGGATTAAAAATGGACTAAACAGTGAAAATGTAGGTTATGTATAGATAGACATTATTTGATTTGGGGGACCAGTGTTCCACAGGGACCTGCAATACAGTATGAACATAAATGAACCATCCTGGGAAAATAAATTGTAAGCAGAATTTCCATTTATTCATTCAATCCACTTTACAATATACCTGTGTTCTGTCTGTCAAGCACTTTAAGATGCCTCAAAACATGATTAAGCACTATACACTATATTAAATACAGAGATTATTATTAATATTAATACTGTATTAACACTATTATCTGAAAAAGATAAAATATGAGGGAAACGTATAAGGTAGAACTGCAGGACATTTTATTTTGTTATTCAGACAGGGTACTTGCATTCTAGTGATGATTTGAAAAATTACATTTGAAGCCCGTGTTTCCAAATGCTAAAATAATAACTGATACCATAATGAGTAGGCATTGCCAAGGTGAAGGTGGAGCAGGAAAAGCATCAGGGAGTACAGAAAGTGCAAAGTTTCAGAATGTTTCAGCATTGGCGTGTAAATGTCAGGACAAGTTACTGGGCATTGCAGTCTAATTTGAATCGAAATCTGTTTTGTCAAATGCTTGAAACATATCCAATTCAGTACACGGTGATCTGCAACTGGCCGCCGCCTTTCGCCTACACAATACACAGTCACTGCACTTTACAGTATATTTTGTGAAGCGCTTTGAGACATCTCGAAGAAGTGATACACAGCAAGGAAACTGCTCTGGTCAAGGTCACAAATGGCATCTTGTTCATCTGTGACTAGGGCTCCCTCCCTCCTCGTCCTCTCTGCTGCCTTCGACTCTGTAGACCACTCAATCCTCCTCCATCGCCTCTCCTCTCACCTCAACCTTCAAGGTTCTGTCCTTGACTGGTTCAGGCCCTACCTCTTACACTGTCTCCACTTTGTCTCTGTCAAATGGTTTCTCTTCCAGCCCTGCACCATCTGTCCTCGGTCCCCTCATCTTTAACCTCTACATACTCTCCCTCAGTGGCATCATCTGCAGACATGGGGTAAATTGGTGTCCTGAGAGACAGGCTTTCTGACAGATATCATGTTGTGGATGAGAGATACTTTCCACAGCTGAACATCAGCAAAACCATGGCCCTTCTGATTAGCTCGAACCAGCTCCTCCGCACCTCAGGCACTGGCAGCATCAGCATCCACGGATGCACCAACCCAGAAACCTGGGTGTCTTGCTTGACTCTGAGCTGTCCTTCCTCCCAACATAGACATAGAGTGAATGACGCTCGACAAGTGTAATTTTGGTGTTGTTGCGATAAGGTGCTATATCAAATGCAAGGATTATTATTATTCTTCTCTGAATAATCATTTATTGTAATTTTCTTTTGGTTTCAGTTGCAATCCATTTGTAATAAATATGGCATCCAGAGCAAAAGCTCAGAACCCCAATTCTTTGGATGTTGCTGTTATATTGGGGGCTGTCTCACCGGGTAGGTCAACATATGTCTTTATACTTTACATATGAATATCATCTAGTGATGGTACGGAAATGTTACAGTATATTGAATTCTTCCTCCACCCTCGCTGCTCATTGTCTTACACCTTTTCTGCAAAGCACTTTGAGACATTAATCTATGTGGAGGGTGCTATATAAATGCAAGTTGTAAAACTGTATTATACTTTTAGAATATCTTGAACTACATTTTAGCATTTGCAGATATGTGATTTTTTGCTTATAATCGGAATGTCGGAGAACTGTCCTTTGAGTCCAAACAAATTTCTGTTGAAAGATTTTAATAATAGTGTCTTTTAGATGTCTCAAAGCGCCTCACAGAATATACTGTAAAGTGAATTGACTGTATATTTTATGGGGGGGGGGGGGTAGCCAATCAGTATCCCACAAACAGTGGTGGATTGAAATGACCAATTTTATTATTGTATTTTTTTTGGAGGAATTATTATTATTATTAAGGGAGGGTGCTTTAGTGCTGATCGATTTGGCTATATTTGAACAGCTAATCAGTATCTTGTGAAGCTCATTGAAGACAAGAAGGTGCTGTCCTTCAAAGAGCCAACAGAAGATAGAATGAGGTTGGTGTTTCAGGTGTTCGGAGACCTCTCTCCGCAACTTGGTGTGTTCAGCAAAGTACTGCAACTCATCCGGGACGAACTCTATGGTAAGAAGAATCAAGTTACTAAATTGTTTCAATGACAATGTAAAACGTCATTATTCATTGAAGAAATCTAGTCAATATTGCTTTTTGCTTTTCCCTTTTTATTAACAATCCCAGTGTAATACCCATTCCATTAGTCCCTCAAATCAGGTCATTCGATTGATGAAGTAACAATCAGCTAAAGTTCACACTAGTTTTACAGAGATACTGTACTGTTATAAGTTTAGATTTGCTTCGTAACTAGCCACTGGCTTTTCAAAAGTGCATTTTCTTACTTTGTTGTGTGCAGATGGAGTGTACAGCTCTCACCTCACAGGGAGTTCAGTACCAGAATCTGAAAAGGACGATGCAATTACACGGATGCCTTATTTCAGTTTGCTTCACAGGATTCAGGAACATCGGTGAGTAATCATCGAGTAATAATGATAATACTAGTAATAATCTTTGCATTTGATGTGGCTGCTTATCACATCTTCGAGACGTCTCAAAGCGCTTCACAAAATATACTGTAACGTGAATTGACGGTGCATCTTGTGGGCGAAACATGGCAGCCAATTGTACACAGCTGTGTCCCACAAACAGTCATGGATTGAGTGACCAAATTCTAAATTTTTTATTTATTTATGAAGGGATTATTACTCCGGCAACGGCAATCCACCAGTTAACTAACTTGCAGTAAAAGAAAAGACGACAGAAATGGCTGTAGGGTGAATGAACAATTTATGCCTTTATTACTATACTGTACCGTCACTGGCGGTGAGAAAATAAAAAAAACTCTGTGGGCACATGTTAAAATGCCAGTAGTTACTTTATTTTTCTAAACTATTAAAGTACACTCCCCTTGCTGTTGGCCTAAAGAATCAGAATGGTTATTAATTCATGTTTATGTATAAACTATACATAAAATAATATTTGCAGTGTAATTTAGACACTTCATTATTTTCATTTAGAATAGGTTCACTTGCTGTGAACGGAGCTTCAATGTAACATTGACGGTTGAGTTCAAAGCTTCACGGAAACAGATCACTGTGAATTATTTGATTAGAAAGATGCAGATTCAAGTCCCTGACATTCAATGTTTTACCTACAAAATACACAGTCACTACATTTGACGATGGCTGATCTGAAATGCTTTGAGACATACACCCACCATGAAAGGTGCTTTATCGAACGGAAGGATTAACTAATTATTCAAGAGGTTTCAATGAGTATCAGGAAAAACTTACCTCATATAAAAGAGCAACACACTTGCGTTTTGTTATTTTAGTAACCCTGGCTCCACCTGAAAATAGCTCAGCACTAAAATCACTGAAAGTGTACGTCTGTAGGTACTGTAGTCCAATATTAATACATGTTTGAGGTACTGTATATGCTTAAAGAGCTGACAATAATGCCTGATTCCCCTCAGAGGTAGGTACTAACATCAGAATGAATGTCTTGCGAGGTTTGAGGATCTTTCGTGATCTTGTTTTCTTGTTGGAAGATGATAACAGAGGAATTGTTGTATCATACACTTGTGACATTTAAGGAATCAGCGTCACGTTAGTGTGCTTATAATCTCAGCGCTCTGGGAAGGGTCTTGAGAGAAAGCGTAGAACAGTGATAGATGAGTGACGCCCTGCAAGCACGTTAATAGAGAACGCTTCCTAAGACACATATTTTAATGGGGTGACTGGTCCAGAGAGAGTGCCAATTTTGTTCCACACCCATTCTTTTGAAGAACACTCACTCGGCTCTACTTCTATCATCTATTCTCCGTCAGCCTGAAGGGGATGACACGTTTTGTGCTGTGTTGATGACTTGTCAGCAACTTCTCTGTGAGAACCAGATAGGATCTTAGCTTCTGGAGGATGGAAGTTGTTCCACTTGCTTTTCTACATCCCTCAGATGCTCTCTTGCAGTTTTATGCTCTTATCTCTCAGACTCCACCAAGAACTGGTAAAACTTGTCAAATAGGGCAGATATGTGAAGATATGGCTTTCAAGCTAGAATTCCAAAACCCTACCACTGAATCAACTAAGCTCTCTCAAGATCCACAGTGAATTTTAAGTATTTTTTTGTGTCCGGTGAAAGTGGAGGATGGCATACGTGTTTTGTTTGGTCTGTCACATGTGGATACCCATCACCTTCTTTAAGCATATCCAAGCCAAACTACTGAGAGTAAAAGTTTGGCATGTTCTGAACTTAATCTCAAATGAAAACATCTTATATTAAACTTTATAAACCACGCCAACAAATATATAGTCAATTCACTTTACAGAATATTCTGTGAAGCGCTTTGAGACGTCTAGAAGAGGTGAAAAGCGCTATTATTAAGCAGTGGCTCATAGAAATGAACCATAATTTTGAAAGGTTTGAACTTCTGAATAACAATAACAACTTTCATTTATATAGAGCACTTCACATGGGGTAGCGTCCCAGAGCTCATGATTTGGAACTCCTCTGCTCAACCCCTTCACTCATCTCCTCCTTCCCCATCTTCAGGTTGCGCCTGAAGACCTTCCCCTTCGACCATATCTATGGTCACCATCCCCCTCCCGCTGGCTCGGCCTCGGGCTCCGCCATTGTTAAGTGCTCTGAGACACCACCTGAGGTGGAGGGCGCTATATAAATTTGTTGATGGTTTACAATACCTTTTACTTCATTTACAATAGCCTTCCTTTACTTTAATTTTCAAAATGGTAGTGATCCTTCTATTGTCAATAGTCTGTTCCAGAAGTCAAATCAGATCAAGCGTCTTTTACTCAACAATAGTTTTTTCTCTTGCCCATCTTACTGTGAAATGATTTACATGCACAGATACAATTAAGAATATAATTTGAGATTTTAAAGTTTGATTCACTGGGTTTTGGTGAGGAAAGCTTCGGCCGTCAGATTGTTCAACTGAGGAATTATTCAGAATTACTGATTCTGAGTTGTGCACTCAATTGTAATTCTGTAGTGCAGTGGTTACAGCACTCACCTCACAAGCGAGTGTACCCAGGTTCGATTCCCGGGCAGGACGAAATGTTGGGCAAGTATTTTTACTCCACGCGCCTCTGTTCACCTGGCAGTAGGTTGAAACCTGGTTGTTAGTTGATTGGCCGATCGCTCTCTGGGGTAATAATCCCCCTCAAATGAATTAATAACAATTTGGTCACTCAATCGATGACGTCTTGTGGGACACTGCTTGTGCAATTGGTGTTTTGTCCACAAAATATAACAACAACAACAACAAATTACATTTATAGAGCGCCTTTCACGTCGGGAGGACGTCCTAAGGCGCTGCACAGGAGGCGTGTGACCCGAGCTGGGAGGGGAGTGTTTGGGAAGGGGTGAGACACGAAGGGGAGGTTGAAAGATTCGGGGTGGAACAAAAGGCACGGTCGAAGAGGAAAGTCTTCAAACCGGCCTTGAAAGAGGAAAGGGAAGAAACGAGACGGAGGGATTGGGGGATGGTAATCCATAGGGTGGGAGCGGAGAAACTGAAGACCCGGCCTCCGATGGTGGGGCGGTTCGGGCGGGGGGCTTGGAGCAGGCCAACTCCTGTTGAACGGAGGGTTCGGGTGGGCTTGTAGGGGGAAAGTAGATTGGTTAAATAGGGCGGGGCAAGGCCGTGTAAGGCCTTGAAGGTGAGGACGAGGATCTTGAACTCGATCCTCTGGAGAATGGGGAGCCAATGGAGACGGGCGAGGGTGGGGGTTATATGGTCGCGGAGGCGGGTGCAGGATAATACATGGGCTGCAGAGTTTTGGATGACCTGCAGCCTGTGAATGGAGGAACTGGGGAGGCCGACGAGGAGAGAGTTACCGTAGTCCAGCCTCGAGGTGATGTATGCGTGCACGAGTGTTTCGGCAATGCGGGGGGTAAGATAGTTGCGGAGCCTGGCAATGTTGCGCAGGTGGAAATAAGCGGTGTCGGTCAAGGCACGGATGTGGGGGAGGAAGGAGAGTTTTTGATCGACCATGATGCCGAGGTTCCTGATTGGCTTTGTGAGGTGGAGAGTGCAGCCTTGGATGTTGAGGCTGGCAGCGCCCGATGTGCGGAGGCGCTGGCTTGAGCCGATCAGGAGGGCCTCGGTCTTACTCACGTTCAATTGCAGGAAGTTGTCCCTTGTCCAGGACTCGATGTCGGACAGACATGCTGTCAGAACATCGATGGTCTGGGGGTTGAAAGGTACAGCTGGGTATCATCCGCATACATGTGGAAATTTACCTCATGTTTGCGGATGACATCGCCCAGAGGGAGCGTGTAAAGGGTGAAAAGGAGGGGGCCTAAAACAGAGCCCTGAGGGACGCCGTGAGAAACTGTGTGGGGGTTTGAGGAAAAACCGTTGGAAGAAACAAAGTGTAAACGGTGGGTCAGATAGGAATGGAACCAGTCAAGGACTGTGCCTTGAAGGTTGAGGTGGGAGGAAAGACGTTGGAGGAGGATGGTGTGATCGACTGTGTCGAACGCAGCAGACAGGTCAAGGAGGACGAGGAGGCAGAGGGAGCCCTGGTCACAGGCGGTTAGGATGTCATTTGTAACCTTAACCAGGGCAGTTTCTGTGCTGTGGATAGGGCGGAAACCTGATTGGAGGGGTTCAAGGAGTGAGTGAGTTGAAAGGAAAGAGCGGAGCTGGGAGGCAACCACTCTTTCAAGGACCTTGGATAAAAACGGGAGGTTGGAGATGGGTCGATAGCTTGATGGTTGCGACGCATCAAGGGAGGGTTTCTTCAGGATAGGGGTGATGGTGGCTGTTTTAAGGGAGGTAGGGACGGTGCCTGAGGAGAGGGAAAGGTTGATGGTGTCAGAAATGAGCGGGGCCAAAAGGTGGAGCTGGGTGCGGAGGAGGGGGGTGGGGATGGGGTCCAATGAGCACGTGGTGGGTTTCATGGAGGTAATTATTTTTGTGACTGAGAACGGGGTGGTGGGGTTGAAAGTGTGAAGTGGGGGGTGAGTAGGGGTTGAGGTAACTGATGAGGGCGTGGAGATGGAGGAGTGGTGGGGGGAGGAAACCGCAGAGCGGATTCTCTCTATTTTGGACTCGAGGAAGTCCAGCATCTCCTCGCAACGATCGTTAGAGGAGAGGATCTGCGAAGTGAGGCGGGGGGGGGGGGGGGGCGGAGGAGCTGGTTGGTGGTGGCGAAGAGGAGGCGGTGGTTGTCCTTCGCTTCCAGGATTATCCTGGAGTAGAAGGCTGATTTGGTGGTGGCTAGGGCGGAGCGGTAAAATTTGATGCGGTCCAGCCAAATTTGCCGGTGGACCGTGAGGCCAGATTTGAGCCAGGTGCGTTCAGCTGCTCTCACTTGGCTTTTGAGGGAGCGGAGGTGAGTTGTGTACCACGGTGATGATCGGGAGTGGGAGATGGTTTTGGAGGTGAGGGGGGCCAGGGTGTCGAGGGTAGTGGAGAGGGTGTTGTGGAGGGCGGTGGAGGCGGAGGATGGGTCGGTGCAAAAAGAGTGCCACTGTGGGAGGAGGTCGGAGGTTTCTAGTGCAGAGGTGAAAGTTTGAGGGGGAATCTTCTTCCAGGGCCGGTAGAAGATGGTGGTGGGTATGGAGGTGGAGGGGGGAGGGATAGAGGTGTTGCAGGAGATGAAAAATTGGTCGGAGATGGCCTTGTCTGTGATGGTGACGCCAGAGACGTTGAGGCCTCGGGTGATCACCAGATCGAGAGGATGGCCGTGGGTGTGAGTGGCAGTGTTAATATGAAGGGAGAAGTTGAAAGACGAAAGTAAAGAGGAGAATTGAGAGGAAATGGGGAAGGAGGGGGTGAAATGGAGGTTGAAATCGCCAAGAATAATAAGGCGATCAGAGGAGGCACAAAGGGAGGTTAAAAGTGAAGAAAAATCTGAAATGAAAGTGGGGGAGGATTTGGGGGGGAGATAAACTAATAGGATTTTGAAAGAATTGTGGGAGGAGTGAGAAAGGGTGAGATGTTCAAAAGAGGGGAAGGGACCGGAGAAGTAGGGGGATAGGGCGAGGGATGACTTTGAAATGAGGGCCACGCCACCGCCACGACGGTTGGGTCGAGGGACATGGTGGAATGTGTAGTTGTGTGGTGTGGCTTCAACAAGGGGGAAAGTGTCGCCTGGGGTGATCCAAGTCTCCGTCAGGGCCATGATGTCAACGTTCTCATCAAGGATGAGATCGTTGATGGCGAGGGTCTTGTTGCAGACAGATTGGACATTTTGGAGGCCGATGCAGAAAAAACAATTGGCCGAGGGGTGTGAGGGGGGACTGGGATGGTCGGCGGGGAGGGTGGGAATCTGGATAAGGGAGGAGAGGTTGACCCCCGGGTTTGTGTCCGGTGGGGCTGGCGATGATGGTGGGGGACAGGGCACTTGGTGTGGCTGCTGTTGGACAGCCAGCGCCGAGTGCCACGGTGAGCCCGACGGAGGATTCCAAAACTGGAACAAAGGGAAGCGGTGGGAGGGTCGAGCAGGGACAGTAGGCGAGGAGGGCGAAGAGAAAGAAGGGTAGAGAAGGAATAACGGAGAGGGGGGGTTGGGGGGAGAAACTTGGGGAGCGGGAGGGAAGCTCGGGTCATGGCGGCAGCCAAATTGCGCACGCGGGAGACCAGGAGCGAGGGTCAATAGGGCGGCATCATCCGAAGGGATGAGAGGCCACGGTTGGCAGATGCAGAGGCGCTGCGGTCTGGAGCCTGGCCGGGACTGAGGCCGAGGCTGAGTTTGTGGGTTTCAGGGCCAGTTGCCGGGGCTGCGTGGGCCCGGGCCATGGGTCGCTGGGTCGAGGCTGGAGCCGGAACCGGGGCCGTGAGTCTCGGGGCTGTGGGTCTTGGAGCCGGTCTTGGAGCCGGGGCTGCGGGTCACGGATCTGTTGGTCGCGGGGCTGGAGCCGGGGCAGCGGGTCGTGGGGCTGTGGCTGGAGCCGGGGCAGCGGGTCGTGGGGCTGTGGCTGGAGCCGGGGCAGCGGGTCGTGGGGCTGTGGCTGGAGCCGGGGCTGTGAATCTCGGGGCTGGAGCCAAGGCTGTGGCTGTGGGTCCTGGGGCTGTGGTCCATAGTCAATTCACTTTACAGAATATTCTGTAAAGTGCTTTGAGATGTCCCGAAGATATGACAAGGCACTATATCAAATGCAAGGATTATTATTGGTAGTATTATTATACAGTCTCATTTCCCTGAATTTATCAACCATGATTCCTCCGGTTGATAATTATAACAACAGCTATAACAAGTTACATTTATATAATGCCTTTCGCGTTAGAAGGATGTCCCAAGGCACTAGAAGAATAATTCACTTAAATGAGTTAAAGGGTAATAATGGAAACTATTTTACAGTCATATATGAAATTGAAGCCTATTTCAATAATAAATCTTGATACAGAAGATGTATTTTTTGCCAGCACATTATGTAATGGATTGATGAAATAAAATATTTTTCTCCTACAGAGTTGTTTGACACAGCCTATATTTAATGTTTACGATGCTGCTAACAACAACTGTCAGTTTAATAGTATTCCACTTAAATAACTCTTATACTGCCCTTTCTAAATTGCTCTTGCCCGAGGCTTGAGCTCAAGCAATTGTGCAAAAGGCTTTATTACTTGGTACCAAATGTTAGGTACGTTTTTGAAAGTTATTACGATTAGTGCAAAATAAGTGCCCCCCCCACCCCCCACTACCACCATAAAGAATCAGGACGAGGCAGATTTATTTCACTAGAAAGCCTTGTCTTGATGATATAATAAATTCTCTTCAATTCCCCCACCCACCCACATGAATTTATTTCAGAATCAAGTTTTGCCAGCCAAGAGCTAGACTTCACACATGGAAATAGTTAGGGAGAGAAAGCAGTTCTATTGGTCAGCAACCTTGTGTATTTATTATGGGGGCAATCCCATATTAGGAGACCTGTAGCTCAGTGGTTAGAGCACTCGCCTCACAAGTGGAAAGACCTGGGTTTCATTCCAGGGCAACTTTCCTTACTCCACACCTAGCGTCTGCTTACCTAGCAATAAGTAGGAATCCGGTTCATTGGCGGATTGCTTTTCCGGAGGTAATAATTCCTTCAAAAAATAATAATAATAATAATTTGGTCACTCAATCCATGACTGTTTGTGAGACACTGCTGTGCTCAATTGGCTGCTGTGTTTCGCCCACAAAATATCCAGTCAATTCACTTGGTAGTATATTCTGTGAATAATAATAATCCTTGTATTTAATAAAGCGCTTTTCACATCTTTTTGTGGACGTCTCAAAGCACTTCACAGTTCTGTAAGGTGAATTGACTGTATATATGTGGGCGAAATGCGGCAGCCAATTGTGCACAGCAGTGTCCCACAGTGGATTGAAATGACCAATTTATCATTGTTTTATTTTTGAGGGATTATTATTAGGCGTGTGGAGTAAGGAAACTTGCCCAGGGTTTCGCCCTGCTTAGAATTGAACCCAGGTCTCTCGCTTGTAAGGCGAGTGCTCTAACCACTGAGCTACAGGACTCCAAGGGGTTTGAGATTTCTCGAAGACGTGATAAGGCGCTATATCAAATGCAAGCATTATTACTATTATTATATCGCACTATGTATTGCTTGGCATTGAGCAAGAACAAAAATTGGAAAATTGCTTCATTCAATACGCCAACCTTGAAGGGAAAATGTCAAGTCAAATTAAACAGAAACTGAATTTTTCACTGCCAACACTTTAGCTCACCGTTAATTATTTACAGTAAATAATAAGTCTGGGATTTCTACTGATAAATAGATACAGAAAACATTTATTCCAACAAATAATACTGTGCTGCTCTTAACACCTTTTAAAGTAGATTTAAAAGTTTTTGAGTTAGCGTTTGAAACCCAGCTATATTAATATCCAATGGATGTTACACTTGGTGAGAAACAATTAATGGCAATTACACACTTTAGAAGAGGAGCTCAGCCGTTGTATTATGTGATTGGTCACACGCCGTGCATTTCAAGAATTAACTTAAAGAAAGTGTACATTCTGAAACTTTAAATGAGTTAACGATAACATCACTTATGAATGTTAATGCAAATCTCCATACAAATGAATTTCTTTATTGCATGCAGGAATGAGGAGGCAGAAGCACTTCGTACTGAATTGAATGGTTTGAGAGAGATGTAAGTACTGTACACAGTGCTTTTACTTGACTATTTCATTACCCAAGCTTCCCGTGAATAGATTCAAGGCAGGAAAGTGGCATTTTTGTAATACCTTGATATGACTGACTTCAGCAGAGACTCAGGGGTTACTAATTCTTCACACGAGTGGCTGACAACTAAAGAAACAACACTGTTGCTATCCAATATTCCATAAAGCTCTTTGAGAAACCGCGTTCATGAATGTCTTGAATCTTCATGAAAATGTGTAATTCCTCAACAAACTTCTATTTAAATGGTAAGGATTGATACAAACACATTAACTACACCTGCCAGTAACTCTTTTGAGATGTTTCGATGTTATCGGCACCATATAAAATTGCAAGAATGACTAGTTTTTAATATGATTAAGTTAAATATTGTATGTAAATCTATTTTTGCTACAGACAAAAAAATAGCATTGCACATAAACTGTTTGTGTTGCTTGGGTAAAGTCAATATTTTAAATCTCTGAGAGTTTAACATTTTTATCCAATTTTTATATAGATTGCCCACACATTGCTCCAAACTAAGAAATGAAAAAGCCAATAAAACCATGTAAAGTGTTGGATTTAAACAGGCGCATATCACAACAACAAACATTGAGTTCTTCAGCTAAAAGAATTACTCTGAACTGTAATTTCATTGCTTTGAAAGCTCGACACGAAAATTCAATACTGTTTCATATTGAGAATATTACACAATGAAATACTGTTTTATTGAGCACAATTTTACAATCATTGATTTTCTAACTATATACATAAGTCTGTGTGTTTATTTATAATCTATACACGTGTTTAATGTTTCTGTAGACACTATTTAAAGTGAGTGTATCACCGCTCTGTTAGACAGAGAGAGGGGACAGTGCGGGCCGATTCAGACACAGAGCGAAGTCTTCGAGTCTGACCAATTATGGATTTCTGTTTTCTTCAAGTGCTCTATATAATTTTACAGCAGCACATGGAAGCGTTTACCTCCATTCGGTTTGTTTTCTCAAGGCTTCCTTCCACACTCTGCAACTGTGAGCTATGAACCGAACAGTTCTGGTGCACAGGTGGAGACAAGTCAATGTGCTCCATGTGCCATTGCAACATTTTTTGTAAATTTTGGTAAATTACCCCTGAATGAAAACAAAAAAAATCACCTCCCCCACCCCCCACTCCTTTGCCCACGTACTGCATTGAGTATGGAACCCTGCATTCAAGAAAGCTTTTGTTCATCAACACGTAAGAAATAGTCACAGTGGCATCAAAATAATCACCCGTTTTACAATTGGGGAAGTGACACTCCTGAAGAACACTGCGGTGCGTTTTTTTTTCAACTGCATGGGATCAAAATTCCCGTGCGGGTTACATACAAACTGGGTAAAAAGCCCCTTGGCAGCCTCCAGTGTCTTCCTTCTAATAATAAATAATAATCCTTGCATTTGAAATAGCGCATTTCACGTCTTCTAGACGTCCCAAAGAGCTTCACAGAATGTACTGTAAAGTGAATTGACTGTATCTTTGTGGGCGAAACGTGGCAGCCAATTGCGTATTGGGTACAGATGTGGATTCAAATGACCAATTTTTTTTAGGGATTATTATTGGGTGTGTGGAGTAAGGAAACTTGCCCAAGGTTTTGCCCTGCCTGGATTCAAACACAGGTCTCAATCATCTGTGTTTCCAGGACACCATTCTACTCTCCTGTCCCCTCTTCACTGGGGATGTATCCAGCAATTTCCTGACAAATTTATGCTTTTCAGTGACAATTTGTTGCAATATTCACTGCTCTCACAGCTCTCCTCCCACTCACAGTTTGACACTTTTGTTCTCTTCAAAAGCTTCAGATTTCACCTACATTTGAATAATTCTCTTTATTTATATGCCGACTTATATGGAACTGCCTGGGACCTAACTTGGTCACCTATGTCAGTATTGAAGCACGATCAATCGAAATTTTGCGTTTACTTTGAGTAGATAGGAAGCAGAATTGTACAATTCCATGTAGGAACATACGACACAGGAATGTGCTGGAGCAGATCAGACTATCTGGTCAGACAAACGATAAGAAGAAAAATTCCTATAGTGCTCTATCTCTCTCATATCTCAATCCAATTCACTCTAAATTTTGTGACAATCTAACAGCCGTCCCCTTCCTAGTAGGATCACAGTCAACCACCTTTTTCTTTCATTTGGAAAATATATATTTATTTATGAAACCAAAATAAACCCAAACAAAATACAATATTTCCTTTTCTATTTTCCTCCCCATACCATTATATTTTTCAACTATTTTAATATATTTATATTATTACTGGGGGTACTAATCCCTTAAAATAAATAAATACAACGATAATAATAACAATAATCCTTGCGTTTGATATAGCTCTTTTCACGTCTTCTAGACGTCTCAAAGCGTTTCACGGAATGCACTGTAAAGTGAATTGATTGTATATTTGTGGGCGAAACACGGCAGCCAATTGCGCACAGCAGTGTCCCACAAACAGTTGTGGATTGAAATGGCCAATTTTATTATTATGTTTTTTTTGGAGGGATTATTATTAGGCGTTGGAGTAAAGAAACTTGCTCAAAGTTTCGCCCTGACCTGCCTGAATTTGAACACAGGTTTGTAAGGTGAATGCTCTAACCACTGAGCTACAGGAGTTCCACATACAATAATTTGGTGACTCAATCCACCACTCTTGGTGGGAAACTGCCGTGCCCAACTGGCTGCCGTGTTTCGTCCACAAAACACAGTCTTTACAGTATATTCTGTGAAGCGCTTTGAAATATCTTCAGGATGTGCTCAAGCTCTATATCAAATGCAAGGATTATTATTATTTTTATATTGCCTTACTCTGCCATATCCTCTCCCTCATGATGTACTGTTGATTTAAAGTTTTATGTATAAAATTAATTTAGAATTGTCATCTCCCAACATTTTACTTCTGTTTCAGCATTTCTCCCTTTGCTTTAAAATCAGCAAAGAAAGGAAATTGTCATTCTTATATGTGTTATACAATGTCTCACCTTACTCACAGTCTTTACTCTTATGTGGTATGTTTCAATAGGTGTTCAATTCGTTACCCAGGGCAATACAGCAGAATACTGTACATGAAGTCAGATTATACATTATAGCAGAATACATAAAATGTGGTACCTCATTACAGCAGAACACATCAAATCAGGCCATCCATTATAGCAGCAGATTTACTACCACAGGAAACTTCAAAACAGACTGTGCCTTTCAGTATAATATGCAGGAGATCAAGTTATTCATTGTAAGAGAATATATCAAATCAATTCATTTAATATAAACATAAACAGTTAATTAAATTTACGGTATATCCTGTGAAGCGCTTTCAGACATCTTGAAGACATGATAAGGCGCTATATTAAATGAAAATATTTTAATTATAATTATTATCCACTGCGATGGAATAAATTAATTCAAACTGGTTAGAGGATATCAAACCCGATCATCATCTTTGTAAAAAGATATAAAACCAGAGGTTAGTGAATACGGAAGAATACATAAACCCACAATTATTATTAAACTGGTAAATACTGTATAAATATTGCCACCTATTGAAGGATGTTGCAGCAAAAAGATGGTCGTATCCAGTTGGAACACACACTGGCTGAAATGAAACGGAGCAATGGAGCATTGCAAGACCACATTATTTTTCTGAAGGAGAAGATACATGAGATAACTAAAGAGGTTGAAAGGTAAATTAACAGAACAACTGGTCTCGGCCATTGTCCACTGTTGTCTACACAACCGCAACCTTGCACAACATTGTCCGCCTGACTAACTGCATCTTCTGTTCGTTGCGTTTTCACTTGCGATGGTTTCCGTTGTGTGAAACAAGCTTAAACCGATGGCTTCTTGTGTTGAGGAAACAAAATTGTTGGCTAACTGAAAGTGTTTCTGAATTTGTGATACTATCAGTTTATTACATGAATCATTTTGAGAGCAGACGCACTTACAAGCTATGGATCTGTCATAATACTGCGATAGTATCTTAATTTTTAATTATCATTCAGTGTTGATTAATTGGCTGTAGTATGAAGAAAATAAATGAACAGTAATAAATACAACTGTGTCATTTAATGTGACATTTGTCAGTGTAGAAAACCAAATGAAAATTAATTACTTTACAGCAATCTTAAAACCCTAATAATTTATAATGGATCGTTAATTTTTTGTTTAAGCGGTGACCTGAATCATCTAAAATGGTGGCTTTGTTCATTTATAAATTGATAAATTAGAGAAAGGGAGAGAGAGAGATTAAGTGACATAATAGTTTAATTGGTGATATTCACAGACTGGATTTGATATTTACAAATTGTGACTTTTCTCGCAGGTTGACAATTTTTAAACATCAAAATTAGCCATTTTGCAAAAGATACAAATTAGCGAAAGTACTGGGCTAAGGATGTTTCACTTGCAGAATCAATTGGGATGTTTAAGTGGGAGATTGTTAGGGAGCTCTGTAGCTCACTGGTGAGAGCACTCGCCTTACAAATGATCGACCTGGGTTCAATTCCCGGCAGGGCAAAATCTTGGGCAAGTTTCCTTACTCCACACGCCTGATAATAATCCCTTGAAAAAAAACAATTTAGTCATTTCAATTCCATGACTGTTTGTGGGACGCTGCTGTGCGTGATTGGCTGCTGTGTTTCACCCACAAATATACAGTATATACTGTAAAGTGTTTTGAGACATCTAGAAGACGTGAAAAGCGCTACATCAAATGCAAGGATTATTTTTTATATTTGAGAAAAGGGTATATTAAGGGTAATGGGGAAAGGGGAGTTGGGGGCTAGGATTAAATATCTGCCTCTATCTAAAACACTGATAAACGGACTGAATGGCCTCCTCTTCTTCCAATGTTTGACTAATTTTGTTAATCATAGCACATTAGCGCATCAAATCCGATTATCACAAATTGCACCCCATTAAGTCAGGTGGCAGGAATGGAAAAGAATAAATTGGATCAATATGAAAAGTGTGGCAGTGGGAGAGAGAATTTTACAAATATTACACAGAGAGAGACTAGAGACAGAGAGAGACACGACAAGAAACAGAAAAAGACAGAGAGAAAAAGAAAGAGAGGAAGAAAGAAAGAAAAACAGTGGGAGAGAAAAAGATGACTTGTGGCTGAATAGTTAGGAAGAAATAGCCGGAGTTGAGGGTCAGAGAGAAGGGTTTTATAGAACCTGTGAATGTGTTTTGTGAAATGTGATTGTTGGGGTGTGTGATAAAGCAACAGAGAGGCTTATTATGTATGTTGGGAGCAGATCAAAGAACAAAAATCCTTTTTAAAAATCCATTAAGAAAATAGCCGGATGTGGATATAATAAACAGTAAATTGATAGACGTGAAGCAAATGATGTTTCTGTAATAATAATAATACTCGCATTTTATATAACCCCTTATCATGAGTTCAAGTTGTCTCAAAACGCTTTGCATGCTGTAACGCAACATGTAGAAACTTTATGTTTTGTGGGCGAAACACAGCAGCCAATTACGCGCAGTATTTTCTCTCTTTTTTGGAAAAAAAATGCAAAGCTGAAGGAAGTTATTTAATTCTCTGGCTGCTCAGGCTGCAGCAGACACATCGGGATCAACTAGAGAAAGCTACAAAGCAAGCGCAAAGCTGTGAGGTGACCATCGCAGAGTTGCAGGGAATGCTGCGGGCGACGAGGAGCGAAGTGGCCTCACTAAGCCAGTACAAGAAGATCTATGATGAGCTTCAGGAAGGTAAGCCATAACCTCTTTTTGTTTCGCTTCAGAGCGATTTTATCAAAGGGAAAAATCTGAACTATCCTTTTACATTAGACAAGAGGCAGTTTGAGGGCAATAAATAAAACTTAAAAAAGATGTTTGGAGTAAGAAGACCAAATCTGCAAGCAAGGACGAGTATAGGGTTACTTTTCGAGGTGCTGGCTTCACTGGCTTCCAGGTGTTCACCTTTGATCTAGCTTCGGGCAGGAACTTTCTGAAGAGGTTCCTTGATGGCTGTTGACATAATCTGTGGCAGATCTTAAACGTTTAGAGATTCCAAAGTGTGGCTGCAAATGTCAGTGTGTATCTTGCGTTGATAAAATGATTGATTTATTGATTGGCCATAATGACTAGTGTACTCTAAATACCGGTAGGGATTTTTCACTTTTCAAAACTGCACCAAAACACTTCTCGTAGTAGTTCGAAAAGACTTTAAAGCCAACTAGGCTTTGAAGTGCATCAATAGTACTGGTTAATAATAAAATAATGACATTAGTTGCATTTACAGCAGGTTTTTAATTGCATGTCATATGCACTCCTTAAACTCCTTTATTTTATAGCTTCTACAGGTCTGATTCAATGTTATTTAGTGTCAAGTAAACGGTACTTTTCAGGAAGCTTCAACTAAGAGTAGTAGAGACAATGCAAAAAAAAAAAGATGTTTGGTACACTGCGGAATAATGTAACATTTATATTTTTTAGAAATTAAAAAGCAAAGATTTTATAATATGACGTAAAAATTCCCCAATTTCTCAAACGACACTATTCAAAATGCTGTAATAAAATGATGGAACAGTTTAAAATATTTATAAGGTTCTCTTTAAATGTACAAGATTAGTTTTCAGTAGTTTCAATTGAAAAGCATTGCAAATAAATTTTAAAATTCTGTGTTTTTCTTCATGTCTACTAATAAATAGTGCAATTTTGAAATATATCTATATATAATGGAAAAAAATCTGCATTCATGAACTTGGAGGGTTAAGGCATCAAACTTTCCTGTGTTGTAGAAGTAACTCTTTGAACTATTCTCATCGTGCTATTTTCTGTGACATCGTAACCTACTTTGTTTTGACTAGGATGATCAATGGCATCCTTGGAAGGCTACACGAGGCGTGTTATAGCAAGGAGCAAATTATAGAGAGGGTATTATGTATAGTATTTGAATTAACAAGGGAATGTATTGTGTTGTATCAGAGGTCATAATATGTCAGCATGTGTTAAAGTGAGAGGAACTACTGATGTTGGATGATTTTTTTTCATATCCTTATTTTCAGCAGCTTTTATTCTGTTTAAGGTACTACCAATAAACCATTTTTACTATTTCACTTAGTAAATAAGGTGAAATTCATCATTGTTGGTAGTACCGTGAACAGAATTAAAGCTGCTGAAAATAAGGATATGAAAAAAAATCATCCATAACCATTTTTACTATTTTATTGAATGGTTTGAATCATTTTGAATCCAGGAAGCTTACACCACCTGAAGGATGCTATTTAAATGCAAGTTGTTGTTGTAGGAGTCCTGTGGTTCAGTGGTTTGAGCACTCGCCTCGCAAGCAAGAGACCCGGGTTTGATTCCTGGCGGGGCAAAACCTTGGGAAAGTTTCCTTCCTCTACACGCCTGATAATAATCCCTCAAAAGAAAACAATAAGAATTTGATCACTCAATCCATGGCTGTTTGTGGGACACTGTTGTATGCAATTGGCTGCCGCATTTCACCCACAAAGATACAGTCAATTAACTTTACAATATATTCTGTGAAGCGCTTTGAGACGTGAAAAGCACTATGTAAAATGGAAGGATTATAATTAGTTTGACGTGAAAATGTGCTTTCCTGATTGATATATAACATTCAGTGTATCCATTTTAATAGCTACTCAAAGCTATTTAATATTTCATTGAGTGCAGGGGAGTGGAATTGATTTGGACAGCTCTTTCAAAGAGCCGACACAGACACAATGGGCCAAATGGCCTCCTTCTGTGGTGTGTTATTCTATGAATCTATGAAAGCTTCCTTGATTCTTTAGTCACCCGTCTTATAATTTATGAAAATAATAATCCTTACAATTGCTGGAGTGTCTTTCACGTCAGGAGAACATCGCAAAGCATTTCACAGGATGCACTGTACAGTGCACTGATGAAAACAAATCATTTGAAATTTGGCCAAATACATTTTAATGCATGTAATCAGCATCATAGGTTAAGTACCTTCATATCATATAGTACCTTCAACTAACTCGCCACAGTCAGACCAACTTCTGGCATAGGAGTAACAGTTTAAATAACTGTGTTATTGATGACAGCTGTATAGAAGTCCAAAGCACTGAACCACAGCAGTAGGACTTGGGTCTACGCTGACAGATTTCTACCCAGAGAGTTTGCAATGTAAGCCACGTTATCACATCGAGATGGTGAGATAAGTGCAGGTGTGTTTTTTCCATAGAGAGAGGTAGGACACAAGTGGCATGACTGTTGCAACTCCCAGCAGCTGCTGTCAGAAAAATAACCAGGAGAGATAAGAAGGGAGATAATAACACGCATCTTCAAACATAAATCAAATTCTGTTTACAGTCAAATGCTTTTTTTCTGGAAAGCTTACAGTTACAGTGGAGTTGACACAGTCAGAGTGAAGAAGTGGCTTTACGACAACAACAATAACAAAATTACATTCATAGAGCGCCTTTCACGTCGGGAGGACGTCCCAAGGCGCAGACCAGTCCGGTCGGGACCCAAGCAAGGGAGAGGGGTAGGGTAGGTGGGACGGACAGACGGGCGGGAGAGAGAGAGATAGGAGGGGAGGGGGAGAGTTGGGCACCCATACCATTTATCTTGGTATATTTTAATTGACGCCAAACTCCAAATCAACACAACTCCAAATTTAGTTGTGGATGCCGCTCCCTCCCTTTTCTGGATTGATTTATAAATGTAACACATATCCGCGTGAGTCAATAGCTGAATATAATATGGTCCAATTATTCCTGAACTATTTCAGGGCCAACATTGATAGTACCTCATTCAAAATCATGTTACTGTATATTGTATTTATACATTAGCTGTCGTTTTTACCCTGCCCTGTACTCAGTGGTTAGAGCACTCGCCTTACAAGTAGGAGACCTGTGTTCGAATCCAGGCAGGTCAGGTCGAAACATTAGGCAAGTTTCCTTACTCCACATGCCTAATAATAATCCCTCTCCAAAAAAACACAATGATAAAATTGGTCATTTCAATCCACAACTGTTTGTGGGACACTGATGTGCGCAATTGGCTGCCGCCTTTCGCCCACAAACATACAGTCAATTCATTTTGTAGTATATTCTGTGAAGTGCTGTGAGACATGAAAAGCGCTGTATCAAATTCAAGGATTAATATTATTATTAATCTTTGTTGCTTGTTTGTTTGCTGGTATTTGATCATTGACCTGTGCCATTATCATGTAAATTAGGGACATAAAGTAGTTTCTGTTGTTTTCTTTGTGTTTTCTTTTCTACCTGTTAATTCCTCTTTCCTGTCTTTGGTTGTTCAGAAAAACAGAAGATAACATGGCATAGGAGAAAATCCCTTTTGGCCTGTACAATTACACTAATCTACCACTCTAATCCATGGCAGAATCTACTCACCTGGATGATTTCCTGTCTCCCTGTGATCTTTCCCTAATTTCCAAAGCAATCAATTGGATATCTATCATTGTTCCAATACTCCCTCCTTAATCTCTGGCAGACTGCCACCGAGTCCCAGCAGGATGGCTGTTACGTCCCTTGAGGAAGTGGCTGTCTTATTCTGTTGTCTCTATAATCCTCAGTCCCTATCCTCAACAGATATCATGCACCCCGAAACTTGAGTTGGGAAGACATTTGAGTGTGGGTGCACATCTCTCGCTGTTCTCCAGGCGCCTGGTGCAAGATGAATTCCCATTTATTTTCCTTCCCTCTCCTTATTTGGAGCCACTCAGATTCCACTTGTTCCTGTAACTTTTCACCGAGCCACGAATCCCAACGATAATTAATAATAATAAATCAGGGATTTGTTACAATGTCTTTCACATCAGGAGCATGTTTCAAAGCGCTGCACAAGTATACAATAAAGTGCAGCTACTACATCTTGTAGACAAGCGGTTATATATAATGAAGAGAGAAACCCACAACACAAAAAGTTCTTTGAGATTGTAATTTGATTCCGGATCTTGCCGTTCACGGTGCTGTACTCCACCACTAATGTCATTGGGACGACCGACGGCCCTTAATCAAAAAATATATTCTCCTTAACACTGTATGAAATGCTTTTTGGGGATTGGGATATTGCATCTCATCTACGTTTGCGAATGTTCAGAAATCTTTTGCCACTCTTTGTTTTATTTTGCGTAGGTTTCCAGCACCGCGGAGGAACGAAGAAGAGATACGCATTGTCAGCAATTTCCACAACAACTCCCGGGAACAGAAAAGCAGTTGTAGCCACAAAGAAAGTGAGCTATATCCGTTTAATCAAACCCAGAAACATTATTGATTTGTTCAAATGCATTGTACGCTTCAGGTGAATGCGCATAATTGCCGCAATAACAAAGATGATTTTTATGCAGGTAGCATAAAAAGGATCTGAATAATTCATTCTGGAACATGCCATATGACTGCAATCCAGTATTGTCCTATTCTTAAAGGAGCTCATTTGTTAGATACGAGCTGTAATGCAATTGTGTTTCTCATTAGCGTGAGAGCATTTTAAGCAGCACACGACACATTTATCGGTAATGATTTATATAGTGGATTTTTTACAGTAAACCATTGAACTCGCAGTTTATTCCATTGCTAAGAAGAACATAATTATAAACTGTGCACAGTCAACTCTCAAGTGCGATACATTTCATAGTCACTCAATTAACAGTGTGTAAACAAGTATGGTTTAAATAAAAAGGGAAAACCACTTGCATGATTGTATTTTTATCTGGACTATTTGGATGGAAGGAGGAGCCTAAACGCATCCTAATATTTTAATGTTAATTAGTTTCACCTCCAGACGCATCTTCTAAACTTGATTAAATGGGCAGGTGCAGTCCCAACAATCGTGTATTGTTAAAGCTTGCCATCAACTAATTTATATTTCTAGCAACTTGACATTCTGCCATTCGGAATTTGTAACAAAATATTTTATTTGAGGTTAGGGTAGGGCACATTGTTGGACACAGAGCTCTACTGTGTATCTGGGCTGTTCTGTACCTGACCTGTTGGTGCGCGATGGTGACTAATGGAAAACCGTTCCTTTCTGCATCGCCGATATCAAAGCAAAAATTAACCTAATAGAATTATATCCAACAATTCATTAAAAAAAAATTCTATTCGAATGTTAATATTTTGTCCAGCATTGCACTGACAATGGTGTAAAAGTGCAAACAATAATTTACAATAGTAATCCTTATAATAATAATATTCATATTAACTCTTGCATTTGATAAAGCGCTTTATCACATTGTGAAGACGTTTCAAAGCGCTTCACAAGATTTAACATCTCATCCGAGAGACTCAACTTTTGGGCATTGCATCCGACTACCAACACTCCAGAACTCCTGCAGCTCATTGGTGAGAGCGCTCGCCCTACAAGCATAAGACCTGTGTTCGAATCAAAGCAGATCAGGGTGAAACCTTGGGCAAGTTTCCTTACTCCACACACCTAATTATAATCCCTCAAAAAAAAGCACAATAATAAAAATTGGTCATTTCAATCCACGACTGTTTGTGGGACACTGCTTGTGCGCAATTGGCTGATGCGATTCGCCCACAAATGTACAGTCAATTCACTTTACAGTATATTCTGTGAAGCGCTTTGAGACATTCATAAGATGTGAAAAGCGCTATATTAAATGCAAGGATTATTATTATATTATTGTAACACTCCTTTGGACTGTTAGCCTAAACCGTATGAGTGCAAAGGTGGCTTGAACCTCTGACTCAGAGACAAGAGTTCTCTGAACAGAGATAGGCTGTCAGCAGGTCTGCAAGCCTGAGAATTGTTCACTGAAAGACAGACAAGGGATGTAATCTTTGCTGACTGTATCGTTTTGTTTTGTGGGTAGATTGAATGTTCAAAGATTCAACTCTAGAAAGAAATGAGCTGCGCGATACAGATATATTTAGTTGACCAGTTTGAATTCATCGGGATCTGGATACCAAATATGATTAAGATTGGAGAAGAATTTATTGGAATTAAGATGTATTAGTGTACATAGGGATTGTCAGATTCTGCAGATGTCCAGCTGTTTCTTATTCTCTAGCCTGTTTTTGAAACATCTATCGTTCCTTTTAACTTTCCCATGGGGGAAATATGGACAGATTGCAACATCATGGCCCCTTGTTCTCTTGTTCCATTGATTATTTCCCTGACACTTTTGGCTCCAACCAATCGTTGATTGTTCGCTGGGAAATGTGTTAAGTATTGACCGTAATGCAATGTGGACACGGTCAATTTTGAACTGATAAATTGAGTCAAGCATTTTTTCGTACACCCAGCGTAGAGAATCGGAATCATAAAACGTTCATATCTCCAGACACCATTTGGCGCTAGCTCTCCCATGCTGGAGCTAGCTTCTCTTAATCCTATCACCCTATTCTTTATTCCACAACCTTTAATATTAATAAACTGTCAGGTAGGAGACTGCCTGCTGGCATCCATACCTCTATTTTCCTGCCAGCCAAAGGGCAAATGAATACAACCAATCCTTTTAACTGAAATCGCCGTATTAACCAGCGCACAACTGCCTGCATTCCTCGTGGGAAGGCTCGAGGACACTGTCCCAGTCAATCTCAACTCAAGATTGCTGCAATTAACATACTTCAAGGGAAATGTACCTTTTCAATAAGGCTGTTCTGGTAGATATTGTTTGCACAGCAAAGGATTGGTTTCAGTCATCCAATTGATACTTTTAAATTAAATTTTCATTTTTAAGGGTGTCATCTTTATTGGTGAAACAACAGAGTGTTTGAGAAGCATTCAAACGCTAATCGTCATCTTACCACCGACATGTAACTGATCTATTTTTTTTTCCAATCAAACAGAAGTGTATCTTGTTGAGGATATTTTAAAAGGTACAAAGAAAGATAATCCCCAGTGTTTTATTTTGACATCTCACTGAGGAAAAATCTGAAAACGTACACTCCAGTGTGTCCACTTTGATGTTTTCTTTTCATGTCCCATTTGCTTCCTTTTTTTCTAGTCGTGAGGGTTACTTTACACTTGTTCCGTAAATACTGTGAGAAATCTGTAAAATACAAAAACACATGAAAGGAACGTGGGATTGGTGCCAATAGGGAATCTGTAGTGTGATAACACACCATTAAAGTCACAAGAGCCAGAATTAATAATTGAAAGACTTAATAATTTGTCATGACTTCAAGTAAATAAACATCAAAGGTGAGAGTTCATTGACATTTAGTTAGTATCCTTTTTTTTGCCAATTTTCTTCCCTTGTCCTCTCCCTCTTGGGATGTCCTCCTGACGTGAAAGGCGCTCTACAAAAGTAACTTTTTTTTAGTCATTTGCTGGTATCAAAAATGTAGGACAAGTTTAAATTAGAATCATTTAACAAAAATGTTTACCACGAGTGAGTGAGTGAGTGAGTGAGTGAGTGAGTGAGTGAGTGAGTGAGTGAGTGAGTGAGTGAGTGAGTGAGTGAGTGAGTGAGTGAGTGAGTGAGTGAGTGAGTGAGTGAGTGAGTGAGTGAGTGAGTGAGTGAGTGAGTGAGTGAGTGAGTGAGTGAGTGAGTGAGTGAGTGAGTGAGTGAGTGAGTGAGTGAGTGAGTGAGTGAGTGAGTGAGTGAGTGAGTGAGTGAGTGAGTGAGTGAGTGAGTGAGTGAGTGAGTGAGTGAGTGAGTGAGTGAGTGAGTGAGTGAGTGAGTGAGTGAGTGAGTGAGTGAGTGAGTGAGTGAGTGAGTGAGTGAGTGAGTGAGTGAGTGAGTGAGTGAGTGAGTGAGTGAGTGAGTGAGTGAGTGAGTAAACAAACAAGGCAACACATTGATAGATTGATCTTTACAAGAATAGTAATGATCTGTGATCTGTGTCGTTTATAAGGAATAATCCTTCTCTCTTATTACCATCCTTTAGCAGTTGCAAAACCAAGCCGGTTTTGCCTAACTTCATTTGAATTTCTTTTCTTCATTAGCTATTAACAGTACAGATTCCTAACTAGTTAGCGGATACAAACTGAATAGCCACAATGCTGTTTCACTGTACGCTACATCTGATAAAGGCTAATGTATTTGAATCGCACTTAAAATCACATTACAGTAGTGAAGTAATAAATAGGGCTTTGAAATACAGTATTGTGGAGCACAACAGGGGTGCAGTCAATTCACCTGAGAGTGACAGAACTTTGCCTTGATTTAAATATGTGGTTGAATTCAATCTGAATGGAACCATTCACATTAAACTGAGTTTGATTTGAGGTCAGATTATGGAACGCTGGGCAAATGAGCATCATTTGTTTAACAGTTGACAGAATTGTAGTACAGGTTAGTTTCAGAAGTGATACCACCAAAGCAGACGGATGGATCGGTGTGCTGTCTCAATGAGCTACAACTGTTTTGCCTTCATATAAAATAAGGAAGGTTTAAACACCAGTGTTTAAAGTTGACCCTTGCTAATGCTTGCTTTACCAAAAGTCACAGGTAGCTTTAGACAAGTTTCCATTTCCCACTCTCCCATAGCTGTTTCATCAGATCCTGTGCTTCAATGTTCCTGACCGCTTTTGTAATATCTTCTTATTTTTCATGGGGAAATCATCTGTCTGTCTGTTTATATCCAAGGCATCTGTCTATCTGTTTGTAATCTTACTAAGACCACTAAATATAATAACTTTTATTGGAAAGAAACATAAACTGTTGTCTTCCTGTCCCTCCAGGACTCGTTCTTTCTGGTGCTTTGCCAAAGCTGCCTTTCGCAACTGTTGTGAGTCCTTCTATTCATCACTCTTCCATCCAGATGGTTCATTTGCTCGCTCTAATAAACAAAACTCTGACCTCCTTGATTCACTTTTCTCCTCTGACTGCAATCTTGATGACCTTGGCATAGAGCTTCTCTCCATTGCTCAATTCTGTTCTACCACTAGGTCAGGCACAAAGTATTGTACTCAATGTGTCTGTCACATCTTCCGCTGCCAGCAAACTCAAAATAAATCCTCTGGTTCTTAGTTTTAAAAGCCTGCCAATTGTAGGAGGTTGAGAAGAGTGAAGGATGAGGGTGGATGGAGGTAGGGAGTTTCAGTATTGGGGGAAAAAAATGAGTTAAGATAAGAGTAAAGTACATTGCAAGGAGGAGAAGGGTGTGATGAAATGCAAATTTGATGCAGGGGAAGAACGAGAGGAAAAAATACACATTAACCAGTATGCTCACTCATAATAGCACCGATGGCCATGAAAACAAGTGCATCATCACCCACAATTTTGTGGCTGTGGTTTTGCTTTCTTCAATTTGTACCTTGTGTAGATGCATTTTGCTTTGAGATGTCTCGAAGACATGATAAGGCACGATATCAAATGCAAGGATTATTCTTTTTATTACTGATGTTCAGGCCATATTAAAGCAGTATCTAATTGATTATTTCACTAAATGAAGTATTTCTTATCGCTTGAATCTAAGACGGTGCGAGGATTAGTCCTAGGTCATAAATAGTGCAGATAATCGCAGAGTAATGATACATCTGCTCTTTTGCAAGCCTAATTCAGAAAAGTGCAATTTTTTAAAACATTTCCAACTCTAGCATTCTTGTACTACTGACATCCCTGAATTTGATTGCCAAATTATGGACTGGATTAAGCTGTGGTTCTGCTAGGAAATGAACTGAGACTACGCAAACTTATTTCACTTAAAACCTTGACGACTGAGAGAGACAAAGCTTTCATCCCTTCAGTCTAGCCTGGAATCAAACCAAGCCTGGGTCCCAAAGGTAAAAGGATAGCATTGTATTACTATGTTTCTTGTTCTATTGGGTTTTCTCTGTGATTAAGGGTTGAAAGGAAACCATCCACAATGTATTTTCAGTCATGTAATATTGAAAAGGTCAACGATTATGGGTTTCTTGTTTGTTTTTGATGTTGAGATTGGATTGTAAAGTGTAAATGTTAAAAATGACAAAATACGATGATAATAAACCTGCGGAAACCTGCTGTTCCCTGCTGTTGAACACAGTTCTTGCAGATTCCACTCAAAATGTGGCTCGAAGCGTTCGATGGAGATTGGCAAAGAAATACAATAATCCTTCCATTTGATATAGCGCTTTCCACATCTTCTAGACATTTCAAAGCGTTTCACACAATGTACTGTAAAGTGAATTGACTGTACATTTGTGGGCGGTATGCGGCTGCTATATGAGCACAGCAGTTTCCCACAAACAGTCGTGGATTGAAATGACCAATTTATTATTGTTGTTTTTTTCTTGAGAAATTATTATCAGGCATGTGGAGTAAAGAAGGAAACTAGCCCAAGGTTTCGCCCTGCCTGGAATTGAACCCAGATTTCTCGCTTGAAAGGCATGTACTCTAACCACTGAGCTACAGGACTCCAATTAAGACATATTGTAGTGTGCTGTAGCTCAACAGTTAGTGTCCTGTAGCTCAACTCGTCTGCAAGTGAAGAAACCCGGGTTCATTTCCCGGCAGCGCAAAAGCTTTGGCAAGTTTTCTTACTCCACACGCCTGATAATAGTCCCTCAAGAAAAAAAAACAATAATAAATTGGTTGCTTCAATCCACGGTTGTTTGTGGGACACTGCTGTGCGCAATTGGCCACTGCATTATGCCCACAAACACATTTTTTATTATTCTTATCAGTTGAGGCAATGGCATCAACAATGAAAAGACTAAAACAAAAGACAGGTTGCCGTGAGAATAAATCCTTCTGGTGAAAAATTGTAAATGTTAACATGTAAATGTGTTGAAAACAATATCTATTCTCTGGGTTAAAGAAAATCCAATATATATATGTGTGTGTGTGTATATATATATATATATATATATATATATATATCATATGTAGTGTTGAATAATCTCTTTGAAGCAATGATACTAATGAATGAACAGTTCCCACCAACAACTAGGTGGGAATGAACTATGAATGGATTTTTGTTTTGGTAGATCAAGTGCCTTAACAGTAGAGTGTGGGGTAAAGCTTACGTTTCCAAGGGCAGATGTCTGTCTCATCAGTGGTTGCTGAGTGCATAGAAAACCTAGAGAAATTGCACTGGGTTGTAATAGACTAGCGAGCAAAATACCCAGTAACTGCACTTTACAGCGTATCCTGTGAAGCGCTTTGAGATGTCTCGTGATAAGGCGCTATATCAAATGCAAGAATTATTATCATTTTTGTCAGAGATTTCCTATGGTCCGATCTACATTCGAAATCTCTACTGGAGTGAATGCTTGTTAGACTCCACCTGTTTGCTTTAGATTTGTCTTGCCATATTGTAAGCTTTGGTCCTTGACCTCGGTTTGATCGGCAGTTGTACAAACATCTTTGATTGGGTTTGTGCAGGTTTTGTGTGTTAATTACATACAGTGTATTGCCTGGATGTTGTTTCCCTTCAGTGCTGTGAGGTAGTTGAAAGCTTTTGATACGATAAATCGTGGAACATTGTGGCTACTGGTTGATGGATTGACAAAAGGGAAGCAGAAACAGGATAGTCATTGGAAAATTTCAGCAGAAGCATTAGAAAAGAATATCTTAATGCAAAGGATTACTAGGAATCGGACTTCCATAATAGCCACGGAGATACCCCAGTCACAGAACAATGGTTTAGAGTTCTCAAAGAGCAATTTCAGGACAGACACCAGGAAGTGTTACTTTTCTTGGATGCTGTGATGGGAGAATAGTAGGTTGGGCATTTTGGTTTTCACCACCCTCTCTCTATGTTAGCAAGTTCCTCCTAAACTCATTTTTAGATATGTGACCAGTTATGTTATACTGTATTTATGTCTTCTTTCTAGAAAGTAGAAATACCTTTTGATCTTTCTATTAACGTGAACCTTTTGGAATTATTTCTCAATCATTTAAAACACTATCAATCTTCATTGCTTGCTTTCCACTCAATTTTCTGTTGTTGCAGGCTCATCTACTTTCGTGTATTGAAGCTACAAAACAACTTGAACATCAAGTTCTCGAAGTTCAGAACACTGTGCTTGAAGGTCAGTTAATCTGTGGATCAATCTTGTTCTTGGTACAGAACATAAAAAGATATGTAAAACAGATAAACTCGACCATCACCAACGCTTTAACATGTATATATTCTCTCCCGTTTTTACCCATACTGTCCTTGTGGCAAGCAACAGGAGGTGTGTGTCAATCACCTGCTATCGTTGTAATATCAAATGCAAGGATTATTATATTATTATTACTATTACAGTATAGTACAGTATTTACCTGCCTGTTTCCAACTTGTGGTTATAATATCTGCTTGGCAACTTTCCTAAATGGTACACCAAGAATTAGCAATTCACTGTACGTTGATACAACGATTTCTACTACTGCATTACAGTCCCATTGACCCACTATTACAGCATTAAAAAAAACATTTTATCTTTTCTGATTTCATTGAAGGATTTAAGTGATATTTCTTTTATCAGATGGATCAATTGACTGCTGTCTAACAAAGTGGAGATGTTTCCTGGATGTTTCTGACAACAACAATAATAATAATCCTTGCAATTGATACAGCGCTTCTAGATGTCTCAAAGAATATACTGTAAACTGAATAGACTGTATTTTTGTGGTCGAAACGCAGAAGCCAATTGCACACATCAGTGTCCAATAAACAGTCGTGGATTGAATTGACCAATTCATTAGTGTTTTTTTGAGGAATTATTATTAGGCATGTGGAGTAAGGAAATTTGCCCAAGTTTTTGCCCTGTCTGCAATTGAACCCAGGTCTCTCTCTCACTTGCAAGCCAAGTGCTCAAACTACTGAGCTGCAGGCCTCCAATGTGTTGTACACATCTATGATTCTATCTTAAACTATCCTTTGTAATAGTTTTAACTTGCCCCTTTGTAACTCTAAACCTTGATGTCAATGGTCAGAAAATGTCGTTCATCCCTGATGACCTTCATTGAAATGTAACCTTCCTTTTACATCACTGTTGGGTGCCAGAGGGTGTTGGTTGGGTGCTTGTTTTGGCTGCTATATTGTTCTCAAATTAGTCAGTGCAAAAGAGGGGCTCGCTCAGTAATTCCCAGTCCTTTCCTCAGTAAGTAGAGTCTTCTAGTGGAACAGTCCGACTTGGGAGCTTACTTAACATGCTCTCTTTAATTGGCCAGATTCTCTAATTCGGCTTCAGGCCTCAATCCACCCCCCTTTCAACAATGTTGGCCAACTTGCTTGACAGAAAAGGTACGATTACATTTTTCAATGGGTGCCTCCCATATTCTGACTAGCAGGGTTTTAGGAGGATGACCTTGATGAATGCTCTGAAAGTTTGTGCGATGCAATTTAAAATTGTGTTGAATAATCCTAATGAAAACCACCGGTGAGAATCTTTCCTTTAAAGAACTGCCTAATTTCATGTATATTCTCAGTAACAACAACAATAAATTGCAATTATATTGAGTCTTTCGCATCAGAAGGATGTCCCAAGGTGCTGGACAGTGCAGGGTTTGCATTTGAGCTGGGGGTTGGAGTTGAGAGGGGTGGAGGGCAAGTGGGGTGGAGGTGGGAGGGAGGACGACCGAAGGTACGGTCAAAGAGGCAGCTCCTGAGGCAGGTTGTGAAGGACGTAAAGGGACAAGGCGGGTAGTGAGGTGGAGGGGTTCCAGGATGGAATTCCAGAAGGTGGGGGTGCAAAGGTTGAAAACCTGACCGCTGATGGTGCGGACCTGGAGCAAGCCAGTGCACACCGAGCAGAGCAAAGGAGCAGGTTGGTATCACATTAGCAAGTAAGCTGTAAGATCATTACTGACACATGTTTTGATGATGTGATAACAGCTGGACCTGAGCCGAGCACTGCCTGGATTACTGTTGTGCATTTTGTTTACTTGTTATATTGGCTGAAGTCATGGCAGGTTGAAAGGTCACAGACTGATTGCGTCCATTGCAGTGTTGACCTAGCCATAGTGCACGCCAATCATCTATCACAACGTGCCCTGAATTCAACCCTACGAGCCACATTCTTCTCAGGCTGCTTCATCAATAACAATAATGGAGTCCTGTAGCCTAGAGGTTAGAGCACTCGCCTTGCAAGCGAGCGACCTCAGTTCGATTCCCGGCAGGAAACGTTCGGATAGGTTCCTTATTCCACACGCCTGATAATAATTCCTCAAGAAAAATATTATTTTAAAAATTGGTAATTTCAAACCAGTGTTTGTGGGACACTGCTGTGAGCAATTGGCTGCCACATTTTACCCACAAATATACAGTTAGTTCACTTTACAGTATACAGTATTCTGTGAAGCACTTTGAGACTCTGGAGGATGTGATAAGACGTTATATCAAATGCAAGGATTATTATTATGACTATAATACTGTACCATAATCTACATGTAGGACTAATGCTGCTGCCCCCACTCTCACCCAATTCCAGCCCCAATCCAAAGTATCAAAGGCATTTTTCTAGGCATGCGCTAAATGTAATTGTGAATGAAATCTGCATTGTGTCAACCATTTGAAATCACTATTCCTCTGCTCCTTTCTGTGAAACAGGCTGTTTGACAACCATTGGAAATCATTGCTTCTCATTTAATGATTGTTACCTGCAGACGGGCTTTAAGCCTCTTTCCCCCCCACACTCTGGAACTCCATCCCACAGTCCATTCGCCTCGCTCCCTGCTTCAAGGTCGGTCTCAAGACCCTCCTCTTTGATCGTGCCTTTTTCTGCCCTCCGAACTCTCTCCCTCCCCTCCCAACTCTGTCCCTCCCCTCCCCCCTATCCTGCCCTTGTCCCTTGCTCGGGTCCTGACCTGACTGTTCAGCGCCTTGGGACGTCCTCCTGACGTGAAAGGCGCTCTATAAATGTAATTTTGTTGTTGTTGTTCTTCATTCAATTTGATCTCTCTTTTTGTGCAGAATTTGACATCTACTTAGAAAGCCACAGGACCTGGCTGGCATCCAACAATTTCCAGAATAACAGGAATGATCCAACGTTTTCCGCTGAGGAACTTGAATTATTGGCCACAACTAAAGAAGTAAGGAGTTTGGTATTTTTGTGTGAATGTTTACCACATATTTAGTGTTGATTCCTGTGTTTTGTGCGTCAATTTGATTGTAATTGTGTTGTATTAGAACCACCACAACAAATTACATTTGTACAGCGCTTTCACGTCGAGAGGACGTCCCAAGGCATTGGAAAACAGAATCTACCCCAGGATTTTCACTGATTTGGATTCCAGGTTCGCTGGCAAAATCATTTTATGAAACTTTTCCTCAACTCACTGTCTACAGTAATATTCCTGTGAGGCGCTTTGGGACAATTCAACCACTTGATAAGGCTCTGTATGAAATGCAAGGATTATTTTAGTCTTAATTCATGACGATTCATAACCACACAAGGACTTTAAAGGGATTCGTATTTGGCACTTTATTATGATGGGTTTTAATGTGTTTAGGTCTCAACGTGACACATCATGCACAAGTACCGTTGACTTGCTTACAACTTAAATGGTGGACGCTAGCACTATAAATCATGTTCTATTGCTCGTCTCCTGAAAAGAATGGGACATACAGTACATAGAGTCTTGAGTTATATGCCTTTGCTCTATGTTTACACCAGGTCTCTGTATTTTACCAATAGCCACTCCGTGCTGCAAATTTCTATGTCACACTCTAAACTAAGTAACAACAACAAAGTTACATTTTAGAGCGCCTTTCATGTTGGAAGGACGGCCCAAGGTGCTGAAATAAAGTATTGAACCAGAGGGTGTTACTGATTTTGTTTTATTCCTTTTCAGCTCTGTCTTAATTTGTTGGTCTTTACTTCTCCTCCCACCCCCCCACCCCTCTCTCCCCACCACCCCCCCCTCATCCCCTGGTCTGCAAGTTGTTAATACTTGTCTCCAGAGTGTAATTGTGATTTTCTGAAAGCAGGATTTGTTGGGGTGGGTCGAAAGCCCTATAATTAATTTTCAAAAATGATCTTAAAATTGAACTCAAATATCACTCATACTGATTAATTGATCTAATGTAAATACTATTACAGTAATAAATTCCTATTCGAACCTGTAAACAAGAACTCTGCATACTGGGAAGCTAAATCATGCAGTCGTTGAAGTTGCACAAATTTAGGACAGATGTGTTAATTTAAGGGAGTCGCAGGATAAAGACGGTACATTTTTATCTAATGGCTTGCTAGAAATACCTTGCATTTAATCTTAATTTGTGAGGTCATCTGCGGTTGTAAATTACGTAAAAGGATTATAAAATCCTAAAATCTGGAGTATTTCAAGCAGAGTTATGGATGCTGTGTGTGTGTGTGTTAATCCCTGTGCATCCACAGTTTGCAGGAAAACAGCAGAGGTTTCTGCAGTCAATGGCAGAGATTTCAAAGGAGCTGGCACTCTTACAGCAACACAAGGAAAGTTTGCAGCAGCAGCTGAACGCATATGAGAATAGTCAGCGACAGGTAAAGAGGCCAGCGATGGAGACATCAACACCACACTTATTTACGTAACATATTCACATCTCTGGACATATTGATTCAAATAATCACTACAGTATTGATGTGCTAATCAAACATGGTTACCTCACCTAAATGGTAGGGATGTGATGTTGAATTAATTTGATTTCAGGTTTTTTACAGCCTGTTCCTTTGAAGCTGAACTTCCAAGTGTAAAAGTTTATCAAGTGCTTTCACTCGCACAAGGAAGTGTGGATAAGAATCATTTATTTTCTGGCTTGCACTACGCAGTGTGGGTATGTATTTGTATGTATTGGCAGCAACAAGGTTTGACTTTCCCACTGAATTATCTGGGATAAAAAGAGAATATGAATCATTTGCTTCTTCCAACAATACATCTACAAGAGGGATTGAATGGGTGTCCAATTTATAACAAGCCACACTTGTACCACCAAGGATTGGATAGACACATTGTTGGGAGGAGACAAACGAGTGGAGTAAAGGAATTGTCATTCTGCTTGAACTATGCTGTACTTGACCTGCACAGGGAGCCTAGACTTCCACCGTTCCCTCTCTTGAGCTATAATAAGAAACGTTTTACATTTGAAACTACGACTTAGAATAATAATAATAATCCTTGCATTTGATATAGCGTTTCATCAAATCGTCGTGACCAATTTTTTATAGGTTTTGTTTTGAGGGATTATTATCAGGCGTATGTAATAAGGTATTTTGCCCAAGGTTTTTCCCTGCCTGGATTCGAACACAGGTCTCACGCTTGTAAGGCGAATGCTCTAACCACTGAGGTACAACACTCCACATTATCATGAGACATCTCAAAGCACTTCACAGAATATACTAGAACATAAGAAATAGGAACAGGAGTAGGGCTCCCCTCGAGCCTTCCCGCTATGTAATAAGATCATGGCTGATCTTCTAACCTAATTCCATTTACCTAGCCTATCCCCATATCCCTTAATCCCTCTATCCTTTAGAAATCTATCAATCTCAGTCTTGAATATGTTCAAGGACTGACCATCCACAGCCTTCTGGGGTAGAGAATTCCATAAATTCACTACCGTCTGAGTGAAGAAATGTTTCTTCAACTCTGTTTGAAAAGGCTGACCCTTAATCTTGAGACTATGATCCCTAGTTTTAGATTCTCCAACTAGGGGAACAGTCTCACTCTGTCAAGCCCCTTAAGAATCTTATATGTTTCTATAAGATCACCTATAATTCTTCTATATTCTGTAGAATATAGACTAGTTTACTCAACCTAACCTCTCTTCCCAGGAACCAAGCTAGTAAATTTACTCTGCACCCCCTCTAAGGCGAGTATGTCCTTTCTTAAATAGGGAGACCAAAACTGCACAGAATATTCTAGGTGCGGTCTCACCAGGGCCTTATACAATTTTAGCAAGACTTAGAACATAAGAGCATAAGAATTAGGAGCAGAAGTAGGCCATTCAGCCCCTCGAGCCTGCCCCGCCATTCAATAAGATCATGGTTGATCTTCTAGTCCACCTCCACCTACCTGCCTTATCCCCATATCTCTTAATCCCTTTATCCACAAAAAAATCTATCAATCTCAGTCTAGAATATATTCAAGGACTGAGTATCTACAACAACTACAACAACTTTGATTTATATAGCGCCCTGCATGCCGGACAGCGTCTCAGAGCGCTTCAACCGCTCTTTGGGGTAGAGAAATCCATAAATTCACTACCCTCTGGGTGAAGAATTTTTTCCTCAACTCAGTGCGAAAGGGCTGACCCCTAATTTTAAGACTGTGAACCCTGATTATAGGTTTCTGTAAGATCACCTCTGATTCTTCTATACTCTAGAAAATACAGGCCTAGGTTACTCAACCTATGTTCATAGCTCATAGCTCACCCCGATCATACCAGGTACTAACCTAGTGAATCTACGCTGTACCCCCTCCAAGGCGAGTATGTCCTTTCTTAAATAAGGAGACATCCTGCCAATCTGAGAAGGAACCATTTATCCCTACTCTGTTTTCTTCCTGATAACCACTCTCTAATCCATGCTAGTATATTACCTTTAATTCCATGGGCCCTAATCTTACGTAATAGCCTTTTATGTGGCACCTTGTCGAATCCCTTCTGAAAGTCCAAGTTCACTACATCTACTGGGTCCCCACTATTTTACCTGCTAGTTACATCCTCAAGAAAACTCTTAAAAGATTTGTTAAACGTGATTTCTCTTTCGTAAAGCTGACTCTGACTAACCATGTTGTGATGTTCTAAGTACCCAATATTCTAAATCCTTGATTATAGATTATAGAATTTTTTCAACCACCGATGTCAGACTAACTGATCTATAGTTCCCCATTTTTTCTCCCCCACCCTTCTTAAATAGTGACGTTACGTTTGCGACCTTCCAATCAATGGGAACCATTCTACAATCCAAGGAATTTGGGAAGATAAAAACAAAGCATCCACTATCTCTGTAGCCGCCTCTTTTAAAACTCTGGGATGCAGGTCATCAGGGGAAGGCCAGGGGATTTATCAGTTTTTAAACCCATCAATTCCCCCCAGTACTATTTCTTTACCGATGTTAATTTCTTTAGGTTCCTCACTAATATTGGCCTCTTGTTTCCCCTCTATTTTCAGTAAGTTTTCAGTGCCTTAAGGTGAAGACAGAAGCAAAATATTTGTTTAATGACTCCCCATTATAATTTCTCCTGTCTCTGCCTGCACTGGACCTACATTCACTTTTCATATCCTCTTCTTCTTTATGTATTGGTAAAAACTCTTACAATCTGTCTGTATGTTCCTAGTTAGTTTACCCCATTATTCAATTTTCGCTCTCCTAATCGGTTTTTGGGGTTTTCTTTGCTGATCTCTAACGACCTTGGGTTTACTGCTCTTTTTGGCAGTATTATAGGCCTCCCTTCTTTTGATTTTATTTATACTTTCCCTAACTTTGGCCATGGTATACTGTCATATCTTTTAATCTAATTTCCCAGTCTATTTTAGCCAAATCTTCTTTCATACCTGCAAAGTTGGCTTTGTAAAAAAACAATTAAGACGCTACTTCGAATTTAACTACATCACTCTCTAACTTAATGTAAATTTCATCATGTTATGGTCACTCTGCCCTAGAGGAGCCTTAAGTTCCAGATTGTAAGATAAATTACTGTAAGTTAAATTATTGTAAAGTGAATTGAGCTAGCCATAATAAGACTCTCACGCGTGCATATGTGCATGCGTGTGTGTGAGATCCCCCCACCACCCTTATATTGTGTCGACTAAAACCTCTCTAAAACTGCCATCTCTCAGGTCTACTCTGACCAGAGCATTGTATAGCTTGAGCATGATTTATGGGGATTGAACTCAACCGAATTAGCGATTTAGCTCAGGATCCTGGTTACTTTGATGGCTGCCTCGGATGCTCTAGGATGCCACCCCGCTTGAGGGGTGCTATATAAATGCAAATTGCTGTTGATGTTTGTATTGATATGGTGAGCAATGAGATAAATAGATCTCTCTTCATCTTCCCCCTTGGCAAGGCCTATCCCATCCTTGGAGTTTGCCTCTTAGAATTCCTCTGTTCATTTACCTGCATTGAATTGCATTCATCAATTAGACCATGTATTGATCATAAGAAGCTCTATGGAAGATCCTTGAGCCTCTTCTGCAGATTATTCCACATTAACCCTTTCCCAAACCTGGTAAACCAGTGTTCTCTTCAATTTTACCTATTGAATCTGCGGATCCTGGTCTGTAATATATTCGAGGAGGGAGGGTGGGTGGGTGAGGGCTCCAGTAAAGATGCCTAGTTTGTTTCTCCCCCTTCCCGTCTTTGTCAGGACTGAGGCCAAGCACAAGCAACCAAGATATTCCCCCTAGCAAACTGCACCAGGCCAAACCACCCTTGCCTTGCTGTAGCATAGTAGAGAGCAATCAATGTGATGCATCAACACACAGCTGTGAGGAAACAAGAATAACTATTAATGGCATTATCGATGTGCTTATTAGAAGTATTTATCAAGCATTGAAGCTGTCTCCAAAGCATTAAAACACAAGTATCAGGTTTGAGAATTGACAACAGCTGTTGTTTTGTTGGTTTTTTTTCTACATTCCGTGATTACACATTGCATCTTACTGTGCGGAAATACAATATAGCCCACAAGGGACTTTATCACAAGGTGTAGATGCCTGACTGCGGGCAAGTAATGACTTGTGCTTTCAGCTGTTTCTTGGTAAGGTTCTTATAATTGGAATCCTTTATTCAAAACATCCATAAAAGTGACTGAAATGGTGACGATTTCATAACGTAGAAAGAGGCCATTAAAGAGGTTCATGCTGGGCGAAGGGGAATCTGTTTATTGTAGAGGGGAGAGTGAAGCAATTAGTTGATGTAATGGTTCAGAACAGGTCCCCTGTCATCCTGGAGCTATCGGCTTATTGCATATCAGCTTTTTTATTCCAATACTGTGCTGTAATATCAGTCTTGTGGAGTCCTATAGCTTAGTAGTTAGAGAACTCGCTTTGCAAGCAAGAGGACTAGGTAATATTCTGGGCAGGATGAAAGGTTGGTCAAGTTTCTTTACTCCAAAAGCATTTGTTTACCTCACCTTAACTTGGTTGTTAGTCAATTGGCAGATCACCTTTCTTGGGGGTAATAATGCCTTAACAAATACTAATAATTTGGTTGCTCAATGACTGTTTCAGGGACATTGCTGTGTGGAATTGGCTGCCACGTTTCACCCCACAAATAAGCAGTCAGTTCACTTTACAGTATCTTCTGTGAAGCGCTTTGAACTGTTTCAAAGACGTGATGAGTTGCTATATCAAATGCAAGGATTATTATTTGTCAGTAAATGTGATTTTTGCAACAAGTTTACTTCTTGGTGTTATTAGAGAGCAGCACTACAGGTTCACATTTCTGTGACCTTTACTGCAATATTTTCACATCATGAAAGCACAACATACAGGTATAATAATAATCCTTGCATTTGATGCAGTGCTTTCACGTCTTCTAGACATCTCAAAGCATTTCACAGAATATACTGTAAAGTGAATTGACTGTACATTTATGGGCGAAATGCAGCAGCCAATTGCATACAGCAGTGTCCAACAAACAGTCGTGGATTGAAATGACCAATTTATTATACAGTAAAAGCCCATTTATCTGGCACCCTCGGGATCTGGCCAATGCCGGTTAAAGCGCGTGCCGGATATTCAGCTGAAAACACTCAAAAAAAAATTAAAATTTGTTTAAAAAAAAACATTGTGCTGGATAAATTCCGGTTAATCGAATGGGGACCTTTTTTTTGAGGTGCCGGTTATTCGGAAGTTACAGTTGATCGGGTCACGGATAAACGGGCTTTTACTGTAGTTGTTTTTGAGGGATTATTATTAGGCGTGTGAAGTAAGGAAACTTGCCCAAGGTTTCACCTTGACCTGCCTGGATTCAAACGCAAACTACAAACAAATGTTAGTGTTAGGATTTTGTAAAATTATATCTAAAAATATTTGTAACTGGCAATGGTATCTAACAAACATTTGACTGGAGTTACTGCAGTGTAGCCTCTGTCTGTCAAAAGCCCTAACAATGTAAATGTGTGTTTTCTGTAGGGAATCCCTGAATGACACCGAGATGACATTTCCTCCAATTAGATCTTGGATGGATCTGAGCCAGGGGTTCATCTCTGTGTACGATTGGATTATGAGCAGACCCAGACATCCCTGATCATCATTGACACAACTGGCACAGTAACACTGCCACACATCCAAAGCCCTCTAAGATCAGCAGGATTCCTCATTAACTAAGATCACTAAAGAATTTGGATAAGGAGAATAAAATCTTGAAGCCAAAATATGCCAAATAATCTAACAAAAGAGCAACAAATTGAAATTATTGTAACAACTGTGTTTCAGAAATTTTTTCTTATCTAAGGTTTGGGGATTTGTGTTGAAATGAGAATAAACAATTTCTTAACCTTGCTGAAAAGCTCCCCAGTAACTTTGCACCCCAAAAAAGAACTGGCACTGCATCGAAACAACATTTTAATCAAGTGTGCGTTAGAAAAAATAAGTTGACACGCGCTGAATCATTATTTCCTCTCAACACTCAAAACCCCTGTCATTTATTCACATCAATAACGCTACAACTTTTTATTGGAACTTTACCAGACTTCATGAGTAATTTCTTCTCATCAGAGTCTGGGTTCTATTAAGAGCAAACATATTAGGAGCCATTCATCTATCTGTAAACATCAAGCCCTCGAAGGTTAACTTTTCCCCTTGATATATAAAATGCTTTATTGGATTTTCACCAAACTTGGCCAGTGAATTCTCATCAAGCACAGGGATCCTTTCAAAGAAGAATATTTGGGGAATTTTCCCTCGGTTACTCAGCCCAGAAATGCTGTCTTTCCTTCTTTATGTTAAACAGATTTTCATCAAAACTGATTATTGATTTCCTCTTACCAAATTCTAAGTCACTTTTGAAAAATGGATAGAAATACTCTCCTTGACTGGTCACGCGTGCATAAAAACTAATGGTTGATCTTCAAATATATTGCAACTTCAAAAGGTTTATGCAAATAAGACCCCTTGGAGTATTATTATAAATCTGGTCTGATATTAAAACCTTAGTACCGCTCAGTGAGTTTACTCGGTGAATAACTGAGGCATACAGACTGGGAAGGTCCCAGTCTCTGATCTCTGGTCTAGATGAGTTAGCTAATCCCAGGAAGCAAAATTATAGGACCACAATTAACCTCAGAGCCGGAGATTTAGATTGGCTGAATCAGGCAGGTCCAGTCACACTCGGTGTGAATGTCAACTGAAGGCAACATCAATTGTCTCCACTGGACTCCGATAGACCCCAGCAGTCTGCAGACGCTAACTTTCAATGGGCCACACATGAATCACGGCCAATTGAGTTTGAGTTACTGGAAGGCAAAATGCATCCCAAAGGGAAAGAAAAGAAATCAAATGCTTTCAGGAAAATAGGATTGAGGAGAAAAATGGCGAGACGAAGATAAACACTCCCCCGCCCAATGAGATCTGGAATTTGCTTTTGAGCAAATGGATTAGATCTGGAGCAAAATGCCTCTTTTCAAATAAATACGTTGTGATCCCAGTGCTTTACGCTCTCTAATGAGAAAATATTAGAAAACATATGCAATGTTGATTTGGATTTCCGACAAGCAAATACAAAATGACGGCTGCTAAGTAGCAGCGATTCGTAGAATGCAAATTTGTCCCATGTTTCTTTGGCTTGGCGAGTTGCCATTCTCAACTCTGCCATCGGGGCAAATGGCAAGTTTTGGTGCTTCTTTACAGGCAGGGAGGGGAGCATGAAGGGGAAGCAACCCTTGCAGATCTTGTGCACCGCCTAGTGGCTTGATTTACACCAGAATCAACTGACTGCCCCTTTGTCAGGGCAGAATATTTTGAATTGAGAATTTTAATTTTAAATTAGCTCGGAGTTCTCTTGGTGGTCCAGCATTGAGCGGTCTATTCTTGGTTCACAGTTTATTTTTTTTTGTCATGCATATTTGGTGAATTATTGCACTCATCAAGGATATGCGTGCTGGATAAGGGAGCACTTTTCTTCCTTTGTCAACCAATGTCAGTGTCAAGTACTCGCAAGTCAGGTATAACATAGCCAGATGCAGAATAAAGCTCCCTTTCAATGCTTCAATAACATGGCACTTTCACCAGAATCAATCTTTCGGCTACCCACATCAGCTATCCTTTCACAGCCTCTATGAGTGAGATCAGCGGCAATCTCTTGCTTTGGATTGCAACACAGTAACAGCAATTTACATTGCCTTGATGCAAACTGTCTTAGCTCATTTCATTTCCTTTTAGTAGAGAGAGAAATGTTGATCGCAGTTTTCTCGCCCACAGAATATACAGTCAATTTACTTTACCGTGTATTCTGTGAAGCGCTTTGAGAACGTCTCAAAGACGTGATGAGGCGCTTCATCAAATCCAATAATTATCTATTTATATGATTTTATTGCTGGATTTGTCCAAAAAGCGGCACATGGTGAAATGAATGCAACCGCACCTAAAACTGTGACGTGTTAATTAATTTCTGATTTTAAAACCATCTTCTGATAATTAGCAATACTAACAGACTCCCCTCCCACCCCACCCCTAATACTTTTCTCAAATGGGCAAGCCAAGGAGCTGGTTGGGCTGTGCATTTGACTTCTGGATTGTGTCTTTGAACCACTAATTAGCCTTAACTAAACAAAATAAATTCAGAGTAAAGCCACACAGTCCACGCCACTTTCATGCTGCCAGATCAATTTGACACTGACTTTAAGCAGTTACAATGGTTTGAAGTGAGAAACCTGATCACTTCAACAACAACAACTTACATTTACATAGCACACTTGTCAGCCAATGATGTCTTGGAGCCCTTTGTGGAGCCCTGTAGCTCAGTGGTTAGAGTACTCACAAGCAAGAGACCTGGGTTCGATTCTAGGCAGTGCAAAACCTTGGGTAAGATTCCTTACTCCACATGCCTGATAATAATCCCTCAAAAAATAATAGAGTTGGTCATTTCAATCCACAACTGTTTGTGGGACACTGCAGTGCGCAATCGGCTGCCTTGTTTCGCCCACAAGTATACACATTACAGTATATTCTGTGAGCCGCATTGAGACGTCTAGAAGACATGATAAGGCACTATATCAAATGCAAGGATTATTATTATTTCAAGTATAAATCAGGTTCCCATTCTAAATTAGCAATACAGTAGGAAAATCTCTTAGGGAACAGCTTTAATGTTAATCGAATGCAGCTAAAATAATTATTAAAGTAAAAAAAATTTAAACAAAAATTATATACTTCTAGGTTTGCTTTTTCTTCTTTGCAATTCGTTATTTCGTTCTATAATTCAACTTTATTTGACCATTTTCTACCTGCATTTTTATTTTAACATGAAAAAAAAATGCTTTTTTTAAATGCCTTTCTTTCCTTCCAGCTTCCGCTAGCCGTTTTGAAAAAGGGCAAGCAGCTTTTTTTTTTAAAAAAGTCGTTTTTCCTTGTCTGAAAACCACCTCATTTTGTAGCCTTGAGTCTGAAGAATGAATTATCACAAGACTTATAGTGATCTCAGACCGGAAACACCTGTATGTCTTTCCCTGGACACTTATTGTCAGGCCAGCCATTCAGAACGCTCCAGTGTGAATTTCATGTTCACTTTACTGCTTATTAATATTTATATGTGTATATATATTTCCTACTTTTACGTTCAAGTAACTACTAGTAATAAAGTTTAGTTCCCTTAGGGCTCTATGAGTAAATCTTACACTTAGACTCAATCAGAGCCACACAGATTGGAATATGCTAAGGTTCAATCTCCAGTGTGTACTGAGCTGACTGATCTCACCTGGGATAGCAATTGGGATTCTGCAACTGTGCCCAGGCCCTGTGGGCTAGGCTTAAAGAAAACTCAGCCCGCGGATTCCCCGCTCCTGATTGTTAACCAGTGACCTCTGCTGGAAAGTTTATTACGTGTCGACGTTGGGTGACAACGAGATTATCTGCAATGCCCCTCATGGTCAAGGAGGCAGGCAGGGCTTACAATCTGGCTGGGCTCACTTCATGATGGAGGGCAGGCAAGACGGGCGAGACACTAGAGTGTGCCTAACCCGAGTCAGATCCTATTCAGGCACGATTTAGTGCCTTGAGGAGGGGAGTGACATTTATAAAATAAACTTTACACGTTTTTGTTTAATATAAAAAGCAATTATAAAGAAACTGACCCCGAGTAAAGGATAAATTGCCCAGAGATAAGGATCTTTCTGTTTACAGTGACATTGACATTTCTTCCGAACGATTTCCAACACTTCTATCAACACTTTTTTTCCCCCATCAGGGGATTATTTTTTGTGGGATAGGAGGGGGTGGGGAAACAATGTTCACTTTTGTAATATCATATGTCAAAACACCTGCCTCCGATAAAAGCATCTGAAGGATTTTGAAAGCTTGGGTGAAGGTTTTGTTACCTTAACTTTGTCTAAATAAAAAAAAACTATCATTGAACTGCCAGAAACCTGCCTTTACATGCTGTTGGTGTCATCACTGCTGGTGATAGCACAAAATGCTCTTTCCCTTTCATGTGAAATACCAGCAAAGCTGATTCAGAATAACATGCAGTGAATGTTAGTGGTGGCCCATTCGTACCTGCGTAGACTTGTGAGTATTTATACATCAATTACCAAGTAGTTACAGAGCACCTGTACATGGTGTTTTGCACTCAGTTGTGTAGAAAGGGAACCTGTGCACGATTGACTTCTGCGTTTCGTCCACAAAATACACAGCCAATTCACCTCACAATATACCCTGTGAAGCGCTTTGAGACATCTTGAAGTCATATTAAGGTGCTACATCAAATGCAAGGATTTCTAAAAATTATATCTTGTAACTTAAAATGACGCTTTTTTGCTGCTATCTCAAACTCAGATTTATTAGCTCAGAGAGTTTGTGTTTCTGACGCTGAAATCTTTTTCTCGTTTCATTCATTAAATGAGGTCAATTGGGTAAATTGGCTGTTTTTAGACAGGTTGACTTGACTTGAAACAGTGGTTGAATTTTATTTTGAAAGTGGTGTTCTCACCTCTCTTGAGTGCCCCCAGCGATTTTTTGTTTTTGTCTCATCTCTCTTGAGTTTTTTTTAAACAGTTCATTTTTTTTTGCTTAAAAGTAGCGTATTGCAATTGATAAGTATCACAATGTCAATCTAGTAAGTTGCCTGTCTCCACATACAGCATGTACATACACAGGTTAAACTACTCTCCTGTATTGTCAGCAATACAAATGTCAATTGTTGCAGTTTCTATCTAGAATACATTATCCAGCAGCAATAATAAGATTATATTTGTATAGTATCTTTCATGTCAGGAGGATGTCCTAAGGCGCTGGACAATCAGTGTTTCGGACTGAGCTTGGGGTTGGGATGATCAGGGGGGGTGTAGAGCGGGGGATTGGTGATCCGAGGCATGGTTGAAGAGGAGGATCTTGAGATGGGACTTGAAGGAAGCAAGGGAGGGATAGAGGTGGAGAGACTGTGGGATGGAGTTCCAGAGAATGGGGGCAGAGTGGTTGAAGGCCCACTTGTGGGGCGGGCAAGGCGAGGACAGGAAGCTGACTGGAGTCCGCTGAACGGAAGGAGGGGATTAGGAGGTTGCAGAGGTAGCGTTCAGCAAGGCCATGGAGGGCTTCGAAGTTGAGGACCAGGATCTTGAACTATATCTTCTGTGTGATACACAGAATATTGGAAAGTTATTCCGAGGGTCGTGTCACCGTTTGAATAGATTTTGAAAGCCTTCCAAATAAGACTAGTCAACATGTTTCTTGTGAAGAAAATTCCAACAAACATTACGTGAATGCAGAATTCATCTGCAATTGCTCAAAATTTCCATTGCAGCAGAAGAGAAAAGCAACGAAGGATTGTAAATAACTTTGGCCAGTATTTTAATCCTTTTCGTATGTGTCTCAGAATTTATTCTAGGTTTTTTTTTAAAAGAAGTTTTACACACAAAGTATAGCAGCACGTTATATACCCACCCAATTTAGCTGTAGGTTGGAGTGAGATTCAGCCTTACTGTATCTTAAACAGCCATACAGATGTGCATTCTTTTGTAATTGTTTTCCATCCTAATTTACTGGGATTTCTGACCTGCTCATGATTCAGCATGCAAATTTCAAGAACCCTCTAGGGCTCGAAAACACTCCATATTTTGGACCGATTTGCCGAACACGCGGATTGCTTTGTTCACCTTGTGCAGAAACCGTTTATGAGCTTTGTCCCGTTTGAAGTTTGCACATGGAAATCACATTTGCATTTAATGTCGTCCAGATTACTTCCTTTTACTTGTGTTAAACACCTCGCTCAGTAGGGGCTAATTTGATGAGGTCATGCTGTGCCCTTTGACTCTGAGATACTTTAAATGAAAGCAGCTGACAGAAAAAGTAGAGTTTTTTCTCGGGTTGTTCACAGAAATTGGATATTTGCAGATGTCTAGACAGCTTCACTAAGAATCTCAAAGGCCGTTTTAGCTGCTGATTGTGTGTGTAACTCGTGAAAATCCCAGTGGAAGTTTAGAAAGTACGAAATCATCACCCTAGATTAATCAGTTTTCACCACCTAGTCAAAATAAAGTCAACAGATCAAACAGAAAACAGCAAACAGTGCGGGCAAATCAGTAATATTATATTAGGTTGCATAAATCACTTTGCCCAAGAAATTGGTTTGTTTCCCTTTTCTTAAATCGAACCTCTGTAGCTTTTGTAGTTATTGTGTATTATGTTATATAACGTGCAAAGAATGCTTAAGTTGCCTTTATTTTCCCGTTGTCAGAAGTGCCAGCAGTTTAAAAGCTTACAAAAATACACAGAAGAGATACATCACAGGGCAGAGACAATATGGATTTGCCCCATGAGTGTTGTAAGATTTTAATGTTAGAACGCAATGCAGCTTTAATTGGATTATTAATGCCCTTCCTGCCGTGGTTGAAACCAACTTTGTACCTGAAGTCCTTGATATATGGAAGTCACATTGCTTAAATATAGCACGTTGACCTATTGAAGGTAATGAGTAGCAGATTTATAATGCATTTAAATATTGCTTTCATAGCACAGAGAGACTTTCGAGAGCTACATAGCCTCACCTGTGCTGTGTAAAACCCAACAGAAATCTTGACTTTTGAAACAACCCGCAGAAGTTATTATTGCAATAGGTTGTTTATGGAATAATTTAAAGTCGTTTATTTGCTATTGCCAAGGGCTCTGAAATTAAAGTCTTTCAAAGACTGGGGAATGGTTGGATTGCAGAAAGTTCAGACGTTTCTAGCTTGTAGCAAAAATAAAATGAAACACTGCGGTTGATGGAAATCTGAAATAAAAACAGAATCACTGGAAACTCATAGCATGTCAATCAGCATCTGAAAGCGAAAGATAGGTTAAAGTCTCGGGCTTGACCCTTCATCAGAACTCTTAACTTTTCATCTTGTATTGTTGCTTCAAAAAGAAAGACATCCTGGGAAACAGACAAGAAAATTGAGGAAACCTCAAAATATCTCTTTTCTATACACTGGGAGAAAAAAAACTAAAACTTAGCTACGACTTTGAAGTCAGAGCAAAATGCTAATGTAGATATAGGATACTAGGACCAAAAGTAGGCCATTCAGCCCCTCAAGCCCGTTCCACTATTGATTAGATAGATCGTGGCTGATTTGTACCTCAACTCCGATTAGTCATCGAACGGTTAAAGCGCGCTTGAACAGAACTAGGAAAGAACCAGGCCTATGGGAGTTTAGTGTTTTCTTTCGCATTCCTTTCATTGATTGCCAACTTGCTTCTCCTTGCAACCCATCATTTAGCTTACGTTGCTGATTAATTGTCTGTTCTTGCTGATTTACTGGCTCGATTGCGCTACTGAAATATGTTGGTCAATAACGAAGAGCTCCACCAGCTAGCCTCATGGCACAACACACGAGTATTGCTGACATAGCTACACAGAATAAAATTTCAGAATCGCTTTTCTGTCTATGCTTCCAGGAAATAGGGATTCTTTATTTGCGATCAGGTATTTTACTTTTGAAATGAAATCTGCGTTACTCCGCACCTTAGCTGCTCAAGTGTCAGAAAACATCATGTTGAGAAAAGTCATATTAATGGGTCTTGCTCTAACTGAAATTGCAAAATGAACCATTACCATAGTGTTTAAACATGTTTTTCCCCTCACGAAGAGTTATGACCAAACTTGGCCTTTTTGAAATGTTTTTCTAATTAATGTGTTTGGTATTTTGCACAATGTTTTAATGGCAAGCACTGGTGACATTATCAAGGGAACTGCTTTGGAGGAATTTCTGAACCCCAGTGTAAGAGTGATGAATTAACACACACAATTGAACCAGCATCGGTGTTAAAGCACCTTGGATTGATGACCGAGTCCCTGATGATTTTAATTCAGCTCCCTCACATGGTCAATCTCAATAATTTCTCCAAGCTAACTCCTGATTAGGTCAGTGGTACTCACTATTTGAGCAAAAATAATCAAGGAAACTGGAAGAATCACAAGAATAGGGACGTTTGAGTTCATGCAACCGATTTTTTTACATGGGCGCTCTGATGGTGAAGCTCTCATGAGATGTTTTAGCAAAGCTGTAGAACCCAAACCCCTTTAGTCAACACAAAAACTCCAGGATATCCATCTACTGTGCCTTTTTCTATCATTTCAACTATGACTATCATTTACATTTCACACAAGGCAATTCCATGGCCTCAGTTGGATTGTGATCTCTGTATTCCACAGAGTTTTCCTCCCAGCAATGGCCACAGGTAATAATAATAATAATAATAATAATAATAATAATAATAATAATCCTTGCATTTGATATAGCTCTTTATCACATTTTCTGGACGTCTCAAAGCACTTCTCAGAATATATTGTAAAGTTAATTGACTGTATATTTGTGGGCGTACCCTCATAGCTGTGACTTTACTAAATAATTGACCCACCTGTTTTATGTATATAACTGGATTGATTAGAATATCCTACCTTCTCTGAGGCATCCCCCAGCCCCACCAATAAAATCGGTTATTCGCTTCATGATTTTGTTGCACATTACTCTACGCAAATTTGCTGCCTTGTTTGCCTACACACACAAATAGTCACCATGCTTTGTGGTAACATCCTGTGGAGCACTTTATGACGTCCTGATAAGGTGCTATATCAAACGCCCGGTTTATATAATTATTCTAAAAGGATTCTCGTGTTCTCTGTTGTATTTACAGTTTAATTTAGCTAATCTTCTTAAAGTCACAGTTAAAGTCCGTGGCTTTCAGCTTTTATATCTTTGGGCCTGCATTTTTTGGAAAGAAAATGAAGCACAGCTATGTAACTTTTTTCTTATCATTCAGCTTTAAGTCACATAATTATTGCAGTCACTTATTCTTGAAGCATCTGTAGTATATCACTGTCTTTATTTTTTGAAGGTGGAGTAGCAACAGTTCTATGCCATTTTCTAAGCATGGCCTTACATAATTTAAACCAAAAACCTGTTTCAGCTCATAATTAAATGCCCTTGAGTTGGACCACAACAATCGATTAGTTTTGTTAACAACAGCCTCCCTTTGACTGCATACTTTCCCTGAATGATTAATAATTACACGGAAATGTTTTTTTCTCCCCTTTCGCTTTTTCACAATCCAGACCTTTATTTGGTTCAGGTAACTTCAAACATGTGTAACCAATAATCACTTTTTGTGGGATATTGCTGTACGTAAAAACGGTTGCCACTTAGAATACACAGTCACGACAACTTGCGGTAAATCTCGTGAAGCGCTTTGAGATGCCTTCCCGCGGTGGGAAGCACTAATATCAAATGTAAGAAGATTAAAATCATTTCATAATGCAAATGATTATCACTTTATCAACAATATAACTTGCATTCCTCTGTGCGTCTATTTAACTTATCCAGATCCAATTAAATCTTATCAACTTTACCAAACACTTGTTTGATAATGTTACTGGAGAGTACCCTTCTCAAAATTCTCTGTGGATTGTGTAAACAGCGGGTGATCCAAAATTACCCGCTGCAGAACTCCACAAATCACTGCCCCTGTTGAGATAGTATCTTGTCCATTTATCACTACCTTCTGCTTTCGAATGCCAAGTTGATTTCCAATCATCTAGCTAATTTGCCATTAATCCTCTTATCTTTTTTTAAAAGCCTCCAATGCAGAAATGGTAACAAATGGCTTCTACAAACCCAAGTGAATTATATCCATTGGTTAGCTTTTGTCCATGAGTTTAGTTACCTCCTCAAAGAATTCCAGTAGATTTGTGAGGCATAACCTATTGCATAAATACATTCTGGCTACCCCTTGTGGCCTCTCTGTTCTTTAGATTTCTATTGATAGTATCCTGTACAATGCCCTGGAACATTTTCCCCTTTGCTGGTGTTAGACTAACCAGGATATAAGGTATCTGATTCAAAGCTTGCACCTTTTTTTTCTCCCCAAATTAAAGCGATGACTATTATTACAGCGATTGATTAACCGGAAACAAAGCATCACCCAGTCACTGCACAGTTTCATGAGAAACCGAGATCATTCAAATGTTGGAATGAATGAAGAGAAAGCCATTGAGAACCAATCTACCTTTCTCCATTGTTGGTGTTTAAAACTAGCCCCATTCAGATCACTTCCATCCCTTTGCACCAATGCATAGCCTTCAATCCTTTGTTGAATCAGGACGTTGTCCATTGCTTTCTTGAATGTTTGAATCAAGTTCACTTTATCCGTGCCAAGTTGCAGCGCACTGCACATTTCAGTGACTCTTAGGTATAGCTTTTCCCTAAGTTATAGTTAGTCCATTCCTTCGGCCTTCAACCAATTTGTGATGTCTTAATTGAAGGATGCAGGATCGAATCCGTGAAGAATTCTTGACTACAGTAAGATGAGGAGGCACCTTCTGGCGCTTTCATTGCACTTGCATTTTGTATGCACATTGAATCTGTTGTGAAATGTTGCAGACTTACCCCTCTCACTATTTCAACAACAACAAATTACATTTGTACAGAGGATTTCATGCTGGGAGGATATTCCAAGGTGCTGGACAGTCAGGAGTTTGGACATGAGCTGGGGTTAGGATCAGGAGTTGAGGAGGGCAGGCAGGACAGGGATAGGAAGGTGACTAAAGTTATGTTCAAACAATAGAGGAGGGTCTTGAGATGAGCGTTGAAGTAGGCGAGGGAGAAAATAAAATCATTTGATAATGCAAATGCATTTTCTCATACTGACAATACAATGTTTCATATCCTGCTCCATTGCTTTTGGGATTGTTCAGCAAACTAGTGAGATCACCTTGTAAAGAGCAACTGTAATTCATGATAGAGCTAGATATGCATGGTTCAGAGTAGCGGGCTAGTCAATGTTGGCCGTGGGAGAGTGCCATAAGTGTCTTATTAACTAGATTTCCCATTGAACTTTGTGATTGGGTGATATTGATTTTTTGTAGAAACATTTAGTCACCAAACTTCTATTTGGCATCCCTGTTTAGCTATATATATATATGTGTGTGGATAAAAGCTAAACAGGGATGCCAAATAGAAGTTTGGTGACTAAATGTTTCTACAAAAAATATATATATAATATATTACATACATAGAGAGAGAGAGAAAGATTTTTTTCAGCAAAAACTAATTGTGTGGCACTTAATTAAATGATTTATCTTGCTCTTTGCAACAGAAGCAAATGCGGGTGATTAATATCAGAAAGTTATCTGACTGGACAAGTGGAATATTAATTATATTGTTCACGTATTATTGTTATTATTGTAAGTCTAGAATCGTTTAATAACTGCAGTATGATTAACATAAATCCAGTAAGCAATGACATCAAAGCCTGCAAGCAACAAGTTACCTGCTGGCTTTCTGCTATGACTGTTTGGTAACAATCTGAAGCATGTCTTGGTTCAATTTTCATGGCAAAACAAGCAATGCTTTGTTTAACTTATGGGCTGCCCTGTATCCTGTTCAATAATTCAATAAATATGAGTTCAATTTCCTTTCTACAGGGTCATTTTGACTTCTTGGTGGTGGAAATCCACCTACGTGTCTGTTAAAACGTGGCATGAATCCTGCTTTGCTACCCTCTGAGCCTGATAATAGGGAAACAGTGAAGAACCCCAAGGCACTGTTGAGCTCCAGTGCATTCTTGTTATTTGCAATTTTTTTGTGGCGAAGAAAAAAACAATGCCAGATTGGTGGTTCTCAAAGCTTTGCTGCAGGCAGACTTGCCAGACATGTTTTCTATCCAGACTTTCAACTTTCATTGCAAATTAATAGACTAGACTCGTGAACGAGGATGGCCATCTATATTTTTGGAGCTACAGCAATGTAAACCACTGTATTTGGGCTGTAATGATACTGTATCATACGTAATTTCAATTAGGCACAAAACCCTGATGCTATGACATAAATGTAATGGTTTACGGTTTGCAATTTTGCTCCAATCTTAAATTTGCACCAAGCCTTTGCGTATGGTACAACTCAATTTGGTTTGGGAAGAATCCACGTAGAAGTCCAATCATTTCTTCTCTTTCGAGTGTTAGTTGGTGTTGATTGTTAAACATTATTTGCCATACTTTTCAAATTCAGCCCTCGCAGAATCTGTTTTTTGTAATAGTTTAGAACTATCTACAACAATAAAATTACATTTGTGTAAATAGAGCCTTTCACGGTCGGGAGGACGTCCCAAGGTTCTGGACATTCAACAGACCATGTTATCTGGTTATTAAAATGGACACTGGCTTCATGAAAACTAGTTTGGTAAATCGTTTCTCATTTTGTGGTATTTCAGGCAAAGGGAAATGGAAATCTGGTACTCTTTCCTCCGAAAGGCTGTGGATGCTCACCTACAAATACATAAATATACAGTCAGTTCACTTTATGGTAGATTGTGTGAAGCGCTTTGAGATGCTTAGAGGGTGTGAAAAAGCATTATATCAAGTGCAAAGATTATTTATTTACTATATATTTTCAAGACTGATGGATGTGATTTGTTAGGTCAGGATATTAAGGGATACAGGGCAAGAGCGGGTGATTGGAGTTGAGGTACATGATCTTATAGGATGGTGGAACAGGCTTGAGGTGCTGAATGGCCTACCCTTGTTTCTATGATTCTACTTTTCAATGATGTACAAGCTGAGCTTTGTGAATGTTATTAAAGTCACACACATGATGTAACGTCCTGGTCTAAACAGACATGGCTTTGAATTATTAGAAAGGAGGATTTCAGTAAAGCTTGGTCACCTTCAAAATCTTTTTTTTAATGAATTCTAAATTCAAAAAGCAAAAAGAAGAGGATTAAATGGAAGGAGAAGTGAGAGCTGCAAGGTGTTTAAGGGAACCGCAATATAAATAAATGCCAAAGGATTATTTAGTAGCAACGTAAAAGCACAAGAGAAATACAATGCAGTCTAAATCGTAACACGTGGCCACTGGCTTTGTAACATACCTATGACCACCCACTGTACAGGAACTTCACACATACAGACCTGAGGGACTTTGACAATGCCTAAAAGCATACTGATCTGCTTAAGTGTTGAGTGATGCATCCATTTCTCCAGCCTTGTTGAAAACGGTGGAGGTTTCCACTTGTGAGGTACCAGGGAATATAGGATTAGTACAGATAAGCTGCATTAGGAATGGAAACTAGATTCTAAATATATTATAGCCATGTTCAATGGAGAAAGTAGGGGAGGAAATGAATTCTAGTTCAAATGAACATGTATGATGGACGAATATGCTGTGCAAGCAAAATGCAAGCGGAATATATCTGCATTTGTAATGAAATTATATCGACATTTTTCTGTTTCACCGGATTCATTACTTTCTGAAACTGAAACCTCATTAAAAAGCTGGTCAGTTTCGCAACCCGAAAAAAAAGTCTACTCTAATTGCACTACTGCTTCAGAGATTCTCAATAAAGGCTTTTCCTCACAGTCATTATTTCTGATTTGCATATGCGCATTACGTTGAATTAGTATAATCATACTTTTTCATAATGGCATAATAATTATAATTTCCACGTTTCACAAATATAGGACTCACGGTTTTAAATTGTCGGGGAAAGTCTATTTTCTAATTAACTTGTTATAGGCTAATTAGGTACAATTACCATACTTAATTAATACATTAACCCTTTTAGCATAATTATTATCTGCTGTCCAAGTTTTGTACGGTAACGACTCCATTTTTGAGTTATTCATGAAATTATGAAAATGTTTATGGAGATGGGGTTGATGATATTTCCACCACACAGTGAAACTTGTTATGCAAAGACAGGTCTCCCACCCGATCCATCGGTGGCCGGATTTTCAGCCTCTCTGCCCTCCACTCTTTGGAACTCCATCCCGCAATCCCTTTGTCTTGCACCCTCTCTTGCCTCCTTCAAGGCTCGATTCAGACCCTCTTTTCAACCATGTCTTCAGCCACCCCCCTACCCTCTCTGCTCTCCCTCATCCCTCAACCCTGCCTCCCCCACGCTCGGGTACTGATCTCTGACTGTTTAACGCCTCCGGGACGTCCTCCCAATGTGAAAGGCGCTCTACAAATGTAATTTTGTGGTTGTTGTTGTTGTTAGTCTGAGGTTCCAAATGAAAGGATCAGTCAGGCCAAACCTTGACTGTGTTAAAGGCAACCAACAACAAACAACAAAATGACACTTGTACAGTATAGCAGTGTGTTAGTCTAGCCAGTTTGCAACAAATATGGTAATGCGATCTCGGCAAAATGCTGCATTTTACTATGAGTAATGTTTCACTCTCAACTGCCCAACACCACGCCACACACGCTAGCGAATGCGCAGCATAAATACAGCATAAATCACCCGTAAGATCTCGAGCCCACTTAGTCATTCACCCTATTCGTCACGGTCACCTTGGCCAGCAAGAATTTCTTCTTTCTCCTTCCCCACACGCGCAGAGAACAGATTATTACAAACCAATTTTTTTTTAAAAAAAGGACACGCTCGGCCAAAGTTGCCGAGGAGAAAACTCTCTTTTTCACATCCTGTATATCTCTATTCTTCTCGCTGAACACTCCGAGACATGTTTCAAAGCAGGCAGCTGCCAGATCACAGCACATTTATCTGTCTCCCTGCCAAGCTCGCTGCCAAATGTCACAAATTTCTTGGTCGTGTGGGACTTGTATTCCCCAAAAAAACCAATGTTAAACTGTGTGAGCCTCCTTAGGGCCAATTTGCCAGAGCTCAGAGTACTAATGGAAACGGAGGAACTTGAAGCCGCGCCGTATTTTTCTGAATCCATGTCAACACGTCAGGTTTCTCTCGAAAGGCCATCGGAGGTGAAATTTAGATGAATGCTCTTTGGCAATTGAATGCAGGACCCATCTGAAATCACCCGCCGCATTTATATTGCAATATTGTATGAAATAAAACCAAAAAACCTGGAGAGTGAATTAAAAGCAGTAATTCTACCTCAAGGTTCAGATGATGTTCCAAAACCTTTGAGCTCTGGTTTCGCAGTTTTTTTTTAATATGTTGATGGAAATATTAGATTCTAACTCACTGTTGCTATCCAGTAGAATGCATTTGCTAGCCATGCCTACATATGACCTCGTGTTGCTAAGTGTAGAGATATTGATGATGGCAGGGGTGTAGAATAGGTCTGTCAGTTTGGCTTGTGGTAACACTTTCACCTCTGGGCTTGAAGGTTATCGGTTCAAGTCCCTACCTGGGGCTTGCAGTCCAGCCTGACACTCCAGTGCAACATTGTGCCATTGTAAGATGTGAAGTTCGTGGTTAGACGAACCAGTTAAATCAAATCCTGTTCAAATGGACTTGAAAGATCCCGCAACGCTATTTTGAAAAGTAAAAGATGTTTCTCCTGTCTTGGTGAAAAATCCTCCAGATTAATTGATTGCTCACCTCGTGGCTGCGTTAGGCCTTGTTGCACAAATGACTGTCACATTTGCTTACACAAACAGGTCACTACATTAGGCAACAATTACTTGCATAGCGCTCCAGGGATGTTTCAATGGGATAAGAGAGACAAGCAAGAAAATCAGTTGACTGATGAGCTTGTGTCAATAATCACATTGTAGTTTGGATCTGGAAGGACAGAACCTTTGTTGTAAATCCACGTGCCAAATGGCGGTAGTATAAGAGATCTTAATAGGAAATAGGACAATGTGCTTTTCATATTCAGCTGTTTTTAATCAATGGAAGCAATGCAAGTAACAGAGAGCATAGACGTCTGTATGTCTGACAGAGAGCATTGATAGTGGAGTATATTAACACGGGTAACATGCTTAGCCTCAAAGAGGCAGACAATACCCATAGAAATGCGTTCTAATGAAAAGAACGCTGATGCAGAGATGATATAGGACAACGGTGGATAAAGTCCTAATAGGCACATCTTGGCTTTCAGCGTGAGACCTGTGTTAGAATCCAGGCAGGTCAGGGCGAAAACTTGGGCAAGTTTCCTTACTCCACACACATGCCTGATAATAATCCTTCCAAAAAAACACAATAATAAAAATTGGCCATTTCAATCCATGATTGTGTGTGGAACACTGCTGTGTGCAATTGGCTGCCCATTTCGCCCACAAATATACAGTCAATTCACTTTACAGTATATTCTGTGAAGCGCTTTGAGACATTGATAAGATGTGAAAAGCGCTATATCAAATGCAAGGATTATTATTAATATAAACAAAATATTCAACTAAAGTTTAATCACCTGAAAAGAAAGAGCGACACAGACCTGTGGCTAAACCTGATGTTGTGCTATTTATGAACCTGTCGAAAGGTTAAATTAAATTAACACTAAAATTGACACGAGCTCCAGTCTTCCTTTCGAATTCTCTTGGAAAGCTGCTATGTAAACATCGGAAGAGATCTATCTGAATGTGCTTGTATGAACCTCCTATTTTGACACATGGGGAGTGAGTGTGTCATGTTCAGTCCTCTTCAATTATACAGCAGATGCTCAGAATAATTACATACGGCAGAAACCAATGTGAGGTATTTAGCCTACTTCAGGCCTTTTTTTTCCCCCCACCCTCCTCAAAATAAATGGAAATTTCTATTCTGAAAGTACAGGATTGAATTATTTTCCTCTCGGATTATCAGGTTACATCAGCGGAGTCCGCAGTGAAGCAAACAACCAGCGTGTAAGGCCTTCAGACCACAGGCTAAGATTGTAATTTTGATTTAGGCAGAATTAAATATTCCTCAGATTTTCCACGGTGCGGTTTAAGTCAGATTGATTCCATATTATTCATTTCATTAGGAAAAGAGCTTTATATTTCTCTCTCCCTGGCTTTTCAGTAGCCGAGGCTTCCCGTTTGTTTATTTTTCTTCTTTTCCTCCCCCTCTCCACCCCCCCCCCCCACCGACCCCCCACCCCCCCCCCCCCCCCCAACCCTTAACCGCCACAATTACCATTCCTCATCACGGTGCTGAGTACCTCAAGCTAAGGTCTATTTTACTTACACAACCCCAGGCAGCAGTTCCAGTTTGATATTACACCTTACCCCATCTTCAACACATCTCAAAGCGCTTCACAGAATATACTGTAATGTGAATTGACTAAATTTTGTGGGTGAAACACAAAACGGCAGCCAATTGCACACAGCAGTGTCCGACAAACAGTCTTGGATTGAGTGACCAAACTATTATTATTCTCATTATTTTTTTGAAGGGATTATTACCTCCGGAAAAGCAATCCACCAACCAGCTACTTACTGCTAGGTGAAGAGTAGCGAGTGGAAAAAGGAAACTTGCCCAATGTTTTGCCTGCCTGGGAATCGAACCCAGGTCCTCTCGCTTGCGAGCCAAGTGCTCTTACCAATGAGCTACGGGTCTCCACTCTGATGAGCTTGATGTATATGTTCTTCACAGATGAGCCTGTTGTGTGATGGTAGAAGTAATGGACGGTGATTAGTGACATAACGCCTGTCCAATTGTTCTTCTCCTGGTGGTAGGCCTGTTGCGCTTTGCTTCATTGGCTTCTTGGGTTAGTTTGGAAACATTTCAGGGATTCAAACTGGACCTTCGCAGTCTGTGTAACTCAATACCAGGGCACACAGTGCATGTTACCTCTCTCTCTCCACCCCCTCCCTCACCCTTGCCTTCAGTGCTCTCAGTCGGTGTGAGAGATCAATTTGTGGGTGTTCATGCATCTTTATCACAGTCATTGCACTTCGCAGTAAATCCCGTGAAGCGCTTAGAGATGTTCTCCCAGCATGAAATCCGCTATGATAATAATTATCCTTGCATTCGATATAGTTTCTTTCAAGGTCGTTGAGACGTTTCAAAGTGATTCACAGAATATATTATAAAGTGGCTTGACTGTGTATTTTTATGGACGAAAGGCAGCAGCCAATTCTGCATGTCAAATTCAAAGATTAATATGACTCCATTATTATTATTATTTATCAGTCGTATCATAGAATGTTATAGCTCCGTAGAAACAGGCTGTTTGATCCATCCGGTATTAAAATTTAAGATGCTCAGAATTTGGGAAAATTCTTCAATTCACACTTTTCATTTCAATTAAAAATTTTCCGCAATTCTGCGCAACGGTAGATTTGAAGAAGAAACTTTCTCCCAGGCTAAGACTCCGGGGAAATTCCAGGCGTCCTATTCTGTATTCTAATCAAGTTGACTGTGTTGTTACTTATTGGTGATGATTCACCAATTGACACGGCAAGTTTGTTTGCAGTTGAAATAGATGTCTCTCTCTCCGCGCAAGACTTTAACACTCAATGTTTTGCATGAATCTTTTCTAATAATAATAATAATCCATGCGTTTGATATAGCGCTTTTCACATCTTATCAACATCCCAAAGCGCTTCATAGAATATACTGTAAAGTGAATTGGCTGTATATTTGTGGGCGAATCACGGCAGCCAATTACGCACAGCAGTGTCCCACAAACAGTCGCGGCTTGAAAATGACCAATTTTATTATTGTGTTTTTTTGGGGGGAGGGATTATTATTAGGCGTGTGGAGTAAGGAAACTTGCCCAAGGCTTCACCCTGACCTGCCTGGATTTGAACACAGGTCTCCCCAGCTTGCAAGACAAGTGCTCTAACCGCTAAGCCACAGGAGCTCTTTTAAGGCAAGGAATGGTTGCAAAGGCCTTTGAGATAAAAAGGGCCATGTCTGTTCTGCACCTTTTTCCTTTCATCGCGAGCATGTTTTACAATTGGATCCCCCAAAAAATAGCATCAGCCTCAGCGTGTTGGTTCAAACCAATGTGTGCCTGCTGCACAATTTCTGCAAAACATCTGCCACATCTGGCCCTGTTTTATACTTGTGAGACGGCAGCCTTAATTAACATAGCATGCAGCTGGTAGTTTGGGTTGTACCATTTCACAAGTATAAATTATTTATCGCACCCATAAATTTCAACAAGCACATTATTCAAAGATGGTTATTCATAGCAACTTATTCATAGTGATATAATTGTCCTGACAAGATTTAGCTTACAAAATGTTGGCACTCTGCAATGCATGAAAGGGCCATTGATTTATCACTCAATTATTTACAAAGTAATATTTTAAATTCCATTACATTGTTCGTGTAACATTAAATTCCAAAAGCCCACAGGTTTGTTGTTTGCCTCGCACAGTGCTTTTTGTTGAGTCAAATTGAGTCATTACTGCAGCATGAGTTATGTAACTGAGGATGTTCAGGCATAGTGGACTGCCTGCAAGATACGTGTCTAACCAATGCCTCTCCTGGTTTGGTTGCCACAGATAAGATTAGAAATCTGAGATTCAGGGCAGAGATCCCCGTACTTCACAATGTATTCTGTGAAACACTTTGAGCCGTGTCGAAGATGTGATAAGGCATTATATTTTTTGAAAAAGTGCATTTTTGATAAGATGATATAATGTAGCCTTTTTTTTGGAGACGGTTTTCAGTCAATCACAAAACCCTGGAACTCCATGCCTAATGCTCGCGCAGTAAGCAGTGTCTGCGTAGAGTTTTGAGGAGGCAAGACAGGCATGGTCCCAATAATCCAAGTCAGACTTGGAAGCGTAGCTGTGTCCCCAGTCCTGCAAGCCAAAGTCCCGATGGGTAAAGATCAGCAATCAGAAGCCAGACAGAAATTTTCCCAGAAGATTTTTTTTTCCTTTTGATAGACCACTTGGCTCAGCTTGATCCCAGTTCACAGCATTCTCTGACAGAGTTTGCTGGTGCTGATCTCTGCTGAGATGAATGGAGCAGCCTCTCTCGTGTGCCAAGAGACCTAAAATTGCCTGGTCTCCAATGGCTGGAAAAACAACATTAAGACGAGGCATGGGTCCCACAATAGAGAAGACTATTTTACACTCTGTGCGCTTTACCCTGTAAGTCCCTCCTCCCCTTACACTTTCCTTCACCTTTAATTGATTTAACTTTTGACTCAAACTAAAACTGGGAGCGTAGCAGCTGATGTAAGTGGCAGCATATTACAACTCTCTCGCAACATAACCGCTGGAGTCTCAACCTATCGTGTAACAAGCTGAACCGTATTGTATTCATTTCTGCTTTATTTTTTAATCTTTGTGTTTATTTTTCTTGCAGTTCATGAGGTTATTCGTTTTATAGTGTGTATCTTTAATGTAATATATGGCAAGCTCTCCAGTGGTAGATAGTCCCCTTGGGCTTAATTGTGGGACCACTATTGTGGTTAGTTTTCTCTTATATTTTCCTCTGGCTGTTTGCTATTGTTAGTAATATTTCTAAAAGTGTTTTTCTTCTCTTCCCCCCCCCCCCCCTCTGCATATTACATCACGTAGTGACTTCTAAGGAGAAACACGGCTTTGGAGGCAAAGACAGCAGTCAATCTGCGCACAGAAATGGCTCTTAAAAATATAAAATCATCAATTGTAAGACAAAATGGTCGTAACGTAAAAGGCTAAGTAAGGCTAGATGGAATTTTGATCTCCGGAATTGATAAGGACGCAGTATACTGTAAACACAAAAAGCAATATAAATACAAAAAGACAGCTCGACGAACAGTGATGTTCGATACTGTGAACAAATATTTTTTCTCTCGCGTTTTTTTATGACTCGAGCGAACTTTATTTCATTACATGCTTGTGGGCAAGGCTATCCTTCCCATCTCCCTTCCGGAGATTGCTGCTCTGACACTTCCTGGCACATCTCAGTGAGGTGGTCTCCAGGGATCAATCCCAGTCGGCTTCTTCGCAGCTATTTCCTGGAAAGCTGTTTTCTTTCCTCATAAACTCACGGTGCACAATGCTGAAGCCTATCAGGGTGCACTTTACATTGACAACGCAGGAGAATAACATGCTCTCTGGGGAGCCTCAGCAGTCTCTGTATATCTCTATCATTGAAATATTGATGTGTTACTCTAAAGAGACACTGGGGCCTAATTTGCAATATTTGCAATGTCCGGTTTGAGAAACGCACAGCTGGTAAACCACCAATCATTTACACATGGTGCATAATAGAGCCCCTAAAATAAACACACAGATCAGGTACTGTATTTAACAGATTCACTAGTATTCCCCCAAGCAATGGGCTGGAGTGTCAAGTCAGCCTGTTGGCTCAAAGTACCGATTTGAGGCTTGAATTCCCAACCTTCGTGACTCAGAGATAAGGGTTGGTCCTGCCAACTTAACCAACCACGGAAATAAAATTCTCAGAACCTCGCCGAGAGCTCAAGTTAAGTCCCTTCCTTGTAGTGAGATTTAAAATAATTTTAAAAATCAATGTCTTTCCCTTTTCTGTTATCTTGACGGAGTATAAATGTACTGAATTATTTATTCTATGTATTAGCGCTTTTCTGAGCGAGGCTTTTTTCTAATGCTCTTGTGTTTTCTTAATAGTTAGGTTAAGATGCCAATGAATTCTAATTAGATTGGTCCTGTGGTTCGTTGGCTGTTTACTTTCCTGCTTTTATATTGCAGCAGTTAAAGAAAATAGATCAAACCAAATATTGTCTTAGGTCCTGGCTGATACAGTGTTTTTGTACTCAGAGGATTGGACACTCACAGTCCTGAGGGTAAGGATAACAGCCCATCAAACTTGACCAAAATTAATATTTTTAAAGTATTAGTTAAATGCGAAGTTTAAAGAGAGCACTGTATGCACTTATAAGCCCCCCGGATCTTAACCATTTCTTTTTAATTTGTGTGTTATTATGATAGAACCCTTTGAAATAAGTTTAATGTAACTCATAGCAAAATCTTCTGTGGCCCTATTGGGCTCAGAGGTATTTGTTTAAACAATGGCGGTGACGTGATTTCTTTGTTGGTTTGACACATGGTGTACATGTTAGTGCAGTGCAGGGATCATGGGAACCTTTCCATTGCCCACATCCTCTGAATATTAATACCGGAGCATTTCACATGCGCTTGTACCGTAAAGCTGTGACCCAACGAGCGAGCCTCATCCAAACACAAATGGGAGCAATGCGCTTGCTTGCCCTTTAGGTCCAACTCAGATGACCACATCATATCAATTCTACGCGGACACACACACACACAGCCCCACACACATCACACACCATACACACACACACACCACACACACAGACCAGCAGTCCAGGTAAATCTCTGGATAAATTGGCCATTCACTTCACGGCAGTTTGTGGGAGCTTCCTGCGCTCAAATTGACTGCCGCGTTTGCTGACAAACACACAGTCATTTCACTTGATAGGAATTACCCTATAAGTAGTTTTTAGATGTTTGGCTTTCTGGATGCTATGTCGAGCACATGGATTCAAGCTCAGCTCCTTGTTCCACAGTTTAATATGTCTAACATTCCCTTACGCAACAGTGTACAGCTGCATTGTATTAGAGAATTGGGCTGGATAAATGAAACAACTAATCTGGTTTCGATGTATCCCAGAATTGTTCTGTGTTTCTTACCAGCTTCGATATTGTTTCTGCTCCTTTTGAAGTGTGTGTGAGTGTGTGCATGTGAGTGTGCATGTGTCCGTATGTGTGTATGTGTGTTTGCGCATGCAATAAGTGAAGAGATCGCCATCTTGGCTTTTGCTGTGTACTTCAGTTGCAAATGGGCTTGAGGTTTCGGAGGAGAGTGGCATTTCTGCTTTAATGTTCTGTTTTTCTTGCAGTCGGCTTAACCTCTCGAGGTGTCTATGTGTGGGAGGCAGCCGTGTTTGAAGTTATTGGCAATGAAAGGATATGATATAATGATTGAAGGGACATTTCTGTCGTGTGACAGAAGTAATCCCACTTGCAGATTCTCTCATAGACACTATATCACAGGCATCTAAAGTGGTCTGAATTGCAAGGCTCCTTTTAATGGGACTTCTTAGAATTCACAAGAGCTTCCGATGAAGAAGGACCTTTGGCCCATTTGATCTCAGCCATCCAGAACGCACACCCATCTGTCCTTCAATTACAGCAGCAAGCTAATATTTACATGGTTCCTGGCCTCACACTTTCTGGTAACCCAGATTGTTGCCCTTTGTAACATTGAGAGGTCTCAAAGACATGTTAAGGCGCTTTATCAAATGGAAGGATTATTATTGTTGCAGCCAATGCAATGAAAGTTTGGGATCATCTAACTCAACCTAGACGAGTGGTCAAACCTGACAACCTCCGGATCTGTATCACTGTGTTTCGAACTAGGCCAATGTTAATAATCCTTGCATTCGATGTCACACCTTATTACATAGCAAACGTCTCAAAGCACTTCACAGAGTTTTCTGTGAAATGTAGTGACTACGTATTTGTAGACGAACACCGCAGCTAACTTGCACACAGCAAAGACCCACAAAGAGCCGTGGAAGTGAGTTCCATTTAAACAAATCCGGTTGTACAATTCTGGAAACCCTGCGCATAAAAATATTAATATTAATAATATTAAAATAATAATAATCCTTGCATTTGATATAGCGTTTTTGACATCTTCTAGACGTCTCAAAGCGTTTCATGGAATATACTGCAAAGTGAACTGACTGAACATTTGTGCAAAATTGTGGCAGCCAATTGCGCACAGCAGTGTTCCACAAACAGTCGTGGATTGAAATGACCAATTCATCACTTTTTTTGGGTGGTGGGGGTGGTGGATTATTATTAGGCGTGTGGAGATATACACTGTGTATAATGAACAACTAAATCTCATCATTTTGGTACCAAAATTCCTGGCCACATTTTCTCTCCAGAGTCAAAGGTGCATATTTTAGGGCTTAAATTTGTTTGAATTGTGCATGTTTGAGCAGAAATCCAATTTTTGCCTGTCTACATATTATAGACTATTTAAAAAAAAATCAGCTGCTTATTACTAGCAGTGAATTAGAGTAGAATAGTCATTTTCTCCACTATTTTCATTTGATAATAATTTAGTTTGTCAGAGAATATGTTAATAAGAAAGGAGGTTAATTTGTTACCTATGATCCTGTGCATAATCATCTGTAATCAGCAGTGTAAAATGTTTAACAGAAAAGGAGTGTTTTGCATAAACACAGCTTGGGATTTGGGAAGCTATTTGGGAGTGAAAGAGAGAGCGAGTAACGGAGGGAGAACTAGATTGGGGAAAACATTTCATTTCGTGTCTCTAGAATTTCTGCATAACGACACAATATGCTTCTTTGTTATTCATTTTGAAATAACGTTGAATCCTAGAACGTGTCTGCGTGTCAAATTTTCATCTTTAAATCCTGAATAGTGCAGTAACTTCCAAATTTAGGTGGTTCGACAACAGTCTACATGGTGAATTATTTAAAGGCTACTTAATTCTCTTCAAACCTAGATTTTTATATGTGTTCCTTAATTAAAGATTGCACAGTATCATAGGCCATCCATAATTAACATCCGGTTGTGATTCAGAAAATTGGGTTCAAACCCCACAACAGGACTTTGAATTCACAGTCTAGCCTAACACCCCAATGCCAGTACTGGGGAATGCTCCATTGTCAGAGGTGTCGTCCTTCGGATAATAATAATAATCCTTCAATTTGATATAGCGCTTTTCACATCTTATCGACGTCTCAAAGCGCTTCACAGAATATACTGTAAAGTGAATTGACTGTATATTGGTGGGAGAAACGTGGCAGCCAATTGCGCACAGCAGCGTCCCACAAACAGTCATGGATTGAAATGATCAATTTTATTATTGTGTTTATTTTGGAGGGATTATTATTAGGCGCTTGTGTGTGAGTAAGGAAATTTGCCCAAGGTTTCGCCCTGACCTGCCTGGATTCGAACACAGGTCTCACACTTGTAAGACGAGTGCTCTAACCATGGAGAACTCCTATGAGACGTTAAACCAAGATAAGATAGTAAACCAAGGTCCCATCCATACCTGTTCAGGTGGATGTTAAAGATCCCATAGCACTATTTGAAAAAGGAAATGGAATTTCTCTCGCTCTCTCTCTCTCCCGGTGTCCGGGCCAACAATCCCCCTGAGAAAATGAGTTATTCGCCTCATGGCCTCCTACAACAACAAACATTCACTTCACTTGACAGTAATAACCTGTGAAGCACTTTGAGATGTTTCACGATAAGGTGCCATAAAACTGCAAGTTCTTCTGCTCTACGCACAGTTTGAAAGCAAAGTTTATTTTTGTTTGAGTGCTATTCAAATGAAGATCACAGCGTTCTGATGAAGTCCTCCCCCAAATGAAGTCCCATCAGGTTTAAAAACAACGGAGGAATTAAGATTGATGTGGTTGCTCTCGCCCAACTGGATCACTGACTCAGGAAGTACCTGCAGTACTGATGAGAGTCAGAAGGAAAACAATGCAGAGACAGACACAGCGATAGATTGCTGAAGGAGTTGACATGGGAAGCGTACGACAAGAGGAAAACACAAGGAGATGAAGGGGCAGAAGGAGAAACAAGAACACAAATAAAAATCCTCAGGTCAGGAAGTGGTAGAAACTAGGATGGTAGAAAAAGAGGACCTTCTCCAAAATGTTTTTTTGAATTAAGGTCAGCAGTAGTACATTAGCAAGCGTTTTGCCCACAAAACATACAGTCAATTTACTTCACAGCGTATTCTGTGAAGCGCTTTGAGACGTCAAGAAGATGTGATCAGGAGCGTTATTAAATGCAAGGATTATGATTATTATTGGTTCTCTGAATCTAAAGATCCAGCAACACTACCCTGCGTGAGGAGCGCTATGTAAATGCAAGTTGTTGTTGTTGAGTCTTCTATGCTCCCTGTTCTTAACAAGGTTCAGAAATCAAACGGCTCATTCTTTGGGACAGTAACACGATAGATTTGTACAGTAAGTAGAATCTGAAAAGAACTACAAGCACACGTGAGCGAGTCAGTGAAAAAACATTTTAATCAATGGGAAATTTGAGTAACTTTATAAAGGGCACGGGGACATCAAGATACTGTGTGTTCTTGGTCATAAATAAATAATCCTTGCATTTAATCCAGCACTTTTCACATCTTCTAGACGTCTCACAATATACTGTAAAGTGAACTGGCATTATTTTTGTGGGTGAAATGCGGCAGCAAACTATGCACAGCAGTATCCCACAAACAGTCATGGATTGAAGTGACCAATTTTTTTTTGAGGGATTATTATCAGGCGTGTGGAGTAAGGAAACTTGCCCACGGTTTTGCCCTGACCTGGAATTGAACCCGGGTCTCTTGCTTGCAAGACGAGTGCTGTAACCACTGAGCTACAGGTTACTGCAGAATGCATTTTGAAACCTCCTAATGCACATTGTTGCTTTGGGATTTGAGTGAACATACACACGGGAGAAGGCTGTTTGGCCCTGTGAGCCAATTGCGCACAGACCATCCCACAGCAACATTTCCACTATTACCAAATCGCCCTAATCTCACTTTGCTGTCTTTTCACCATAACCTCCAATATTGCTTCTCCTCAAGTGTCTATCCATTTCTTTCTTGAACCAAAATAAATAAATAATGGTAAAATAATAATAATTTGCTCACTTAATCCGCAACTTTTTGTGGGACCGCGCTGTGGGCAATTGGCTGCTGCATTTCCACCCCAAAATTTGGATTTGATATAATACTTTTTCACATCTTCAAGACGTCTCAAAGTGCTTCACAGAATATACTGTAAAGTAAATTAACTGTATATTTGTGGGCGAAACGCAGCAGCCAATTGCGCGCAGCAGGATCCCACAACGAATGTGCATTGAAGTGACCAATTTATTATTGTTTTTTTCTTGAGGGATTTTTATCTCTGGAAAAGCAATCCACCAATCGACCACCAACCGGGTTCCTATTTACTGCTAGGTAAACAGAGGCCTGTGTGTGGACTAAGGAAACTTGCCCAAAATTTCAGCCTGCTGGTAATCGAACCAGGGTCTCTCGCTTGCAAAGGGAGGGCTCTAACTACTGAGCCACAAGACTACAAATTAGCCTTTATCTCAAGGGGTTGGAATATAAAGGAGAAGAAATATTGCTTCAACTATATAGAGCGTTGGTCAGGTCACATTTAGTTTTGGGCACCCCACCTCAGGAAGGATATATTGTCTTTGGTGAGGGTGTCGTGCAGATTCACAAGAATTATACCAGAGTTTAAAAGCTTGAATTGCAAGGACAGGTCGTATAAACGTGGTCTCTATTCCCTTGAGGTCAGAAGGTTGACCGCTGATCTGATTGAGGTGTTCAACATAACGTAAGCATTCAATAGAGTAACGACAGATAAACTATTTCCTCTGGTGGGGAATCCAGAGCGGTGGGGTGGGGTGGGGTGGGGTGGGGTGGGGTGGGGTGAGAGCCTGGCCGTTTAGAAGTGAAATCTGGCATGTGGAGTAAAGAAACTTGCCCAAGGTTTCACCCTGCCGGGAATTGAACCCAGGTTTTTCGCTTGCGAGGCGAGTGTTCTAACCACTGAGCTACAGGACTCCATAAATAACCTGTGAAAGTGCTTTGAGATGTCTCAACAACACGATTGTTACTATTATTTTCATCGCACTCTATTAGTTGATTGGCTCACTAGAAATATTGTGATCAATAAAGATCATTTATTAGAATCCAGGAACAACAACATTTTGTTTGGAATAATACACTGCTCACTCTGTAGCCCGAACACAAAAGCTCACTGATATAAGATTGAAAGAAAACTTGCTTCAAAACTATCGTTTTGATCATACCGTTAAGTAATCGGAAACACATTTTGGCTTATTTTAATTCATTTCTAAAAAAAAATCCTTCTTTTGGAAAAAGAAATGAGACAAAACGTTAGTTAACCAGACAATGTTTAGCCTCATGGCTTATTAGTTCCTTAGTCATTCTTTAAACGGTGGCTGGTAATGAATTATGAAACAATAATTTGAAAAAAAATCCTTAAGACTTTTATTAATTCATGAAAGGAAATTGGTCTGAAAATTATATTTAAATTTGGTTAACTCTTAATGAAGATGATGCGTGGCTGCCGTGTGCTTTGGGATTTACAATAGTAAATCCCAGGTATCGAGGCTAGATTTTGCCTACCTGAAACTCATTATTAATTAATTATTTTTTAATATAGGCTGGATTTACTCATTTGGAAAACGTAGAATTATCCCCCTATTGATGTTGATCCATAACGCAGGTGGCTTGAATTTCACTCACCGAGAGGTTTAATCTTGTGCATTTGTGCAGAGTTAATCAAATCTTCGTTAACAGATCCGAAGGATCCAGGTATCAGTGCACACATTTGGGTCTTTATTCTAATCAAATTACCTCGACGCAAGATAAGTCAATACCGCTCTCCTCGCTGCGTCAGACCTAGATTTACCCCCACGCCTCGCAATCCCTTTTTCTGTTTTTAATAACAGGCAACCGCTCGCTCGTATGTTTTCGCACATTAAAGCAGAAATCGGAATGGTAACTGAATAATTAAAGAGTTGTCTGCGGCAATGGCTGAATCTTTTGATCATGTCACTGCCAGGGAAATGTGACCACAGCTGTGCTTTTTTTAAAAAAAAAGTGCTTTGTGCAATGTTTTTGCTGCGTGCTGGAAAAACAATACTTGTCTCTGTTCACTCCTGACCTTGCTGTAGGCAGAACAGTGTTACCAGCTGCACTGGTTAGTGTGGGCACCTTTTTTCAAAAAAAAATATTGTCTGACAAGGGATGCAGCACATTTCATACGAGCTTGCGTTCCTACAGGTGTGAACAACCCTTGGACGTGTGTGTATGTGTGTGTGCCATGCAATGTTTATTTATATAACTTCCCCAGCAATTTGACTTGTCCAATTTTTGTGATGCTGCTTGTACCAACCCTGTGACATTCCATTCATTTTCCTCCATTTCACTGACTCTTCCTTGCCGTTGTTTCACCAAATAGATTATAAAGATTTGATTTTGTCCTTAGCTTCCTTCCCCCACTTTTTTTTCTCTCTCTCCTTCTTCCTGTCTGTCATGACCTTTCCTTTAAGAAGAGAAACTCGTTCAGTCTAGTTTCAGCAAATAGTTATTGAGTTCCATGCCACCTGCTGAAGGTAGTTGAGAAATTAGCTTTTCCTGAAATTACACTGACCAGTGACCTCTCCCAACTACTCAGGGGCTTTGGGAGGCAGCCCCAGCTCTCTGTGTGGCCCCGTTGTGTGACTGCTCAGTTAGGATACTGATGTTCATGAAATCTCTTAATTATCGCTTGTCAGTTTTACTTAGTAAGCCTGAATTAAATAGAACCGGACTGTATAATTTTTTTTCCCCCACTGGCTTTTATTTTTTTTAGTCCGTCTTGTCATTTAGCTAAAGCAGAAGTGTTACCTACTTTCTCTGGTTTCTTTGTTCTGAAAGGAGAGACAAGATGAAGAAAAACCTTCGAAATATGCACCACCTACCACACAAGCTCCAGGGTCAAAGATCACCTCTGGAAGCTCAGGATTAGGAAGAGGTAAAATTATATTTTTATCCTTAAGCTTTGATTCCTCAACCTCACGGTGGCTTTTTTTTTCAATGTGTTTCATTGGGTCTGTGTGTCCTGTGAACAGGTGTCAGCCCTCAAGCATGTTCTCCGAGGCTGCTAGTCTGCTCGGCAACTTGTGGATGGCATCAAGTACTCTAGCCTTGAACACATCCAAATTGGGTCAGGAGAGAGAGAGAGCAAGACAGACAGACAGAGGGGGAGAGAGAGAGAGTTCTCAAAGGTCTTCTCTGGTTCTTTTCCTTCAAGGCCGGTTGAAATGAAAACTTGAAATCAATGTCAGTTATCAAAGGGAAAAGTTAAACCGTACAAACGTATCAACAACCTCTCGACTTGGTGGGGTTGGTGGGGGGATGGGGCTAAATATGAAGTCCCCTCTGTATCAGATTCCACCGCAGTCTGAGATGGGGAGGGAACTGTTTCAGAAATTTGCAATACAAAGCAGAAATTGAGAGCGCATCCCAAAAAAATCTGAAGTAACACAACTCGATTCCGTCTCAGTTGTCACATCTGCTCTATTTAATTTAATTTCATTTTGAAACTCGACTCGCAACCAATGGGGGCGAAGGGATCACAAACAAAGGGTAGCTGATAATATTTCATATTTCACCCTGTCAAGGAAATTAACAGCTGCACATTGGGGTTAAGTAGTCACACTAAAAGCTGATTTGTACGAAATATGGTGTACGGTACAATGAAAATAATGTTCCTATTCCAGTAGCGCCAATGTATAGGTAGGATTAGCAGTACAGCTTTTGTCTGTGATAGGTAGCTCTTAAGCAGGAGGTGAAGATGTGACTTCAATAAGGTAGTGAAAATAGCACTTTGGCATTAGCTGTCTCATTATTTACTGATCTTAAGCCAGTCTATTACTTTGACATAAGGTTAGTATTCAGTCATTCAGCTAGTCTGACACTAACTCCTTCTTCTGTTTACATTTCAACTTAATGTCTGATTGGTACTCTTCCATCTTTTCTGTAGCCTCTATATACAAGCTGCACTAAAATATTCATGTCCTATGTGACTTAGGTAAGGAAAAAAAGAGGTTGGAGAGGAAAGTAGCATTCACTCTCATCATATTTAAGCGCTCGCAGGTTAAAAAGTAATTTGCACTTTCTTTGGCATGAGGAATGAAAAGAAACAAGATCACGTTTTAGAAATGATTAGATAATAATCATTATCAATAATAATCAATTAATACAGCTTTCACTCGGGAGGATGTGCTAAAGCGCTTCTTTGGATAAAGTAAAATGTAGAGACTGTGTGTTTCATGGGCGAATGCCTCACAAGAGGCCAGAATGGTAAAGAAAATGTACTTCATTCCAACGGATAATGAATTTGTATCTTTGAATAAATTTGGCTCTCTGTTCCCCTCCCCTCTGAAGGTAATTGAACAATAGGAGTGCTGATGAATTAAGTTCTTTGATATAGTGCGCGGTTGCTGTGAAAAGCCTTATTGCTTTCTCACTACATTACAAGAGAACTGCAATAGAATCTGAGAATTTTACAACACAGATGGAGGCCATTCAGCCCATCATGCCTGTGCCAGCTCTTTGAAAGAGCTACCGACCAGTCCCACTCCCTCGATCTTCTAAGCGCATATCTAAGTTCCTTTTGAAAGCTACTATCAAATCTGTTCCCACCAGCCTTTCAGGCAGTTTCTTCCAGACTGAGAGCAGTGCTGTTTAAGATTCTTCTTCGCATGATGAGTTTAACTCAGCCACAAAATGAGCACAGTTTATTTAAATAAAGAGCTTTAAGAAAGAAATGTCACTCACATTCACAGGGGTTTATAAGAATATCTTCTCCTCAATCCGAAAGTGGTCTGTCCCATGCTTGTCCATATTCTCCACTTCTCATAGCTGGTTCTAGACTCCGCCACTGTGAAGCTCTCCTGGACGCTACCCAGCATAATAATAACAATCCTTACACTTGTTTTCTAGACGTCTCAAAGCCCTGCACAGAATATACTGTAAAGTGAATTGACTGTATATTTCTGGGCATGAAGGGTGCTATATAAATGCAAGTATTCAACATAGCTAAATAAACTTACACCCATCCCTTAATATTCAAATTGTTGATTTATTCATTCCAGATTATTAGCACACACACATACACCTCATACAGGCATGTACACAAATAGCGGTCAGTGTTTTATTGAGAGGGAATTAGAGACATATCTACAGAAATATTGCAGTTTCGAACCATGCAACATGCAATTTATTCTTCAGCAGAGGAAGGGAATGGTAAACCATGTAATGGCAAAATTAAGGGTGGGATATGCTCCCTGCTGTGAGTTATGTTTGTAACACAGGGAAATTGCAGTCATAGAGACTTTACTTCAAATGCACTTCAAATTAAGTGAAAATACACAAAAGGTTGTTAGGATTTTTGTGGTGCGTAAGGAAGTCATCATGAGCATTTGAGATGTTATTCATACAATAAATAGAGAATTCCACATGTTTCAGAGTGGGATTATGAAAAATATTTCAGGGCTGAATGAACTCGTAACTCAAACTATAGAGAGGCACATTTATGACATATGTACGCAAAACTTAAATCTTTTGCAATATCTGCCTCTTTTAACAATCCCACTGAATTAAAAATTATCTAAATATCTTAAACTCAAAAATGTGAAAAGAGAGACACGTCATTTGCAATGATTGTTAATTTCAGTGCTGTCTGCTGAAGTTAGTGAGGCACATTATCAGGGCAGAGCACAGGGAGCACTGATCTGCGTCCAGATTGTGCTCTTTCCAGCGCTGTGTCCTGATGTGAAAGATGCTATACAAATGTAATTTTGTTGTTGTTTCTGACCTGAAGTACATTGCAGCATTCGAGGGATGGGCCCTTGTGTGCGCCATTGTACGAGTTTGCTGGGTTCCTAACAATAAGTTAGTGAGTAACGCTGACCTAAACAGGTTGCAAGAAGTAGCTCATGTCATTTCAGTGCATGTTTGTAATATTCAAGACTGACAGAACAGAGTAAACCATTGTTACATTGCGTCTGCGCACAGCCCTGCAGACAGATGTTTTATTTAGACTGGCTCAGCTGAAGGTTTGGGGGAGACGTTCTCACCCATTACTAACCCACAAGCCTTTTTATTACTCTGTAACACCTGGGCGTTGTTGTGAACGCAGTCGGACTCTCAAAGCGAATGTGTGTAAAGTTGGGAGAGATGAGCCAGTAAAACAAAAGGAACAACCTTCGATCTTCAGAGTGAACGTGGGCAAGAATCCACGCTGAGACCACATCCCCCTGCAGTGACTGCTCTAAATCAGCTCGCTTCGTGGTGATTTAAATCTCCCCATTTCCCAGTAATGGACAAAGCGATTTATTAATGGATTCCTTGTACTTTTTAACAGAAAGCAGATTCTCGTCCTCGTCAAAGGGGGAAAAAAAGCATCACCACACAGCAATGCCAGTTTTGTTCAAGGCATTTCGATACAAGTTGAGACATTAGGTAACTCAGATTTTCCCTGTTGGCTAACACTAGAGAACGTTTGAGTTTTCTGCTGATTCTCACTTTAACTGGAGAGTGAAACGTTCACGGGTAGCAAATGTTTATCCGAGCACGGTGTGAATAATGCTGGTGAGTGGCCTTACATATGATATAAATCATTACATTTTGATAGTTATTGAGCCCGGGTATAATGCATATCAGCTGGTTCCTGGTCAACTTCTAGGAGGTCATCAGGTTAACATCTGGCAGTTAAGGTAAACATTACAGATCTCAATGGCTACAACTCAAACAGGTGGGAGCTTCCATCTCCCTGTGTCCTGGACAACAGTCCCTCAAATAAAATGAGTCGCTCTCTTCCATGGTTGTTTGTGGGACACTGGGGTGCTCAACTGGCACGTTTACCTATTCAAACATACAATCACTACACCTTACGGTGTATCCTGTGAAGCACTTTGAGATGTCTTCCTGACTTGAAAGGTGCCATATAAAATTCAAAGATGATTTATGATTTATTTTCAACTGAAGGATTGTTGGGCAGGACACCTGACTTGGAAGGGACTTCATTTTAAAGTCTGAACTGAAGGTCAGGATCTCTGTCAACACAATGTTTCCCAGGTGCTGTTTCGTTCTGACGGGCTAAACTATGAGCTCAATGTCCTGATACCTTCCTAGCCAGAGGCGAGAGTACTATCAACTGAGCTAGGTTGACACCTTAATTATTAGTTTCCGTGTATCAGAAAAGTAACCCGTGGAACTAGCTTAATTGCAACACATTTTAAAATTTGAGGTTTTTTTACGGTTTCTTTTCCCCCCCCTCTCTCCCTCCCTCCCAACCAGGTGCAGTAGAAAGATGCACCTGTAAAAGGTCATAAAGTCTTTGTCCCCAGGACAGCCGTCAAGTTACTTGCCTTGTTCGACCTGTTCAAAGGTTCAGAGCAGAAATAACACGACCACTTGTGTTTCAGGCATTGCCGCGCAAAGTATTTTTTCATTATCGTTTGAGTAGGAACCATTTGATGTCTGCTTGTCTGGCCTGACAGCCAGTGTAACACCATAAGTGGCTTCAGTCAGGAATATTTTCATATTGGGCAGGACAAAGTGACTTTGCACTCTTTCCCCGCTCTCCCCCACCCCCCCACCACAAATTAGACAAATATTACAATATAATAATCCTTGCGTTTCATACAGTGCCTTATCACAACTTCTAGACGTCTCAAATTTTTTGCAGAATATACTATATAGTGAATTCAAAATATATTAAAATATATTTTGTTGGTGAAACGCGGCAGCCAATTAGTTGCGCGTAAACAGTCCTGGATTGAGTGCCCCCATTTTTTTTTAAAAGGTATTAATACCCCTGGAAAAATGATCCGCCAATCGACTAACAGCCAGGTTCCTACTTACTGCTGGGTAAACAGAGGCGTGTGGAGTAAGGAAAGTTGCCTTAAGCTTTCGCTCTGCACAGGAATTGAACCCAGTTCCTCTCATTTGCGAGGCGAATGCTTTAACCGCTAAGCCGTCCCCCAACTGTTCAGCGCCTCGGGATGTCCCCCTGACGCAAAAGGCACTCTATAAATGTGATTTTGTTATTGTTGTTGTGAGCTACAAGTCTCCACATTAACCACAATTGAGAACTTAAGAGAAGGCGATATGGGTTAAAAAAAAGGGTGTTCAGACTGTTAGTGGAGCAATTCAGCGTGGCTTGAGCTGGGCCAGTGTGACGTGGGAGGGGGAAGGGGAGAGGACACACACACATTTGTGGACCGGTTTACAATTAAGACATCAATTGGACAATTTTTTTCACAAGTGTATTCATTAGCAAATCACACATGCCAATTTTCACCTTAATATTCTTGCGCTCCATGTTTGCACTAATCATCCCTCTTCCCTCCCCCCCCACCACCCATCCCACTCCCGCCTTCCCACCACAGACAACATCGCTCTACCCCCCCCAACACCCCACCAACACACCACCAAACACAGCCATTGCCTCCCCTGGAGTATTGGTTCATCTCAGTTTGCACCGATATCTCCCAATATTGTTCTGAAGCAGGTTCTTTTCTTTTCTGAAGGAGTTAATTAAGGGCTCTGGCAGTAGCTATTGACCGGAGGATTTGCTGGAGTGTCTGAGGGTGTGTTATAATGCTTCGAGCTGAATGCAGACAATGTTTTGTCGCAGTGGAGGTCACTTCGGTAACTCACGGGAGCGATGCTTTCTCTTGCAGCCGAAACAGTGCAGTCAATATTTGTTTTATCATACCTGGATGCAAAGCCCAGGGCTTACATCTTAAAGGAGATGGAAATAACAATAATCTGGCCAGCATGACTCTATCAGCCGCTGGAGATGATGGCTGTAGGATGAAGGTACAGATAGTTATATCTAAGTGTAAATATACTTGTTGCATAACATCTTCAGCGAACAGATCATCAGTGCTATACAGTATATTATACTCCTTTCACATTAACCTAGCTCAGTTGGTAGCACACTTGCCTCTGAGTCAGAAGGTTGTACCCTCCATTCCTCTGCACCCCCCCTACCTCTCTGACCTCCTCTCTCCTCACAACAGTACCGGTTGCCTTCGCTCCACCGGGTCTGGCCTCCTCCTTGTCCCCCGAATCCTCCGCTCCACCATCGGCGGCCGTGCCTCCAGCCACTATGCCATCCCCCGAGGCTCTGGAACTCCCTTCCTCAGCCCCTACGCCTCACCCCCTCCCAATCCTTTCCTATTTCAAGTCTCGGCTAAAGACCGCGCTTTTGGTCACCTTCTTCCCCCTCCCGCTGGCTCAGCCCCGGGATCCATTATTTGTGAAGCGTTCTGAGATGCCGTCCGGTGTGGGGGTGAGCGCTATGTAAATACAAGTGGTTGTTGTAGGCTCCAGTACGATGCAGGGTCTTTGAACTCAAGGTCTAGGCTGTGACTGAAATACAGTACTGGGGGAGTGCTGGGAGAAGCTTCCCTTTGGATGAGACAGTAAAGAGGGTTTGTGCTACTGAAATAGTTCAAAGTTGGAGTTACCCGTATTGAACAGTCAAGAAGATTCTTCAGCAACAGCCAACTGAGCTACCATGTTTATGAATTGATTTCTGTGGACCCAGTTGTTTGGAAGTGGCAGAGAGGGACCTTCATCTGCAGCAAGGAGACCTTGTATCAGTGAGAACTGAACTGTTGGCCTGTTCAGGGTAATGAGAAATCGAGAGGCAGCCACCGCCAATGAGGGTGTCAGCTAGCCCCAACCTCCTCCTCCCTTTCCCCTACCCCCTCCCTCCCTCCACCCCCACAACCTCAGTCCTGCCACCGAGATCAGGGCTGCTGTGTGACTTGGTCTCAGTCTGTAAAATCTTCATTCTTGATCATTGCAGTCTGTCACCTACTCGCGTAAAACAGCAGAAAATAAGAACAAATACTTTCTCACGTGCCACACTCTGTTAGTCAGTCAGTTAATCAGTTAGTCAGTCAGGATTCTGATCGCAGTCTAAAGGGATCATAAAAATAGTCATCAGCAGATGTAGCATATGCTTTAAATCAGCAGCTAATTAGCCAACAATAATGGAACGACAAGGCATACACATATTGGGGTTTTGCCACCCAGGGGATTGTTTTGACACACAGTGCAGCTGAGTGCTAAAGTATTGGCTGACGTGGCTCAAAAAACTAGATACACGTACCCCTTATTTAGTTTGTTATTGCCTTGAGATCACAAGGTTTCTTCAACGTATCCTGTTACCGTTCGCCTGTTAATTGAGTAAATAAAACTGCACCCAAGGTGAACAGGTGAATAGACAACTATCAAACTAAAGGGCAGACTCGGAAAATGTCTCCAGCTTTCTGGACACTGGAGCGATTATTAATAATGATAATAATAATCCTAGCATTTGATACAGCACCTTATCACATCTTCGAGACGTCTCAAAGCGCTTCACAGAATATACTGTAAGGTGAATTGACTGTATACTTTGTGAGGGAAATATGACACTTGATTGCACAAGGCAGCGTCCCACCAACAGCCATGGGTTGAGTGACCAAATAATTATGATATTCTTTTTTTTATTACCCCCAGGAAAGCAATCTGCCAATCGACTTAACTATGTTCCTACTTACTGCTAGATAAACAGGGGCGTGTGGAGCCAGGAGAGTTGCCTAAGGTTTTGCCCTGCCCAGGAATCAAAGCCAGGTCTGCTCGCCTGCGAGGCGAGTGCTCCAACCACTGAGCTATTGGACTATTGTTTCAATGCTGACCTTTGAGTTATATTGGGATTCTATTCAAATGTTCAAATTGCAAATGGTTTGAATACGGATGTGTTTCTCTGCATCAAACAAAACTCATTGAGAATGAGAGGAGGAGAGGGGAGTCATAGCTGTAAAAAAATAAAGACAACAGAAGCAAATCCAAAGTATTGGAGCATATTCTTAGTAAAAGAATGACATGTGGAGTAAACTCCCAGTGTACCTGATGGAACTGGGCACAAGCGTATATAGTGTTTTAAAGAGCTACCAGAAAGTTTCCTGGAAGTATAAAAGGATGCAGAGTTAATAGGTTGTTATTTTACAAAAACAGTTCATCACTGGTGACTGTAGTGTTTCCCTATAGAATAGACAATGGAAAGAGTTTGATCTTAAAATAATTTAACTTGTTAATTTTCCCACAATATTTCAAACATATTGTCAGAGACGATACCATCCTACAACAACAACGACAAAATTACATTTGTAGAGCACCTTTCACGTCGGGAGGACGTCCCAAGGCGTTGGACAGTCAGGGGTCAGGATCCAATCGTGGGAGTGGGTGGGGGCAGCGTTGGGATGAGGGGTGGCGGGGAGGCAGAAGGGCGGCTGAAGGCACAGTCGAAGAGGAGGGTCTTGAGACCGATCTCGGAGGAGGTGAGGGAGGGGGCAAGGGACTGTGAATGGAGTTCCAAAGCGTGGTGGCAGAAAGGCTGCCTTGTGTACAATGTACAATTAATTGTGTGTTAAAATGCATCACAAGCAGGTAACAGTGGCGTTGAGTTTGGTTTCACAGGACAGTGGCAGAGCAGATGGGTGAAAAGTTATGCTACTGCGGGGATTAACAGTGAGCAAGTGGTTAGCAGATACCACCTAGTGGACTAGTGGATTATCACCAGGCTCACTGTACATCCTGCAGATTCCTTTCCCCAACACAGGAAGAAAGGAAAGGGTGGTTATCACTCGGCAATGAAAGCTGTCAGTAGCAAAATGCTTCGCAGCAAAACAAAATTCCCCACTCTCCCCCCCCCCCCCCCCCCCCCCCACCCACCAACCCCACATCCCTCAAATCCAAATTATAAACCCAAAACCAACAGATATATTCTGCTCTGCTCACAGGTCTGTCCATACTCAGTGGGCTGGAGAGCCACCCGGACGATTCCTTGGTGCGAGACATGGTCTCTGCCGCCCTTTCTACCGACGAAGTACTGCTGAACCAGTCTGCCGTCACAATTCATACTTCTTGCAATAACGGGAGTTCGTACAAAGAAGTGGAGGAAGCCGCCCTGTGTGTGAGCTGCGCAGAGAAGGTAGAGCACCACGGCAGCCGTGAGCCAGTGCATTGGCCCGGTGTCAGACTCCGCCACTGGAGACGCGACCCAGCGCGAAGGGCGTTGCACAAATGGAAGTTGTTATTGTTGCTGATTAAAAGCTACAGGACCTGTTTCCAAAGTGTACGGGCGCCATGGAAATGGAGTTCCGCTTTGTCATAACTACCGCTGATGCTTGAAGTTAAAACATTTGGAGCAAAGGGGAAGGGACACAATCTAAGGGCCTGTTTTATACGTAATGGGAATATTTGTTGTTCAGGTTTTTGCAGATTAATTCCCACCTCTCCCACCCACAGCAAAGGACAATACACAATACACTCCAGCCACATGGAGTGCCACCAGCACCCAGCTTGAGGTGTTGTCTATAATTCATGAGTGACTTAAATGGCAGAGGGATAAAAATAACTGCACCCTGGTTATTGGCAGGCAACTGTGTCACCTCCCAAAGTGCACGCAAATGTGTGTTTACATGTGTATGTGATGTGTATGCACACCACTCTATGCACAGACCCACAACAACGCCAAATTCATTTGATTAGTGCCTTTCATGTCGATGGGACGTCCCGAGACCTAAGTTGAGAGCTCCTGCCTGGGATTCCTGGTTGTATGAGTGCTCTATCTCAGCCAAGAGGTATGAATTCATGTCCGTTCAAGCCAAGGCAAAGCAGCTCCAACAGGGGTAGAGAGAGGAGACCTGTGACCTCTTGGGCAACTCCAAACTGAAGACTGTTCTTTCTTAACCCCAAAATGGTAACCATAGAATCTTGCAGCACAGAAGGAGGCCATTCGCCCCTTCGTGCCTGTGCTGGCTCTTCGAACGAGCTGCCCAACCAGTCCCATTCCCTTGCTCTCACCCCCAAAGCACTGCTAATGTTGCTTTTCAAGTACCTATCCAATTCCCTTTTCAAAGCTATCATCGAAACTGCTTCCAACACCTTTTAGGGGATGCATTCCAGATCATAACAACTGCAGAGCTGAACGAAGGAGAAAGAGCAATATTTAAAAATAACAGTCTGATTTATGCAGTCACGGATTTCTTTTCATTTTATAAAAAAAGGCACATTATTTGATAAATAACTGTTTAGCTATACCGTGCTACATTCACCATGATGTAATAAAGAGTGATTATTTCACCTTGTGCTGCAAGGAGGCTTATTAGACTATTTCAAATCAGCCGGAAGGCAGCCATTAATTAAAGTTCATTTACCATATTAATTTTAATGACCTGGAAAAGAGTCCAAATAGATCGCATGTTATTACGTGTTTGTGAGCAGTGGCGTAATCACAAGGTGGGGAAATGTTCCCACTGTTCGAAAGGTGATCAGAAACGTCGGCGTTTGTGAACAGCAGGACGAAGCACAATGCATTAAGTTTGTCAAATTTGGCACCGAACAGTTCCAACTGTGCTTCGCTCGAGTGGCTCCAAATTGATTTTTCCTCTGTGCTGTTGTTGGGTCACCTGGAATACAATTTTCTTATCAGCGAATCTGGGGGGGGAAGTGAGGGCGGTGGGGTGGGGGGAGGGCTGGAGGAAGTGGTTAACAGAGGACACTAGGCTTGGCAATCGTAAAAGCTACATACATACTTCAGCGAAAGCCGACTTATATTAATCAGTGTCACAGGTGCTTATAATAGTCCAGCTAATTACTTCATTACTTCCCCCCACTCCACAGTATGGCTTGTTCATACTGCACAGTGTAAAGTTCCATTACCACTACTTACTGTGATAAATTCTGAGAATTCTCTGCAGGCCGGAACAAGTAGTTGCTTGTTTCTTTATTTCACCGGGGACTTTTATTTGTGCGTTCAGCCGTGTTTATTAAATTCATATCACAGACTAAATTGTTGATAAAGCCTGCATTTTCTACGGCGCATTATCTTTTAAGTACCACTAATACATGTCGATATTCTTAATGTTGTTTTTTTCGGTGTGCTTTATTTTTAAGATGCTGATTTGTCCACACAAAATTGGTAACAACTGTGTTATTGCACTGCCCAAGAATTGCACCCACATTAAAATCAGCAGACCCAGGGCTCACATCATTACCATGGAGGCTAAGCTGTAAGTAGTCCCCTGAGGCTTATTGTCCTAATGAATGCCAGACCACAAATTAATGAAGCTGCTTTGGAAAAACATTGTGATTTTTAGTCGCTGAAGCATCAGTAAATCGTCCAAAACCAGGACAGCTGTTTAGTGCTTGTTATGATGTCAATTTGTTTACAGATCAGATTTTCCTTTTTTCCTTTTTTCTCCCAAGCAAAGCGCATTTCCTAAGCTGTCACCTCTTGTCAATCATCAGAAACTCAGGATGTTTCATCCATGTACGGAGGGGGGGGGGGGGGTCTGGGTGGTGGCAGGAGCTCATTCATTGCCTGATGCCACAAAAAAAAACTCTTAGACCCCCAACCAAGGATCGCTCGCAATTTGTTTTCATTGACCCATGATTTCTGGTGGCAAGAGGCTATGGTTCTCCTAATTGGTTCATGTCAGCCATGAAAAGCATAAAAGCTCCTCTGTCTTGCTTCTTCTCAGTGATATCTTTTTTTGGGGATTCTTTGAAAAGATCCCCATATCTTTTCTCCAGCAGAACAGAGCGTGCGAGACCCTGACTCGGGAGAGCATATTGTTCTTTTGGAGTAAACAGCCAGGAGGTACAGCAAGCAATAAGTCAGGCATTAATAAAGAGTATAAAGCCCAAGGCAAGTCGACAGCTGTAACAGCAGAGTATCTCAACTAGAAGCCCTGAGTTTCATTCTCAATCTCTACCAGCAACCGCTCTCTGACTTTGAAATAGTCCAGGTCGGGTCACCCAGAGAAACGAGGGGGTAACTGGTTAATTGAATGCTCTTGTACCAATCAAGCCAAGGAAATTACATCTCTGGTGCCACATTGGATCAACTCCCCCCCACTTTACTTGGGAGGGGTGGGAGAGTTTTCACACAAAGCTAACTGAGGTGGAAAACAGTGTAAGAAAATCGAGCCTGTACAGAAAAAATAAAGGCTAAGATTTAATTCTGCAATATTCACCCACAAAATATAGTCATATATATATATATATAGTAAATTAATTCACTAGATATATGTGAAGTGCTTTGTTATGTCTCAAATGCGTGATATGAAATGCGAGAATTATTGTTGTTGTTGCGGTGTATTCACAATCTACATTTTCTATATGATTCTTGCTTAATTTATTACAATCAAACCAGCAATAGTACAGAGGATTGATGCTCCTCTGTCTACAGATGAAAGCTCAAGTGATTTCTGTGCAGATTAGATTGAGAGCCGCTGTTCTGAGTCCTTCAGATACAAACAAATCCAGAACCTGGGTTTTCCAAGCTTGTCATGGACATCACACACAAAATGAAATAATAATCCTTGCATTTGATACAGCACTTTTCACATCTATCGACGTCTCAAAGCGCTTCACAGAATATACTGTAAAGTGAATTGACTGTATATTTGTGGGCGAAACGCGGCAGCCAATTACACACAGCAGTGTCCCACAAACAGTCGTGGATTGAAATGACCAATTTCTATTAGTGTGTTTTTTTTTGGACAGATTATTACTCAAGACTTCGCAAATCACGTCATTACTGAAGTAGAGTGCCTGCATATTGTGTGGGTGAAATGTGGCAGCCAAAATAGTGTCCCAAAAAGAGTAGTGTCCCAAAAATAGTTGCGGATGAGTGATCAAATCATGATTATTATTTTTTAAATGATTATTGCCCCAGGAAAGAAATTTGCCAAATGACTAACAACCAAATTCCTACTTAATGCTATATAAACAGAGGCATAGCATTGCAGAGTTTTGTTCTAACCAGGAGTCGAACCCAGGTCCTATTACTTGCGAGACGAGTGCTCTAAACACTACGTTACAGGACTCCATATACAATCAATTCACTTTACAGTATATTCTGTGAAGCGCTTTGAGACTCGAAGACGTAATAAGGCGCTATATCAAATGCAAGGATTATTATTACTATGTTTATAATGCCAGTAATTTTTACTCCTCTTCAGCCTCTATGAAGAGATTGCTAACGTCCACACTGCATGGATTGAAATGACCAATTTTTATTATTGTTGTGTTTTTTGGGGGGACGGATTATTTTTAGGCGTGTGGAGTAAGGAAACTTGCCCAAGATTTTGCCCTGATCTGCCTGGATTCGAACACAGGTCTCCGCCTTCAAGGCGAGTGCTCTAACCACTAAGCTACAGGAGCTTCACATGTAAAATTCTTTGTCATTTGTCATGGAGATGGCTTTCTGGCCTTGTTGCTTGTTTTTGCTTGTTGCAGTATTTACCTTGGCCTTCCGCCTCCCCCCCCCCACCCCCAGCCCCATATTTTTGCCCCCATCAGCTCTTCCAGGTCTACCATCGAACTGCCATCGCATTCTACAATGGCGCTATGAGACACTCAACGTGTTTGGGGAACTTGCTGTTCGGGTGCTCGCTCTGCCAGTGTGTGGTATAGGACTTCGGAACAATCACATGCTGTTCCAAATTACAAAACATTTTAATAAGTGCCTTGTCAGCTCTCTTGCTAAAATGGTCACATTAATAATTGCGTTTGATCCAGATCCTGATCATGTCTTTGCGACGTCTCAAAGTGCCTCACGGAATACACTGTCAAGTGAATTGACTGTATATTTTGTTCGCAAAACACAGCAGCCAATTGCACACAGCAGCGTCCCACTCAGTCCCATGGATTGAGTGACCAATGTTTTTTTTAAAAAAGGGATTATTACCCCCCAGAAAAGTGATCCTCCAATCGACTAAAAACTGGGTTCCTACTTACTGCTCAGAGCTCAGAGGCGGGTGGAGTAAAGAAACTTGCCGAAGCTTTTGACCTGCCAGGGAATCAAACCCAGGTCTTTGCTTGCAAGGCGAGTGCTCTAACTACTGAGTTACAGGCTCCACATGTAGCCATAATAGTATTGTTACCAGTTCACAGGCACAGGGAAGGTGCAAAAATAGACCCCGTCCTTTTATGAAACTGGGAGGAGGGAGGAAAATGGTCACAGAGGGAATAAGAAATGAATATCAAGACCATTGAGTATGTTTGGCCACGAGGCGAAAAGCTACAAATGCAATAAACACAAAAAAAGTAGAAAAAGATGCCCCTTTTATATTAAAAAAATGTAAATGATCTATAAGGTTGCTGCAAAAACAAAATTGCAAGAAAAAAACCTGCCTAAAAATAAATTGTGGCAATCAAACACAGTGATGATACATGGAGACCACTTGAACGCTTAGCATTGTGTGTTTGAAAGATCTGAAGCATTCTACAATGGGCTGCATCTCAAAATAAGGTCAACAAATCAGTTCCCAGTGCAAATTGCTTTATGGTTATGTATTCAGTCTAGTAACATTTTAAACTGCGCAACCAAACTGCAGGATATCGCGGCCTGTTCAGCAGTAGAGGAGGGAAATATATAGGTGTTCTGTGGTAACAGAGCAGCAAGCTTCCACCCTCCCCCCCTCCCCCCCCATCACCACCACCCTTCTCGGTCCCCACGCATTGAAACAAATGCCGCTTTTTCGTGTATTGATAGGTGATTTTCACATGATCGCAGTTGTTAAAATGGTTTATTACTTCCAGTTTAAAAACAGTAATTACAGCCCCTATTGTTCTGCGGGAGTTAAGATTTTCACTCTGCAGTTTCTTGACTGAAATGTCAAAATCGCTATTTGTTTTTGCAAAATTGTTCCTCTAAGCTTTTGGCTACTCATCTACTAGCCATTGCCTTTAGCTGCCAGCGAGTGCGTTTTTTATTGGGGGCTTTAACCCGTATAACTCAAGAAACCCTTTGCATACAATGGATAATTAATCTCCCGATTGCAGAGCAGGTCAAGTGTGAGACTGGCTGGTAAGTAGCAGGTGAACAGTTCTTTCCAATGTTCACGCAATAAGTCACAGGCGAGGTGTGCGCTGGAGGAGGAAACAATTTCATCATGTTTGGTATTTAGCCTCGGGCCGTACAACATGTTCAGAGACGCCTTGTGGAATAGAAGGAGTTAATTAAATTACCATATGTTTCGTTTGAATCCTGTCTTAGGCCTGGCAGGTAATAGACAACATGCCTGAACTTGAGGCAGGAAATCAAGTGTGCATTAGTGGTGTTTGAAGGGGAGGCGCATTTTACAATCTACAATTGAGCTGGCAACTCTTTAGAGAATACTGAGCCCGTTCCTGTAGGTTTTCGAACAGTCATTTGCTGGCACGGTGCCTCAGCAAAGCGAGCAGGACTGGTGTGCGTCATAAATAAATATATATTTTTAAATATTGCTTGATGTGAATTTGGCATCGATCTGGATGATGGCTGCTGGGTTCGTTGACCTGAAAAGCGCCAGTGTTTGTCGATGATGAAACGGGTGTTAAAAGAGCGTTTCTCATGGCGCCGGGTGAATTTTGGTTAGTTTAAGCGTTTTCTCTCCCTCCCTCCCCAACTAAAGGCTGAAGGGAAAAAAGCAGTCACCAGCATCCGCGTGCGGGACAGCAAATGTCACTTCGCCCGAATCGTACTCTGACGTGACTCGAGCCACAGCGAGTCCTGTAAGGCCGGAGTCTGCGGGGCAGGCCAACAAATCAAAAAACCACAGTGACCAACCCTCAACACCCCCCAGAGTTTGTAAAATCCAGCTGCCACAGGCAACGAGCAGCTGGCAGGAGGAGGAGGAGGAGAAAAATGCTCTGGTGAGTAAATCATTGTTAAATAGCAACAACGGATGTTTCAGCAATCAAATCTGCCAATAAGTAAATAATTACAGGTGAACACCTGGTTTTTGTACTGAGGAACTCACCTGCCACAGGCACCACTTGCTGCAAATCACTACTTATCACTACTAAAGGTCTCCACCCTCCCAGAACAAGCCCGAGACTCTCTACCCTGCACTCCACTGACAAACAACCCTTACTAGGCTTACTTTAAAGCACAGCCTGGGATTCTTATCGCAGTTACTGAATGTTTTAGTAGGTTAATTTTGTGTGTGTGACCGGGTGTCTGGATACTTGTGGGAGTATCCACACCAAACTGGAATGGTGTGCAAACTCCTCCAACTAGTGGAACGCAACCCTGGTGGCTAAATGTAGACTGTATCAGCTATAGATTGGCAATAGCCAAGGTTCAGGGAGCCCAGAATGTGCATTGGGAGTTTACCCAGCTTAAAAAGACAGAGCTGGCATTTGATTGCACTTTCCATTTCCTGGTCCAGGTTGGATCACTCGGCCCATTTGGGCTCGTAGGCTAAACAGAAAGTGAGTGTGAAACATTAGGGACTTTCCTTACTCCTCATGCCTCTGTTTAACCAGCAATAAGTAGAAATAATCCCTTCAAAAGAATGGGTTGCCACTCAATCCATGACTGTCTGTGGGACACTGCTGTGCATAAATTGGCTGCCATGTCTTACCCACAGAATATACAATCAATACATTTTACAGTATATTCTGTGAAACGCTTTGAGCTCTAGCAGGCCCTACACATTTTTTTAAAGGAAATTGGGAAAAAAAGGAATGTTCAAAGAATAATAATAATCCTTGCATTAAATATAGGCGCCTTATCACATCTTGGTGACATATCACAGCACTTCGCAGAAAATACTGCAAAGTGAATTGATTTTTTTGGCAGAATATTAACTAGTGGGGGAGCCAGCAGGAGAGTGGATTCCTGTAGCTCAGTGGTTAGAGCATTCGTCTTGCAAGCGAGAGACCAGGGTTCAATTCTAAGCGGGGGCGAAACCTTGGGCAAGTTTCTTTCCTCCACATGCCTAATAATAATCCCTCAAAAAAAAATTGGTCATCTCAATCCATGACTATTTGTGGGACACTGTTGTTTGCAATTGGCTGCTGCGTTTCGCCCACAAAATATACACTCAATTCACTTTCCAGAAAATTATGTGAAGTGCTTTTGAGACGTCTGTGAAAAGCACTATATCAAATACAAGGATTATTATTAGTATAATTAGATTGAGAAGAACACCAGTACAGACTTGATGGGCTGAGCGACCTATTTTGACGCTGTAACATTTTAATTGCTGGAGAACTCTTTCTTTCATCATCCACTTGGATCAAGGACAAAGCAGAAGATGAGCCACACCAGCAGCAAAAGAATGAATGTAAAGGAGTAAACTCCATTTACTTTAACCAGCCTTGTGTAATTTGTGTTGCTAGTTTCAATCAGTTAATTAAGCCATGAGTCATGTAGAATGACTGTATCAAAACTAGTGATAAACAAGGCATGGATATGATTTAACGTTTGTTTTCTGACACAATCTTTGTTTTTGTCCCAAACAGGTTTATCATTCATGATTACAGGAACTGAGTTCTTTTCTCCCCTTTTAAGTTGGTCCATGTCCCTCCCACATGACACGCCCCATTCAATTTTAATTCCACTCCTTATTTGTGGGATGCTGCAGCTCATTCACTTCATTTCTAATCCATTCTATTTCGTAAAGCACTTTGAGACTTTTTTGTAATGTGGAAGTCACTGTATGGGATATCGGTGAGGGGAATACGGGGGTTGGGTTGGGGACTGGTTGTAACAACAACAACTTGCATTTATATAGCAGCCTTCACGCAGGGTAGAGTCCTGGAACACTTGACAGTGGCGGAGTCTGACACCAAGCCAGGGGGAGAAGGAAGAGAGAATGTAAGCATGGTCAAAAAGGAAGGTCTTGATGGGATTTGAAAGTGGGGAGGGAGTGGGTATGGCGGAGAGATTGAGGGGGAGGATTCCTGAGTTTGGGGGCGTAAAGGCTGAGGCATGGCTGCCGATGGTGGAGCAGAGGGAACAAGGTTTTTTTTTCTTTACTAAGAGAGTAATTACCAGGTCGGCAGAAAGGGTGGTTGAGGGCGGGATATTGAACTCTTTTATAAAGCCGCTGGATGCTTTTGATGGGAAGACAGGGTAAGGTGGGTGTTGTGGATGGATGAAATCAAATTATTCGAATAGCCCCAAAATAACACAATAATAAAAATTGGTCATTTCAATCCACGACTGTTTGTGGGACACTGCTGTGCGCAATTGGCTGCCGCGTTTCGTACACAAATATACAGTCAATTCACTTTACAGTATATTCTGTGAAGCGCTTTGAGGCGTTGATAAGATGTGAAAAGCACTATATCAAATTCAAGGATTATTATTATTATTATTATCTTCATCCAAATCTGCCTTGTTATCTTCTGATAAGGAATGGTAGGGGTTGAAGGGTGCAATTTGAGCACAGAGATTATACAGTTCTTTTTCAAGGGAATGACCTGTATAATTTTATTCACAAATACTGAATTTAAACTGACTTGGGATTGCACCTTTGTTGGAACATAAAGTCTTTGTGAAGCTGGCTTTAATATCTGTTTTCTTCGCAAGAAGACAGCCAGCCAGCTCTTTGTGATAGCTCATGGCTTAGCATCCAGCGAATGTTGTTAAGAGATTCGAAGACTGGCCCAGGAGGCTTGCAGAATTTACGGACTGCAAAATAGCTAAAACTGCGGAAAACCTTTTGTCAGTGATTGCCAAGAAGCAGGCAAAGCCATCCTTCCTCCCACTCCCGCAGGGGAGAATTTGCACAAAAGCATCACAATGCAAAATCCATCTGATTTATCGCAATGAATACTTTCCATCTTCTTTGGGGAATGCGAAATTCAATGGTATAGACTGCATCTGGTAACCAGACGTGTAGAGCTAATTACTACAATGAGCAAGCTATGTTGAGCAACCGAAATCAAGGTCGGCTCTGGATCAGAAAGAGGACCTGGGTTAGGACTGGGATCCAGACATGTATTTATTTACACCAGCCTCTTTCCTTGGTTACACTGTTATTGGGTGTAGTGTTCATAGTGATGAATGGATTGAATGTTGTCCACATTCAGTTACTCTGTCATGTCATACACTTGTTATTATTAGATTATTATTATTGTCTGGATGAACACCAAGGATTTCTCCCTCAGAGGCATTTGTAGCAATCGGCATTTCAGTGACATCAGACTCCCAAAAACATCACACACAAGTTGCATGGCCATTTAATATAACATATCGTCGAAACATCTCAAAGCATTTCCCAGGGAAATGCTGCCAAGTGTAATCACTGTATATTTATAGGCAAAGGTGGTAGCCAAATTCTACTCTCCAAGGTCCCCCAAAACAGCAACATCAACAGTTTGCATTTAAATGCGTCCTTCACGTAGAATAATGTCTTGGAGTGGTTTTACAAGTAATGCCTTGCGACCTCTTCCCGACATGAAGGGTGATATACAATTGTTATTTTGTCGTTTGTTGTTGTACAATGGAGGGGATGGACGCTGACCGGAGAGGGGGTGAATAGGTCAACATAAGCACGGTTGATAGAGATAGGATTGAGGTGCGACTTGAAAACAGATGGAGCACGACATGTTGAAGGAGGGAGTTCCAGAGATTAGGATAGTAGAATTGGAAAGCTCGGCCACCGATGGTGGGGCGGATAAGACGGGGTAAGTGCAACAACCCCGAGTCAGCGGATTGTTGAGGACGAGCAGAGGAGTGTAAGGTAGGAGGAGAATGGCATGGTACGGATGTGCAAGGGCATGAACGGACTTGGAGTTAAGGGGAGGCTGTGGAGCCTGAAATCGATAGCCAAGAAATGAATGACCAATTTACCTGAAGGATTGTTGGCTAGAGCCCTGAGTGAAACTTCCTCTCTTTTCAAATAGTGTCAAGAGATCTTAAACTTCTACCTGAACTGGCAGACGTGTTTGAGTCTTTTAGTGTAGTACCTTTCACGTCAGGAGAACATCTCAACATACTTTACAGGGAAAAAAATTATTTGGTCACTAGATCCACGACTGTTTGTGGGACACTGCTGTGCGCAATTGGCTGGCGCGTTTCACCCACCAAATATACAGTCAATTCACTTTACAGTATATTCTGCGAAGTGTTTTGAGACATCTCGAAGACATGATAAGGCGCTATATCAAATGCAAGGATTTACTATTATTATTAGTCACTGGAGTGACTGTGTATTTTGTAGGTGAACTCAGCAGCCCATTTGCACACGGAAGTGTCCCGCATGATGCAAATAATCAATTTGACTAATTTGACCGAATAACTGACATGATAAAAACTTAATTTATTTACATACAGTAATATTGGTCATTATTAAGGACAGAATGCTCAATGGGAGTTGGTATATGTTCCACTTGTAAGGAAAATCTTGAGGAAGAGCTTAATAACTCACTCATAGCAACATCAATTGAGAATCTTCAGGTCACTATTGTAATAAATATTGTGTTGTACAACTCCCCGTTGAATCTCTTTTTAATACTACGACTGTGGATTTATGTTTGCTCTGCATTGAACGTAGATTTGTTGTAAAATATTTAAAGGATGTACGTCTGTGTATATGGGGGGGAAAAACTGCTGTGTGCTTGTCTGGCACATATGATTCAAGGTTCTAACGTCTCCCAATAGCTCTTATGCTGCACGTGGAGCTCCTGTGGCTTAGTGGTTAGAGCACGTGTCTTGCAAGCTGGGGAGACCAAGCTGGGGAGACCTGTGTTCGAATCCAGGCAGGTCAGGGCGAAACCTTGGGCAGGTGTCCTTACTCCACACGCCCAATAATAATCCTTCCAAAAAAAACCACAATAATAAAATTGGTCATTTCAATCCACGACTGTGTGTGGGTCACTGCTGTGTGCAATTGGCTGCCGCAGTTCGCCCACAAATATATAGTCAATTCACTTTACAGTATATTCTGTGAAGCGCTTTGGGACGTCGATAAGATATGAAAAGCGCTATATCAAATGCAAGGATTATTATTATTATACGTCACTACAGTATACACAAAATCCTGTGAGGTGTTTGGAGACGTTCTCCTGACGTGAAAAGCGCTTTGTCAAATACAAGGATTACTTTTATTATTATGTGAGAAAGCCTTTTTTTATGTTTATCACACATCTGCACATTGTTTGTAACAAAAGCTATGGAAATACAGCTTTCAAATCAAGATCACATGGAAGAATTTTCCCAAATTCTACTCAAATATAAATCATAAAACAATGGTCTTACGGCTAAGATCCTGAAGAATTTTGGGCTTTTGGCGCCAATTTAGGGGCAACTGTACTGTATTTAAGATGGTGGCTCGACCAATTAAATAATCATTCTTATATTGGATAAAGCACATTTCTCCATTGGGTGGGTATCTCAAACAGTCACCCTACCTGTTAGGACTTTGGCTTGGAGAGTTAACTGGAGCTGAATGGGATGACTCCTGCCCTCTGACTGGTCTGCCCTTCCAGGTTCTGCTGATGAGCCCAGCTGGCTGAGCTGCCGTCAGCAATGCCCTGGAATACTGCACACCCATCTGGCTCAGGAACTGGACTAGAGACCGGCAGGATTCCAAAATTCCATTGCCAGGCATGTCACCTTAAGAGCCAGTTCGGTTCCAAAGAAGATAATTCACAAGATACACTGTGGTACGGCTGTGCGTTTTGTGGACAAATGCAGCAGCCCAATTTGTGCCCCCAAACCAGCCATGAAATGAACAAACCACTTAATCTGAGGGGTTTGGAGGCCAGGACACTGGGAGAGAGAAAACTCCTTTCTCTTCTCCAATAGTGTGACGGGATCTTTAACTCTCATCTGACTAGACACAGATGGGACCTCGGTTTAACATCTCAACCGAAGCCCGGCACCTCCAACAACGTGGAGCAAACCCAATACTGCAATGGAGCATCAGGCCAGAGCATGAGCTCCAGACCAGAACTGACATCACCAGACAGAAAAAGTAATTCCTTTTCTGTGCCTCCTCTTCTTTGGGTGCTCACCAAAAAAAAAAGTCTAACAGCTTGAATCAGTTATTAAAATCACTACACATATGTTTAAGTTTAATGCGTCGAATAAATTAACATTGCAACCAAACAGAATGAAAAGTGTTTGACCCAGAACTTAAAAACAAGTGTCACATTTTTCTAATTGAATTTTATGAGGATATGTAGCGCCAGATCAGTTTATTTTCTCGTTACTCATTGATTTCATTGAAAAAGATTTCCTCCCTCTATCATGTTCACATCACTTAGACGCGGTCTTTACATTCCACTGATATTTGTCTCTTTTGCCAATACCAGCATCACATTACCATATGTAGCCTCCACTATGTTCTGGATACTAGAAATAATAGGTTTCAAACATCAGAAAGGTTTAACAAATATGGAAACAATTTGGATGAAGCAATCAGATCACAGGGAAATAAACTTTCACATCCAAACCTCTCTGTCAGAGCATTATTTGAATCTGTTGGCATCCAGCCTCCAGGGTTTCTTATTGCTAACAGCTTACTTCAAGTTTTATATCCTAGAAATATAGATATAGGAGTAGGCCATCCAGCTCCTCAACTCTTTTCTGCCATTCTATTAGATCATGGCTGATCTGTACCTCAAGTCCAATTACCCGTCTTTGCCCCGTATCCCTTGATATCCTGACCTAACAAATATCTATCCACCTCAGTCGTGAAAGTGTGAATGCATCCACAGCCTTTTGGGACGAGAATGAGGTGTTTCTCACTGGGTTCTTCAACAAGAATTGTGAAAATAATGGCTAACGATAAGGACTCACAGCTTTGGGACGTCCTCCTGACGTGAAAGGTGTAATTTTGTTGTTGCTGTTCATTTAAGATTTTTCGAAAGTTCTGAACTACCCTAACATTTAAGACAGCGGGCTTAAGGCTAAGATCAAATGAAGTCCTGGGATTGTGGAGTCCTGTGGTGTATTGGCTAGAGCACTAGCCTTGCAAACAAGAGAACCTGGGTTGGCTTTGATTCCCGGGCAGGACAAAACCGTAGGCAAGGTTTCCTCACTCCACAGTTCTCTGTTTACCTCGTTGTCAGTCGATTGGAGTACTAATCCCTCCAAGAAATTATAACAATAATAATAATTCGGTCAATCAATTTATGACTGTTTGTGGGACACCGCAGTTTGTGGGACACTGTTGTCACCAATTGGAGAGATGCTTCATTGGGAATCCTGTAAACCCGGGAGTAGTTCAGATGGATAGCAAACGCTTCAAAGCTGATTCAAGAAATTGAGATGTCGCTATTTTGCTAGCTGGATTTAGCTGCTCACAATTAATATTGAGTCAGCAATGAGAACCAAGCAAGCTCTTTTCCCTTGACTGTAGAAACTAACCTTCCATTTAAATACCTATTTGTTTTGTGCCCGCAGAGTCTCCTGTTAAAAGCAACTGTTCAACAATGGTCTTAAATGCATGTTGCTGACGGGGAATGGTTTATTATGTTAAAACCACTGACCCTTGGTCGTAAGTCTGCGAGCAACTGTAAGAACTGTCAGGTGTTAATACTGCATATTGTATCATGAGCATAAATGGTAGTCAGCAGAGTTGAAATATATTGTTTTGGTTGCTGCAGGACTGAAAAGGACATGGAATATTAACCTATAATAAACGCTGAGTAATTTATTTCCTGGGAATCCACTGCCAACAATCTTGTTAACAGTCCAGCACCATATGCCTTGAAGTCTTACATCCGAATCAACTTTGTTAGCATTTCAAGCACGTGATGTTTCCACCACCATGCTCACTCGGCGCAGGCAGGAAGAATGGCTGGGATTTCTTTTGATAATAGTTTACTTAAAGAACAGCGAGTCGCTGGCAGAGAATCTAAGGCACAGATTCAATCAATCTTTGGGTTCGGCCCACATTTCCGAGTTGTGCAGCTTAGGACTTGTGGTCAGTGATATTCTCGGCATCGGTTGTTTGACTTACAGGATCATTGTGAGCTGCTTAAGACTGAATTTATAGTAATGTTATTACTATAATAATAATCCTTGCATTTGATATAGTGCTTTAACACGGCTTTGAGGCATCTCAAAGCGTTTCACAGAATACACTGTAAAGTGAATTGTGGGGGAAACGTGGCAGCAATTTCGCATAACGTAACATAACGAACATCCCTGGATTGAGGGAGCATTATCTGCCATCCCGAATTTTTTTTCCAGTGGATCTCTTTAAATTGCCTTTAAAATTTTAATTCTGTAATTGATTTTATTTGATGCTTTCCCTGAAAGTGCCAAGAACATTATATTATATCATACTATACTATATTATTATATTATTATTATTCCTCACCAAAACTCATGGCTACATTCTGTCAGTTACAATACAATACTAGTTACATTCATATAGAGCCTTTCAAATGGGTGGGAATCCGAGTTGGGAATGGCAGTCAGCAGGATAGGAACAGTAGATAAATGGGTAAGGTTTTGAGATGTACTGAAATAGGGGATGGAGAGAGCAAGTCAGATCGGGGCTGAATGGCTGAAAGCCCACCCACAATCGGTGGGGTGGGTAGGACAGGGAAGATATGAAGCAATTTATTATCTAATGAAAGGGCGGAACCGCCTCGAAGGGCTGTTGTCATGGTCCTAAGCAAGGATGGGGCTCGCAGAGCGAAGGGAATGACTAGGCAATATTTTCACGGAAGAGGAAGATTTACTACAGAGATTTCCACAAAAACACACTTGGCAAAAACACAAACAATTCACTAGTCCAGAACTGCGCCACATATTAAACTGATGTAATCAAAACCAGCTACAGGACTTATTCTTTTTTTAAAAGAAAAGCAACTTCAGAAAAAATTAAGGGTAAAAAAAGATGTTTCATGAATATTTAAAATTGAATATAAACTTTTTTAAAAGTTTCATGCAAAAGTCAAAAATCAAATGCAAAATCAAAGCGCTTGAAAATAAACGTGAAAATGTGCTTGAAAATAAGTTTGATGAATCTATTGAAATCTCTATCGCAACCTGTGAAATTCAGTCTGTTGAAGTCTTTCCAGTCAAAGCGGTAAAGTGGCCCGATCATCCTCATCAGACCGGCAACAAACTCGTTAATCCATCTACTAATTCCTCTGCTAATTAGGCAGAAATTCAGAGCTGGATTGAGCAAAGAGAAACAGACGAAAGGTTAAAAAATAATCACCACTTCTGCTTCCCCCTTCGTCGCTTATATCAGTGTGAAAGAACCCACAAGAAACTCCCACACCAGGCTAATCCCTGACCCTCTACGGAGAGGAGTGTTAACTATTAAATCCAAACTTCACACCCTCAGATTGCATTAGAATGGTTTTGATTCCCTGATTTGCAGCTTTCTTGTTTTTTAAACCTCCCTTTAATAATCCTTCAAACCAGGCGGCCCTGACACACAACAGCAGCGTGTTGAAAGTTGTTCCTTGCGCTCTGATTTGGAAAGGCAATTTACACTAATTATTGTTGTTGCAGCCACGCGCTTGTTTGCAGAGTGATCTCCCTTCGCAGGTTACCGTACTTGCGAAATTCAAATGCGTTAATGACGCTGGGGGAAAGCAAAATGGAATTAATTGAGCAATTTTTATTTTAAAAAAAATAAATGAGTAGCTTTTCAGAAGTGCATGAAGCCTCAGCTAAGTGGATACCCTTGAAAATATTTGCACTTGCGGGGAATAATTTAGCTTTAAACACATTATCCTCTCCTTTTTTTCCCTCTCTCTCTCTCTACATGTAGGAAAGTGACTTGTCTACAATTTGGGATCACTTCGAGGAGGGCACCCCATTCAGCAGAGTGCTTCCCAGAATAATCTCGCTGGTAATTTCATTCCTTTTGATCGTCTTTGGTTAAAAACCTATATTTGCATATTGTTTGCTAACACTGGCATTCAGTGTTATGTTTTATCGGCTACCACTTGTCCTAGGCCATTCAAAGTGAATCAAATGCAGTTGAATGGATGGGCGAATATGGATAAGCATCAGAAAGAAAATAAGACTCAAATTAATGTCAATGACATCGAAGTTTTCGAATGCACTCCTCTGCATGATATTAGCGATACGCCAAAATGCAAACAGATGTCCCCTTCCATTAGATTGTATTGCCAAACACTCTCAGGGTGCAGTACTGTGTATATTTAGGGTTTAGTGGAGGTTAATATGGTGAATCTGCATTAAACTGTCCAAAGACTTCAGCTGTCCTGCACCAGTACAGGGATTCATATGTTTCCCTAGGTCACAATAGTGGAAAAGTAAGTCTCCCTATGTCTAGCTCAGTGGCTCCACTCCCCTTACACACTCCCCACGATTCGAACGCAGTTCTGAAGGAATAAACAATAATGCTGTCACTTACTTACTGACCTATATATTCAAAATCAAATTCTTAAACTGAATCGCCTAACTACCATACTGATTCATAAGTATTGATTTGCAGTCTATATGTACTGAGGCATTGAATATATACTGAGGCATTGAGCTGCCAAGGTGCTTAACTCTTAAGTGATCATTAATCACATATTGTTCATATTACTGTCGGTTCAAATGCCTGGACATTTGTTACTTTGGGTACTTCATCTGATTTTTTTTAAAATCACTTCTCGCCTTAGAATCGCTGCCTATCGATTATCCAACATCTTATAGCCAATCTTGTTTGGGAAGATGAACACAAACAGAATATACAATCAGCATCCATCCAGGTACTGACTTGCGCAAATGGATCTTAACAAAATGTGCGTCTGCATGTGCGATTGCATGTATGAGCGCAGGTGTGCGAAACATTAAAAAATCTGTGTAAAGATTTTCGGGAATGGATATTTTTCTGTGAACACAATATATTCAAATAAAAACAAGGGTGGGAGGGCGGAGGAGAGGGGTTAAAGTTACTTTTATCTGCAAGGTTGAAAGAAATCTGTAGGTACACGCACCTTTGAGTGAAGCACATTTGCAAGTTTTATAAATAGAACAAGTTTGATCATCGCAAAGCATCGCAGTTTGCCCAACCATTCATGGCATTCACCATTACAACCTGCAAGATGTAAATTGTAATTTGCTGGCGATAAGACGCTCAAGAAAACAAGTGCTTGTGAGAGGGGGAGTTTTTATTGAAGAACGTGTGCTTCACGCGGGAGCTGCGTCCGAGTCTCAAAGGTTGAAATTAACTGAGTACATTAACTTTAGTTATTTTGCCTGTTTAAAAAAAAACACAGGAAGATTCACAACCGATTAAAATATAATTAAGCAGCATCTAGTCCTGCTCCATTAATATCATCTTCCTAATATATCATAATGTGCTCATTCAGTGTGGATATGTGTGAAACCAGTAAAGAAATGAAACTTGCTTGCTCCTGCCAGATCCACTGGGATTAATTTGTCTCCACTAAACGTACAATTGTTCTGGAAGGCTCCGTTTTGTTCTCAATCCGTACCATTAATTAGGAGCAATAAGGACACGAGATACACTTGTGAAAAAATAACTCTCCAGAGGAAAGCAATGTCTTATGTCAGCGAGACATGATTCTAAAGCAGTCAGCGATCTCGGCACCCACAGAGCACCAGACAACAACTATAGGAGTGAATAATGTGATATGTGATGATAATTAGCACAATCTGGGACTCTCAACTCCTGAGGATGACCTAGTCAATACATGTCATGCGGTGGGGGGACGGGGGGGAGGGGCGGGCGGAAGAGAGAGGGAGTGGGGGAGAGAGGGAGCGGGGGAGAGAGGGAGCGGAGGAGTGGGGAGTGGGGGAGAGAGGAACGGGGGTGAAGAGAGGGAGAGGCTCACAAGTTTTGTTGAAATGGTCTCACCCCAAAAGCCTCTTGCTGCAGATTTTGTGCGCAAATTGGCTGCCGTGTTTGCCTACAAGCACCCAGTCTCCACACTTCACAGGAAAATCATGTGAGACACTTTGAGAGGTCTCGATGACTTGATAAGGCACTGTATCACAAGGCACAAGGATTATTTATTATTATTTAACAGTGGAGGAGCCCTGGCACTAAGCGGAACCCAGTGTTTCTATGAATACTCATCTTTGAAATCATTGCATGAGCTAATGATAATATAATAATAATCCTTGCATTTGTTAAAGCACCTTATCGTGTCTTTGAGACATCTCAAAGTACTTGACAGAATATACTGTGAAGTGAATTGACTGTATATTTTGTGGGTGAAACACAGCAGCAATTGCACACTGCAATGTCCCACAAACAGTCATGGGGATTATTACCCCAGAAAGCGATCCACCAATTGATCAACAACCGACTTACTGCTGGGTAAACAGAGGCGTATGGAGTGAAGAAACTTGCCCAATGTTTCACCCTTCCCGGGAATTGAACCCAGGTCCTCTTGCTTGCGAGGCGAGCGCTCTGAACACTGAGCTTATGGCTAAACCCTGAAACGCCACGATTCGTTGAGCAGGGGGAAGGTGAGGTTGATGGTGGCTTTTGAGGCCCTACCAATTTTCACAAAACCTGCTGAAAAGTTCTGAAGACATTCACCCCTACTCTTGCCGGCCGTGCTTACACCCCGTCCTCCCCCTATTTTTTGATCCTCATGAACAGATCATTAAAGTGGCAGCTTCAGGCAAATTGTGTTGTTTGCTTAAGGTAATTACTCCCCGTCCTCCTTCCTGCTCGCTGAGCCGAGGCAGAGAAAAAAAACCAATGCTTCCCTTTAATCAAAGCCGGGGCACAGTGAGCCGCTCAAAATCATGGACACAGCAGAACTCACACTTTGTATCTGAAGCAAAGGTTAGGCTGTGATTAATTACTTGTAGTTGGTAATCAGTCTAATAAGTCTGTAGTTAGAAAGCAATCCCTTTGGCATCAATGATGGGTGTCCAGACCCTTTGTTTCTTCTGTCTGTAAGCACACCCTTTGCTATTCACATAAACAGCTATTTCTTTGTGTGTTATTCGCTGTGCATCAGGAGGATAGCACTGTTAATCACGAGCAGTTTTTTTTTGTCTTGTTTTTAAACAAGGGAGGAGAAATTCATGAATTTTTAAAGGGATTTAGCTCTAATTAAATCTCTTCTATCTGATGAGATGGGAGCTAAAAGCTCAAGAACTAGTTTTCTTACAAAAGAGATTAATACTCTCCCCTTTGTTAGGATTACAACATTGAACGGCAACAGAAAAAAAATACCAAAAGGAGAGAAAAGGGGAAATGGGAAAGGACGCGGGGGGGTTGCAATTCAGGACAGTGTCGTCAATTGCATTTCAGGCCACTCCCGTAACTTCTCTTAAATTCAACACCTCATCCGTACAACAGAAGTGGCTGGGAAAACTCAGCAGGTCAGGCAGCATCCATGGGGAAAGGAAAGTGAGTCAATGTTTCGGGTCCACCACCCTTCGCCAGTTCTGAGCTCCTTGGAGCTCCTGTGGCTCAATGGTCAGAGCACTCACCTCGTGAGACCTGTGTTTGAATCTAGGCAGGTCAGGGCCAAACCTTGGGCAAGTTTCCTTACTCCATACGCCTAATAATAATCCGTCCAAACAAAACACAATAATAAAATTGGTCATTTCAATCCACGACTGTTTGTGGGACACTGCTGTGCGCAATTGGCTGCCGCGTTTTGCCCACAAATATACAGTCAATTCTCTTCACAGTATATTCTGTGAAGAGCTTTGAGACATTGATAAGATGTGAAAAGTGCTATATCAAATGCAAGGATTATTATTATTATTATGCTGCCTGACCTGCTGAGTTTTCCCAGCAACTTCTGTTTTTGTTTCAGATTTCCAGCATCTGTAGTATTTTGTGTTTTGTTTTACCTCATCTGTAAAGGCCGTTTGAAACCGCGATGAATATGCATTAGACAAATATTTGGGCAAGAAACAATGTGCAGTGTAAGGGAATCGCGGGAAAAGCTGGGGATGTTTACAGAGCTACGGGGAAGGAGCGGGAGGGTGGAACTGGTTGGGTAGCCTCCTTCCGAATGGCCTCCTTCTATTCTGTGATATTTAATGATTCGATGAATGGGGGGAAAGGTTGGTAATGGGCTGAATGGGCCTTTCTGTGCGATTCCCAGTGGCACTGTTCGACAAGAGAATGGAGTTTCTCTCCTGTTGTCACCCTCCATTCCAAACAGAGTCTCAGAGCATTTAAAAACTCGATAATTGTCCGGGTACATTGGTCATTCATTCGGTTTAATTTCTCAATTACATTTAGTCCCCTGTGTGTATGTGTTGGTGGGAGCGGAGTGGGAGGGAATTAGGGAAATGTTTCTTCCATGCAAACCATGGCTTCACATAAACAGTGAATTCATTTTACAGTATATTCTGTGCAGGGCTTTGAGACATCTCAGTGATGTGATAAGGCGCTATCTCAATGCAGTTATTATTATTGGTTGGTATCTGGTACTTTTGGGTTAGTGCGTGAGGGGAGAATGAAGGTAAAAGTGACCAATTTTATTATTGTGCGTTTTTTTTAGAGGGATTATTATTAGGGGTGTCGAGTAAGGAAACTTGCCCAAGGTTTCGCCCTGATCTGCCTAGATTCGAACACAGGTCTCCTCAGCTTGGTCTCCCCTGCTTGCAAGACAAGTGCTCTAACCACTAAGCTACAGGAGCTCCACAAAACAAAACACAAAACAAAAGACTTGGCAGTGTAAATGTTTTGTACACAAGGACCAAGAGATTTACAAAGTTGTTGGCAAATTAAATAAACCTGTTTTGTGTGTTTTTAAATAAAAAGGAAAAAAAAGTGTATGCATACAATAGGAGAAGCGAATAGAGCGGTATGGGATAGAGTATTAGGATGGGTGGAGTCCTGTAGCATAGAGGTTTAGAGCACTCACCTTGCGAGCAAGAGAACCTGGGTTCAATTCCCAAGCAGGACGAAACATTGGGCACGTTTTCTTACTCCGCACTCTTCTGTTCACCCAGCAGTCAGTAGGAAACCAGGTTGTTGGTCACTTTTCCAGGGGTAATAATCCCTTTAAAAAAATGTACAATTTGGTCACTCAATCTGTGACTTTTTTGGGGGTTTCACCTCACAGTCAGTTCACCTCACAGTCTGTACCGTACAGCGCTTTGAGACGTCTCTAAGACATGATAAGGCATTCTATCAAATGTAAGGATTATTATTACATAAACAGCGCACACAATAATCTCCATGTAAAGGAGCATAAGCATTCAAATATATCTTGGCTCCAGATATTAATTAGTGTTTTTTACATATCTCTCTTTTTTAATGCGTCTTTTGGAACATCCACAACAACTTGTGTTTGTATAGCGCGCTTCACGCAGGGTAGCGACTGGCAGCGCCAGACAGGATAACAGGGTCTTGTTTTGTTATAGGAGACCCTAAGTGCTCTCTTCACTGATTTCTACATTGTGGAGGAAATCAGCCACTTGTCGCTGTTTGATTTCCTGAGCGCTGTGGTGAGATATGCATCAACAAACAGGGTAAGTGCTCAAATAGGAGCATGTCGCACATAAATAGTAGCAGTTTTATCTTTCATTCTCCTTGAAAGGGGGGGAAAGAAACACCTTGAAGTCATTGAATTTCAGTACCGCTATGTAATGTAGTGCATCAAATATTTATTACCAGCTGCTGCTTGTTTCATAGCATAGGGATTAAAGACAGGCACCAGGGGCTTCATATTGGGGGTCCCTTCATACTGACTGAGTCACAAATAGACATTCCTGACACGCACATACACCGACCCACACAAACTCTGCTCCAACACGCCCAAAAGTAGCTTGTGTGGCCCCATTGATTGTCGTGACGCACATCTGGTCCGGACCTCAAGAGTTTTCCCAATCGACGATGCGAAATTGTGATTAAATAATCCATTAATTAGACCCCGAATACGACTTTGTCTCATCGACCAGTTTAACTCTTCCTCCTCTCATTCGTTTTCAAATCCCTTCAAGCCTGCCACCTCCCTACTTATCCCTACCTAAACCCCTCCCCCCCCCCCCCACACCTCCACTGAACTGGTCCTCTCGGCTGGCTCCGGTCTCCTGTTCATCCCTCGTCCCCTCCACTCCACCATCGGTGGCCATGCGTTCAAACACTTTGACCCGAAAGTCTGGAACCTTCTCCCTCGATCCCTCATTCCCCACATTGAAATCCCAACTGAAGACCATCCTTTTTGATTGTGCTGATCGTCACTTCCAACTCCTTTTCCCTTTGGCTCAGAGTTAGAGTCCAGTAGCTCAGTGGTTAGAGCATTTGCCTTACAAGCATGAGACCTGCGTTCGAATCCAGGCAGGTCAGGGCGAAACCCTGGGCACGTTTCCTTACTTCACACGCCTAATAATAATCCCTCAAACAAAATCAATAATAAATTGGTCATTTCAATCTGCGACCGATTGTGGGACACTGCTGTGTGCAATTGGCTGCCGCATTTCGCCCACAAATATACAGTCATTTCACTTTACAGTGTATTCTGTGAAGCGCTTTGAGACGTCTAGAAGACGTGAAATGCGCTATATCAAAAGAATGATTATTATTATTAGACTCTGGCACTGCCAAGCGCTCTGGGATTCTGTCCTTATGAAGGACGCTATATAAATGCAAGTTGTTGTCATCTCAGTAAAGCAGTTAAATTTCCACCAACTTTGATTTTTTTTCTGGCCGTCACTGAGCTAGAAAGTGCCTAAAGTACCTTCTCTGAAAACGAATTAAAAGATGGTATCATCAAAGTGAAGCAGACAGATCTGTTTAAAACAGGACTGAATGGCTAGGGTAGCACTCTGAGACCTTAACGTGCTCTTTCCAAATTCACTTTTTTTAAAATTGATTTTATCCTTCTAGCTGTGTTCCCCCTTCCCCCCTCCCTCCCCCCCACCCACGCACGCACACACACATACCCACACCACCATCATCCAGGAATCTGTACATGTTAATCAGTTCTCTGTGTTCACAGCTGATTGCAGTGTTTGGCCGTATCCTATGTGGACAGTTGGATGCTGCTGTGTTGCGTTACACCGTTTTGATGGCGGAAATGGTGAACTCGGTCTCCTGGCAGTTTGTTAGCGATTTCCGGACGTTTGTCTCTGTCGTTTACCACCTGCAGGTAACCCAGCAACTTGATCCCATGGGTTCTGAGCAGTAATCATAGTAATCATAATAATTCGAATTGCATTTAAATGCAGTACATTGTTGAAACATCTCAAAATTAAGTGTAGTGACTGTGTGTTTGTGGATGGGCGCAACAACTAAATTACACGAAGCAAAGTCCCACTGTCATTCAAGAGGTGAATGACCAATTGGCCAGGACTACAGAGAAAACTCCCTTCTATTTTCTATTGCTGACTTGGATTTGTCTTGGACAGACAGATGGAAATTCTATTTCTTTAGTAGCCTTCTCATCCGAAGGTATCCAACTGCAACACTGCATCCCCAATACTGCACTGAACTATCGAGTGTTGCCAAGCTCAAAGTCCCCGATGTGGGGCTTGAACCTCAAGACCTCTGACTCAAGGACAAGAACACTATCAACCAAGGCTGAGACCACAGCAGCGACCACAAGTGGTATTTGTATAGCTACTTTCACCTTCGGAGGACAGCTCGAGTTGCTGGAGAGTCAGGGATTTGGACCCAAGCTGGGTTTGGGATGAGGCGCGGTGGAGGGGTGGGAGGGTGACCGAAGGTGCAGTTGAAGTGGACGGTCTTGAGACGGGCCGTGAACAACAACAACAAAATTGCATTTATAGACCGCCTTTAATGTCGGGAGGACGTGAAGGAGGCAAGGTAGGGACTGTGGGATGCAGTTCCAAAGGGTTGGGACGAGGTAACTGACAAATGCAAGAAAAGCGGGCTGCTGCTTTATTTATTGTACGTTACAATTTTTCTCAGTATTTTCCGATAGCATGAATAGTCTGGTTAGCTGAAATAAACTTCAGGCAAAATTCCCTAATGCAATGTCAATTTCTGCGGAACCTAAGTGCTTTTGGTAATGACAGGGAGCTGGAGGAACTGGCTTGTCAGCTTTAAACACTGAAATTATCATTTCATTTACTTCCTTCTATATTTGCCATTGAACCTGTTAACACAATCGCAAAATGCATTGCAAAATGCTTCGGCTGAAATAGATGTGCGGTTGTGAAATTGCAACAAATGCGTTCCTCGACAGCTAGTAGTTCGTTTGCTTTGGTTTGAAGTGTCTCGCTCTGGCTGTCCTATTAACCGGAACTGGATTCCACTCCAGCAGGTAATAATAATAATACTCCTTGCATTTGATATGGCATCTTATCAGGTCTTCGAGATGTCTCAAAACGCTTCACAGAATATACTGTGAAGTGAATTTACTGTATATTTTGTGAGCGAAACAACTGTTTGTGAGACACTGCTGTGTGCGAATGGCTGACACTTTACGTTCACATTCAACGTTTCGTCTGTTCTGACGAATGGTCGTGGACCCAAAACGTGAACTCACTTTCCGTTCTCCATGGATGCTGCCTGACCTGCTGAGTGTTCCCAGCGACTTCTGTTTTTGATATTGTAAAGTGCATTGACTCTCTATTTTGTGTGTGAAACAGCTGCCAACTGCACACACCAGTGTCCCACGTAATCCAATCATGGATTAAGTGACCAAATTATTAATATTAATATTTTTGAAACTGCTTTATTAAAGGCAGATTTAGTTGTGTTTGAAGATTTTTCGGCCACAAAATATACAGTCAATTCACTTTACAGTATACTCTGTGAAGCGCTTTGAGACGTCTCGAAAACTTGATAAAGCGTTATATCAAATGCAAGGATTATTATTATTATTACTGTTGAAAAGACTGATTGCTTTTTAACAGTATTGCTATCAGCTGTTATCTTACTCTTCTTCCAGGTCAGTAAAGGAGTTAAAAAAAATGTATGAGAGGTGTCAGAAAATTAATTACATCAGAATTCTTCATTACTGTAGCTGAAATTTAAACTTAAACTTCAAACAGACTCATCAATAAGGAGTATTATACCTTGAAGCTGTAATTTTATGCGTCTGCCTTTCATGATCTCTTTCAAAACTCTCTGTTGTGTCAAAAGGATACTGAGGATTGAGGAGAGGAAATGGGGGTTGGACCCTTTCACCAACTTGCTGATGCAATAGCTAATGCAGTCACATGAAGCTTTCCACGTACAGTTTTGCTATAACTTTTACTGCTCCGTGGGTGTATCAAATGCACAAGCATGTGCAGGCCAGAATTACTCAGGACCCCGCAGTTCGTGTCGTCTTCCACACTAAGATGTCATCTTCTGTGAGCCGATCACTCCCATCCTTCCCCTGGCTTCACTGGCTCCCCATCCACCAGAGGACTGAGGTCAAGATATGCTGACAAAATATTAATAATAATAATCCTTGCATTTGATATAGCGCTGTTCACATCTTCTAGACGTCTCAAAGCGCTTCACAGAATATACTGTAAAGTGAATTGACTGTATATTTGTGGGCGAATGAAGCAGCCAATTGCACACAGCAGCGTCCACACAAACAGCCATGGATTGAAACGACCAATTTTATTATTGTATTTTGTATTATTAGGCGTGTGGAGTAAGGAAACTTGCCCAAGGTTTTGCCCTGACCTGCCTGGATTTGAACACAGGTCTCACGCTTGTAAGGCGAGTGCTCTAACCACTGAGTTACAGGACTCCACGACAGTCGATTCACTTTACAGTACATTCTGTGAAGTGCTCTGGAATGTCTCGAAGACTTGATGAGGTGCTAAATCAAATGCCAAGATTGTTGTTATTATTAAGAAGCTCATCCTTTTAAAGTCCTCCAAGACCTTGTCCTCTCTACCTCTGCAGCCTATCAACACCACACAAACCTGTCCTCTCCCTCCATGAGGCGGGCACTGACCTGCTCCGTCTCACCCACCTTGCCCGCGCCGCCATTGGTGGTCATGTCTTCAGCCTCTCCCCTCTGGAACTCCACCCAGGAAGACCCTCCACTTCACCCCCTCCCAATACCTATCTGCAGAGCTTCCTCTTTGACTCTATCTTCAATCATCCTATGCCAATGGTGGAACGGGCAAGATGGGGGACATGGAACAAGCTAGTGTAATTCCTGTCGCTGAGTGGGTACAGCATGCACCTTGCAAGCTAAACACCTGAGTTCGATTCCCAGCAGGGCGAAACCTTGGCCAAGTTTCCTCACTCCACACACTTGGGAAAAAAAACATTAATAATTTGGTCACTTCAATCCATGACTGTTTGTGGGACAATGCTGTGCGCAATTGCAATTACACTTGTATAGTGCCTTTCACGTCAGGAGGATGTCTCAAGGAGCTGGCTACATCAAATGCAAGAATTATTATTATTAATAGAGGTAGTATCCTCCCAGCTCCATCCTCCTTGCCTTCCACTCCTCAAGTCGAAACCCAGGTGTTATGCAAACCCAGCACCTCGGTACGTCCTCCCAACGTGAAAAGCGCTGTGTAAATGCAACTTGTTGTTTGTCTTTCATTGACAAGTCGTGGCTGAGTGGGGTTTTTAAGATTTCTTTCACATCCATTGCATCCCGTGCACTATAGATCTCCCGCACCAAAACAATGGAAGTAGGGAAATATTTTTCTTTGGCCAAAGTTAGAATAGTCTGTTATGTGGTGTGAGGAGAAAAGCTCTTGAGTTTATATGAGAGCCACATGTGTGTATGTGTGTTGCACAGATTGTGCTTATTTTATTAAGAGAAGGGGGAGGTGAGAGCTCTGTTTCACAGTGTTGAATATAAACGCTATACTGTACACCTGCTGTTGAAGCTTGATCCGTGACTGGATTTAAAAGGGGATTGAACAAATATTTGAGGGGAAAAAAATTATATTTAAGAGTATGAGGAACAAGCATGATTACAGTATCGCAGTGAGTGAACGAACACAGGTGGGTTTGTCTGAATGGCCTCCTTCTGTGTGCTGGAAGTTTCCCGTGATTCTTTATAAGCAATAAATTTGACTCAATCCCCTGTATTATCTTTTAATTACAAGGCATATTGCTCCCTGTAATAATTTATGACTGCCTACAAATAAACAGTGACTACGATTCGCAGTAAAATTCTGTGAAGCGCTTTGAGATGCCTCAGTGAAGTGATCAGGAACTCTATCAATTGCAGCGATTATTAATTACATAAGAGCATAAGAAATGCTAGACAAGAAAAGACCAAGGTCCGTCTAGTTTGTGTTCCACTTTCCTGGTGGTCGATTGTGCATATGTCCCGATCTACCTATAATAACTATTAACCATAATCAACAACGACAATATTGCATTGACAGATCACCTTTCACGTTGGGAGGACGTCCCAAATAATGCTATTCCTGAAAGAAAACTAATCTGTGTTTGAAAGAATCAACACTCCATGCTTCAACCTCAATTAAAAGTGATTTAAGTTGTTTAATTCTTCAAGAGTGTTACAAACTATTACGATCTTGCTTAATTTGAAGATCGGATGTATTTAAGAACTACAGAGAAGCAGCCACTAAATTTTAGTAGTAATAATAATTCTTCAAATGAGGAGGAAGTCTCAAAGCACTCAGTAGGAATTTAGTGTAGGGTGCAGTGACTGTGGATTTGTAGGAGAATGCAGGACCCAACTTCGGTGCAGCAATGCCTCACAATCAGCCACAAAGCCTTCATTAAATTTTAAAGACGTTGTTAAGGCTTAAGGCTCAGTGGAGTCCGGTAGCTCAGTGGTTAGAACACTCGCCTCAGTAAATGAGAGACCTGGGTTCAATTTCCAGCAGGGAGAAACCTTGGGCAAGTTTCCTTCCTCCACATGCCTGATAATAATCCGTCAAAAAAAAGCAATAAGAATTTGGACATTCAATCCACGACTGTTTTTGGGACGCTGCTGTGTGCGATTGGCTGCCACGTTTTGCCCACAAATGTACAATCAATTCACTTTACAGTATATTTTGTGAACCGTCTTTGAGATGTCTAGAAGATGTGAAAAGTGCTATATCAACTGCAAGGATTATTATTATTAAGGCTAAGGGATGGAGAAAGTTGGGGTTCCTCTGGTGAGTGCTGCTTAAGCTTCACAGAACCTGCCAAGCATCTGTATCGGAGTTGATTCAGACATTTCTCTCAATTGACAGCATATGTGTTACTCTATCTATCCAGATGTGTTTGTACAGGTTAGAACACACGCGCACACATAGGACTTCTTACTTGAATCCACTTACTGGCATTCGGTTACCACTCCAGTCAACATGTGTTCAGCTTTATTAGAGCACATAATACTACAACAGATTGAAACCATAATAATGATAATCCTTGCATTTGCTATAGCACCTTTCACATCGGGAGGAAAACCCCCTTCACAAAACATATATAACCAACAACATAATTACACTTGTATATATAGTGCCTTTCACATCACGAGGACGTCCCAAGCCGCTGGACAGTCATTGTTTCAGACCCGAGCTGGGGTCGGGGATGGGGAGGGTGGAGGGAAAGGGAGGAATTTGGGGTGACCGATGGGACCGTCGAAGAGGAGGACCTTGCGGTGGGACTTGTAGGAGACTAGGGAGGGGGTGAGGCAGAGGGACTGCGGGATGGAGTTCCAGAGGTTGGGGGCAGAGTGGCTGAAGGCTCGCCCGCCAATGGTGGGGCGGGCGGGTGGGGGATGGGTCAGGGGACATGGAGATATACAGTACTGTAAAGTGCAGTGACTGTACTGTGGGTGAATGTGGCAGCCAATTTTGAGCAACGTCTCAAACAAACAGCTACCAACTTAATGACTGACTATGTATGGGGGAATTGTCGGCCAGGAGGCTGGGAGAGAGATACTCCCTTCTCTTTTTGAATAGTGCCTGGAATCTTTAACGCTCACCTGAACAGGCAGGGAGGACCTCGGTGTGTGCCAGTGCAGGTAGGGTAAACAGACACCGTGTGAAAGTAGTTTGTGTGCCTTGCCTGCCAATTCCCAACCCCTTCCCACACATGCACACATGCGCGCGCAGACGCACGCACGCACACACACACACTCTTCTCTGCCCACGGAAAATCGCCTGGTCGCCACTCTGCGATGTTCCAACGATCAGGACTTTGCCACATGGGGAATTGGTGAGCACAAAACCGTGTCCTATCACTCTTTGGCACAACGTGCTGTTAAACACCAATGCATTGCACCTCGGTACTGCTGTAATTCCCTTCAATTTTATGTAAGCACAGAGCAGTGTGCGCCTGTGTAGATAGGACTAAGTCCTTGCATGCTTCAGGTCCTTGCTTTGTTTCATATAGAGAGAGAAAAAAAAATGCTTTGCCCTGTTACCAAACAAAGCAGCACAAAATGCAGTAGGGCAGACAGCGTATCATCGTTCTACGCATTCACTATTAAGCACATTTTATCTCCTGTTAAAGCCCACTGATGCAAGACGCTGGTAGTGCGTTTGACCTCAGTTTGATTAGAGGAGTTCCATAAGAGAGCCATCCTTGTTCCTCTACGTAACTTCACTGAGGTGGTCAAACCATGAGCGGGGACAGAGCACGCAAATAGTCTGGCCTGGATCAAGGGTGTCCTGGATCAAGGGTGTCCTTTACCTCTGCCAATGAGAAATAATCTTCTTGTCTCTCCCCATTCCGGTGTTCCTGTTGATGATAATAATAATAATAATCGTTGCATTTGATATGACGCTTTTCACGTCTTCTTGATGTTCCAAAGCGCTTCACGGAGTGTACCTGTACTGTAAAGTGAATTGACTGTACATTTGTGGGTGAAATGCGGCAGCCAATTGCGCACAGCAGTGTCCCACAAACAGTCGTGGATTGAAATGACCAATTTTATTATCGTGTTTTTTTTGGGAGGGATTATTATTAGGCATGTGGAGTAACGAAACTTGCCCAAGGTTTCTCCCTGACCTGCCTGGATTCGAACACAGGTCTCACACTTGTAAGGCGAGTGCTCTAACCACTGAGCTACAGGACTCCACAAATTGATCACCTTCTTCCTATCTTAAACTACCTGTCTCTTTAGAAAGCTTTGGATTAAACAGACATAAAATTCTCCTGCAGTATACTGCTGTACGCAATTAGCTGCCTCATTTTAGTTACACACAAAATATACAGCCAATTCATTTTAATGTTCCTCGTACAGTATAACATTGACTTTGACAATAATCGCACCCTTTCTGACCTCTTCCCAGGGTGACGAGCTGGAGAAGATTGTGATGGCCTATGTTGCTTTCAGTGAAAACCACATTTCGAAGACACTAGTGGTTCAATATGTACTCCACCTCATCTTGATACACTCTGAGCCACTGTTTAAGAAGGTAAGTAACAACATTGAAATGTCTTGTTACAATAATTATACAATAATCCTTGCATTTTGTATCGTGCCTTTCATGTCGAGAGGACGACTTCAGGACATAATGGATGCTGGCCATTATGTGGGTGAACACAGCAGCCAATTTGCACACAGGAATGTCCCGCAAACTGTCATGAAGTGAGCGATCAATTCTATGTGGGTTATTGTTGAACGGGACAACAGGAGAAACTCCCTTCTCCCTCCCCAGGATCGATTTCAATCCCTCCTCACTCTTGTTTTCTCACTCTTGTTTCCAAATCCCTCCACTCCTCTGCATGCCCCAACCTCTCTGACCTCACAACAGTACCTGTTGCCTTCGCTCCACCAGGTCTGGCCTTCGCTCCACCAGGTCTAGCCTCCGCCTTGTCCCCTGAATCCTCCGTTCCTCCACCATCGGCGGCTATGCCTTCAGCTACCACACCCCAAGGCTCTGGAAATCCCTTCCTCACTCCCTTCGCCTCGCTTCCTCCTTTCCTATTTTGGGATCTCGGCTAAAGACCTTTCTTTTCGCCCGCGCTTTCGGTCACCTTCTTCCCCCTGCCCCTGGCTCGGCCCCGGGATCCGTTATTGGGAATCGCTCTGAGACGCCATCCGGCGTAGAGGACGCTATATAAATCCAAGTTGTTGTTGATTTGGAGTGTCAGCTTACACCGTGAGTTCAAAGCTCCGACTTGAGCTTTGAACCCACGACCTTCTGACTCATGGACGAGAAGAGTGCTACCAACTGAGCCAGGCCGACACTTTGGTGAAAAGGCTCCCTTTCGGATTCAGAGTCGATGCCGTGCCTCCTGTGCACAACTGTGCCGGCTTTGGAACTCACCACCTTAGTGCTGCGAGCTGGTATCTCAACGTCTAAGCCAACCAGACAACCCCAGGATTGTTTTGTTCAACTTAGTTGAATAATTAGCACAGGCATTATCGACGAATTTCAGAATAGTGGGGAGAGGACATGGTTCCAAAGCCAGCATAGTTGTGCGTTGACAAAGAATGTGTCAGATTAAATGTCACTCGAGTCGGTTTAACATTTTCCCTAAATAGAGCGATTTTTGTTTTACTTTTATACTTTAAACAGTAATGCGATTTAATTATTCTTTGAATACTACCTGTGTATATCCCTCAGTGTGAAGCCAGCCTCCGACAGCATTCTGGGACCGAGCCGAGTTATCTGACGAGCACAGAATTTGCAGTGGCCTTTGAAAACGCAGCTCCATTGTGCAATAAGAAACTGCAGCAAGTCCTGGTTGAACAGTCTGTCGCTCCTAAGCAAAGTGCCTCTGTTTCACTGACAAGTGCAGCCCGTATCCTGTAACATTCATTTGTTGGTACCTTGTGGCGTATCGGTTAAATGATTACAATAAAGAAAAACAGCACATGGCAGAACCTCGACCACGTTTCCCAAACCTTTTACCTCTGCCCGTCTTCAAATGAGGTTCCTGATTCTGCGAGGAAGAGCTGCTATTTCTTAATGTGGAGTCCTGTAGCTCCTGTCGTGGTTAGAGCACACTCGAGACCTAGGTTCGATTCCCGGCCAGGGTGAAATCTTGGGCAAGTTTCCTTATTCCACAAGGCTAATAATAATACCCCGGGGGAAAAAAACCACAATAATAAATTGGTCGTTTCAATCCATGATTGTTTGGGTTAATAAAAGTGCAATTATCGCATCTGTCGAGGCAAAGAGTTCCTTACTACCTGCAATAGTCATGTCCCCCGAGCGCTTCACTGTGGCGGAGTCTGACAATCACAGCCACTAGCAAATTCCTTGCGAATGTTTCGGAATGATGCAACGATTTGTAGATTCGTTTGCAATACCAGTTAGTTTCCTTTGGTTTGGAAAGACAGAATCCTAAATGGTCACTTTGCTATGGTGCAAGGAGGCATTTATTCAGTGGAACTGGTGTGCCCAGTGCACATGAAATCTAAATGATCACTCGCATCGGTATAAATGGTTTGACTGTGTTTTGTGGACGAAACACAGCAGCCAATTGCACCAGCAGTATCCCACAAATAGATTGAGTGACCAAATTATTATTTTTGGAGGGATTATTACCACTCAGAAAAGCAATCCGCCAAACGTCTAACACCCGGGTTCCTATTTACTGCTAGGTAAACAGAGGCATGCAGAGATAGAAAACCTGCCGAAGGTTTCCACATGTCCAGAAATCGAACCCAGGATTCTCGCTTGCGAGGCGAGTGCTCTAACCACTGCGCTACAGGGTTCCTATACCTTTCGCTGTATACCATGTGCCTGTTTTGGTGTCAACATATGTACAGTGAATGGAGCATCATCCTCATCAGAGCAGAGGAGCTGACACATTCCCCTGCAGGACACAAATGACTATCCTGCCAATGAAAGCTTCAGTCTGTAACACTGGCACGAGAGCGTTGGTGGCTGTGGCTTGTGATAGACTGAAACACAATCACCTGGATGGAACCTGCAAGCAAATCTAGAAGTGGTTTGGTTTATTTTCTTTGTTGCCTTTTCCTTCTCCCTACCTCTCCTACCCTCACCCCCCCCCCCCCCCCCCCCTCCCTCCACTCACCCATCTCCCCCGTCACCAAGTACAGGTTTATCACCTAGCTCTGACAGTTGTGATTTAGCTGAGTGTATATTTAGGTTTCTTAACAATGGATTGCAGAGATCACAGCGTATCTAATGCTGCTTCAGCAAGAGAAACAGCACAAGGAACATCTGCAGACTGTAGCTGGGAAGAAACGAAACTGGTTGAAGAAGACATTGACAGGTGGCAGACAAAGTCTAACTACAGGTAGACCCTGCTTAACCTCGCAGTTTGGTTCTTGACAAGTGCGACTTTAAGCGAAACACCGTTAAGGGAGTACAGTTTTCCTTTGAGAGTGAAAACTGGGCTTAGGTTCTTTTGGACATTTTTAGTCAAAATTTTCTTTAAAACACATTACACTCGATTGCCTGCCCACCTCACTCACTCGCTGCCGGCCTGGCTCACTACCAGGACCTAGGGCCGTCGCGACCCCTTTCCACCTGCTGGCGAACGACGTAATAGCGAACATCGCAACGTTAAATTAATATATGTGTCAGCAACGTAATAACGAAAAAACGTTAACCGAGGCGACATTAAGCGGGGTCTACCTGTACATTGCTTTTGTGGTTATACGGTTTGCAACAGGATATGCGTTCAGTCCAACATAATTGACTGCTTTGAAATTATTTTAAACTATACTGTTAGTAAAAACTCTCCCCCACCCCACCCCTCCTCCACCACACGGTTAAAATATTAAGCAATAATGCATGAGAAGAGAAGCATATAATGGTTGTTTGTATTAGAGGACAGAGTCCAGGGAGAGAAATTCCACCTGACTCTAGATTTACTCTCTGCAGTAATAATTATGATAATAATCCTTGCATTTGATATAGAGCTTTATTACATCATTGAGACGTCTCGAAGCACCGCACCGAACATACTCTAACATGAATTGACTGTGTTTTATGGGATGAAACACGGTAACCAATTGCGCACAGCTGTGTCCCACAAACACTCGTGGATTGAGTGACCAAATTATTATTAGAATAGAAATAATTATCCTTGCATTTGATATAGCCCTTTGCACATCTTTTAGACCAAGTTATTATTGAGGGGGGTTTTCTTCAGGGATTATTATCAGGTATGTGAAGTAAAGAAACTTACCCAAGGTTTTGCCTTGCTGGGAATCGAACCCAGGTCCTCTCACTTTGCGAGGCGAGCGTTGGGCTACCAGACTCCACAGCATTTCAGAGCGTCCAGATTTTGGCCTATTCTGAAACGCAGCCTGGCTACAGAAGCCAGTTTGTATATTTTTAAGAAGTTTCTTTAAAGAACTACAGAGAAACGGCTTGAAGGTTGAGACTGAGCTCAACAACTTGCCTATTTCTGGACTGGACAATGAGAAGCCGCTATGCAAACCGGAGTAAATCTAGACCCAAGTGGAGATTTCTCAGCCTCTCGTTCTCAAAACAATTGCTGTGGCGGTCGGTGCCCACACCCATGCCTCCTCATTCCCTTCTTGCCCTTGGGTCTCAAGTCCCATTCAATCACCCATGAGTGAAATCCATTACTGTTTCAAAATTAAAACATTGAAAACGGTCCAGGCCTCCGGCCACAGAAGTTAATGATTTTTCTGCAAAATTATCCAGTTTGGATTATAGTTTAGTCCTACCTGAAGCGATGGAAACTCTTTATGCCGAGCGAGTAGTGTGGGAAACACAATGCAAAACTTTGAATGCAGAGTTCTGACAAGATACACTTTTTTTGCCCCCACCACGCCTTGCTTTGCGAGCCACAGCGCTGACACGGATGATGTGATATCAACCATGTCAATTCATTCTTTCACCTGTCACCTGTCCTGTATTTATTGCTCTGTTGTGGGGTTTTTTATGTGTCCGGTTGAAGCGCTCCAGAACGCTACCCAGCGCGTAGGTTGCCATGTAAATGCAAGTTGTTGTTGTTGTTGTAATATTGGCGGGCAAATTAAATCTATAAAGCCCTTTATTATCAACAACAGCAACTTGTATTTTTTGTGTATGTTACATATAAAACATACGGACCATTCACTCGACAGAATATTCCATGAAACGCTTTGAGAATTCTCGACGACGTGATAAGGCACTATATCAAGTGCAAGGATTATTATTGCTATTATTATTATTTACTGTACATATATATATATACAGTACAGCATCCTTCACCTTGAGTAGCATCGCAGAGCCCTGGTGTGGTGACCAAGATGAGAGTTTGCTTAATGTAGTGTTAAGAATTGCAACACTCATGCAAATCCTGTTCCTCTCTCTTTCTCTCCAGGCTCAACCACAGAATCGTCTAACAGAGTCGTGCCCGAAGACAAACCACTCATCACCATGTCCAGCCTGAAACAACTGGCCAGTAACATTGCCAGGTAGAATGTCTCTGACTGTGTAGAGTTGGAGCCAAGCAGTCTAACTGTGCGCATGTATTATCGATGACTCGGTGTAATTACCAAGGTTCAGTTTCGTTCATTAGAGAGTCGATCCACTGTTTCAATCCCTCGATTCTATTTCCAGGTTGGCTTGAGTGACAGGTGAATAGTGAGACTCTTAGAAATACAAGGAGTAGAATGTAAAGACAGTGGGGACAGAGCCAGATTGTGGGTTACGTTGCATACTTTGTGAATAATGCACAAATATATTTAGTATAACAGTATTTAGTTTGGGACCCGGCATGTCAAGCGACTGCCAGGATGGTGGAAGATGAACAAGATGGACCTTTGCCTTCTTTCACTAGCAAATTCTTACATTTTTAAAAATACTGCAAAATGAATCTCTCTAAGCAGCTCAATAATAATAATAATCCTTGCATTTGATATAGCGCTTTTCATGTCTTCTAGACATCTCAAAGCGCTTCACATGTAAAGTGAATTGACTGTATATTTGTGGGTGAAATGTGGCAGCCGATTGCGCACAGCAGTGTCTCACAAACGGCCGTGGATTGAAATGACCAATTTATTATTGCTTTATTTTCTGGAGGGATTATTATCAGGCGTGTGGTATAAGGAAACTTGCCCAAGGTTTTGCCCTGCCTGGAATTAAATCTAGGTCTCTCGTTTGTAGGACAAGTGCTCTAACCAATCTAACTACAATATACCTTATAAATAGTTTAACAAAATTCAGCAACCTCATTGAATAATGCGTGTGTGATACTTACAGAGTGTTTCCTGAAATTCTGCCCCTTCCCCCATTCAGAACAAACAAATATATTAAGATATAAATTAGGACAGGAGGTGAATAGGGAAGAAAAGAGAGTAGTAAACAATCTATTTTGAATTTATTTTGAACAAAACCTCCATTTAATGGGGCAGGTTTAGTTTTACAGGAATAATGTTTCACGGTAGTGTTGTACTCAGTCGCATTACCAGGTGAAATGTCATGTACGGAACTGACCACAAAATCAGAGATTGCCATAGATTTAATCTAAAATAATTATAATAATTCGGTCACTACTGTTTGTGGGACACTGCTGAGCGCAATTGGCTGCTGCCGCGAAAATACGATTTCCTCCGCAAGTTGAAGTATCTGAAGCTAATGAGTCCAGGTTTCAAGTTAAGCGCTCCAGGAAGCTAGCCTGCGTGAGGGGCGCTGTATAAATGCACGTTGTTGTTTCAAACAGAATTGCAGGAGACGTGAAACCTGAAAATGCAACTAATCAGTCTTTTACTCAGCAACTTTGTTTTGTTTCAGAGGGAAGAGGATTCAATTGAGGTGCCCTGATGAAACCTAAGCAAAGAACCTTTCCTGATACAGTAATTAATTTTTTTCCGACTACATTTAAACCAGTAACTCCAAGAAAGGTACGGTTTTGTAAAATCAGCATCCCTGCGTCAAATTGCAAAGTGTAGTTTCATCGCAAGGTGTTCAGTAAATAAATTTGTGTGCTTTAATATTAAACGAGACAGCATTTCAAGAGCCTTTTGACCTCCATCAATAATGGTGTGGGGGGGGAGGGATGAGGGGTGTAATTTGCAGTACTTGGGTTAAATTATGGCTCTTCATTCCAGTCGCTGACCTACCTAACAGGCCAACAAAGAGATAAGTGATCAGTGAAGGTGGCAACCATTTGTGGCTAGGATTCAGTGCTGGCTCTCGTTGTTACATTTGCAGTATACTCCATTATGAGATGGGTCTCGGTGGCCTTAAATAGAGTGTTTTTTACCCTACGCCGCCTTGATTTGCACTGAACTTTACCCCACAATGAGACTAAATGATGGCCAATTTTCTGCTCTCTCCTGATAATCGTCCAAAAAACACACAGTTGCTGTATTTTTTAGTATAATCCTCTAAAGTGCTTTGAGGTATCCTCCCAACGTTAAAGGTGCTGAGGTGCGGATTGAAACAATAATGTCCTGACTCAGAGCTGCGAGGACTAGCAACTGAGCAAGCGAGCCTAACACACAATGCATTTGACCTTCGGACCCACGGCTGACACAGTATCACTGTAACATTTTAACTCTCAGGTCACCAAACCAACCTGCGTCGAAATATGCCTAAGTTAACAGTTACCTTATTAATGTTTTTGGTACTAAAGGTGTTAATCGTTTCCGAGTCTCAATGATGTCTCGGTTAGACAGTGATTTTAATCTACGAAAAGCCTGCAAAGATTTGACGCAACAAAATCCTGCTTAGTATCAAGGTACTCTCAAGCAAATAAGCCCTGAATTTTAAGATGACTTGACTGTATATAGCTTTTCTACCAAGAAGTACTGATGTAATTGACTCTTAATTAATTATTAAGTAATCACTATACCTCCGAAGACTAAAGAAATTCAAGCCTGCCGTTCTCAATCATTTCTGTATTAACACTGATTTAGAAGGAGCACTAAAATAAATATCCCCTGAATGCCTCCCCAACCACAATATTTGATATTCAGTATGAATAGGACAAACTGTGATACGATTAACATTTTTCATTCTAATGAAAATTAAATATACTCTTTCCGATAAATGAAATGTCATTTCGAAAGGTCACTTAATCCAAATTAGACTTCAGATCAAACCTATCTGCCAGTGTACAACATTATTTTGAGATCCATTTACCCACCTCTATGTTGAAAGCTCTGATAATTATAGGTTATATTTCAGCCTGACTTTGTTTTATAAGCTGTGTCAGTCGGAGGGAGAGATGAGGAACAGACAACGTGTGTATGTGAAAGCAGCAGTCGGTAAAAGATGTTTGTGATCTGCCGAAGACATTTTAAGTAATGCTCCAATGTCTCAAACGTCTGTCTGCAAGATTTTTTATTTACTGTATTTTTATCTCTTCCGATATGATGTACAATCCTCACAGCCATCTGACCTTAGTCATTTTCCTTAACTCCTGTCATGGTCCTTAATTTCGCCACAAGTTATGCAGTCAATCCACTTTGTAGTGTATTCTGTGAAGCGCTTTGAGACGTCTCAATGACGTGATAAGATACAATCTATATGCAATCTATATCAAATACAATACTAATTTTTTTTTAAATGTAGCCAAAACATAGAAGATCTCTTTCACTTATAACGTACTCTGAGGTATGTACTTGATCTATTGATAGATTTGATGCCTGATTATCTGCACACAGTAAATGGCATGTGGTGATTTGCACGGTGTGATATCAACATCACTTTGCACGTTTATTATAATAATAATCCAACATTTCAGTGTAAGTAGAAAATTGCAGTAAACATGTGTGTGGTTAGCTAAAAGCACCCACTGAGCAAATTAGTGGAAGGCTCATCCAATTAGTCCGGTAGCTTAGTGGTTACAGCACTCGCCTCGCACACGAGAGGACCTTGGGTTTGATTTCCAGGCAGGAAAGTAAGCAAGTTTCCTTACTCCACACTTCTTTGTTTATCTAGCAGTAAGCAGGAACCCCACAATATACTGTATTCTGTGAAACGCTTTGAGAATCTCGAAGACACAATAAGGCACTGTATCAAATGCTAATAATTATTATTATATTATATTCATGGAGTCCTGGAGCTCAGTGGTTAGAGCACTCACTTCGCAAGCGAGAGACTTGGGTTTGATTCCTGGCAGGGTGAAACCTTAGGCAATTTTCCTTACCCCGCCTGCCTGATAATAATCCCTCAAGAGAAAAATAAATTAATAAATTGGTCACTTCAATCCACGACTATTTGTGGGACACTGCTGTGCGCAATTGGCTGCCGCAATTTTGCCCACAAATGTCCAGTCAGTTCACTTTGCAGTATATTGGAGCTCCTGTGGCTCAGTGGTTAGAGCGCTTGTCTTGCAAACTGGGGAGACTAAGGTGGGGGGGCCTGTGTTCGAATCCAGGCAGGTCAGGGCGAAACCACGAGCAAGTTTCCTTACTCCACACGCCTAATAGTACACAAATAGTACTCCAAAAAAAACACAATAATAAAATTGGTCATTTCAATCCACAGCTGTGTGTGGGACACTGCTGTGTGCAATTGGCTGCCGCGATTCGCCCACAAATATACAGTCAATTCACTTTACAGTATATTCTGTGAAGCGCTTTGGGACGTTGATAAGATGTGGAAAGCGCTATATCAAATGCAAGGATTATTATTATTATATTCCGTGAAGCACTTTGAGACGTCTGGAAGACTTTATCAAGTGCAAGGATTATTATTATGATGAAGGTGATGATTTATTATATCCAGTGCACCATTGAGGCTTTCTCTCTTCATTTCTGATGGATTTGCCAACTCATGACTGAGGTTAATTTAACGCATGAGCCTTACATTGGTCCACCGTACCCCGAAGTCCTTTAAATGCTCAATGCTTCTTCACACTTAAATGCCGAGTGAATTGCCTCTGTCTCACACACAATGTCCCTGCTGCTCACACACATCCCTGACCAGGCATGCACAAGTTCAGTTCCATTCATTGGGGCTTCCTCCTGTCAAATCCATCAGGTTTAATTTTGGGATGACTAATAATCATCTTGATATAAACTAATTTCAAGCAACCCGGACCTAGGACCAACCAGCAGCTGAAGGGAGTGTCTGCCTGTGATGTTCCCCAGTTGTTGAGAGATAGGTTCCATTGTATAGAACATTTTTCTCATGCATGTAATTACAGATGTAACATTATTTCTGTCATACATAACCATTAACTTCATAGAACATAATGTTACCTATCACGCAACTGGCTGCAGAGCAAAACTCCCTCCCACCGGCCCTCGGCAGGCTCCACTGGCTCCCAATTACTGGTTGGATCAATTTCAAGATCTTTACACCTGTTTTCAAATCCCTTCATGCCCTCGCACCACCTTACCTCTCCGACCTGCTGACCCCCTCCCCCCTCCCCCCTCCCCCGTCCTCCCCCCCCCCACCCCACTTCATAGCCGCTCAGCTGGCTCCGGCCTCTTTTGTCTCTCGTCTCCTCTGCTCCACCATCAGTGGCCGTGTCTTCATGTACTACATCCCAAAACTCTGGAACTCTCTTCCTCAATCCCTCTGCCTCCCTCCCCCCCTCCCTCCCTCCCTCCCTCCCACCCTCCCTCCCTCCCGCCCTCCCTCCCTCCCAAACTTCAAATCCTGCCCTAAAGACCTTCTGTTTGTATCATGCTTATGTTCACCTCCCCCCTTTCCCCCTGGCTCACGGTATGATTCTGCCACTGTCAAGCGCTCTGGGAGACTACCCTGCGTCAAAGGCACTATGTAAATGCAAGTGCTGTTGTAGAACAGTCAGAAGGTTTGTAGGTTCAAGCCCCATGTCGAGACTTTGAACCTGTATCTTCTCAGGTGACTCTCCAATGCGGCTTGGGGGGGTGGGTGGGTGAGTTGCGCTCTACATTATCAGACGTGCGTTAACCTCTTGTGAAAACAGGTTGTCCATGGAAATCTGCCGTAACCGTAGCTCTGTGGTTCTACGATGACCAAACTCCTCATCCCATACAATAAAAATTAGCCGATGTTTGTGTTTGTGTGGAAGGTTGGCAAGACTGGAGAGACTTGCATGGTCGTTTAGAGATTAGAGCTAAACCACCTCTCTGCAATAACTCGAGAGTAAGTTGTCAGTTTGTCTTAGTCATGTCCACAATTCAGATTTCTCAACGTTAGGTTTCACGGATATATTTAAATAAAATCCTTGCATTTGACACAGCGCCACCGAGCACTCCGCGGGATTTACTATTGTGATTGTGTATTTTGTAGGCAAAAGACCTCAAAGATAGACTGGTTTGTATTATCCGGGTAGTCTAGTTTGCAGCTATCTGTTTAGTAACAGACAGATGCTACTGCCCCCTATAGGATGCTATCTAAATGCCGTTGATAATGATAGTGGCTCTGTGAACATGTGCTGGGGTAAAATGCTGATCTGTGTCTCCCTGCCCTCTCCTGATCCCAACCCCCAACTTGTGTCCAAACCCCTGACTGTCCAGCGCCTTGCGACGTCCTCCCGAAATCAAAGGTACAATCCCAATGCCATTTTATTGGTGTTGTTGTTGAGCATCATGACAGGGCATCAGGCATCATGCCCGATTGCCTGGAGCTGTTTTGCACTTCCCCGTTCACAGCATAATCCCTCAAGAGGGGAACGGCAGCGAATGGCATATGGAAAAACAGGTTTCGGGTTATTTGTGACGTTTCCTATTAACTGCATCAAATGCTCGGGAGTGGTGTGAAAGTTTGGGTTCCTGGTGCTGAGTACGCACAGTCTGAGGATCTCGTGGAGAAAGGTTGGTGCCGGCTTCGCTTGCCAATATTTACAAGCTGATCATTCTGTGGAACAGCTTCCAATACAAGTCCTACTACAGTCCCTGATCCCATGTCGGTTTCACCGCTTTGAGATGACCTCCCGAAGTGAAAGGTGCTATATAAATGTGTATTGTATTAAAGGAGAGTAGTGCGCTGACCAGTGGAAACGACAGTGAGTCTCGGGCCTTCACAGGCACCTAAGTTTCACAACAAAGTCAAAACCAGCAACGCAAGAGAATCAAAGAGAATAAAAGCAAAATGTCAACATTGGCAGATTGGTTTACAACGCCTTACGGAATATGGTTGCCATTGCAATTAGAGTGGACGTCTCTAGGCTCATCTCAGGGTTTTGTTTGGAGAAAAATATGCCAAAGAACCATTTGTCAAAGCAGAGCATTCCCATAGCGTCACCACCTATAACAACAACAGTCACACAGTCACTACTCCACAACACACTCCACCACATGGAATCCATGGTAGCTTAGTGGTTAGAGTAGTTGTCTCGTAAACGAGAGGAGCCAGCATTGATATTGTGAAACAATTATCCTCTTGTATCCTCGGCCTTTCTTTTAAAGCCCTCCACGGCTTTACTCCTCTCAGGCTCTGTGACCTATTAACAGTGTGCCAACCTGTCCGTTCCCCCCACCCCCCCACTGGCCTGCCCTGTTTGGCCCACCATTGATGGTCAGGCTTTCAGCCTTTCTGCTCCCACCCTCTGGAACTCCATTCTGGAATCCCTCCCTCGCCTTCTTCAAGACCCGTCTCAAGGATTTCCTCTTTGATCGTGCTTTCGGCCACCCCTCCAACCCCCAACTCCCGTGCAAAACCCTTCACTGTTCAGCACCTTGGGCCGTGTTATATAACAGCGTTATATGAACGTAATTTCATTCTTGTAGATATCGTGCATAAATTCTCTGAATAGTTTAAATAAAGTTTTAAAATGTGCGACCATATCAGGCGTTGGCTAATTGAGAGAGAGAGACCACAGAATTTGTGCGCTTTGTGCGATGTTTCTTTGTTGATGTTCTTGGCAGTGATACAAATTATAATAACTTGGAAAAACAGTAATTAAAGTTTTTACTTTTAACCTGTTTGAACCAGTTCATTGATATGCCCTTAACCATGACTATCACTTGATTGACACTTCTATTTAGGTAACAAGCTGCAAATTGCAGTATGGGTACATGCAACTTTTCAGATCAGAAGTACAAAATCGGTTGGATCAGTGTTTGAAACACAGAGAGCCGAAGGCTTGATGTTGAATACGGCTTCGGGGGAGGAAGATGAGGTTTTGCATCATTATTGGTCACAACTTATGTGGAGTTCTGTAGCTCAGTGGTTAGAGCAAGCGCGAAGACCCGGATTTGGTTCCCGGACGGGGCGAAACTTATGGCAGGTTTTCTTCTTCCACACGCTTCTGTTACCCAGCGGTTGTTAGTCGATTGGTGGATCGCTTTCCAGCCTTAATAATCTCTTTCTGGGTGTAATAATCTCTTCACCCCTTCCAAAAGAACTCATGTGAAGCATCTTGAGATGTCTCAATGACGTGATAGGGTGCTATGGCAAATGCAAGAATTATTGCAAGAATTATGTCTCTTATTGTTTTAATAGTGGGGAGTATTTGGAGTATTCAACTCGGGAACAAAACTGGCTCGGCCATTTAAGAGCCTCCTCAGTTTCACCCTGACAATCTTTGGTCGGATACTGTGCAGTATATCAGAGTGAGTTCGCACCTGAGATCGAATACTATTGATAATCTTTGCATTTAAGATCACGTCATTAAGAGGACACCACAAAGCACTTTGCAGGATTTTTACTGCAAAGTGTGGTGAATGTGTAATTTGTAGGTGATTGTTACAGCTGATTTATGTACAGCACTGTGCATCCCACTAACAGCCACAAACTGAATGGCTCATTTTATTTGTGGGATTATTGGCCAGGACACCGAGAGAGAGAGAGAGAGAGAGAGAGAAACTCCTTCCTCTTTTTAACAGTGTCATGGGATCTTTAACGGCCACCAGAATAAGACAGAAAGGACCTTGTTGACAGCATCTCATCATTATTGTTATTATTATCAGAAGGTTATCACCTAACAAATGCATTTCCCCAGGGACTGCATTGGACTTGTCAACCTAGACCATGAGCTCAAACCTCAAGGTGGAGTTTCCATCCACAAACATTCTGGCTCAGAGGTGAGAGAACTACCAACTGAGCCAGGCTGGTGCCACTGAGAGGGTCAAGTTTGCACTATTTCTTAACAGGATTCCTTGATCAGGAATCCCAAGTTACTCAAATGGGGGACGTTCCAGTAACCAAAATTGGGTCATTCAGATCTCCTGGAATTCTATGCAACATCAACAACCAACATGTAGCTGCTTTCACGTGGGGAGGACGTCCCAAGGCGCTGGAAAATCCACTTAGGATCCGGTTCCAGACCAGGCATTCCCATGAGCCTACGGTAATTCCAACAGGATTCCGTATGGATCTGGGAATGGTCCACATTTATAGCTCTACCTAACCTGGGAATGATAAGCAGCTACCAGCAAACTATTAGACAACAGCATAGAAAGTGTTGAAACAAGAAAAATGTGTAGGCCTTTAAAACGAGTGCTTAAAAGGCAGCAGATAGATAGATACATGTGTGGATGTAAGTTTTCAAGTTGGAACAGAACAAAGCAGAAACCAAACACTTAGTCTAATTGCTTCTTATTTTCCCTATTGCTAGGATATCTGAAAGCCTGTACTTGGCAAGAAACACCCTCTAATAAGTGGGCTGCTTCCAGTTTGCAGGATTGTTTCAGCCCTGTGGCAACAGTATTTGAGCGTGCAAAGGTTACCCTACTTTGTGAGTGGTAATTAGTTTAATGACATGACATATAACACAGTGTTTCAACTTTTTTTGGTGGTGGTGAGGGTGACTGGTGTTGATTGGTCTTGGGTTATAAAAGGTGTCAATCTGGTTAAAATAATCTTAAAAGATTGTTGGCGGAAACACACCTGTGTGTCCAATTAAACCACAAACAAAGCCACTTGGAAAGACGTTTTGCGATAGATAAAAGCGAGCGAGATTACAGGTCAGCCTGGCTCAGTGTGTGACACACTTCCCCCACTGAGAAGGTTGTGAGCGCAAGCCCCACCTCAATAGGAAATTGATCATTTGCTCCAGGATGGTTTCACGTGGGACATTTCTGTGCAAATTGGCTGCCATGTTTGCTTACAAATAACTCTGGGACCCTGGAAAGCACATTTCAATGGCGAGAAGGTATACCAGGGAGGGAGGGAGTTGGTGGGACTCAGGGCTAGACTTCCAGAGAATGGGGTCAGAGAGGGTGAGAGCTCGGCTATCCATAGTCGGGTGGCTTGGATCGGGGAACAGGAGGTAGGCCGGTTCTCACTCAGTGAAGGGAGAGACCGGGTCGGGAGGATGAATGCAAGGCACATTATTCCACAAATCGAAATAATGATCGTGGTAATTCAAGCTGAGACATGTGTGTGAAAAAAAAACGAAGGGGAATTTTTTTTTTTTAACTATTAATTCCTCCGCCCTTAATTCACCTGTAAGAAATGTAAGAAAGAATGAAGGAAGATTATCATTAACCAGGTTTAGCCGGTTAAGCTCCCAAATGCTTGGGATCTTTAACAACCACCCGAGCAGGCGGACAGCGCCTCAGATTAACGTCTCATCCAAAGGATCCAAAGGATCTCCGTCAATGCAGCTTTCCCCCAGCACTACTCTGGAGTGTCATTCGAGGTTGTTTGAGTTCAACGTTCCAACTTGTGGCTCCAACTCACAACCTTCTGACTCAGAGTGGGGAGTGCTACCAACTGAGCCAGGCTGGCACTAAACGCTATTGAACGGTACTTTGGATCAATAAGTGAACAAGTGAAATAGCAACTACCCCAACCTTCGTGTAAGGCGGACAGACAGCCATGTCTGACACAATAATTCACAATTACTGCTGGTCATGGAACAGAATCTGAAAAATCAATAGTTTTGTTAGGTCGGGGTGTCAACGGGATGTGGAGCAAAGGTGAGAAAATGGGGTTGAGGTACAGATAAGTCATGATCTAAAGGGGCTGAATGGCCTACTCCTGTTCATAATGTTCCCACCCAACTGGTTAAAAGCCCCACGGTGTACCTTTTGACCTGTTTCTAAACAGCGCAGATTGACGGGATCTCTCCCAAGGGCAAGTTTGTATCTTCTCATCTCAGCAAGTATTGAACCTTCACCCTCACAAGTTCATTAGTTAAACTATTTGCCTGAAACTGTTTTTGTCGTCATACCTCCCACGACCAACCCCATCTCCCCTCCAACACACACACACACACGCACACACACACACACATAGACTTGAGAAAATTGGGAACTCAATCCGTTGAGAATAATCTATCACAGGAGCCAATTCTCAACACATTTGGGTGACAGATGACCTGGCAGCATATTTGTTGCCTGACTATATTGGTTCGATACAGTTCTCGCCACTGGTTAAAGATTACCTAAGGTCAAACCGATCGACCTTCACAGGCGAATGTGTAGCCTCTGTCACTCCCAGCGCTTTGGGACGTCCTCCCGACATGAAAGGTCCCAATAAATGTAATGGTGTTGTTGCTGTTGCTGTTGTGTGCAGCAAACAGCCACAGAGATCGCAGAGCGCGGTTGTATGCAGGAGCCGACTGATGGAATGGTTAGTACAACCGAAAGGCAGGTGCGGTGAGAGCCATTGGAAGAAGAGAAGCCTTTCTTCAGGACAAATGCTATGTGTTTTTCCCCCAACGCAGAGCTGCTGTGGTTTGGATCATCTTTCACCTTGGCAGCCTCGTCTCCCTGTTACAATCCCTTGATTGTACATTAACGCTGTGTCTCGTTGGCCAGAATAGATTCATCACAGTTGACAATTCCCTCTAATTGCACGGTGGAGGTACCTGCCGGGGTGATGCTGCGATTGTTTATGGTTCCATCAGCAGCTTTACGAGGATTCAATACGGTCTTGAATACGAGTGGTGGTGGGGCCGGGGTGGTGTGGGGGGTGGGGGGTGTGGGTGTGGGGGGTAGTATTTCAGTCAAGTAACTTCAGACCTGAAATTAAAACAGCTCGAGAGAAAATGCACGGACTTATTCTTCAAACAACATTCCAAGATGATTGTGATTCTTTGTAACTCATTGCTTTTAGAGGTCTCCAGGCACAAGTACTGTACTTAGCTGACAGCAATAAAACAACACAGTGCAATTTATATTATATTCTTATAAGGCCTTTCACGTCGGAAGCATGTCACAAAGCGTTCCAGCTGAATGGGGTGTGTGGTGGAGGTGGTAGTGGTGGGGGGGTGCAGTGAGAGTCACGGACAGATGGGAAGGTTAACAGAGTCCTGTAGCTCAGTGATTAGAGCACTTGCCTTTCAAGCGAGAAACCTGGCTTCGATTTCAGTCAGGGCGAAACCTTGGGCAAGTTTCCTTACTCTACACGTCTAATAATAATCCGTTCAAAAAAACAAAATAATAAATTGGTCATTTCATTTCAATCCACGACTGTTTGTGGGACACTGCTGTGCGCAATTGGCTGATGCGTTTCGCCCACAAATATACAGTCAATTCACTTTACGCTGTGAAGTACTTTGAGACGTCTGGAAGATGTGAAAAGCACTATATCAAATGCAAGGATTGTTATTATTATTAACATTCAAAGAAGTACAGTTTGAGACTTGAAAGAGGGAGGGAAGGAGGGAGGGAGTCAAAGCCTTACATAAGCTTACATTAACTGGAGCAGGGTTTGGAGTGGCCTTGTGCAGTGTTTGGGAGACTCACCTCATTTCAGAACCAAGAGTGTTTGTGCAAGTTAACAATTGCCGTTATGTGTTGTATTGGGATGAGGCGCAGAGCACCAAGCAGAGTAAAGACTTAAATTGTAGTAAAAGATATCTGATGAGTTACACATTCCAAGAGAAGCGATTTACACGCTGGGAAAAGTAATAGTAATTTGATCACTCAATCCATGACTGTTTGTGGGACACTGATTTGTACAATTGGCTGCCATGTTTCACCCACAAAATATACAGTGAACTTACTTTACAGTATATTCTGTGAAGCGCTTTGAGACGTCTAGATGATGTGATAAGACGCTGTATCAAATGCAAGGATTTATATTATATAAAAGCCCCTTTTAACACTCGTATATACAACCATGTACAGTGCCTTGCCCTGGCACTGCCTGTGCTAAATGTATTGTCTTTGATTAAAAGGTGAAAACACAACAACCTTTAGGCGATCCATCAAAGGGCAGTCACAATGTTCATGAGATCTTGTGAGCATCAGCAAAGCATAGGCTATCGCACAGTGAGGAAAATAAATGTGGAGTTCTGTGCACATTTTTTTCAAGAAAATACTATATCGCTGTATTAGCAAAATAAATATAATCAAAGGAAATCTAGGACATGGAAACCCCTTTAGCAACCAATAAACTTCCAAACAACTCAATTCCACCTTGCCATGTTAGTGAAACTGACATTAATCCCCATTCCCTTCAGTAATGAAAGTGCAATAAAACACTCCACCACTTTTATTTATGTATCTTCTGCCCTAGCAGTTCTTCATGTCCTGTAGTGTATTGGTTACACCTTGTGTAATTTCGCCTGGCAAGCGAAAGGAGCCGCGTTCAATTTCATGAACAACAACCACAATATAGCACAAAAACAGAAATCAAAGCGAAGACTAGAACTTCTTTGCAGATTTCCAGCATCTGCAGTATTTTGTATTTTTGAACAACAATGCAGCGCCCTCCACACCAGGCAGCATCTCAGAAAGCTTATGGAGAGATAGAATGGGGCGAAGTGAAGGAGTTGAGGGAGGGAGTTCCAAAGTTTTGGGGTGTAGTGGCTGAAAGAACAGCCACCGAGGGTGGACCAGAGGATTCGGGCGACAAGGAGGAGAACAGAGGCAGCTATGAGGAGAGAGGAGTTTAGAGAGTCAAGGGGATGCCAAGGAAAGGAGGGATTTATACACTAGAGTGAGGATCTAAAGTCAATCCGCTCTGTGACAGGGAGCCGGTGATGTTTGGCAAGGATGGGAGTAATCTGGGTACGAAGTTTGGTGCGGTTGAGAATGTGGGTGGCTGAGGTTTGGATGAAACGCTCATTAAGCAAAAGACATTTGGTTTTTACTTTGGTGGAATTTTGGAGAAACTCTCTTTATTATTGAATGGTGCCACAAGATGTTTTAATGTCCACCTGAACAGACAGACCGGTTTAACGTCTCTATCGAAGGATGGCACCTCCAATAATGCAACAAAATCACAGCGCGGGACTGATCTGTCAGCCCAGAGTGTAACCCTTCAGGTAAGTGCAGAAATTTCCATCCTTTGGAGGCCATGGCTCAGTAGGTAGCCCTGTTGCCACTGAGTCAGAAGGTTCAAGCCCCACATCAGACCCTTGATCTCAAACTGATGTAAGGTTCACCAGAAAGAGGCTATATTTTAAAGGTATACTAATTAAAAATCTTAAAAGCAATAAGCATCACTAATATAATCTTGCGCAGAGGTCCTCTCCGCCTGTTAAGGGCCCATTGCACTCTTCGAGAAGGTAGTTTCTCCCAGTGTCCTGGCCAACATTCCCCCATAAATTGGTCATTCCTTTCAAGGCTATCTGTGAGACACCGCTGTGTGTTAAATTGGGCGCTGCGTTTGCCTACAAAATATACATTCAAAACATTGACTTTAAGTCCCATAAAGCACTTTAGAGATGTACTCTTGATGTTAAAGGCGCTGTATCCAATACAAGAATTATTATTACTGTACTTCACTTTTTCCATTAATACCTCAGGCGATAATCGATTGAATGCTCATCAACTGCAATGACTCAATAGCGTCCCGCAAGCGCTTCTAATTTAATGAAACCAGCAGTTTTTTTGTTTGTCGTCGGCAAAAAAAAAGCCTGTGCAAAAGAAAATCAAAAAATCACGGCACTCATTTCTGCTTTTACTGACAAAAACTGGAGGAGTTTGTGTGGTGAATATTGCAGTGTGCGGAGCTGACCTTGTGTCAAATCGCTCTGTTCCATACCTCCTCGGTTCTAATCAACTTTCACGTTTCACTTCAAAATACTTAGCGATGCCACGCATAATTTAGCGGGGCGATGAAAGTGTGCAATTCCATCCCGTTGCCAAGGAAACAAAATTCAGGATCTGCTCTGCTCTGTAAATCTCTCAAGTTCGTTTCTTTTACTTTGTTTTCCGGTTCTTTTAGACCTCGTTTAAGACATCATAATTATTTCCAGTGCGAGGCTGGGGGGAATTTACTGCTTCGTTGGAGACGCTGTCCTTCAAATGAGACATTAAATTAAAGATGCCATGGTACCATTTGAAAAGAGGAGGGAGGAGGGAGTTTATCCCAGTGATCTCGTCAACAATCCCCCAGATAAAAGTGGTCATCCTCCTGCCCCCACTGTCTTTGCGACCTCCTAAACCCCTACCAACACATCCGTTCCCTCTGCTCGGTGGGCTCTGGCCTGCTCCACGTACCCCGACCCACCCGATCCACCATTGGCGGGCGAGCCTTCAGCCACCCTGCCCCCAACCTTTGGAATTCCATCCCTCAATCACTTCGCCTCGCTCCCTCCCTAACCGTCTTCAAGTCCCACTTCAAGACCCTCCTCTTTGACCATGCCATTGGTCACCCACCCTCTCCGATCCCGACCCCAGCTTGAGTCCAAAACACTGACTGTCCAGCGCCTTGGGCCGTCCTCCCAATGTGAAAGCCGCGATACAAATGTAATTTTGTTGTTGTTGTTGTTATTCACGTCATGGCTGTTTGTGGGACATTCTTGTGCACAAATTGGCTGCTGTAGTCACCCACATAGTGGATAAAATGTGTATATCCTGAAGAAGTCCTCTCGACATGAAATGCGCTTTATCAAATGCAAGGATTATTATATAATTATTATCATAAGACATTTCAATGCTGTTGCTTACCTTCTTAAACAATGGCTCAGTGTTTCTCCAGATGAGGTAGAGAACATACTGAACCACTAGTGTCTTCAAAATGTGGTTTTCACTGAAAGCAACATAGCTGATCACCTATGAAAACCTACAATAAGTTTATCAGGGATTCAATTTAATGGAACAGTTAGTTCAGGTGTCACCTATCAGCTTGTGGAAATTGCCATAACACCAGCAGCAAATTATCTTTTAATTTATTCACAGTTATTTTGCCTTTTATGTAAGATGGAGCAGAAATTCCAACTGGGTCTGGATTTATTCTCTGTAGCATTTCAGCGCAGCCAGAATTTTGACCAATTCTTAAAAGCAGCCTTAATTCTGTTGAGAACGCTTGGAAAAAACCGACTTGAAAGTTAAGACTGGAATCAATAATTGTCCAATTCCTGAATGCTTCAAAATGCCACAATAATAATTCTTATGTTGCATACATGACGTGCCTTAGCACGTCAGCGAGACGCCTCAAAGCACTTTGCAGAATATACCGTACAGTGAGTTGACTGTATATTTGTGGGCGAAAAGCAACAACCATTTGCGCACAGTCGTGTCCCACAAACAGTTGTGGATTAAGTGAACACATTTTTTAATAAAAAAAAGGATTAAACCCCCCCCGCAGAAAAGCGATCCACCAATTGGCTAACAACCAGGTTTCTACTTACTGCTAGGTAAACAGGAGAGTATCGAGTAAGGAAACCAGCCTAAGGTCCTGCCCTGCCCAGAAATCATACCCGAGTCGTTTCGCTTGCCAGGTGAGTGCTCCGACCACTAAGCTACAGGAATCCACGCTACTTGATGTAAATCTAGAGACAGGTGGAATTTCTCCATGTAAGGCTTGTTGGCGGATACTTCAATGCCACGTTGAGCCGTGCAACCTGGAGTCGGTGGTTTGGAGCCAGTGAAGGACTGGAAATAGGTGGCGATGTGGGACTTAGCTCTGCGCATTAGCTTCCGTCCTGTGTTGCTGGAGGTGGAGAAAGGGGAGGGAATACACTGGAATGTTTTGAATGTTTTGAAATATAAGAGCAACGTAGAGCCAGAGAAATGTACGACACATTTCTTTAATAACATGCCCTCTGGCTCTCGAGTCCCTACCAGTGGAAATAATTCTTCAAGCATGCACCATGTTCTGCTGCAAAACAGCCTGAGGATTGTCATCCGTTTGCTATATTTCATAACAATTTTGAATCATCAAAGTTAGCGATCCACGATGTTTCTTTTGAATCAGCTCCAATATTACTAGTAATAATAATGCTGGCATTCGCTATAGTGCCTATCACAACAGATGGATGTCCCAAAATGCTTCACAGGATGTAGTGCAGAGTGAGGTGACTCAGTTTTTCCTGGGAGAATGCAGCAGTCAGATTGTGCACAGCAAATGTCCCATAAACAGCCATGAATTGAAGGACGCTTTCTTTTAAAAAATTGGGAAATTGCTGTGCAGTCCTGCAGCTCAGTGATTAGACCACTTGCCCCTCAAGCAGGCGACCCGGGTTCAATTCCCGGCCGGGTGAAACCTTAGGCAAGTTTCCTTACTCCACACACCTAATGATAATCCCTCAAGAAAAAAACCCAATAATAAATTGGGCATTTCAATCCCATGACTGTTTGAGGGACGCTGCTTTGCGCCTCCTTCACGACCTCCTCTTCGACCAAATGCTTTCAATCAATCTCTTTCCCCCACCCCACTGACCTCCACTGTGTCCGATCCCAGCTCGGGTCAGGAATACTGTCTGACCAGTGCTTTGAGTCATCCTCCTGACGTGAAAGGTGCTATACTGTACAAATGTCATTGTGTTGTTGTTGTTGTTTTAAAGCTCTACGTTTCCAAGTGGTATTTGCTGAACACACGAGGGATGGTTGTAGGGAATGAAGGTAAGATCTTTTCTCAAACCTACACTCGAGCAAAAACAACAACAACAACAAAATTCCACTTGTATTACATTTCACATCAGCAAGACCTTCCAAGGCACTGGAAACTGTAGAGTCTAATCACCATCAGTGTAAATGAGATTCTCTGAACTGTCAGCAAAGTTGTTTGGAAACTAAAATGCAAGTTATGCAACACCTTTTCATCTTATTAACACATATAAATGTTACGTTCTCAAAGTGTTTGACAGCTTGCCCCCTCTGTGAATGCGTCTCATCGCTGAAAAGTGGAAGGTTTTAGTACAAAGGATAGTGCAATTATCCACCAGGGATCCCAAAATCTGGGAAAACGGGTTACTTTAATAAAGAATTTGAGTCACATAAATGGCAACACCTAATTAATAATAATCCTTTCATTTGATATCGTGCCATATCCCGTCTTCGAGACGTTTCAAAGCATTTCACAGAATATGCTCTGAATTGACTGCGTCTATTTTGTGGGCGAAATTGCGCACACCAGTGTCCCACAAACAGTCGTGCATTGAGTGATAATTTTTTTTCAAAATAATCCTATAATCCTTGCATTTGATATAGCGCTTTCCACATCTTATCAACGTCCCAAAGCGCTTCACAGAATATACTGTAAAGTGAATTGACTGTATATATTTGTGGGCAAATCGCGGCAGCCAATTGCGCACAGCAGCGTCCCACACACAGTCGTGGATTGAAATGACCAATTTTATTATTGTGGTTTTTTTGGAGGGTTTATTATTAGGCGTGTGGACGTCCTCCCGACGTGAAAGGCGCTTTATAAGTTTAAGTTTGTCGTTGTTGTTGTTGTAAGGAAACTTGCCCAAAGTTTCGCCCTGACCTGCCTGGATTCAAACACAAGTCTCCGCAGCTTGCAAGACAAGTGCTCTAAACCACTGAGTCACAGGAGCCCCTGTGGCTCAGTGGTTAGAGGGATTATTATCCCCAGAAAAGCGATCTGCCAATCGACTAACAACCGGATTCCTAATTACTATGAGGTAAGCAGACATGCGTGGCGTAAGAAAACTCGCCCAACTTTTCGCCCTGCCTAGGATTCGTACCCAGTTCCTCTCGCTTGTGAGGTGAGTGCTCTAACCACTGAGCTACAGGACTCCATTAATTTACAGGAGCTCGGTTGCGATGTCACCTGCTTTTTGCCTGGGTGGTGGCCAGCCCATTTAGGGGGGAATTTTCCAATGGGATTCTTTAATGAGGAATCTGGATCAAAATGAGGCAATTTTAAAACACAACTAAAATAAATCTTGCGTTTAGGAAAGCGGCAAATCAAGCAAATCTTGATATTATTGTTTTGCTGGAGATGGGGGGTTGGGGGGATACTTATTAATACAGTCAGAAATCATACTACACCTGCATGGAGCAGTGTGTAAGATAATGCGACACGAATGCTTTGTGTCACCAAATGATTGTTTGAATATAAGCTGCTTAGTGGAGAACAAACATTATATGGAGAGCTGCAGAGTGGTGCTTCGTGGCAAAAGGAGCCCTTAACAGCTCATGGCAATGTATGAATCGCTCAATGGTTAAATCTGGCCTGCATTATGATACGACTGAGGCTTGCATTTGAGCTAGCGCCTTTCAGCAAGTTGGCTTGTATGGAAGGCCTATCTCAAAATGCTTTTCACATTATTAAATTCTAAAGTGTGTCTTGGAAGTGTTTTGCGTACGTAGAGTATTTAAGGCTCTGTGTATTTTATCTAGGCAAACGAGGCAACCAATTTGTGGGACAGCAATGAGAAACTCCCTTCTCTTTTCGTACAGTGCGTAACAGGAAGAGTCGAACCAAATGAATGATCCTCTTGCCTGGAAGCTTGGGGGAAAAATGGAGAGAGAGAGAGAGTGTGTTTTTCGCAGATCGTGTGTTGCCTATTGCGTTTTGCCCTGGAATTAGCTTTAAGATTCCATTTGAAAATTATTGTATGAACTTGTCTCCGTTTCCAGAAACGGCGGGACAGATTTATTGAGGTTTCCACTCGCACACATGAATCACTCACTACTCCCTGCTGCCGTATTGCAAGCTGTCAGTAATTTGAGAGAAATACAGAGCTTTTCTGAAAAGCCAGGAATGGCCCGAGGTATATCTGAAAGAATGTAATTCTACCATGTAATTCACCACAGACTGTATTCTACCCTGCAGTTGTCAAAACTGTTTGGTGTAACATCGTAATATATTATTTTCGTTAGCAAGTTGTCTTATCCTGTGCAATACTTCAAGCCGTGAATCACCATCCAACCTTAGGTCTAAAATGTATCAATCAATTGGTATTGGAGGCAGTGTGTCTCAGCTATGCATTTGTAATAACGATAATAAAAATAATCATAATCCTTGTATCCGATATAACGCCTTCTCTTGAGACATCCTCCCGACGTGAAAGGCGCTCTACAAATGTAATTTGATTTTGTTATCATTGTTATCATGTCTTCGAGATGTCTCAAGAACATACGGTAAAGTGAATTACTGTATATTTTGTGAAAGGGATTATTAATAATAATATCCTTGCATTTGATACAGCACCATGTCAAGTTATTAAACCTGGAAAAAATTATCACCAATCTACTAACAACCGGGTTCCTACTTACTACGAGGTAAACAGAGGTGAGTGGAGTAAGGAAACTTAGCCAACGTTTCGCTCTGCCTGGAATCGAACCCAGGCCCTCTCGCTTGCGAGGCGAGTGCTCTAACCACTGAGCTGTAGGACTCCACAAGGCTGCACCATGACTGCGAGCATTTGCACCCTTTTCACACGAGTTAAGATGTCACCAATGAGTTAGTTAATAAGTACGTTGTTGTTCATCCACAGAACGCACAACAACATTTTACAGCAAATCCTGCAAAGGGCTTCGAGACGTCTTCCTGACGTGAATTACTACTAATAATAATAATAATGAGGCTTGCACTTGCTAGAGTACTTTATCACATCTTAAAGACGTCTCAAAGCACTTCACAGGATACACCGTAGAGTGAATTGACTGATATTTTGTGGGCAAAACGCACTGGGCCAAACCTAATGGAATCTAAAGGATTATTCGAAAGAAATGAATGCTGCTTCCACCAGCAGACACAAGTGAACCCACGTAAACAGCTGAAGGTCTCTTTAAATCAAACACTAATATTTAAGATGGAATTTACACTATTGGGAGTAAGAACCATTTCCATTTAAATGACTTTGCAGAGCAAGGAATCAGTACTCTTGAACTTTTAACATCCTTTTTTTTCAGTGGGTGGGTGGTGGCAGAGCGTAAACCAGATAGCAGGGGGAGGGGGAACATGTGAGGGTAGGACAGGGGAGGGAGGGGGAAGGCAGACAGATTTAGGAGAAGCAAATTTTAAAAGCATTTTGGAAGGCTTCCTGTAAACACAATTGGACAGGAATAAGTCACCTTGTCCCCTAGTACTTTGCGTGTCAAACCGGTCAAAGCCATTAGCAACATGAACCGCAGGTTACTTTGCTTTCGACTGCACGTCATGTCACATCACATTTGCTTTTGCTTCTTCACAAGCGCAATTGGCTTAGACGTCAGGTGTCTCATTTGTGCCCTTACGGTGCCCTGTCCAATCTCTCCTTCCATTGACTTATTCATGTAATCAGTACAGAGGCAAACAGCTTGTAGGTGTCCTACATACACAAACACAACAACTTGCATTTTACAGTGACCTCGTTGCATCTCGGAATGCTTGCACAATCACTACATTAGCATTTTACTGTGAATTCCTGTGAAGTGCTTTTAAGATAATAATCCTCGCATTCGACATAGCGCCTTATCACGTCATTGAGATGTCTCAAAGCGCTTCACAGAATGTATCGTAAACTGAATCGACTGTTTTTTTTGTGGGTGAAACTTGGCAGCCAACTGCACACAGCAGTATCCCACAGCCGTGGATTGATTGACCCATTTTTCTTGAGGGATTTATTCCGGAAAGCGATTCGCAAGTTGAATGACAGCCGGTCCCTATTTACTGCTACGTACACAGAGGCCTGTGGGGTAAGGAAACAGGCTTCACCTGCCCAGGAATCAAGCCCGGGTCCGCTTGCTTGCGAGGTTAGCCCGCTAACCACTGAACGACGGCGCTCCATTCAAACACGAAGGTGACGAGGTGATTTATGCAAACAAACCTCACGAGGGAAGGAATTAAGTAGAGAGGGGGAAAAGGCACACCAATTAGTATATTCATGTCTCCCAGAGTCAGTTGCATGTTTAAAGGCCCCATTTGAAATGTTCCTGTTTGAAGCATCAATAATTGTACAATAATTATGAGGTGTGCATTAATTGTTGATCAAAGCTACGAGCGGATTAGGCTGGGATGATGTGCAGTTCACGATGAGTGGTTTATTACAGCTGTTATTTAATGCTTTGGGGCATCAAGAATTATTATCTGAGAAGATATGTGTAATCCTTTCAAGCAGATCCCTTCAGCAAGAGCATTTATCAAAGTTTTTTGTATATATAAATATGTATATATCCCATTTACTCCCATTTTAAACTGCCCTGCGGGTAGCTCACTCACAATCATGAGTCAAGCTTCCCTGAAGCTTACACACCCAGGTCACTCCTGTTACTGGTGCTAATCCAAGATAGTCAACGGAAAGATTTCCCGGTAATCCATAATTCTATGATCATAACAATCCTGCATTTGATATAGTGCCTTATCACGTTTTTCTTGACAAAAGAGCTTCACGGAATATAGTGTAAAATGAATTGAGTGTTATATCTTTTGGGTAAAAAGTGGCAATCGATTGTGCACTGTAGTATCCCACAGATTTAAATTCTAAATTCTTCTCTTTTTTTGGAAAGAAGGAATTATTACCCCCGGAAAAGTGATCCACCGTTTATTTGGCTGGCAACCGGTTTCCTACTTACTGCTAGGTAAACAGAGAGTAAGGTACCTTGACCAATGTCGAGTTGAAATCGAACCCAGGTCCTCTTGCTTGCGAGGCGAGCGCTCTGACCACTAAGATATAGGACTCCACAAGACTACAATGGACGAAAGCAACACTTGTCTTCCTTCTGCTCCTCGTTTTGCTTGTGTACGTGCTAAGCCCAGCCAAGATACGAGATCCACCTGCCCATACAGTTCTCCCCCAACCCCCCAATTCAGATATATAAAACTTAGCTGTCAGCGTAGCTCAGACTCATTTGCCTCCAAATCAGAACGTTGTGGGTTTTAGCCCCCCGTCACTGCGCAGGCTGATACTACAATGATGGCCCACCATCCTCTGGGAAATCAATAAACGCTCTCTGGGAAACTGGGAGAAACCCCCTTCTCTTTTCAACCGATGTACCGTGGGATCTGTAACATGGACCTGAACAGGCAGACAGCAACTCAGTGGAATCTCCGAAGGACAGCACCACCAACAGTCTAGAGTGGGAGCTCAATGTACTGCCGTGGGGCTTGAACCCACAGCCTTCTGACCCGAGAGTCAAGAGCGACTGAGTCGGGCTGATCATCAAGTGAAGGAGGCTATTCCCTCCTGTCACAGCCTACGCGTAGCAGTAGATTGCTGGGGAATCCGATTAACTAGTCACATCCATACAGGCTAAACCTGTAGCCACTTGGAACATCGCCCGTCAGATTAAACCAATGTAGTAACCATTGCAGTAACCAGTCTATTTGTGTCATTTATTGATCAAAGGATTGATTTTTTTTCACACAACAATCTTTACGATACAAATCTTTTTTTTCCTCCCGTTAGGATGGACTGACTGCCTCTCAGAACTACAGAAATTTACAGTACAATAAGTTTCGCTGAAGGAAATATCCATTTGGTCTCATTCTCTTCCTTCCCTTCCCTCACCCACCCCAATATTCTTTTCATTTCTAATTTTCAGCTATTTATCGAATCCACTTTCTCTGGATTTTGTCTTGGGAAATATTCACCGCTTTAGGTGGGGTATTCCAAGTCCTAAGAAATCACTGTGTTTAGAAAAAAATCTATTAACCTCTCCCTTTGCTCTTTTGCTAACCTCTCCCCTCCATCTCTTTAATAATAATAACCCTTGCATTTGATATAGTGCCTTATCACGTCTTCAAAACGTCTCAAAGCGCTTCACAGCATACACTGTAAAGTGGAGTGACTGTATGTGTTGTGGGTGAAGCGTGGCAGCCAATAGCACAAAGCTATTTTTTTTCCCTCTTGAATCTACGCCCTCTAATTACTGACTTCCCAACCTCTGAAAATAAACCTCTGCGTTTTGCTTGATCAAAAGCTATCAATTTTAAAATCCTCGATCAGGTCTTCTCACAGCCCTTTCCTTTTGTAGGGAAATCAGCCCCAGCTCCTCCTGTCTCTCCTTGATGGGTCTACAGGCCTGGCTGAGAAACAGCTAGACCCATCTGACAGGCTTCGATTGACACTCAAGACTTCCAGATGCAAGCCAAGCATTCAAATACCTTGATCTTATGGGCTTACCATTATTTTAATCCCACCCGTCACAAGATTGTTTCACCGAAAGAAGACTGGTTAAAACGGCGCTTGTTAAACAAGTTATTTATTGCCCTCACCCCGCCCCTCACCCCTCAACCAAAAATCCGCTTTCAATCTCTGCCAACTGTACACACTGAGGGCTAAGTCACTGACAACGAGCTAATGCGCAGTTTGTGAAAAAACCAAGAGGACAGACATTCTTATGTTGTTGTAAAGTGCTTCCAGATGATTCCCTTGAGACCGAGGGTTAAGAGTGCAAGCGCAGGTCAAGAGCTTCGGGAGAGAAAAGCAATTTCAGGCAACGCACAGCCACTCTCCGCACCTCAGCGCTCTTGTCACATGTAGCCCATGTTGCTCTTCGTCTCCCACCTCTTCTTAGCCTCAAATCTGAATTGTTGAAGAAAACACAAAGCGCAAGATGTCATACTTCGATTTCAAACACACGCATCACACAGTTTACATTCAAAATCTTTCTGGCGCAAAATAAAGTCTGGAAAAAAAAGCAACAGGTATTTTTCTTCCAGTTTGGTCTCAATGCAATTCAGTTTAGACCTAAAGTAAACCCCAGCTCGGGTCCAAATCCATGGCTGTCCAGCCAGCAACTTGGGATGTTCTCCCAACGGGAAAGGCGCTGAGCAAATGTATTATGTCGCCATCATGCCCTGCGGCAAAGCTTCCAAACAGCCAAACTCAAGTTCAAGACCAGAAGTTTGATTTCCTTTGTGGGTAAGTAGCTGGCCTTTGCTCAGCTTCTCCTCACAGCTTATCCAGCATCTGAGTATCTGGTCAGCTATGGGGGAAATCCTTCAGAATGTCACACAACGCCTGAAACCTGTCCTTGGTGGCACGGTAACAGTCAAGAATCAACTACATGATCTAACATGATTGAACTGGTTGCTATAGGATAAAGACATAGCAAAGCAGCTGAGAGCAAAAGCTTTGCGAATCTACTCTGCAAGTTGATCATTTAGTAGGGAGTGAGCTGTGTCACTCTGGCTGACCAAACCAGAAAAATCATCTTTACATTTGGTATATCTACCGCCTTTCACATCGTGAAGATATCCTGCTCATCTAATTCAGGAAACCATTAGGCGCAGGTTGGCAACAGCCAAGGCTTGCGGATCCCAGAGTGTGTTGGGGTAACTGCTGGAGTCTAACCAGCTAAAACCGCATAGCTGGCCTGTTGATTTATTGAAATAATCTTTTATTTTTATTAGTAATTTATTGTTAATGAAAGGAATGCTCACCCCCAAGCAAGTTGCTTCTTCTTTCGAGCTTGTTGAGAGGTTTCAGCCTCTTGTTTGGCTTTTACAAAATTGCGGCAATCAACAGCTTTGGCTATTTTCACACCCAGCTAAAGAAAGATCAAGGAGCACAAGCAAGGTCAGGTTTGGCAATTTATGCAAAAATTAAAAGGAAAAAATCGATTTCAACATCTGGCATCTGCAATGACATTTTCCATCTCAAATCACAAGCAAACAGTGACCCTCCAAATGTAAATTATGACATTAAAATACGTCCAATTAAAGCTTTGCCCGTCCTCATTCACTCGGCAATTCTTAACCTCATCCCCGGTGTACAACAAAATCACTGTCAAAGTGTTGCAATGTAAGAAGACAGTTAATTCAGCATGTAAACAAGTTATTTTCAAACTGCAAATTACAAAATGAAAGTGCAACAGAAAGACCACCGGAATGGAATCGTGATGTCCTTTATTGAAGGTTCCTGTAATCTGGTTTTCTAAAAAAATACACATTTAAAGATGTATCACAAAATAAGATTTTCTCCATTACATCCTATGTCCTCTACAATGGACAGTTCACACCCTGGTTCCAATGTGGATCTATTTTATTGGGCTATTTCTGCTGTATTTCACAGTAAACCAGCCACTCTGCGTCCATCACAGTATCTGTTTACCACTGAGACCATAATAATAAAAATAATTAGTTGTTGCATTTGACATGGCGCCTTATCACGTCTTCAAGACATCTCAAAGTCTACCCTATGTGAAAGGGTAGGAATGCAACTTGATGATGTACTCCACAAATTCTCACCAACAATTATTTGAAACAAGACTATTCCATCTCCGATGAGCTTGAAGATGGGAGTATTTTGTATGGTTTCCACCTGCATATTATTTAGCTCCTTTTTGATGCCGCCTGCAGATTGCACCGCTTTTAAATCCAACTCTTCCTGTCGAGCGAGCCGAGGTTCTCTCCTGCACCAGTCTCCTTACTTCTGCCACATGCATCCTTGTGCTACTCCACTGGTTTCCCCCATCCCTCGGCAGATCAAGTTAAGATCCTCGTTCCTTACGACCCTCGATTGCCTCAACCCACACCCCCTTTGTTGTCTCAGATTGTTCCCTCTGCCTTATTTCCCTGCCTGATTTACCCCAGTCACGGTGATCGAGCTTGCAAGCATTCTGCCCCCTCCCGAAGTCCCTCCTGCTTTCCCATTCCTCCCCATCTTTCAAGCAGTCACTGACTGTCACTGTCCCTCACCCCCTCCAGTTAAGAGACTCAGTGACTTATTGTCAAGAGCACCTGCCCACTCCAAACATCCACACAACATTCACCCAATATATGTCTCTCTCTCTCTTCCTCCCGATGCTGGCCACTCGGTTCTCTCCGCGGGCAGGCAAAAACCAGGACAAAGAAAGACGGGCCAATTCGGCAAACAGCAGACACCAGGCTTAATCCCATGTCAAACACAAGCCTGGTAGAGAACTTTCTGACAACCCTGATCAGGGAAGGGAATGGCCTATCACTGCTGGGGTAGTTAAAAATATACACATAAGCGTTCTAGGGATCTGTACTATTTCCATAAAACATAACTCGCTCATCAACTGCATGCTTGACTATTTATCCCCATCTGTTTCTGTGTCGCTTTGCTGCTGCATTTTGCTTGTAGTATAATATTCGTTTAATTTCTAAGCAATTTTGAAAGAAAACGCTTCAAGAGGTTTATTTTGCATGAAAGGTGCTGCTGCGTAAATGCAACTTAAAAAAAAATCAGTATTAGTACAGCTGCAGTTACTACTGTTCTAATCTTTTAAATCATTAAAGCTGAAGATGTAAATGACCTTATCACAAGCCCCCAGTAAGTCACAACTTTTACTGATGCATCAATTAGTCAACAGAAGTTGCAATATGTATTCACGACCTCTCAAGCAGAAAACACAGTTTGTTAATAAACGAAATCTCTAAATTGAGTCTCGTGCCACGAATCAAGACTTAACGTGTCTTATTTCCCCAAGCTATCCTGCTAACAATTTGTACTTAACAAGGAAGATACAGAATAAAGCAGTTTAATTTTTACCTACAAAGGATCTTTTGACCCTCCCCTGCCCCTGCTTGTATATATATCTAAGCACTCATGGATATAAAATAATAATAAAAATAAATAATGGAAATAATTGTAGAACATATACTGTACTAAAAGGATTTGGCAGTTGTGTATTCTCTGATTATCAGAGAATCAGAGAATACACAACTGCTCATATGGTAACCTTACAGCTCATCCACTCGTGAATTGAAATGTACAGATCATCACTGGATATAATAATCTGATATAGCGCTTCATCAGGTCTTCGAGACGTCTCAAAGTGCTTCACAGAATATACTGTAAAGTGAAGTGACTATACCTTGTGCGCAAAACCCGGCAGCTAATTGCACACAGCAGTGTCTCACAAGCAGTCGAGGATTGAGTGACCAATTTTAAAAAATTATTTGCAATGTACACTAGTTTTGTATATTAAAATGACACTTGATCTCGGTTGCAAACGGCACACTGCGAGATCGTGTCAGGAGCAATGGTGCCAACACGTTGTTGAGTTTGAATGAACCTTCCAAACATTGCATTATTGCAGACACCATGACACTGATCATTAAGTAAGCAGAATGTACTTGGTTCAGGGCGATTTCTAAAACACGATAAACTCTGCTTATGTTTTTCCCTCCATCTTTCACGGCAGAACTTGCAGCCTTTAAGTCCTCGGTCGCCTCCCTTTGAAATGTTCAGCACACATTAGGATTTTAATACCTTATGATGTCTTTTAAACCACACTAAGTTGTCACAATTATTAGCCGCACATTATAAAGCGACGCTTTTATTTTGTACCTTTCCATTATGTTTGCATAAACAGTGCCGAAGGTTTTCTCAAACGTTAAATGCAGCAATGAAGGCAGAGAGAGGCTGATGGTCAAGGTAATACTGTGTCACATCATTGTCAGGATCTGAAAGCGGGAACAGCTTAGATGGGAACAGGGAAGTCTGAGCATGCAGTAAAAGGAACTGAACTCCAAAGGCTTTTTATCACTATATTTCAGGAACCAAGGGTGTAAAATGTTCTAATTTGGGTTATATTAAAAGCCATAAAAGGTCTTTCAAAAAGATTAATGGTACTTTCTTGGATTGAAGATAAGGGTTTTAGCTGGCTGAAAATACATGGCTTTTGCAAAGGCCCTCGAGGCATTCATCTATACAGCCACTTGGAAGATTTGTAAAAGCGTCTGCATAGCCTGCAGCTAATGAACAGCAGTGAGTATTCCTCCTCTCCCACTTCCCCCCCCCACAACCTCGCCAGCACCACCTCCGACAACATTCCTCATAATTTAACATGTACAAATAAAAAAAATCACCATTAAATTCATTAGGGGAAAAAAAAATCAAAAATAGAAGTAACGCAGGTCAGACTGGTGGGTGTTTTAAAGCAAACAGTTTTGAAGTAGAGCTACAGTGATTTTTTGGGTTAAAATTACGTTATCAGTTCAGTCTGCAGTTTTCTTGATTGTCTTTACTTGAGCTCCACATTAATATCTGTGCAAGTTACCTAGGAGACCAGTCAGATCAAAGAGACAAAACTACCAATGTCTGATTAATCAGCCTACAAACGGCTTATTTTTTTTGCCTTCATGCAAGTATGAAAATTAGATTCTGGGAACCGTACATTGTGCAGATTTGTTCATTCTTATCAGAACAAAGCATGCAGCAGCTTATTTCATGGATCACTGGCACAGTCATCAATGCAATACTGAGCAGGTGACAGCTCTTGATTTCGTAGGTTGAACAAAATTAGCGAAATTCAGTGTAAATTAGCCTTTCATCTTGTAGGTAATATGGCACTTTTTCAATTTCCTATGCCTACATACTTAAAGTCTAAAAAAATTCTCCTCCCCCCAACACTACACCATTTCTCCCCCCACCCCCCCCAACCCCCACTCCCGCTGCATCCAACAAACAAATAGCTGGTCTCTGTATTTTCAGATGTTCTTTATCTCGACTCTTCCAAGTGAGTAAAAGCTTATTACTTCGCTTTGAACTTGAATCGCATTTACAACAACAGTTTTATAAGCTAATTAGAAAAACAGATTAATTAATGACTAACTAGTAATAAAATGGCAATCAGGAAGAAAGAAACAGAGGCTGCTAAGCTTCAACTACCACCAATTAATACCTAATTACAAACAAATTATATATGTATTTTGCTGTGGGCTTCAATTTGCTGAAAAATGGCTGCAATTAAAAGAGAAAACATGTTGCTTAATTAAACTGCAAAAAATCAATAGTACAAAAAAAAAGGCTTTGCATACCTCGGCAATTAGAATAATACAATAAACCTAAATCTGTTGCTTGACTTTCTTAGCCCATTAATTGAAGCTCAATAACATGCTCCAGTAATTTAAGACCAAAAACACAAGTAGGAAGGTTGCTCATGCTCAAACAATGTGCTTTTAAAAAAAATGATCCATTACACTTTTTGCTCTGATAAAACAAGGGCCTGTTAAATTCAAACAGCAGTTCAGGTTAATTCATTCCATACTGCATTCGTCGTGTGGTTAAAAGCCGTGCGTGCAGTGCAGTCACCTTTAGAACTCCACTGAAACTGGAGTGGTTGGTTGCATGCAGTTTGTAGCTGCGGCATTTAAGTACCAAAGGAATGAATTTCCACGCTCTGAACTTAACAGTGTCAGACGTTTTAAGAGGGGATTGCAGGCAACTTTATTGGGGGCTTGTTGCTGTGGTTTGAGGATTGAAGTGTTACATAATCCTGTCAATGACTGACTGCCATTCTATTGGGGTATAGTTCCACTGGCATCAACTGGTTCCCTTGCTCAAGTAATTATTATGACAGCTTTGACAGGGAGTGCTGGCAGGGTGTTTGACTCTACCCAACCGTGCCCTCGTCCACACTTTTCCCACATTGGATTTCTGGATAACGACCAGGTTCTGGAACTGGCTGATTTTCATTCCAACTAACTGTAGCTCCCACTGAGATCAGCTAACAGAGACAGAGGCGTTACAGCCTCAAACCTATAACATTTTGGTGTGTGCTGCTTAGAGCGACACTGGTAACTACTAGTGCACAAGGTTTCTCTGTTGGCATTACATGAAAAAGATGCAAACTTGGGTTCCATTTTTCTGCAACCCAGCACTCTCCAGCAAAACCACTTGAAAAATAAACTTGTCATACATTCACTCCCTCTTCCCATACTTCACTGTTACTGATGACATGCAGTGCCTTTTCTGTCGTGTGGATTGAAGTGATGCACAAAATGTACACTTGATTTATTGTGCAAACCTGTGGGACAACGCATCATTTTGTGCAGGTTTATGTTAAGTCTGATAAGTTTATTTTAACAAATGACCATTAAAGCTAGCTGTTACGGAGCTGGGTCCGAAAAGGATGAATCATTTTAAAAGATCATTTCAATTACTCTAATTGCAATTTCGGTTTCACGTTGGGAGGTTAGAATAGCAATTGGGAAATAAACATTCTCGTTACTGTGCTGTAGCCAGAACAGTGATACACTAACGGTGGTCACTCCAATTCTCCCTGTGTTCAATTCTTATCAGCCCAGCTGCCCCAAAAGCCGTGGGTAAAACAAAACATGAAAGCTCTATCATCCTTGACTGCCATCTTGCACCTCACAATAGCAACAACAACAACAAAATTACGTTTAAAGAGCGTCTTTCACGTCTGGAGGATGTCCCAAAGCGCTGAATAGTCAGGTCAGGATCCGAGCAAGGGAGAGGCGCAGGTTAGGGGGGAGGCACGGGAGACAGTTAGATGGGGAGGGAGAGAGTTGGGAGGGTGGCAGAAGGCATGATCGAAGAGGAAGGTCTTGAGACAAAAATGGTCACTCAGTCTACAACTGTTTGTGGATTACTGCAGTGCGTACTTGCCCACAAAATATACGGTCACTCAACTTTACTCTATATTCCGTGAAGTGCTTTGAGACCTCTCAAAGATGTGGTATGGCTCGATAAAGTGCAAGAATTATTATTATTATTAATATTATCATCATCCCCCGGGAATGATTGTGTTTGTCAAGCCCACCTCCGCTCCCAGACAAATCCCCTTGTCCTATTGTACTGCAATAATAAAATCTCATCCAAATGGTGCTCCCTTTGCAAATCAGCAAATCCACCAGTCTCCTCATCCGATGTTGGTCTTATCGGGCTGCTTCATTTAAATTCTGGCTAATTCGTCAGCCCTTGACCTAGTTTTGTATAAAAAGATGGAACAATGTTTTCAATATAAAACGTAAAGTGCAGCTTCCAAAACACCTGTTGCCTTGCCAGTGAGAGAATGCTGTTGGTTTGGCAGTTGCATTGAATAACTAAATCTGACTCCACAAACCATCTTTATTGCAGTGTTGGTTGTCTTGACAAATTGGAATACAGTAAAACCTCGATAATTTGACATTCTGAAAGCCGGCAGCTCCCCAAAAATTGGCAGGATTTCAAAATACGTACAGCGTTAGATTTGTTTCACGATCTCTGGCAAATCTCCCGAAGTTGGGAACAACTACTTATAGTGCCCGGTGTGACCACTCTGTCACCCGGGTGGAGCTCGGTCATTGTTTGGCTTCAGGGCTGTGTTTACAGCTCATGTGGTGTATGGGGCGAGGCTTCCCCAGGCATTTCTAGGGTTAGTTTCTAAATACCAGCAAACTCCAAATTTCTGGAGGTGAGTGGGCCCAACCATGCCGGATTATTGAAATTTTGCTGTATTGCACGCACAGAGAATTTGCGGAGAGTGCCAGCTATCACAAGGAACGTACTCTTTGCTGTACAGATTGCCACTCAAAGTTTCGTTAATATCCATTTGTAAATAATCACTGATGCATTTTTAAGTTAGCAGCACCGGCACAATCCCTTTCCAGCTTCCTGCGTGAGGAGGGAAGGGATTAATGGAAATCGTTGAAATTGTATAACTTTGTAAGAACTACTGTACAAATTTCCTACACAATACACGTCATTGGTCAGCACCATTCCTCCACAGCCAGTCCAAGATTGAATTTGGTTGCTGATAACTCTGTACTTTTGTGAACAGTTTGTTTAAACTATTCAACTGATGGAGGACTATTAGCCTCCTTTAATCTCTAAAACGTCACTTGTACACATTGTGGATCACTTTGACGAGAGAGCTCTGTTAGGTTCTCAGAAGTGTTTTAAAATCTTTGGATGCAGTTAAGGTTATAAATCATCTGTGACCTTGTTCGTCAAAACACTGCCCCCACCCACCCCACAAGATCGCTGCCAGAAAAATGACTGGATCAGTACAAAAGATGACCATCCTTAACCATGCCCAGCACTTAAAGCCTCGTTAAGCCAGATATCCCAAACTGGGGAAATATCAAGCAAGGTGTGGCAAAACTCAAGAGGAATTTTAATGGGCAAAAGGCACAGCAACTGAAGTGCAACAGACACAACCTGTGCTATTTTAATTATTGGTTTCAAAATTTCCCACGAGTAAAACTCCTTCACTTCAAGTCTATTCTATTAATTCTTACTTTTTTCTAAAAAAAACTGTGTGATACAGTTAATGGTTTTCAAGCTGCAAGTCTGAAAAGATAACAAGAAATATTCAAGGTGACACTATATTGGGGTTCAGACTCGAGCAGCTTAGACTGCCAGTCAATAGCCTCTCTCTTAAGATTAGAAATATTTGAATTCTTTTTTTGGATTGTGTGACTATTTGACTGGCCATGCAAATATGACAGAAGTGTGGATTGAGCATTCTGAAGAGAGCTCTGGATTTGATGTTCATACCCGAAAGGGGTCTTAAGATTCAAAAAGCCCCATGACTTAATCTAATTATTGACCTATAAGTGGAATTCAAAACTAGTTAATCCTAAAGATTTACGAGCCAATTTCAAACCATTACTTACATGTAGAATAATGAATGACCAGTGGGTGAATTACAGACACGGACATGGTCCTGAGCTGGTTTGTCCACAGCAGGGGAGCTACAAATGCTGTTACAACTAAAATCAATGAAATGCATCACGCACCTTTGTCATTCTGTGGAGCTCCTGTAGCTCAGTGGTTAGAGCGCTCGCCTTACAAGCCTGAGACCCGTGTTCGAATCCAGGCAGAGTAGGGCGAAACCTTGGGCAAGCTTCCTTACTCCACGCGCCTAATAATAATCCGTCCCCAAATACCCACAATAATAAAAAATTGGTCATTTCAATCCACGACTGTTTGTGAAGACACTGCTGTGCACAATTGGCTGCTGCACTTCGCCCACAAATGTACAATTCAATTCAATTTACAGTATATTCTGTGAAGCGCTTTTGATAAGATGTGAAAAGCGCTGTACCAAATGTAAGGATTATTATATTATTATTCTTCGCCCAGGCAATGTACTGCGGTGGATTTTAGATACAGTAAAACTCACACAAGTTGTATCAGTCAGTAGGGAGAGGGGGGACTACAATATTTGTTATGACTTGTGCAAAGCCCAAGTTGCGGGCAAACTTGTAAAAGGTGTATAAAATGCTTATTGATCAATTATCCACACTGCGCATGTGTAATTCAAAGCAGCCGGTAAGTACGCATGCGATAACACCAACAAATTGTGAAGAGCCTTTCACATTGGGAAGAATCCCGAAATTGCTGGATAGTTAGGGATTTGGACCCGAGCTGGGAGTTGGGATCAGGCGGAGTAGAGGGCAAGGAATAAAGAGGGTGGTCGAATGCACGGTCAAAGAGGAGGGTCTTGAGACATGTTCTGAAGGAGGCAAGGGAGGGAGCAAGGTGTAGGGACTGGGGAATGGGGGCAGACGCATCACAATCCCCATGTATTATCTTTGCATTTGATGCAGTGTCTTATTACATTTCCTAGACGTCTCAAAACGCTTCACAGAACATAATGTAAAGTGAATTGACCATATTTTGTGAGCGAAACGAGGCAGCCACACCAGTGTCCTGCAAACAGATGTGGGTTGTGTGACCAAATGCTTCTTTTTTTTTAAAAAGGGGGGATTATTACCCCCCGGAAAAGCGATCTGCCAATCAACTAGCAACCAGGTTCCTACATACTGCTGGATGAACAGAGAGGCGCGTGGAGTAAGGAAACTTACCTAAGGTTTCGCCCCCACCTGAGAATCAAACCCGGGTCGTTCCACTTGCGAGGCGAGTGCTCTAACCACTAAGGTCCAGGACTCCAAGCCAGAAAAGGAACGTAATCTGCCAGAAGACATGTGCAGCACACAAGAATATAAATTTCAGGAAAATACTAGAGAACCAAGTGTGAATTCCCTAAACTGATAATACCTGGTGCGTTTTAGCATCATTACGATCCATCAATTAAAATATACGCAACATTTGTGACCTACGGAATTCCTCTTTGTAATTGTGAGGAACTTAAAAGAAACCCAATATTTTAGTCATGCCTTTATTGATGCAATGCTGGCACAGAATGAAAGCAGCGCGCAGGGAAGCATTCAGCCAACATGCTCTTATTTTATATTTTTTTAAAAGAGAAAACTGCAACCTATCTATCTGCTAGTATTTAGATTCAAGTTTTGCTATAATTGTGGTGCAGTGGCCCATGTTCCTACATACTTTTACGTTGCACTTCCGTGGCCTTTGACTCTAAAAATCCCTAACGTGTTAAACAGCAAGCTAAAATGATCAGTTGGACAGAATTCACTTCTCTTTTTAATGTGTCCTCATCAGTCAGAGTGAAACAACTCATTGTGCTTCTTAAGTAACCACCGTCAGTAATGACTCAAGTGATGACTATTATAATCATTATCCTTGCATTTGATATAAATCTTTATCACGGCACTGAGACGTCTTCAGCGCCTTGGGATGTCCTCCCGACGTGAAAGGCGCTCTATAAATGTAATTTGTTGTTGTTGTTGTTGTCTTAAAGTGCTTCACAGGATGTATGGTGAATTTACTGTGTACTTGGTGGGTGAAACCTGGCAGCCAATTGCGCACAGCAATATCCATGGACAGAGTGACACCGTTTTTTCGAGGGATTATTACCACCGAAAAGCGAATCATCCATCAACCAGGTTACTACTTACTGTTGAGTAAACAGCAGAGTGTGGAGTAAGGTAACTTGCTTGGAATTGAATTCGGGTCTTCTTGCTTGCGAGGCGAGTGCGCTAACCATTATGCTACAGGACTCCATGGAAAAATCCCCAAACAGCGCCCAACACTGTATTAGTGGATACATATTGCTCCTTCCTCTTCTTCAATAGTGTCAGGGAATCTCTAACATCCATATGGAAACAGAAAGACTAGACCAACATTGCAGCAAAACGTCGGCCTCAACTTGATTGTTAGCCCTGCTCTGATTTTTCTAAAAGCACAGATAAATCTGAACCTGTTTCACAGGCTTCCCTCATGCACACCTACCAACAGGGCAGAGCTTGTCTCATTTCCCCTAACCATAGGTTACAGAAAGTCTGCTGCCTCCCCAACTGAAAAAGCTAAACTCAACAGCGGGGAGCAAAACTGGAACCTTTTCGTCTGTGTGGCTCTCCCAGTGTCGGCCAACAGGAGAGATAGTTCCACTTGAAGGTAAGGATTCTGGCAAGGTATGTTCCAATCTACCTGGACCCTTTTAAAAAGGTTTTAAAAGATTGCATTTTAAGACGCAATCAATTCACGATTGACTGCAGGAAGGAGATACAGTTTGCATACGAGGGCAGCATTATTGCCTCATGTGAAACTTAAGACAATTAACTAATAATTTAATACCCCCAAATTACACCAAATCTGTAAATTCACTTTGACAGGTTCTTAAATGAGGTCAATACGTTTTATTGTATTCAAATTGTTGCCGTGGGCTAAAGCACTCACAGACAGAACGGCACCTTTGCAGAAACAGCAGCTATCCGAAACTACAAATCAAATGTGAAGTTTGAGTTTCAGCCAAAGAAGAAAGTACAGATCAGGAGATTGCTTCAGGCCAACAGCAAATGTTTGCCGGTCTGAAAACATTCTGGGGAAACAGGTAGGCCACATACATCTCCGTCAGCTCAGCAAACACAACTAATAAAACACCCTCCCTCTCTCTCTCTCTACCCAAGTCATGAAGTTGTCGTAACCAGGAACTCTCTTATTCGAATAGATAATCTTCAAAATTTGGAGGTAAACTTAATTCTAGCCAATGTAAACTTTTTTTTGTTTAAACAATAATCTACGATTGCAACAAACTTGAATGTCTTCTTGCATTCACTTCCTACCATCAATCAATGGTGTATTTTTGTTTCTTCCCCCTGAGTAGTTTAAGACTTGTGGATAAATTATCAAGCTATAAGTAGGGAAATCAGATGGCTGTTCAATTGCAACTCCAATATGGCAAAATTTTTCTTTATTATGCCACTTCAGGTACATTTAGAATGCTTTTTTCTCCCTCCCCTCTTGTAGGTTTACAACCTATCAGTAAGAAATCTGTGCATAATTACAGTTGGTGGTAACCTCTTCAGCTGTTTGACTGCTTGTGTAATTTCAAACGTTAACTTTGGTAATTTAAAGCTTCAGTTTATTGCCCAACCTTCCACACATCGTGAGATCTTCATTCTAAATAATGTTACCCTGTATGACAAAACCATAAATAACATATTACAAATGACCTTTTACATAAACACTGTGACATGTTAATGACTTCAACAGTGCAGTGGGAAATACAGAACAGTGGGAATGGTCAACGCTTGACGGGACTGCCTTCCTTGCAAAGTGATAATTCTTCTACCTTATAAAGGCTCCCTACATGGGGAACGCTTATTGACAGCACTGATCAGGTAAACTCTAAATAAGACAACCGTGTAATGAGCATGGGTGGTTGAGTGCCTAAACAAGTTAGCAATGCTTTCAGTCTGGTATTCAAAATCACTCAATAATACTGGGGAACAAACAAGTTTCACCAATTTATTAGCAGCTACATAACTTCTTTCTGGGAATTATGTTGTACGTGCACAGGATTCCAGCATGGAATGCATGTGTTTACGATACTGAGATATACCCTTCCCTTTTTGAATAGTCTGGGATCTGACAGCAGCTTGGTTTTAATGAATCGTCCGAAGGACGGTGCCTCAGTCATTGCAGTAGATGGTGAGCCACCACTATGAGCTCATGGCCTGATCTGGTGGCTTGCACCAACAACCTGAAGCAGAGATGAAAGTGCTGCCGATTATGCCAAGCTAATGCTAATTCTTCAGGGATCGCAACCAACCAACCACGGGAGATGACACATATCTTGGAGGACAGCAAGTTGCATTTTCACCACATAAGCGCCTTAGGATTCGTCATTATTGCTCATCCACTGGTAAGAGGCCGAGTGACTCCAGGGCAGATGTGAGAGTGAGTGTGTCATCTCCATGAGAAAGCGTAGTTGCTAACATCAGCAGCAGCTTTCGTACGTCAAGCCAAATGGTTGCAACATTTCCAGGGGATATATTACCAGAAAAAACAAACGAGTGAGAAGTAAAAGATGGCTGTCTTCCAAAGTCAGAGTCAGAATTTTCACAGAGGAAGTTCATAGCAAGGGTAGGTGTCTGTCCAATTAAAAATAATAATCCCTGCATTTAATATAGCGCCTTATCATGCCATCAAGACATCTCAAAGCGCTTCACTGGATATACTGTAAAGTGAATTGACTGAATATTTTGTGGGCAAACGTGATAGGCATTGCACACTAAAAATTTGTGGATTGAGTGACCAAATTTTTTTAACCGCTGTCCTTATAAAAAGTATTTCACTCAAGAGTCTGAACTTGTTACAGTGGCAAATCAAGTCTGGAGCCACGATTCAACTCAATTTAACCTGCAGAACTCTTAACTGCTCACAAATAAAACCCTCAGTACAGCTAAATCCTCCGCTTCTATCCAGATGTGATCTGGAGAGCTCAGATAGGCCAACTTGTGGCTAACTTTTCAGAAAATAGTGACACCTCACCCAAGTATATTAGAACTCTTAAATTAACAATTCAGGAACACCAGTGAAGAGGTTGGAACAGAATGTCACAATATAAATTACCTCCATTTTCCCATTTAAAGTTAGATTTAAATTCTTGCTAGGCAGCCTGCAGAAGGTGTTTTGGGAGTGACATGTTAATAGACAGCGATCACACTGACACATTCAAGTAAAGCATGTCCACCTGTCAGCATTCAAATGATTCGAGCTGAATTTCTTCCTACACGAATAGAATCATTTCTTTCCTTTTTAAGAGTACGGATGATACATTTTTGTCACAGTTCCAGGATAAAGTTAGGTTAGCATCTGCACTTTTTTTTTGCTGAGAGAGACAGACCAAAAAAAACACAGATGCACTCGGAGTTGGAGCAAATGAATACGAATAATTGTCCCGACTTGAAAGGCACTCTATAAATGTAATTTTGTTTTCGTATTCAGCGCCTTGGGATGTCGTCCCGACGTGAAAGGCGCTATACAAATGTGATTTAGTAATGTATTGTGGAATCTATCAAATAAATATGGTTCGTCTTAGATTAAATAATAATACAGTAATAATAAACCTTGCATTTGATATAGCACTTTTCACGTCTTTCATCACAACACATGACAACCAGGTTACATCAGCGCTCCACGAGCTGCCCTTGATTTGTGCTGTTTACAGGAAACCGTGAGACTACCAACCCGTGTCATCGCAGCAACACACGCTGGATTTTATTCTACAACAGCAAAGCATAAGGCGACCAGCGAATGAAATTCTTATGGGCCTTCCCTTTGTGCTGGTTGTACTCTAGGCAGCACAGCTTAGTGCTCTGTGCTGCATCCCTTGTAAAGTGCTGTCTGAGGCCCCTGAAAATAAAATCAGCATGCTAATGTGCGGCTGCTCCTCCAACACTCTATTTATTGCTCCCTGTCTTCCATAAGTGATTCCACAAATAGCCTGCCTTGGCACTAAATCTTATGAATTGCTAATGTAATTTTTACCATGTTTAAACCCAAGTTAGTGCAACCTCCCATGAAGTGCATGTAAAACTTGCACACCGCTGTATTATTTAACCTACATATAACCACGGTGGCTGCAATTACATTCATCAATAAGATTCCGTCAATGCCCATAATACAGCACGGAGGTAAGGAGGCACCTAACACTGCCAATTAGCCCACTGATTACAACAATTTGCACGATACAGCACCTTTTGCGCAGAAAAAAATGCCTCAAAGCGCAGACATTTGCAGCTTTCAAAATAACACTCACGGGAATAATATCCTAGCCTTCTAATATTAAAATATTAAACGTTGTGAAATTTATCCCATGAAACAGCATAGTTTTTCGTAGTCCATGGAGCTCCAGACACGAGAAAATGCCCCCTCTGCCCTTTAATTTGTGCTGAAATAATATTAATTCACGAGCAGGTCTGGAAACCTTTGTGCGATTCGGTAAAATACGAATAAATTACAAGATCCAGAGATGGAATCCTTCCCGTGTTAAACAAGGACATTTGCGGTTCCCGGTCCATTAAAGCTACTTTGCCAACATTTGAACTGATTCCGAATGAAAATTAAAATGGAAAGGGAACCTCCAGGGGAAAGTGATAAATAAATAATTGATGAACATTGCTGAACTGTGACGTGAAACCTCCTCAGCAGTGCCACACTGCACTCTCCTGGAGACCCAACATCTCAAGGTCAGGTGAAAGTCCCTCCCACCATGTGCTCAGACAATTTTAGCCACAGTGGCATCTCCACTACACTCTACTCAATGTGTATCCCCTTACACTGCTGAATACCCAGCCTAAGTGACCGATGATTAAATAGCATGAGTCACACACGCCGCCACGATCTCTGCCCGCTTGGAATTGTTTGATGATTGTTGCGACCAGAGCGGAGGCACGAAAGGGGATTGATGAAAGAAATGGAAACGCTTGCTGGAGTACAAGGGTGACATGAGCTGAACATCAAGGTCTCAGCATGGTCCTTGTTGTTCTCAAAGTAGGAAATCTGTAATGTGTCGGGAGAAATATTTTGCATGTAAAGCACTCTCTACAAATGCAATTTTGTTGTTGTTGTTGTTAAGGTGTCAAAAGAAATTGGCTCAGTCTCCAGAGTTACACTAAACAGTTCCCGAGATAATCTCTTTGGCAGTAGTTAAAAGAAATATTAGGCAAATTTGTCAAAATAGCCACAGGTTCCTCTTGGCTTTGCCACCTTACCTCTCGAACAGCCAGGGTGTCACTCAGTTGCTCTGCCTCGTCTATCTCCCCCGATTCAATGGCCTGGTCGATTCTATTTTCTAGAATTGTCTGAAAAAACAATGTCACTCAATGAACCTCTGCAAACGGTACTGTGTGTAAAACCTCATATTCGCCTACAATGACATTTAATAAGAATAATAATCCTTGCATTTCGTATAGCGTTTTATCACACCACCAAGACATCCCAAAGCGCTTCACAGGTTGTACTGTAAAGTGCATTTCAAATTGTGTGCCATCTCTGCACAGCAGTGTCCCACAAACACTGATTGAGTGATCAAATTATTATTACATATATACTTATTAATATTTTGGAGGAGTGATTATTAACCACAGAAAGCGGTCTGCCAATTGACTAAGGTGTGTGGAGTAAGGAAAGTAGCCTTTCACCCCACTCAACAATCAAACCCCAGAACCTCAGGCTCGCATGGCGATTATTACTGTATTATTAGTTAAAATCATTGGTCTAAAAAAATTTCAGCTGTTAAATAGCGAAATAAACGAATGCGTCAGCCACTGTTCACTGGCCTTTCCCCTCTAAAAGTAGCTCCGGCCTCCTGCATGTCCCCTTGTGCCCTCTTCCATTCCACCATCTGTGACTGCTCTTTCAGCCACTACACCCCGAAATTCTGAAACACTCTTCTGTCCTGCCCTTTCCTTCCCCAGTTTGCTGAAGGTTGAAGGCCGTCCTCTTCAACCGTGCCTACGGTCACCTGCCCCCTCCCGCTGGCTCGGTGTCATGCTGTCGAAAGCTCTGGGACACCCCACTGCTGAGGGCGCTATAGATAAATGCGAGCTGTTGTTTGTATGTTGCCTTTCGTGCAGGGAAGTGTCTTGGCAGTTCCAACACATCGGCAAATGTGCCCAACATCAAAAGTTGCTTTAAGTGTAATTTTTACTATAAAAATGCAAAGTTATTTTGCAAAGATCAGTTTGTGTCAGTAAACTGCATTGGTTGTACAGATGATTCAATTTGAGAACTCCCCCCACACCCCATTACCATCTGGTCTAGGGGATAAAAGCACAAACTGGGCTTTAAGTTCGAACCCTGGTCGGGACTGAATCGGTTGATAGAACTGGGTCAGGAAAAGAAGGCAGTGCAATTGGCTTGAGCATTCTTGAGTTTCTGGAAAATTAACCAGAGGTGCTGCCGCTAATCGCTACCCAAAGAATTCTGATGGACGGTGCAGATGTTGGTGGTAACAGTTTCAGGCTCGGCTGGGTTGGGCTGGCCACCGTGGTTGAAAAGGATGCAAACACACACAGAAATAATCGCCATTCAGTTGGGTTACCACAGATTTTGCAACATCTGCAGAACCTCAGGAGTTATAATATTCCTATAATAATCCTTGCACTTCACTGAAATAGTGTAAAGTGAACTGTAAAGTGAACCGACTGTGTATTTTGTGGCCCAAACGCAGCCGCCAATTACACACAACAACAACTTGCACTTATATAGCACCCTCCATGCTGGGTAGCGTCTGAGAGTGCTTGAACAAGCTCTCAGACATGCACAGCAGTGTCCCACAAATAGCCGTGGATTGACTGACCAATTTATTATTTTTGTAAGGAAATATTATGCTCAGAAATCCGAACCTCCAATCGACTAACAACCGGGTTCCCAGTTACTGCAAGGTAAACAGAGGCGCGTGAACGTTTCGCCTTCACAGGAACCAAACCCAGGTCCTGTCTTGCGAGGCGAGTGATCTAACTGCTGAACTACAGGACGACAGGAGTCCCGGAGTAAATGGGACCGGAGAAAGATTTGAGGATAGGGAAGAAAGAGAAAGAAGCTACGTCAACTACGTCACAGTGTAGAATGTCCGCCAACGAGTAATTCTTGGCAGTCACGTAAATTAGTAAAATTGTACAATTCCTACAGAGGCAAGTCCGTACTGAGTAATGTTGACTTTTGCTAAACCTGGTCATTAATGGTGCTATATTCTCATTCTTGGTATGAGCCACAGTCAACATTATTAACATCAACAAAACTAGACTAACAAATAGCTCGATCTACAGTGTTCACACAACTTTATGATTGATTTGATCTGCTTGAGGCACAATCTATTTTCACACAAAATTCTTACCTCAAGACATAAAAAGAGACTTAAATCATTGCATGATAGCTGACATAAAGTCAGGTTTAAATGCTAGTGTGATAGATGGGATTTCTGCAATCTGCACTTTGCTGAACTAGTCTTGACCTGTTTTGCGTCAATTATATCTTTAGCATTAGTCTTATCGGTTCAGCCCCTGCAGCAGATCATTTTTCTTTTGACAATGCCATTAAGGTGACATGAAGCACACTGATTAACACTGTCAATCTGCATTCAGGTCTTAAAATGTCTAAATATTTAACTTTGGTATGCAGCTATATGTTATTAAACGTTTCAACATGGCAGCCACGGCAAGTGGCTACAAGAGAAAGCTTGGCAACTGTGTGGAGAAAATGAGCACAAACACATAAATACATTCTCAATATCTTTATCCTTAGCCAGCACTTCCTTAGCCTACATTACATTGTGATAAGTAAACACGTGTGTGTGTTGTGTGTACTATAAATATATATCTATACAATGTATGGTTTCCAATATACACTGGGCTTTAAAGCCAAATGCACTTTTTAAAAAAACTAATGTAATGTTAAAAACATATCCCATGAAATACATCTTTTTTTTCAGGATTCATTACAATACCAACATTAAACAAAGACATGTGTGAGAAATCAGGTAGCCTGTCCAGCACATCAACAGGTGTATATGTACGTGGATGGGATTAAAACTAATTTTATTTTTGATGTTCGGAACAAAGTCCTTTTAGATGCCAGGATAATACTGAAGCTACTAAAATATCCAACAACAAGCGAAAAGCGTTCAGATCATCAGTCAACTGAAAGGCCTACAGTGATTCAGAGAAGAATATTATTGCTTTGCTATTACCTAATGCCTGGAGGTGCTGATGCTACCTTTAGATTGGCCCCAACAAACAATCTAATTAGTCTGACACCAATAAAGTAGTGAAGCGGACAGATGTAAATCACTCTTTGTTCACTTGAGGTGATCCAACCTTAAGTGCCCGTCATTTCACTTAAAGAAGGAATACTTTCAACGAGGCACAATAATGATTCCCTGCATTGCGCGCACCGGTTTAATGTCCTTGCTCCACTGGCAGATACCCGTTTGCTCCATGAACAGCTTTAAAGCGATGAGTTTTATCCAGATTAGGGCCCGCAAAAACAATCTGCATGCAATGTTACATTCCGACCTGCCATTTTAGGCAGGATAAGTTCCCACCCAGAAGGAAATGGACACCCCATTATTACTGGGTGCACACTGCTTGAAAGCACATCCATAAACTTTGCATTGGCATCAGAAGGCCTGGGGCTAACTTGCTTTGTCAAAAGACAGGTGAGACGTGGAAACGAAGGGCTAATAAAATGGGGAGGATCAGGGGGGGGGGGAAGAAACAGATGCCAAACAGATAATTGATTTGAAAACATCTGTTTCAGGAACTGAATGGATGCCGGATTCTTCTCCCCTCGTTGAATTCCGCATATAAAACAATTAAATGGTTATAAAGGACATTAAAATGGCATGAGCAATCAGCAACACTTGAGTCGTTCCACAAAGTCAATTGTTGGTGCCAATAAGTAAGATTGTTAAAAGAGTAGGCATTACCTTTGGAGGTGGTCTATTGCAGGCGGGTGGTTCAAACCTATCATTTGATCCAAAGTACTGCTTCAGGTCACTCCAATGAGCCTCTTGTGCAGTCAGCTTGCTAGAGGAAGACAGCAAATCTGTGTAAATGGCAATACTACAGCATACGTCCTTCTGCTAATTGCATACTTTAAAAAAAATGCTTACAAATGATCGTCATAGACTGTACAGCACGGAAACAGGCCTTGAAGCCCAATTAATCAATGCTGGTGTTTATACCACACATGCATTATGTTAAGTGCTCTGAGACACTGTCCCGCCTGAAGGCGCTATATCAATGCAAGTTGTTGCTGTTGTTACATGCATCTATGAAGAGGGGAAGGACAGCATCATTGTCTATTAAGGATTACTTATGGTTTTGGACACAGGATTTTTTCAATTAAATTCTTCGCAACACGAGGTAGACAATGACAATATCAAATAATGTAAATGGGTATAAATTCATTGTCCCGTATTGATGTTTTGCCTCTTCTTTCCAGGGAAGATTGTTTTGTTTCATTAATATTGAACCTGGAAGTTAACAAATGATAAAAATTCAGCCGTAGATGCAAAGCTAATGACACAGCGGCCAACAGGAGCAAATAAATTCTGTTCGTTCCAGGGCAGTACCTTTTGTTCTCGGTTTCCTTTTCTGGCTCAGATTTCTGCATTATGGCAGAAGAATCCCCCCTGCTCTCTCCTGCACTTGTCGAGGCGACTGTGTGAAGAAATAAACTAAACTGTGAACAAATCCACAACACATCAGTATATTTCTAGTTACAATAGTTTGTAACATTAAAGTTGACTTTAGGAGGCTCGCCAACAATTTGACCGATAGTCCTATTTGATATGGCGCCTTTGCACATCAAAACATCTCTCTGGTAGTTCATGCAATAACTTACTTTGAAGCATAGTGACTGTAATGTAAGGAAATATTTCAAGGATGTTCTGCAAACAACAATGAGGTGAAGTCCTGCAGCGCAGTGGTTAGAGCACTTGCCTCGCAAGCAAGTTCAATTCCCAGGCAGGTGAAATGTTGGGCAAGTTTCCTACTCTACGCATCACTGTTCAACTCGCAGCAAGCAGGAAGCCGGTAGTTAATCGATTGGCGCATTGCTTTCTTGATGGTAAAATTCCCTTTAAAAAAAACAATCAGTTGGTCACTCAATCCATGACTGTTTGTGGGGACACTGCTGTTCGCAATTGGCTATCACTTTTTGCCCACAAAATTGAGAGTCAATTCACTTCACAGTATATGCTGTGAAGCACTTTGACACGCCTTGAAGTCATCATAAGACACTATATCAAATGCAAGGATTTATATATTATGATAATATATTTGAACTGAATTGTGTAATCAAGTCTTGCATACACAACTCAAATGTATGTGCTGCAGCTCTATCAGACCTTGGGACATCCTCCCGACGTGAAAGGCACTCTATACATGTAATTTCGTTGTTGTAGTTGTCACCATTTTTTTTGATGGGAGGGGAAGGAGGAGTGAAGTCTTTGCCTGTGTCAAATATTGTCTGTCCAGGCCATGTACTTCTGCCACCTGGTATATTGACTTAACACAATCCATTTTATACAGGAGCCATACAGCTGCAGAAAGACTTTTATCTCATCACTCTCGACAGATGAAAATAATGTATTTCACCCCATGCACCACCCTGTCCCTGAGGGAAAGCAGAAGAAGAAAAACAATATAGTTGTGTTTCTCCCTAAGCCACAGTCAGCAACACCCATTTTTAGGAGTTATGTAGCACCTGTGAATCATTGTGTCGAAACAATCACTGGAAATCTATTTAATAATTATAATAATCCTTGCATTTCATATCGTGCTTAATTATGTCTTTGAGACGTCTCAAAGTACTTCACAGAACACACTGTGAAGTAAATTGACTGTATATTTTGTGGGCGGAATATACATTCCTGAAGGTATAGAGCTCGCCAATACTGTGCATCAACAGTAGAAATATATACGCACAGTTAAAAACAGTTTTACAATGAGGACCAGAATTCTGTTCATGGTGTTGAGAATTTCAGTCGAGCCAACTGATGGTTTCACAAATAATAATATTTACCAGCAAACTAGCTTATACTCATTGCTGCCATTATGGGAATAACAGAAGCTGAGGCACTGGTAAACACTTAACCACTGTGTCTAATGTCTTCTCTCTCATTTTTTCCATCAGCTGTGTATTATTACCATCTTAAAACTATAACCTACCTGTGCAATAACAGGTCAACTTAATTGCGCTTCCACTTGCCAAAGACATTGTCAGTGTTCACTGCAAAATCTGTTCCTTTTGTGGACTAAACAGACAGCTGTGGCGCTGTTTGAAAAAAGAATTTTGCCCGTTGTCCCAGCCAACAAAATTGGTTTATCACTTCAAGTTTGTGGGATATCACTGTCAGAAAATAGGCTGCCACATTCGCTGACAGAGAAAACACAGTCTCGACACTTCCCAGTAATCCTATGGAGTGCTTTGAGGCGTCTTGAAGACTTGATAATAATGACAGAGTTCCAAATATGCAAGGACATTTCCGCTTCCTGGAATGGAGAGCGCACTCTCTCGCTGAAGGGACAGAACCTAATGTGTGGCCAGTGCTGCTGTCCATCTAAAACCTATGCAGCTTGCCGGTGTGGACATTAGCAACGCTTTTCAACGAAGCTAAAGAACCTAAGTAAAAATTTACTGCCATTATAATAATAATAATCCTTGCATTTGATATAGCAACTTATCACATCTTCTAGACGTCTCAAACTGCTTCACAGAATATACTGGAAAGTGAATTAACTGTATATTTTGTGGGCAAAACTGCACGATATCAAATGCAAGGATTATTATTAATAATAAATGAACTGCTTTAGACATAATGCGTCTTACTTAAGTCCATGTTCAGCACAGCAAATTAAACACACCATTTAATCTCCCGCATCAACTTTACAGGCATGTGATAAGTGGGCTTTCTGTTGTTTTGCACTCACTGAGGACAACTAATTTGTTAGGAAAACTAAATGGTCTTTCAAGCAGTGAAAAAACAAACCTTTAACATTAATTTTGAGCTAAAACAATTTTAAAATTTAGTGACTTGCCGTTTTTTTCCCCAAATAATCAGCCAACAGTAACCGTTCACTTCATGTGTACTGCATCAGCTGAATATTTTGCATTCCACTTCGAAAGAAACATTTCATAATAATGAGTTCTGCTTGTTCTATTTTTAAAGAAATAAAGTGAAAGAATTGACCAATAATATACCGTACCTCTCTCTCCATTTTTTCGTTTTCCTCGAACTCGCTTTCTAAATGATGAAGTTTTGGCCATGGAATTCTTTCTTTCCTTCAACTCCTGAAATTTCTGTTTTTAGATTTTAAGAAAAAGCAAATGAAAAACAAAGGGTTAATGCACACAGCATTATGAACAACAACTTGCATTTATATAGCGCCCTTCACGGCAGGTGATTCTATCAAATAGATAGCTGTGAATGTAGTGGGATTCAGTGATCTGATACATATATGCCAAGCAACCAGGCAGGCGGGAGGGGGTGGGGGGGGGAGGGGGTGGGGGAGTGCGGCAGAAATAAGAGAGTTTGTGCAGATAATCAGCTTAATTTTTGCAGGCTGTGTAGTAACCCATTGAGCAATTTGTCTTGTAACTGACTCGCCACAGTGATAACAAAAGGAAATCTCTGAGGTTTCAATTTCATAGAATCAGAGAATCATAGAATTATTCGGCACAAAAGGAGGCCATTCGGCCCATCTAGTCTGTGCTGGCTCTTTGAACAGAGCAACTCAATCCCACTGCCCAGCTTTCTTGCTTTGCAAAGCAAGTTTATCTGAGTTTTCCGAAAAAAAAAGTCTGAAGAAACTAGTTTTCTCACTGAGGTGACCTATTTATTTGAAGTTATCGTTGAAGTTATTTCCGGGTTTTGCTTCAAGCAAATATTTGTTTCTGGCAATGGCCAGCCAGGCTGGTGCTCCAATCCACAGGTGTGTTCAGAGTTGATGCCCATGATTCATTCAATTTTCCACGCCGAATTTCTGGTCATGATTTATTAAGTCCAGGCTAGACAGTGAGGGCAGCTTAATATACTTGGCCACAGGACAAGGTGTTTGTTTGTTTTTTTTAAACAAGAAAAAAGCATCAGAACACCTCTGCATCTGCCCAGCGCCTTGGGACGTCCTCTTGATGTGAAAGGCGCTATACACATGTACTAACTTACTGTCGTCCAGGGCACAGTCCAGTGGCTGCCCTGAAACACATGCAGCCATTACTTGAGAAATTAGGCAATAACTGTTAAACCTCTGCGAGGGAACAAATGGATACGACACAGACCTTGAACTGGATCGAAATGCATTTTTCCCTGGTGGCAATGCTCTCCAGACCCAGTGAATAGCCCTTGCATGATCCACATCCAATATTTTTAAGGATGTCCGGAATGAAGGGGAAAAAATAAATGTACTGCACGGAAACATGGCTTTGTCTCAATAGGACGTCACTCTGTGTACTTGGCTGTAATGGTGCGAAGTAATCAAGGACATACCTTCCACAGCTGCACTGACACTCCAGCCGGGCAGGATTCAGTTGCATCTTTTGACTCTTCTGCAGCTTGGCTTATTCTTACGCCTGTTTCAAATCCAATCCCACTACTGCTGGGGCCTGGCGACCCGCTGAAACACACGATAAGAGGAAACAATGAAAGGAAACAGTCAGCAAGAGTTCCAGGCAGTAAATTAACAAGCACATGGAAAGGTAAGAAGCTGGTAGTCGTTTGGAATTATTTTTAAGAATCATAATACTGGCATCTGATATAACCCCCTAACAGGTTGTTGAAACGTCTCAAAGCAATGCGCACAATTTATTACACAGTGGATTGACTGTGTATTTTGTGGGCAATACACAGCAGACGATTGCACAATTATGAATTAGTTATTCCCTCTCAACAAAAAGTACAATTGCTTGTTGGAGGGGAACTTTGCAAGTGATAATACTCTCATCCTTGTCCTTTACTCCGCGTTTCACCCACACCTATCTATATACAGTTAATTCACTTTACAGTATATTCTGTGAAGTGCTTTGAGACGTCCAGAAGACGTGAAAAGCGCTATATCAAATCAAGGATTACTATAATCTTTCTAACCCACCTACACACCACAGCATTCCGTGATATATGCAACCAGGTGCCGTGGAAGCTAAATGTTCAAATAGCAAAACAATAACAAAAACTAAATAATAATCCTTGAATTTGATATCCAGTACTACTTTTCATGCCTTCAAGACGTCCCAAAGCGCTTCACAGAATATACTGTAAAGTGAATTGACTGTTTGTGGGCGAAACGCGGCAGCCAATTGCGCACAGCAATGTCCCACAAACAGTCGTTGTTTGGAAATGACCAACTTTTATTCAATAATTGCATTTATTTTGTTAGTTTCTTAAATTATACCACCGATGCAGCGTGCCGTTTCCTCATGGCTAATTGTCTAGTCGACTCCCCCTTCTCAGCATGGAAATGCATTCAACTGCATACGCTACATATCTCTCAGTGAGTGCAACACAGCAATTTTATAATCTAATATATGATAGCTGAAGCATTCTTACCAATTTTGTTTCTCATCTGCCATTCTCTTCGTGTCTCTTGGGGATGAATATTGCTTGAGTAATTATCTTGCCTTAAAAAAAGAAGAATTTGTATAAGTTATATTCTTTCCCAAACTACTTTTTTTTGATAAAAATGGTTTAAAATGAATAGTGTTTTCAATATAGGTCTAATCCTGTTAAAGGAGAACTCCATATTATATGCACTAGGACAATACTGTCTTTGAAGTTTGAAGAATAGTATGTTTAATTGTAATGGGAGTGAAATGCGTTACAGCCTATAAACCAACAAACAATGTTGGTCAAACCACACTGGTGAATTTGGAAACCTTTTCTCTCCACTTGGCAATGCTCGCTGGAGTGATGGAACCAACTTTTCAGCAAAAAATAATGGTGCGACTACTGAAACAAAGCAAAGTTACAATTGTTCATTAAATGAGAGAGCAGGAGTTTCCGCAGAGAGTACGGCAGATAGCCCCAAACGTATTGCTGAAAGATTTGCTTCACATAAGTAGCAGAGTATTTTCATCTGTGTAAAAAAAATAAGAGTCCTATCACTAATGGGTATTTTCACCATGGTAAGTGAAAATCATGGTGGATAGCAAGTGTGAATGTGACTTCAGGGAATGGATTCGGACCCATCTCTCCCCTGCCTCCACACAAGGATTTACGTGCAGGCTACTGGGAGCAGATAACACAACAGAGCAGTTTCACCAAAGTAGCGTTCAAGAAAACAGCTTACTTTCTTTATACCACGCACTTCATCCACATGGAACACTAGCATCCATCAAGTAAAAACAGTGTAGATGCCAAGTAAGTATGTGGATCTCCTATCACCCACGAAACTCACATACCACAACAAATGTGTTGCCTCATTTCGTATGCGGGTAGTGTAGTTTCTCATGTAATAATCCTGTACCACCTTTGACTGCCCCCACATCCACTGTCGATCATGGGGTATTTGCATAATTGGTGGTGTTCTCACACAACATCGAATTTGAATAAATATTTAAAATCAATTCATTGGCATTCAACAAAATAAGTTAGTTCCAAAAACAAATGAACATTTGATTCAGCACTTCTTTGTCACAGTCTTTCAGCCTTAACCATTTCAACTGCAAAGCTGTACTTGCATTCAAACAAACTGCAACACGCATTAATTTATACATTGATATTTTTATTTGCAGAGGTTTTTCATTTTAATACTATTATTTAAGAATTAAATAGCTACCACGGATCAAAAATTTAAAGCTGGATCTTTCTTTGTTGCAAAATTTAAGATTTCAACAATGATAATAATCCTTGCATTTGACATTGCACTTTTCAGTTCTTCTAGATGTCTCAAAGCACTTCCTAGAATATATTGTGAAGTGAATTGACTGTATATTTGTGGGCGAAATGCAGCAGGTAATTACAAACAGCAGTGTCCCACAAACAATCGTGGATTGAAATGATTGATTTATTATTGCTTACAAAGTACACAGTAGCAAGAATACCGTAAGTACTCTGTTTTAATATTTCATAATTTGCTTTGGCTTCGTCTGAAAAGCTTATACTTTTTTAAAAAATAAACTCAATAAATAGCACGCCTTCCCTAATAACAGTAGTTAGAGTAACGCTTAGAAATAAGATAGTTTCAATCAGCCTTTATTAGTCAGAACTGGACCTTGAGAGGAGCAAATAGAATATTTCACGGAATAGAATTACGTTACGATGGTGAGATTCAGGGCCACTGATCACTCAAACCATCAGCATTGGGCAAAGCAGTCATGAGCAAACAACAGCTTGCATTTATATAATCGCCCTTTATGTGGGGTAGCATCCCAGAGTGCTTGACAGTGAGTCTGACCTAGAGCCAGTGGGAGAGGGAGGGGAGGAGGTAATTAAGATCACAAAGGAAGACCTTCTGGTGGAATCTGAAAGTGGGGAGGGAGGGGGAAGGCAACAACAACAACAATAACAACAAAATTACATTTATACAAAATTACACTGGACCGTGAGAGGAGCAAGTAGAATATTTCACTGGATAGAATTACGTTGTGATGGTGAGATAGAGCGCCTTTCATGTCTGAAAGGTAGAGGGATTGAGGGAGAGAGTTCCAGAGTCTCAGGGTAGTAGTGACTAAAGGCACAGGTACCAATGGTGGAGCGGAGGGGAAAGGGATAAATAATAATATAAATGTATAACAATAAAAATAGGAATAGAGCCAATTGAGGGGAGGGAGTGGGGGATAAGTAGATAGGATAGGTAGGGAGGTGGATCTCGGAATGAAAGACGAAAGGCGCAAAAGCAAACTTCTGCCAACGATCACAAACTGAAGTCAGTGCTTCAACATGCTACGTGCATGAAGAGCACTACAGAAATACAAGTTATCGTTGTGGTTGAAATCAGGACTCTGCTTTGGCTGTCCCGAAAACACAACTTGGACCTTTCTTCAAACATTGGCAGGTTAGATTTTGAATTTCCAAACAGAAGCTGTGATTAACATTTTCAGAATCCCTCGGGATTCTGGTGTTTACTCTTAGTTCTGCCAAGTTGACCATCTTTTCTGGTGCTGTAAATTTGTTGCTCTCTTTCCACTGTGCAATTTCAGATTTCTTAAAATGGTAAAACAGTAAATGGTGAACGTAGAGGCTCGCAAGTCAATATATTGTCCATTGACTGGAATCTATTTCGTTGAATGATTTTGCAATTAGGCTAAGCAATCCTGTCCTTTTGTTAAAAAAAAGTTCAAAACCCCTTCATATTCCTCAATCCCTCATCTTTTTATAAAACACAAGGGTATCCTTCTCCGCTTGACAGGTAAAATGTAACAGCCCCTTTGCGTGGCCAGGTATAAAAACATTGATATTGCGTGTGCCTCCCTTATGATCAATTGCTTGTGAATCTAAAACACAATATGAAAGGAATAATCATTTTAAATTAAGCCAGTGAAGTCCAGAATATATCAGAGTAACACACCGAAACAGGAGGCAAATTTGAAGCACTTCGTCGAAATAATTTTTGATGCCCACAAAACATCTTCAGCCAAATTTCTCTCTTAACCTCTCGGAATCCAATTAAAGTAACTCACTGATCTGTGCTACACATGAGGAGTTAAGCCTCCTAACTCACCATCCCCAGCAGTGTATATTGCTTCGTATAATTAATCCACAAACATATTTCACGTGAAATACTAATTTTGTTTTGCAAATTTTGATTCATGCACCCATACATCTCGCATGATGTTAATGCAGTTTGGGATTTTTTAAGGTTTGACACACTGGTGGACAATATCAGTCATCATTGAAAAAGCTGAATAAGACACTCAAAGAAAGGTGGTGGTGGGGGGGGGTTCAGCTAAATACTAATCTTGCAGCTACTTGGCTTTAAGTGACTCTCCCGCACAGGAAAGTTTGTAAGTCCCGCAGTCACATTTTCAAGCTGTAAACTACTCCTACTCACTGTATAAACAAAATCCCACACATTACAGAAGATATCACTTTGATTTGAACAGCCTGGTGAGATGCATAATTTATCGATGGCATTTGTGACATTCACACCCATTTACTTTATATATTTATGGTTGTTTACCTGTCTTTCTCCCAACCGCCACCCCCCCACCCCATCTCACCCCCGCCTCTTGTGTAGTCGTATAGCTCATTGGTTAGAGCACTCACCTCGCAAGTGAGAGGACCTGGGTTGGCTTTCCTGAGTAGGGCGAAACGTTGGGACATGTTTCCTTACTCCGCATGCTTGTTTACCTAGCAGTAAGTAGTCGTTAGTCGATTGGCAGATTGCTTTTCCGAGGGTAACAATCCCTTCACAATTTTTTTTAAATAGTAATAATTTGGTCGTTTAATCTATAATTGTTTGTGGGACACTGAGGTGCAAATGACTGCCTCATTACACGCAGAAAACATAGTCAATTCACTTTACAGTATATTCTGTGAAGCGCTTAGAGACATCTAGAAGACGTGATAAGGTGCTATATCAAACTCAAGGATGACTATTGTTATTATAACCAATCCTCATCCTGTCATTAGTTGAACCGACTGACTCAACTTTCCTCCTCATGTTCTTTCTGAGCTCCAAACATGCCAAGCTGTGCCTCCTTCAGTAGTGGAATCAAGACTCAATCAATCAAGTCCGTCACAGACTCGATGGGCTGAATGGCCTCCTTTTGTGCCATAAGATTCTATGAAGACTCGATGCATTTCCAAGAACCGCAAAGATTATGATGGTTTCCCTCGCTCTTGTCCTGCCTGCAGTCTACAAGCGGTTAAGATCCAAGCCTGGTCATTTAACCACTTATTTTTGACGGTTCTACTCTCTGGTGGTGAGTATCCATCCATCTTGGCCTCAACCCATCAAATTCCTCAGGTTTTGGTTTTGACCTCACCGCTCTGCACATTTTCATTCACTGATGTTATTGGTGACAGAACCCTACAGTATTTAGTAGCCAAAATACATAGGAAAGGGAAGAGGATTTGAAACACATTGCAGGAAACTAAACATTAAATGGCCACCATTGTGTCACAAATCTAATCTAGTCAGCAAGTGCATCACCTCAATGGATTGTCCTCACCATAAGGTCACTGAAGCACTCTCAGGAGGGGGCGGTAAACAAACCAGTTTTCTCATGGAAATAGAAGTGATCAGATTTCAATTCAAGCAGTTAAAAAAAATAGGCCATATGAAACCGATTACAATGAAACTAATTTAAGTTAGGATTCAAATGACAGACTGCTTGAGCTTTGCCCTTTCCTTTTGAGATGTCATCGGAATTCCCTCGATAAGATAACAAACACCTCCCACCCAGTAATTGTCCAACGTCAGAAAACTGAATTGCCAATTTTTAATCTGACATTCACAGATCAGTTGATAAAAACTCACTTATTCTGCTCAGGAGTCATAATGTCAATCCCAAATGCCATTTAAGTCTGAAAGAATACTAAAGAATCAAAATACAATGAGTAGCAGGCACCCAATATTTCTTTCTCATATGCTAGTTTTATTATATTTTCCCATTAATGTTGTTTTTTAAAAACAAAACTGTTTACATCCAATTCCACCTGGCAAGACTCTTTTATATTTAATTAGCTTTGGATATCTTGGCTCATTTAACTTTGGTTTTTAATCTTCTGACACTTGAGCATGTAGGTTAAAATATCAAATCGGGAGAGTTGAAATGTTGCTGGCAGCTACTTAGTACTACAGCGCTGACAGATGTACAGAAATGTTAGGTTTGCTATTTGGAGAGTGTATATGTCAAAGCTTCAGCATTTGATGTCTGACACAAAGTACTGACCATTTGAAATAGCAGTAATGAAGCTGGGTGTGGAAAGGAGAGAGGCAATGACATGCGACTGCAGTATCCAACAGGTCTGGGATTGCCACGGTGTCAAGTCCAAAACAAGGCAAGGCCGGAGAGGATTCCACCCATGGGTGGGGGAATCATCGCTTCCGAAGCTTATAATATAATAACCCATGCATTTGATTTAACGTCTTCTCACATAATTGAAACATCTCAAAGACCATCATTGGATTTACTGCGGGTTGTGCATGCAAATGCAGCAGCCAATTTGCTCACAGCAACATTCCACAAGCAGACATTTATTTTCTGCGAGATTGTGGGCCAGGATACCGAGAGAAACTGCCTTCCTTTATGAAGCCGTGCTGTGAGATATTTGACATCCACCTGAACAGGCACATACAGGACCTCGGTATAACATTTCATCTAAAGGATGGCACGTAACGCAGCGCCGGATGTAAGCTAATGAGTTCAAAGTCCCAAAATGGAGCTTGAACTCTCAACCTTCTTACTCCTAGCCAAGTGTTAACAATAATAAGTGCATTTGATATAGCGCCTTATCACGTCGTTGAAATGTCTCAAAGCGCGTCACAGAATATATTGTAATGTGGATTGCATTGACTGTGTAATTTGCGGGTGATACACGGCAGTCAATTGTGCACAGCAGCGTCCCATAAACAGTCGGTGGATTGAGTGACCAAAATGCTTTGCTGGCAATACAATTTGTGGAATGCCTTTAAAAACCAGGCAGATGAATGGGAATTTTTATTTTAAAGAAATTTTGTTGTGTAGAAATGATCCAGCAACCTACACCTGAGTGAAACATTAAATTATCCCCCCCCCAAAAAATTGAACGTGACAAAAAGGGAGACGGAAGAGGCAAAAAGAGTAGAAATCAAAAGAGGCAACAATTAAACCAACTGTATATTCTGAAGGTGCTTTTCATTTTCTATTTTTTTTATTTCTGAGGCAACAGAGACAACATCAGTGTTGCCACAATACCTTTCTGTCCAGCTTTGAGCTCATCTAAGAGTAGAAGAACAGGGCCCAGTTAGATCTTGTTCCCTAGCTGAGATCATAATAAGATCCTGCAGCTTAGTGGTTAGAGCACCTGCCTTGTAAACATGAAGGCAGGGCTAAATGTTGGCCAGATTTCCTTACTCCACACTCCTGTGTTTACCGAGCAGGAAGTAGGAACCCAGTTGTTAGTTGATTGGCGGATCACTTTTCCAGGGTAACAATAAATAATAATTGGAGATGTTTTTAAGATGCAATTTTTTTAACAAGGCTAACTTACATTTCACTTATGTTTTACAGACAAAATGTACAGTCACTGCACTTTACAGTATATCTTGTATATACATACAAACATAAGGCGCTGCCTTTGAGAAGTCACAAACGCTATATAATCATCCTATATACTGTATTATAATAATCCTTCATAGGATTACTGTAAAAGTGTAGTGATGAAAGTGTAGTGACTGTTTTTATTATTAGAAGATCTTATTCCTCAAGTTTAGAGCGAGTGTGGGGCTAGTTAAGTGTTGGTGTCTGGCTAGTTTAGAGCCGGTGTGTGGCTAGTTTAGGACTAGACTGTGGCTAGTTTAAAGCTATTGTCGGGTTAGAGTTAGAGCTAGTACAGCTAGTTTAGGGCTAGTGTGGGGTTAATTTAGAGCCAGTGAGGGGCTGGTTTAGAGCCAGTGAGGGGCTGGTTTAGAGCCAGTGAGGGGCTGGTTTAGAGCTAGTTTAGAGCCAGTGAGGGGCTGGTTTAGAGCTAGTTTAGAGCCAGTGAGGGGCTGGTTTAGAGCTAGTTTAGAGCCAGTGAGGGGCTGGTTTAGAGCTAGTTTAGAGCCAGTGAGGGGCTGGTTTAGAGCTAGTTTAGAGCCAGTGAGGGGCTGGTTTAGAGCCAGTGAGGGGCTGGTTTAGAGCTAGTTTAGAGCCAGTGAGGGGCTGGTTTGGAGCCAGTGAGGGGCTGGTTTGGAGCCAGTGAGGGGCTGGTTTAGAGCTAGTTTAGAGCCAGTGAGGGGCTGGTTTAGAGCCAGTGAGGGGCTGGTTTAGAGCTGGTTTGGAGCCAGTGAGGGGCTGGTTTAGAGCCAGTGAGGGGCTGGTTTAGAGCCAGTGAGGGGCTGGTTTAGAGCCAGTGAGGGGCTGGTTTAGAGCTGGTTTGGAGCCAGTGAGGGGCTGGTTTAGAGCCAGTGAGGGGCTGGTTTAGAGCCAGTGAGGGGCTGGTTTGGAGCCAGTGAGGGGCTGGTTTAGAGCCAGTGAGGGGCTGGTTTGGAGCCAGTGAGGGGCTGGTTTAGAGCCAGTGAGGGGCTGGTTTGGAGCCAGTGAGGGGCTGGTTTAGAGCCAGTGAGGGGCTGGTTTAGAGCCAGTGAGGGGCTGGTTTAGAGCTGGTTTGGAGCCAGTGAGGGGCTGGTTTAGAGCCAGTGAGGGGCTGGTTTAGAGCCAGTGAGGGGCTGGTTTAGAGCCAGTGAGGGGCTGGTTTAGAGCTGGTTTGGAGCCAGTGAGGGGCTGGTTTAGAGCTGGTTTGGGGTGAGGTAGTGACTGTTACTCACCGTTGCACGGCTGGCCGCCGCGCGAGGCCTCTCCTCCTCCTCCTCTCCCCGCTCTCTGGGGCCGATTGTTTTTTTTAATGGAATTTAAATGTGACGGTTTATAATTTTCCTAGGATCAAATTTTTTTAATAAAAAAATTCCTCTTCCCGGCCCCGGCTGGACCCGAACCCTCGGCAGCCGCACGGAGGGGGCGACCGAGACCCCCCACCTCCCTCACCCCAAACACACACAGCGACGGCAGCCCCGGGCGCTAGGAACCAATGGTCAGAGCCCGCGCCCCGGCCGGAGGGAGGAAGCAGTGGCACCCGCTCTGCCGCTCACATGATCATTGCCTGAGGTTCCCCTCCCCAGCACACGCTCTCCCAGGTACTGCGCATGCGCTAGAGCTTAACACACACACACACACACACCCCTACAGGTTGGGGTCTGGGCTGCTAAGGTAGCCAATCAATAGGCAATACTAGCCAGTCAATAGCTAGCCAATCGATAGGCAATACTAGCCAGTCAATAGCTAGCCAATCAATAGGCAATACTAGCCAATCAATAGCTAGCCAATCAATAGGCAATACTAGCCAGTCAATAGCTAGCCAATCAATAGGCAATACTAGTCAATCAATAGCTAACCAACAATAGGCAATACTATCCAATCAATAGCTAGCCAATCAATAGGTAATACTTTCAAACAGCTTTAAGACTTGTTGGCCAAAAAGTTAGGGGAGGCTTGGATGCACAAGGTCACGTGCCACCCACGCGTTTGGCTGCTAATACTTTGAAGGAAGTTAGTTCAAAAGACCTGGAACGTTGTGTGCGTAAAATATAGTTTTCCGAAAATAATTTTCATAATAATCCATGCATTTCACACAGCTATTTTATCATGCCTTCGAGACGTCTCAGGGCGCTTCACAGAATACATTGTAAAAGAAATTAACCTCATCTTGTGGGCGAAACACGGCAGCCAATTGCACACAACAACGTCCCACAAACAGTTGTGGATTGAAATGACCAATTTAATATTTTTTTGAGGAATTATTATCAGGTGGAGTACAGAAACTTACGAAGGTTTCGAGCTGCCTGCCTGTTTAGACCCAGGTCTCTCGCTTACAAAGCAACTGCTCTAATGACTGAGCTGAAGGACTCCAAGCTCAAGTCCCACATCGGTGCTCTGAACTCACACAGACCCGGCTGATACACCAATGCAGTGCTGGGGGTGCAACTGGCATTCTTGTGTATGGGAGTTTGGGATTCCTTTTTTAAAAAAAAATTTTAAAATAAAACTTCCATAATAATCAATTGGTCGCTCAATCCATGACTGGGCGTTTAGCTGCCACAAAGTAAACAGTCAATTCACTTTACAGTATATTCTGTGAAGCGCTTTGAGACGTTTCGAAGATATGATAAGGCGCTATATCAAAACGCAAGGATTATTATTATTTGCTGGTACCTTGTTCCAGCTGCTGGTTACTCTCTAAAGAAATAGGGTGTCTTAAAATTGTCCTTCATAGCACTGATTTTGTGCCGTCTTTCATCTCACCTGGAAAATATACAATCACTAAGATCTATAAAAAACACAGTTTTGCTCGCTTTCACAATCCAGATTTAGGATCTTATCCACTTTGATAAGATCCGCTCCGAGATGTCTCTTTTCATAGTTGAAGAGCCCAAGATTATTCCGGTCATATGACCAGATTTTAAACATAAACTTGCTGTTCAATTCAATAACTTTCTAAAAACATTTGTTGATCCTCTCCTGGCTGTGAAGCATTTCGAGACGTCCTCCCGATGTGAAAGGCGCTATAACAACAACAACAACTTCAATTTGTTTAGCCGGACGTTGTCTCAGAGCGCTTAACAACAATATATATATATATAACATTAATAATCCTTGCATTTGATATAGAGCCTTATCATGTCTTCAATGCGTCTCAAATTACTTCACAGAATATACTGTAAAGTGAATGGACTATTTCTTTGTGGGCGAAACACAGCAGCCAATTGTGCACAGCGGGGTCCCACAAACAATTGTAGATTGAGTGACCAATTATTTTAATTAGGGGATTATTATTACCGGAAAAGTAATCAACCAATCGCCTAACAACCGGGTTGCTAATTACTGCTAGGTGAACAGAGGCGCGTGGAGTAAGGAAACATGGTCAACGTTTCTCCCTGCCCAAGAATCGAACCTAGGTGTCTTGCTTGCGAGTCGAGTGCTCTAACCAATGAGCTACATGTTGCTTCCTCACATTGGCTTCTCACCAACACCCTTAATTTTATGTCAATGTGTAAAAATGTGCTTAAGTCCATGATATCTGGTATGCTTTACCTCCATTAGAAAGAGCCTTACTTTTTTTTCCAAGGAACTTTTGTCAAATTGATATCCACAAATTAAAAAAAGGTTCTGTAACTTAATCTTTTCCACTCGCTAGATCGAGGCGAGGATGTGCAGGTAACTGCCGGGAATCGAACCCAGGTCTCCGTTGCGAGGCGAGTGCTCTATCCACTGAGCTACAGGGTTCCACGATATATGTATACCAAATATATATGTATACTAAAATTGCTGTAAAACGGGTAGTTTCCATTCGCACATTTGAACATTGCTCTGCAAAAGTGTAAGGAGAAGAAGCAAAGTGATCTATCACAAGAAAACAAAGTTAAAATAGGACTTAAATCAAACTGATGTAATTAACTCTCATCATCTTCTGCGCTCCTTTTCTAAAAAAATGAAAAAACCATCAGTGCGTTCAACCATATTTCTGTAAATATTCTGCACTTGAGCATTAACTTGTTACTTCACTAACTTAATTGCTTTTAACTTGATAAGGGGCTTCCATCAGACCTTGCTTCCTTTTGATATTGGGTCGGTTGTGCCCATAAACACTGACTTGTGACCTCAATAAGTTAAAGACTTAATTAGATTTCAACCGAGTTCTGTCGTGACGTCTTCTCATCAGACATTAGATTTGTTAAAAATTAACGTGCTCAGAATTGTGCTTTTTGTGCCTGAGGTTTAAATGTACACAGTTACCCGAAGAGGACGATAATCACAAAAACAAACTAGTCACTCACTCCATCCACAACCGTTTGTGGGACATTGTTGTGTGCAATTTGGCTGTTGCATTACCTACACGTAATCGGTCATTATATTACATTTGGGGAAATGTGAAACACACTACACCAATTATTATTATAGGATTATTATTTTTATTACAGTTGTATTTTTTCAGTGCAGCCTGTATTTTTCTTTACATCTTGATTGCCTTAATAAAGAAAAAGGATTTGCGCTGTTTGCATCTGCATTGCATATGCATTACCATGTGATTGAAAGCAACAAAGCTCCCTTCATTTAACACTAGCTTTTAAAATCTGTCTCTGGATATAAGGACGCTCCTTCAACACAGTGTTGGATTTTAATGTGACAATAACTAAATACCAATACTACTACAGTATTAATAATAATCCTTGCATTTGATATAGTGCCTTATCACATCTTCGAGAAGTCTCAAAGTGCTTCACAGAATACACAATAAAAGTGAACTGACTGTATATTTTGTGGGTGGAACCCAGCAGCCAGTTGCGCACAGCAGTGTTCTATAAACAGTTATGGGTTGAGTGACGTAATTATTATTTTTTAAATTATTGTACATAACAGGAGTTATTATCCTGGGAAAAGGGTTACCCACGTACTACTAGGTAAACAGAGGGTATGGAGTAAGGAAGCTTGCCTGCTGTTTCTCCCTATCCAGGAATCAAACCCAATCCTCTCACTTGTGAGGCGAGTGCTCTAACCACTGAGCTTCAGGACTCCACCTTCGTATGCACAGCCTGTACCACCTTTCCACTGTTATGTACACAGATGGTCAAGCTCAGTTATCTCCTTGGATGAACAGAGTCGCGTCAATTATTAATTAACAGTTCTGTTTCAAGATCTTTGGCACTTAATTCTGACGCACAATCATATATCGTCGAGTTCGGTGATGTCAACTGTATTTTTCTTCTCTGGCAATCAGGGTCACTTGGTAACAGGACAAGCTTGTTGATTTTGGAAAATGCCAAACAGATTTGAAATTGGATCGATGAAGCGCGCAGTAACACTTTAAGGCAGATAGATCTCTCCCGCGAGTGTACGGTTTTATGTGCAGTTGGCTTTATAAATGCCATTCTGGGACAAATAAATGTTTCATCTGCTTCCTGTCAAAGTCAGTAATTCAAGAATGTTTCAAAAGAAAACACGGACGTCCATTCTACTTGATTCTGCTGTACAAGATCTTGCTGTTGATGGCTTTTATGAACTCAAAGATTGAACCTTCTGTGTGTGACAGGACACGCGACAGCTATCTCAACGTCATGGCGGAGAAATACTATTGAAATGTGCCTTTACCCCATCTTTAAGATTTACACAGAAAGATATCGATTAAAAACAAACAGGTCCTTTGGAGCCCATTTGATCTGATGCTTCCAGAATGCTCACCTCCCCATCTTCCCATTTCAGCAGCTCCTCAGTCCTTGACCTTGCTAAAAAGTCATTCCCATTTCACTTGGAGCTGGATGTGCCAATGTCACTGCAACCTCTTACGTGTCGAGTATCTGTTACTTAACTGATTCTAACTAACTCCATTGACTCGAAGGGTGGAATAGATTTCTAAGCCAGCTGCGTGATGCTCTCTAAGCCACCCACAGACCCAACAGATGTGAAAGGTGCCACATGTAACCATCAATTGATGTTGTGGTTGTCGACCTTTCTTACACTGATCTACAAGTTAAGGAGTGACATTGGTAAGAGTCCTGAGAGTATGTTGCCCACATATAATGGCTACAAAATAGTACACTTTGTGGCACAGTCTAACAAGAGGAGCAAGAATATTATAACAACAGTCCTGTAATAATCCTTGTATTTGATATCACGCCTTCCAGGAGTCTCAAAGCGCCACACAGAATATAATGCAAAGTTAATTGACTGTATGTTTTGTGGGCGAAATGTGCCAGTCAATTGAGCACAGTAGTGTCTCATAAACAGTCGTTTAATTATTATTATTTGATTTATAATTTTTTTATAAGGCATTATTATTTTAACAATGGAGGACGCTTCACAATGGCACACGCTTTTCCTGCTCTAAACTCACTATCAAGATGGAGTCTGAAAGCTTGTTAACATAGAGAAATAGAATGATATTAAATGCATCTCTAGTCTAAACACTGGAGACGGATATTGCTTCATCCAGCTTGTATTGCCTCATTGTACACTTAACTGTCAAGCTTCATGACATATGTTCATATGGTCCATGCCCATGAAAAACCATTGGCGGGCAAACCTTCAGTCACTCTGCCCCCAACCTCTGGAACTCCATCTCGAAGTCCCTCCGCCTAACCCCCTCCCTGGCCTCCTTCAAGTCTTGCCTCAAGACTCACCTCTTCGCAGCAACTCCACCCCCCCCATCTTAGCTCGAGTCTGAAGCATCAACTGTCCAGCGCCTTGAGACGTCCTCCTGACGTGAAAGGTGCAATACAAGTGTAATTTTGTTGTTGAAAAATGTTGCCAGGAATTTGCAAGCAGCGATTGTATCAGTCTATCTATCTACTTACCGTGAGCAAAGATTCAACAGAGTCTGGGAAATATATATCCCAATAGTACTTTGCTGCATAAATTTTTAAAATTCCCATAAAAGGTGCAGAATTCACATTTGGAGATTGGACGCTGACCGTAAATTCATCTTTTTATCTCTGAAAACAATAAGATATATAACTCTCCGTTTACATCCAAAATACAGTACTATCGTTCGGGACTCATAATTCTCGTCAGGTCATGTTGTCTCACGGCTTACCGTTTGTGACTAATGTGGGGATCGAGTTACGTTGGCGCATTTGTGAGAAGTTTATTTGCGAAGGAAGGTCACTTGATTGCTATTCGTTTCGTTGAAATGCCTCACAAAACTGCAGAGCAATTCATCTTAAGTGTAGTGACCTTGCTAAACCTCACATGTCCTGCACCTTGATGCATCCTAAAGTATTATTGTAGGTTTATATTTTCAATCAAATTTGAAATGTTATAGAAATGTTATTAGGTCTCCACTGGAGATGTCTTTTTTTCACGATAGAAGAGCCCCCAGATTGTCGAATCATTGCTCCCAGTTTGTTCCTCTCACACTTGCGATCATTCTCATTGCTCTCCTATTTGCTGCCTACGGGGCCTTGGCTTGTACCTGTTCTGTTGCCAGCTTTCCCCACTGGAACTATCTTCTGTAATCCCATACTCCTCTCTTTCCCTAACGCCTTTAATGTTATTTCCTTCAAGTATTTATTCAATCTGCTTCCAAATGCCTCCATAGACTCGTTCTTTAAAAACAATGTGTGGCGAAACGTTCCACATTCTATTAACCCTCCGTGGTTGAAAAGAAACTTTCTAACTTCCTGCTCTATTAATAATAATAATTTAGTCACTCAGTCCCTGACTGTTTGTGGGACGCTGCTGTGCGCAATTGGCTGCCGTGATTTCGCCCACAAATATCCAGTCAATTCACTTTACAGTATATTCTGTGAAAGGCTTTGAGACGTCTCGAAGACACTGTATTAAATGCAAGGATTCTTGTTCATCTTTATTTTGTCCTCTTGTTATAGAATCACCAATTAGGAGAAGTAGCCTCTCTTTATCTGCCTCATCAAAGCCATTGACAATTTTGAAGACCTTTCATCAGAATCACATGCCACCCCCAAACATATTTTGCCCACAATATATTACCGACAATTCACTCTACAGTATATCCTGTGAAGCTCCTTCAGACATCTCGACTGTGTGACAAGGCGCTATATCAAATGCAAGGATTGTTATCATCATCATCATTATTGTTATTCTAACATGACCCTTTCCTGCATTTTTCTCTCTCTTCGAAAAAGACTCGGTGCTCGAGAGCGTGAAAGCTCGGCTGCCCACAATCTCAGCAGCAATATGTTTGCCTGATGTTGTGCAATTATGAAGCAAAGAGAAGAGGAGGCAAGACTTAACATCCATATTTTTGAGCCACCTACTTAAAGCGCATCTTCGGTTCATAAATATTTAATCCACTGAGTGCCCACTTAAATTCATAAAGCCCACTTAAATTCCTACGTGGATTCGTACGTTTATTATCCACCACTGCAGTATTTATTGGCAGCAGCCAGATGCACCACGATAATCATTTCCGTTCCTGCACGCTCCTAACTCCATTTGTATGGCAGGTATATTGCGTCTTGTTTGTGTCACTCCGTCGTCGCCTTGTTAAAACGTTGAGAGATATTTATGATGATGATGATAATAAACCTTGCATTTGGCATTGCGCCTTATCACGTCTTCGAGACTGCGACGTCCTCTTGACGTGAAAGGCGCTATACAAGTGCAATTAGCTGTTGTTATTGTCTCCAAACGCTTTGCGGAGTATACCGTAAAGTAGGGTCCGTCGATATGGAAATTTTCCGATATCGATATTCAGAGGTGCGCGCGCATTCCAATAAGCGCGCGAATTCCGTGCTCTAGGCCCAGGAGGTTTGCAATGTCGGCGACAAGGGAAGTTGAAAAAGTCTGCATTATACCGATATACACATCGTTATATTGATATATCACTGGACACGATATACCGATATTTGCGATAAAGCAATATTTTTTTTCATATCGAATTTTGGGATATACCGATATATTTGAATTTCCACTATCGGCATTTCGATATGAAAAATTATACCGATATAACCGATATATCGCCGGACACTACTGTAAAGTGAGTTGACTGTATATTTTCTGGGCGAACTGCAGCAGCCAATTGCGCACAGCAATGTCCCACAATCAATCATGGACCGAGTGATTGTTTTTCTAAGGGATTATTACCCCACCCCCCCCCCACCCCCGAAAAGCTATCCGCCAATTGTCTAACAACCGGGTTCCCACTTATTGCTAGGTAAACAGAACCGTGCGGAGTAAGGAAACTTGCCCAACATTTTACCCTGCCTGGGAATTGAGCGCAGGTCTCTCGCTTGCGAGGTGAGTGCTCTAACCACTAAGGTACAGGAACCACATTTCCTGCAACCCCAAATTCCTAGCCGTGCTGAATATCTTAAATCTCTGTGCTTATACTGCTACGCCACTGATTGAAAGAACTTTCCCATGCAGTATTTATGAATTGTTCTATTTTCCTTGATGTATTTTGACCCAGACGTCCATATGCCATAGAAATACCACTTGATATTTACTCTGCCATCCCCTGTTCCAGAGACATCACATTTACCCTATCGCTGAGGAAATTAATATTTGGTGCAGGGGTAATGAACCAATTCATCATGATAATAATAACGTTTCAGAAATGATTAGAGAACGCTCACATTTGGTATCATGCCTTTCACATACAAAGTCGAAGGACCTTCTTTGTTACAAATCAATCCTATGATTGCAACAGTCTCCCAGCGTATTATTACCCAACTTTCCTGACTACGGAAAGCACTGAAAGCAGTCATTGGAGTGTGCACTATGGGTCAATAATAATAATCCCTGCATTTGACAAGGCGCCTTATCAAGTCGTTGAGATATCTCAAAGCGTCTCCCTTTTTGTGGGCGAAACGCAGCAGCCAATTGCACACAACAGTGTCCCACAAACAGTCGTGGATTGAGTGAACAGATCATTAGTGATATGTTCGGGGAGGGATTCTTAGCCCTGGAAAAATTGAGCGATTATTACCCGCTAGCACAGTCTCCAAACATCAGAGAGCCAGAGAGTGAGGCAAAGACTCTTGACGCATCAAAGAAGTCATTCCGAGTGTGCCATTGTACTCCCTACACTGTGGTGTACATGTGGAGGACTTCAGAAAATCTTTAACGGAGCTGCAAAGAGGCAAACCACGGAGAGCAATGCCTGCAAGCAAATGTCTGCGTTAAATTCGAAAATTGCAACCTAGAGTATTCTTTTGTGATCGACTATTAGAGCATCGGTCGCCTCTGAAACTATCGGGCATTGGGCAGACAGACAAGCGACATCCAAATTAATACTCCTCATCAGATCAAGCGTTTGCCTGATTTTATTTTTTCGGCCACTCTCTCTCTCTCTCTCAAGTGCCTCACTTTAAAGTGGGGGCACAGAGTGTCCAAGATTCAGCTGCCTCGGACGTGTGGTAAACGGATCGCGAGGCAAGCGAACTGCCTTTCAGGCATCTTAGTCTATTTTGTTCCTTTTCAAACGCAGCCCCTGACACTGAATCCATCTGCATAAATTACAATAGTAATGCAAGTCAAACAACACGCACCATCTTTTAAAGCACCCACCACGACATGTGTTTGTTGCGATGTTTGCGACTTCCGCGATGATTCTGAATGAGGTTGCAGAGACCGCCAGCCCTTTTAAAAAACCCCAATTTGTGCTCGCCTCTCTCCCGGGAGCTGTAATCGTTTGCGGGGGGAAATCAGTATCTCGTCGCCATCGTTTTATAATTGTAAATTAGAGATGATCTTATCGGCTTCTCTTTGTATATGTTTTACACTGATACGTCTGTTTAAGTAAAGTGCAATCCCATCATTGAAATGCAGAGTGTGTCACATCTGTCAATTATAGTGAGGTCAATTCTAATTTCGGGTTCTGATGTTAGAGAGGAATTAAGTTCAAAACTCCAAGCCTGCAGTTAAGTTCGGACTCTGGAGGATAAGAGGAAATAAGCGCTGGAAGATAAACTAATCATCTAAAAACCATAATTATATGAGGTATCTTTGTACAGCAGGCTGTTTATACGAAGCATTTGAATTGAGTTGGAAATGAAAAAAGCATATCTATGAAAGTGGTAATAATTTTTTTGTCATCTCACCCTGGTCAGGGGTTGCAGAATTCATTAGCACAGATTAATACATTATGTACAAAGTAGTTGAGATATCTAAATGCGAATGCAGAGGTTCAGGGAGTGCTAATTCTGTGCTGAATGCCATGCGTGGATAATATTTCGTCTATGAATTTTTTTTTAATTTGCAGAGGAGTCCAAGGATATAGGGAATAAAGCAAAATCCAAAACAGATCATAGAGCTTTGCCCTTCCTGGCCAGCAAACTGAATTGTTTTTAGACTAGTGAAGAAGGCTAATTATCTTGGGCACAAGGAGACAGACAAAAAATAATAAGATTATGGAGAATAATTTACTGATATAATTACAACAAAATTGGGTACACACAATCGTCAAATACATGTATTGCTTGACCCGAGCCAGGCAGTGAAACAAATCCTCCTTCTATAGCCATCCTTAATATGTTTTTATCATCGCCAAGTGGTATTTGCACAGGCAGAGCAATTTGCATGTGTAATGTGGCTATACAAATTTTCAACAAGTTGATAATTCATGAAATGAGCTTGTGACCTGCTCTCCCTCACATACCTACGTTCTAAAAGGCATTACCGAGGCACAAAGGTCACAAAATCTGTGTGTTTTTTTCTTCGAGAATCCACTGGCTAATTGTCCCCCGCATTGTTATTACACCTATTACTTATTATACAAGTAATTCATTTATTTATATCCATTTTATCGGGTTTAATAATGTATTTTGCAGCACATTACTGCGACGCTGTTCTGGGATAATGCACACAGAAGCAACAAAGGCCACAATTGGCAATAGATTGTTACAAGCCTAACAATTAAACAGACGCACATCATGCACACAGACACTATATATTACACCCTCTGTTACACACTAATAATCCTCTTTGTTTCATTGCTAGACCGCGGTAGTCTTATTTACAATAACGTAACCTTGCGGAAAATGAGCACCCGCTTTTTTTTAATCTGCGGGGCCAAGCTTTTTGTGGCTTTATTAATTTTTATAAGATTTAGCATTGTATTGAGTGCAATCCTGGTCGGTGTAAAGTTAACAGCAAAACAATGATGGTTATGTCTATCTTTCGATGTGGACCACAATTATATATATGTGTGTGTATATGTGTATATAGTAAAAATATACACGTGTGTGTGTATATATATTTATTTCTGAAGCATTGAGGAGCAAATCGCTGCTTCTCTGCTATATGGCTTCAATCATTTAAAATATTAATATTTTAAAAGGTTCAATGAATCCTATTAAGAATTTACCGCTGATTTTGATTTCCTCCACACAGATTATTTGCCATTGAGCAATGGCACAAGTGTCCTCATTTTTATGATCTATATTGACAGCCATGCGAGTCTTAGCCAAGGCAGTCAAGTAAAGCCAAGTTATCGACCGAATTATGTACAAATAGAGCAACATGGCAACGCAATGTAAGCACAATATAAATATTTTTATTACTAATCCAGCGTAGCGTGAGGCAAGTCTCTGCTTTCCCAACATTTTGCCTAATAATAATAATCTTTGAATTTGATACAGTGCTTTTCACATCTTCTAGGCATCTCAAACCGCTTCACAGAATATACTGCAGAGTGAATTGACTGTATATTTGTGGGCAAAACGCGGCAGCCAATTGCGCACAGCAGCGTCCCGCAAACAGTCGTGGATTGAAATGACCTATTTTATTATTGTGTTTTTTTTGGAGGGATTATTATTTGGCGTGTGGATTAAGAAAACATGTCCAAGGTTTCGCCCTGATCTGACTGGATTCGAACACAGGTCTCACACTTGTAAGGCGAGCTCTAACACCTGAGCTACAGGACTCCTAGGCCAGGAATCGAACCCAGACCGTCTCGCTTGTGAGGTCTCTAACCACAGAGCTACAGACCATGGTCGTGGTTGTCGATTTCCCCTAAATGCAATACAGTTCATTTCGTTCCGAGCAAACTTCATTAACAACTAGTGTATTTCTGAAGAGTGTGGCCTTGTTTAGTGACCCTTGATCCCTTACATCGCAGATGAAAAGAAACATTTAATCCTTTCGGGCCAAGTCAGCTGCCTCTTCACTGCAACAGATCCTGAAACATTCTGTCACCACTCAACGGGTCGAAATGCAAACAGTTTCAAAGCATCAACTTTGCTTTGCTGATAGATTTTTTTTGTTTATCCAGTGTCCTGTGATGTGTACCAAAACGCTTTCATCTCGGAGCAAAGGCCATATAATTAGTGCCATTGCCAGTATTCGGTACTTATCACCTGTTTCTTTGCTTTGAATATTGGTTGCACAGAATATTCCTCCAGTGCTCAGTGCCATAAGTGCTTGATACACTGATATTTGCTCTGGAGAGTCCAGTGGAAACACGGGAAATATTCGGAGCGTGAGATCTAAGGTACCGTTTTACAGCTTTGCTTTTCCTTCAGCCTCTATAATTATCACCCATTTTTCACGCCCCGACAGTGTTTGTCAATGGAACTTTCATTAATCTGATCAGGCACCAATTTGGATCACGCTTTTGGGTGCTGTAAACATGCAGAATATATTTATATATACAGAATACTGTATATGTATGTCATTCTGGTCAGTTGATAGCCTTCTTGAAGACTTTCCTCTTCGATCGTGCCTTTTGTTCCACCCCGAACTCTTTTACCTCCCCTTCGTGTTTCACCCCTTCCCAAACACTCCCCTCCCAGCTCGGGTCACACACCTCTTGTTTAGCGCCTTGGGACGTTCTCCCGACGTGAAAGGCGCTATATAAATGTAAATTGTTGTTGTTGTTGTTGTTCTCACCTTTGAGTCAATCGTGGGGTTCAATCCCCCACAATTGGGATTTTCCGCACTTAGTCTAAGATAACACTTCAGTGCAATGCTGGGGGAGAGCTCCATTGTCAGAATTGCCGTTCTTCAGGTGAGATGTTTAACCGAGGTTCAGCCTGTGTTTATTCAGTGGACATAAGACATTCCTTGGCCGTATTTGAAAAGCGAAGGGAGTTTCTCTCTACTGGTGTCCCGGCCAACAGTTACCCTCACCCCAGATAAAATCGATGGATTCATTTCACGGATGCTTGCGAGACTTTGCTGCGTGCAAATTAGCCGCCCATGTTTGCCTAAAATTCCCCAGTCACTACACGACAAGTCAAATCCAAGACAATCTCGACGACGAGCTACGGCACAGTATCAAATGCAAGGATTGTTATATGTGCGTGTGGCGATGAGTAAATCGCTTATGTATTTTCACTTTACTATGAGTTGTTTCGCATTGCAACTTGCCAAACCCTTTATTCCAATTACACATCCTGCACGGGAACTTTTTTTTCAGCAGGGTGGCTCTTTTCCAAGACAAATCTGTTAAACTTGGGGAGAATTCTCCCACACATTCGCCCCTTTAATCCTATCAATCCTCTGTGTCCAATTTTCCACACCTGCCTTCATCAGAGGATGACAAGCAGGGTGCCACATCCAGAAATATTTTGGTATTAATGCAAACTTATTATGTAAGCTAACGTTCTTCCACTGCCCACCGAGAATATATTGAAAGCCTAACGCAATAATTTTGAGACAACTCGGATGGTTTTAAGGTGACAGCCTGGCTCAGTCGGTAGCACTCTCATCTCGCAGTGAGAAGGCTGTGGGTTCAAGCCCACACGTTGGGTCTTTGAACTCACAGTGCTTCACAGAATATACCGTCCTTTGTAGAGTCCTGTAGCTCAGTGGTTAGAGCACTCGCTTCGCCAGCGAGACCTGGGTTCAATTCCCGGTCAGGGTGAAACCCTGGATAAGTTTCCTTACTCCACATGTCTGATAATAAAAAAATATGAATTTGGTTACTCAATCCATGACGCTTTGTGGGACACTCCTGTGCGCAATTGGCTGCCGCGTTTCACCCACAAATATACAGTCAATTCAATTCACTTTACAGTATATTCTGTGAAGCGCTTTGAAATGTCTAGAAGATGTGAGTCGCTATATCAAATGCAAGGATTATTATTATTGATAATAATAATCCTTGCATTTGATATAGCGCTTTTTCACATCTTCTAGATGTCTCAAAGCGCTTCACAGAATGTAAAGTGAATTGACTGTATATATTTGTGGGCGAATCGCGGCAGATTAAAGCGTCCCACACAGTCGTGGATTGAAATGACCAATTTTATTATTGTGTTTTTTTGGGACGGATTATTATTAGACGTGTGGAGTAAGGAAACTTGCCCAAGGTTTCGCCCTGATGACCTGCCAGGATTCGAACACAGGTCTCCCCAGCTTGCAAGAAAAGTGCTCTAACCACTAAGCCACAGGAGCTCCTTATTACCCTCCATATAGAATTGATCGATCACTCTTTGTGCACGGCTTTGAAAAGGTTCAACAACGTGATACGGCGTTGAATCAAATGCCAGGATGATTAGTAATTTGCAGGTTCCGGATGATAGGACTTGTCAGTCTAATGTTATGATATATATTGGTAAAGGTATGAGATGCCCGACTGACCTTCCTGATTATATTGGGTTATACCGCAGAACTGGCTCCAAGATGATGTGCCTGGCGATGGAATATTGGAATCCAGCCAGCCGTCTGTGCCGGTCTCTAATCTGGTCCCAGAGTCAGGCGGGTCTGCGGTATGCCAGGGCCTGGCTGACAATAATAACCCTTGCATTTGATGTCGCGCTTTTCACGTCTTCTAGACGTCTCAAAGAGCTACACAAGATCACAACAACAACAACAAAATTACCCTTGTATAGCGCCTTTCACATCAGGGGGACAACCCAAGGTGCTGGAAAGTTACTGCTTCAGACCCAAACTGAGGACAGTGGTTGGGTGGGGGTGGTGCCAGTGGGTCCATCTAAGAGGAGAGTCTTGAGGCGGGACTTCGAGGAGGCCAGGGAGGGGGTGATTATACTGTAAAGTGAATTGACAATGTTTGTGGGCGAAACAAGGCCAGCCAATTGTGCACAAAAGTGTCCCAAAACAATCATGGATTGCAATGACCAATTTTTTTTGAGGGATTGTTATTAGGCATGTGGAGTAAGGAAACTTGCCTAAGATTTCGCCCTGCCTGGAATTGAACCCAGGTCTCTTGCTCGTAAGGCGAATGCTCTAACCACTGAGCTGCAGGACTCCAGAATTAGGTAAGCACAATGTGTCCCTCTGGGGAGAGAGTGCGCGTTCGATTCCAACAATCCCAAGTGTAGGTGGGATGTGGAACACTGCCGTGCCCAATTGGCTGCCGCATTTCACCTACAATATATACAAAATATACAAAATATACCGCACAGTGTGATCTGTGAAGTGCTTTGAGACGTCTGATCAGGCGCTGTATAAATTGCAAGGATTATTATTATCCCAGTGCACAGACATGTAGGAACATAGCAAAGGGGAAAAGGCTTTTCATGGAAATCTCCCCCCGCCACCCCACCATATTTCTTAACAAAATATATATTTTGCCTTGGTCTCTTTTCCTGACTTCTGATAAACAATGTGAAGTTGTGATGTAGTCTGATATTTTTAATGGGCATACCCAGTAATGAATTTTTGATTAATTGCAACATAACCAAGAGCAAGGATTATAATTTAATTGAGCAAATCAGATGACATCTTAAATCATGAGAGTGATGCCTATCTGCTTTATATCTGTCATCGGTCTCTAGTCACAGGCACTTTCTCCGCTGCCTGTCATTTATTTTTAATGCTTCACCTTCAAACTGTGCCCTAAACGTGTTGGTCTGTTTGTGTGTAGATAACTGGTGTCCTCTAGCTCAATGGTTAGAGCTCCTGCCTTGCAAGCGAGAGGCCTGGGTTCTATTCCAGGCTGGGAAAAACCTTGGGCAAGTTTCCTTTTTCCCACACGACTAACAATAATAAATTTGTCAATTCAATCCACGACTGTTTGTGGGACACTATAATTGGCTGCTGCATTTTGCCCACATATATACAGTCAATTCACTTTACAGTGTATTCTGTGAAGCGCTTTGAGACGTCTTGAAGGCGTTATAAGGTGGTATATCAAATGCAAGAATAATTATGAAGGAAAATTGCAAAAGGAAAAGGCTTTTCACCCATCCAGTATTCCCTGCTCTATGCTACTTACTTTAGCTTTCTAATCCCATTTCTCCTTGTCCCTTACCACATAATACCACCCTTATCACAATCCCCTGTGTGATTAAATATTTTCTGGATTCACTTCTATAATAATATACAACAATAAAATAACTTGAGGTGGTGGCCTTATCACATTGTCGAGATGTTCTCAAAGCCGATTGATAGGATTGTACTGCCATTTAGTCACTACATATTTGTAGGTAAACATTGATTGCCCAGCGCCTCGAGACATCCTCTGCACGTGAAAGACGCAAATGTAATTTTGTTGCCGTTGTTGTTGTAAACTGGGCAGCCAATTTGTGCACAACAATGACTCACGAAACTCATGAATTCAATGTCCGATTTTATCCAGGGGATTGTTGGCCAGGACACGTAACACCATTGGATCTTGTACCTGAACAGGCACAGACGGTATAACTTGGTTTAACATCTCATCCGAAGGACGGCACCTCTGACAATGCAGCGCCCCCCCCCCAGCATTGCACTTGTGCGTCGGCCCGGACTATCATCTCATGGTTTCCATTTGAACCTACAACCTTCTGACACTTCCGAGCGAGGCCAGAGCCAAAGCCTTAAATACATTCGTTCATTCCGAAGCCATTTGCTTCCATCAGCAATTTTTGAGAACCACAGGGAATGGGCTCCAGAGTTAAAACCCAACTAAAAAAAAAAAAAAAAATGGGTCAACTTCTGGACACTTTCTGAAACATCTCGTTAATAGACTATAAACCTAAACCCAGAGGAATTTCTCCCTCCCTCCCCCACCCTGCCGCCCACACACTGGTACGTTTTGTGCTGTAACTTCAGCCAGTGTTATTTCCAAAACACGACATCAAGCGCAGGAAGATTGCCACAATTGGAACACGGAGCCAATCCCAAGGTGTCACACACCCTCTGGTACCTTCAATGATTTCTGAAAAAATTAACCAAATGGCCTCGGGTTACATGACTCGCAAGTGTTGCAGGTGTCAAACAGTCAACCAGTCTGTGTGAGTTACGTAGCTGAGTGATTCTCAATCACTCAGTCACTCACACAATGATGCAATGATTACAGCAGGAAAGGTGGGCCCTCACAAATCAAGCAACAACAATTTACTTTTGTACAGAGCCTTTCACATCAGGAGGATGTCCCAAGGCGTTGCACAGTCAGAGATTTTGACTCATTGGGATTAGGGAGGATGAAGGGCAGAGAGGGGAGGGCGGGGTAGGAGAGTGCCCGAACGCATGGTCGAAGAGGAGGGTCTTGAGACGTGCCTTCAAACAACCAAGGGAGGGTGCGAGGGGCAAGTAATCCTTATGTTTGATACAGTCCAGAGGACTTCTTAAGCGCTTCACTGGACTCTATTTTGTGGGCAGATACAGTAGCAAGTTATATTTTATATGTACTGTGTATATACAGTATAAAGTATATAATAACAACCCTTGCATTTTATATAGCTTCTTATCACGTTATTGAGGTGTCTCAAAGTGCTTCACAGAATACAGCAAAGTTCATTGATTGTGTATTTTGTGGATGAAACTAATTTGTGCACAGCATTTTCCACAAACAGCCATGAAGTAAGGGACCAATTTTATCGGCGTGGGGATTGGGAGTGGGAGGTTCAGAATTTACTGGCGATGACACTGGGGTAAAACCAAAAGCAAGTGTGCTTTATAAACAAAAAGTATACTTGTCACTTAAATCGGCATCTCCCCAATAAAGCATTATTAACAAGAGTTACCGGTGTATGATAAAAAATAATCCCTGCACCTTATCAGATCTTTGAGATGCCTCAATGCGCAGTATAAGTGTATCATTTGCTGTGCTGTGCGTAACTTTATTTCACAAATTATAAACACTTAAAATACCATAGAAGCGTCCAAATGAATAAATTGTAAAAAAAAACTAATTTCCCTTTCTAACTACTGTGAAACACACTGGCTTCATGCTGTTCTGCTGATCTTCCTTTACAGCCAGTCAGCCAGCAGCAGCCAGCACAGAATGTCGTAGATAATTACAGCCCTGAGCTTTGATACTCCACCTACACAAGTAATAGCTTTCCAAAGTGTTCCTGGGTGTGCTTGCTTGTGGCAGACAGCAATCAAAATGCAGCCTTCCTGAGAATAATTGTTTGTGTGCTACTCGTATATTTCTCTGTTCGTGACTAAACACTGAAGCCTCTCTACCCCTCCCGATCTGAAAGGCCCCCTATAGATGTAATTTTGTTTGTTTGTACCCCAGGCTGCGCCTTTCTCCCTTTCCAATCCTGACCTGTTACTTGCTCCACACTTCCTTCGCTCAACCATTGCTTGGACGAACCTTCGGTCACTGAGCAACCAGCCTCCAGGACCCTCTTTCCAAACCAGTTTGCCTTTACCACCTTGCCTCCTACACTTCCCTCAGAGAACATCTCTTTGCCCATGTCATTGAGCAAAACCTTAAAATGTCTTATTTTGCCCTCTCGATGTCCGTCTCCTTTCGATGTCCAACATTCAATTGCTTCTGGATGTGGAAAGGCTGAACTGTATGCAGAGAGATGCAAGCTATCGTTTGTTTTCCAAGACCCTCTCTCTTGAGGACTTGTGTAGCCAGTTTAAGGGAAAGATTAGTAGCCCAGAGAGAAGGAGAGAGGGGGGGATGGGAGGTGGGGGGTGAGACTGGAAGTTGTCATTCTGAACTGGTCATTTCATTGCTTTCAAATTTTGTTCACACACCATCGATGTCTGGAGTCACTCTGACAACACTCACCGTTAACAAAAAGCAAAAGTGCATCAATGCGGGAAATACAACACAAGATTTCCACACTTTGGGGACAATGGGAAAAATGTTCCTTTGCAACAAAGCACTTTTTGATCTGATTGATTAATTGTTCTGATTGATCTTATTAATATTTCGTCCACAAAATATACAGTCAATTCACTTTACAGTATATCCTGTGAAGCGCTTTGATTCTTATTATGGCTAATTTGCAGTGCGTCGAGATAGGAAGCAAAGAACTGTCATTTCATAAGAACATAAGAAATTCTAGACCAAAAAAAGACCAAGGTCCATCCAGTTCGCCTTTCACCATCCTAGGGATCTCACACACTTATGTCCCAAACCATCCCATGTACTATTTCCACTCACCCACCCTCCCCACAGATATATGAACACTGGAGGCAATATTCTGTTCCTCCACGCTGTGGCTCGAACAGCAGAGAGAAAAGTCAACCTCTTAGAGATCAAGGTACTCACTGCCCTTCACACCAATAATACCATTGTCTTTGAACAGTTAAGAGAATTTCTGAGTCATTTATGTTCGAAGCAATTTCCCAAGATTATTAGTGTTGCCTCGAAACTCTGATACTGATAGTGATAATAGAATTTTGCACTTTGTCACCTAAAACTGGAAAGAAAAAGATAAAGAATAATATAACGCAAGAGCAAGTTAAATGGCTCGCTTGAATGCATGTGAATTCCTTCAGTTGTTATCTGTTCTGGCATAAGCGTATAATAAATTATACTTTCGGTTAAAAAAAAGCACGTGGAAAGAGAGAAAAAAAAAGCCACCTTATTAACCAAGCTTCATAAATTTCATATAATTCCACTGTCATGATGTGTTGTTACATGATTATGCCACAGAATAATGGGGGAAAGCATTGCCTGATGAATTCATTTGTGTGATAAGATCAGCACAGAGAAGGCTAAATGCATCTTAAATTACATGGAAGGCTTGGCAAACTTTCAGCGGATCGGTGATTTATTCACTTTAAAAGCTGCACTTTGGAAACAAGTCGCCCCTAATTTTAGGGGTGAAAAAAAAACTGAACTGGTTCAGATTAAGCGGGGCGAGAGATTAAAAAACGCACACTTTCTTTCAAGGAGCTGAAAGAAGTTTAGAAGCCACCCGTCACCGTACAAAAGCATGTGCAATGCTATGATACGTGAATGTGCAAATCGTTACAAAATAGGCTGGAACAAGCATTTCTAGCGAGATAAAACACAGGTTTTTTTTCAGCTTGGCATTCTTGCCACTGAGTGAAGAAAAGGTTGTGGGTTCTAAGCCCGATGTTGGGACTTCTTTGCGGACACTCCAGTGTTGGGTGGAGCGCTGCATTGTCAGAGGTGCCATCGTTTGGATGAGATATTAAACCAGCCCAGTCTCACTCTGCCTGATCAGGTGGATGTTAAAGATCCCATGGCACTATTCGAAATAGAGAAGGCAATTTCTTCCAGTGACTTAACCAACAATTCCCCGACTGTTGGTCATTCACTTCATGTGATTTCCAAATCAGCCAACCCTCTGTTGATTAGCCATAGCGAAATCTACAGTTTCCAAATCCACGTATTCACGTACAGATACGCAGTCACTACACTTTACCGTAAATCCCATGAGACGTTTAGGGACGTTTCAGCGATGTGAAAAAGGTGGTCTGTAAAATTAAAACATTATTATTGTCGACGAAGAGGAAAGCAATGTGTGTAGTTTAATATGATGTCCATTGGCAGAATTGTCTCATCGGAAGGAGGAAATCTCCAATAATGGCCCAGCATTGTATTGGAATAGATCTTCAGCGTGGGCTGTGAGCTCAAAAACCTAATGTGAGGCTTGAACCCACAGCCTTTTGACTCAGAGGCAAGAGCCTCCTCTAATAACTGAGCCAGCCTCAATGGCAAACGCCAGGCAAGAGATTGCGCAGATATGCCATGTAGGTGTGCATATTGTTTGCACGCAAGTGCTATAATTTTAATTAAGTTCGCCTCTGAGATTGTATCACCACCACTGTTTTTGTTTGTTTCTATAATACACTACCAGATGCCCAAAAGGATTTAATTAAAACCCATCTTCTTGCGTTAAGCTGTGTAGTGATGTTGAGATACGGAACACAGAACTGAAGACAATAATGTTCTGAATGGCCTGTGCACAAAAGGCTGAGGTAATTTCCCTAATGACTCTGTTAAATAGGATAAACCGCTCTCCTTTAGATACTTGTATACATTACTGTTTATCTGCTTAGTTTTGTGCAATCTGCAGAGTAATGCAAATTGTGTGTGAATAAACCAGACAGCCGAGATAACACTTCACGCTTTTATTCGGCGTTAGTTTGAGAGTCTTTGTGAGCTCACAGTCTAGCCTAGGCTGATACTTCAGTGCAGCGCTGCATTGTATTGGAATAGATCTTCAGGGGAAGGGCTGCATTGTCACAAGTGCCATCTTGGTCTGATGGATATAACACAGCTTCAGTCCCTTGTCACAACCTTCCTCAGTATCCTTATTCATCATCTGGTTAGATATCTGTGCGTCTTATAATTCACCACAACAGCTGCCAAAACCCTTGGTCCATGCCTACGCTACCTCTCGGCTGGACTACTCTAACGCCCTCTTCTCCGGTCTCCCCTCCACTACTCACAAAATTCAGCTCATCCAAAACTCCGCCACCCGCATTCTCACCCACACCAAACTTCGTATCCCAATTACCCCAGTCCTCCCTGTCACAGAGCGGATTGACTTCAAGATTCTCACTCCAGTGTTTAAATCCCTCCATTCCTCAGCATCCTCCTACCTCTCTAACCTCCTCTGTTCTACTAGGTCCAGCCTCCTCCTTGTCCCCCAAATCCTCCGCTCCACGCCGCCGATGTAATATAGCATCTTATCATGTCTTTGAGACGTCTCAAAGCGCTTCACCAAACATACCTATAAAGTGCAGTGACTGTATACTTTGCGGCCGAAATGAGGCAGCCCAAAGCGCACAGCAGATTTCCACAAACAGTCATAGATTGAGTGACCAAATTATTATTATTTGATTTGATCTATTTTTAATTTTATTATTTTCAATGGATTATTACTCCTGGGAAAGTGATTCACCAATCAACTACCTACTGCCAGGTTAACAGGGGAGTGTGGAGTAAGGAACCTTGTACAATGTTTCGCCCCAGCCGGGAATCGAACGCAGTGGCGAGGCGAGCGCTCTAGCCGCCAAGCTGCAGGGCTACTCAGTTCATGTAGAATGTGATGACTGTGAATTTTGTAGTCAAAGTAAAGTCTATTTTTGTTGGTGAAATGGAAAGAGCAGCAATTTAGATTCTGTTGGCGAATGCCGTGACCTCTTCTGCCTCCTGATGCCCACGGACTGAAGGTGGAAATACACAAACGCATTCAAACAGCTTTGGTGTCGGGCTCGGAGAAAGCCTGAGTCACTTGAGTTGGTAATGGCAAGGAGGCTCAGGTATACTCTCAATATTAGCTAGCAGACTATTGTGCAAATCAGCATCCATTAAAGGGAAGGAGAAAAAAAGCTGTCCTCATTACACTGCTGTCATTTACTCTTCATCCACTGTTCTCTTTAGCAGCATTAAGACGAGATGTAAATTTGCCAGTTAATGCTGTTAGAAAATGGATAGTTCAAGAAGGGCAGGAATTAGAGATCAGTATTAGGTGCAGATAAGCTTCTTTGCCTCTGCAGTGCTGGCTGTTTAACATTCATGGGAAAGTAATCATCAAACAACGTTATCGCGGCTCTGTTGACAGCTGAGGAACATCATATCAGTATGATAATTTTTTATTGCTGAGAGCAAAAAACATATTTTTCTCAGGTCCATTACTGTGATCCAAGCTAGTTAGTATGGACACTGCAAACTTACAGTCCTCAAACAATGTTTAATTTCCTCTTCACCTCCCCCAACCCTCCCTCCCACTCCCCACTCTCCCTCCCCTGCCCTCCCTTCCTCTACTTCCGCACTGCAATAGTGGGTTTTGAACATGTGCGCTGATAAAAAAAACATAAGTGTACAAATAGCCTAGTCTTGTCGCAAGCACAGAATCATTTCATAGACTGAGTACCATCATTTCGTAGACTTTGATGGGAGGAATTTAGACCACAATGTCAAAAAAGTCACAGATTAAATCCTGAATGTTCTCCAACCCCATTTGACCATTGAGCTCCAAATGAATCAATATAACACTCCGATAATCTCCCACTGGAGGCTATGCCCGATAATGTGATAAGGCGCTGTATCAAATGCGAGTATTATTACTGTTATTAACAGTCAAAAAATGGACTGCACTGAACACAGTATTCAGTCTTTGCATTTAATGATAACTGTTCAAATTAGGTTTGAAGTTGTTCCAGAGTGTTTCACACCCGAAGACTTCAGGTGCCTTATAAATAATGCTTGTGGTGACATATTCTAACTCTTCAAATTTATGATCGTTTAACTAGCATATTGTGCATATAATAACGTTAGAATTTATTATTTTTTGTACGTGCCGACATCAAATGCATTCCTTGCAATCGCAAATTATTTGTACTAAAATCTGTGCCTTGTCTTGTTCGACGAGTTCTAAGCTAAAATAAATCCAAATCTGCAAATCAGGCTTGTTGACGTACAATGTGTAATTATCTCTCAAAATCCTTCTCCAATACGTGCGGAAACTTGTATGAGCTCTGTGTTTTAGATAATAGCGCCTATTACTGGCTGTTTAACTTGTCATTTAGCCTTAAACACTGAGCCCAGCTACACAATTGTCACAATGGGTTTTAAGGTGAGAGATTAGTGAGATTAGGTGTTGAGGTTGATTTGGCTTTTTAAGGATAAGGGTTTATGATTGTCTTTGAGGTACTTTGGATGCTTCCTGAATGAAGTAGCGTTTTAGCTGTCATTCTCTCTCTGGGATACAACGTTAGTAATCTAGTCCCTCGAGGGGCAATATATTGACCCATTAAAACAGGGTTACAGGGTTGCGCTACAACCAAGCATCGTAAAAATGACACAAGTTGGTAAATAGGTCAGTGTACAATAATAATAATCTTTGCATTTGATATAGCACCTTATCACGTCTTCGAGACATCCTAAAGCGCTCCACAGAATATACAGTAAAGTGAATTGAACTGTATATTTTGTGGGCTATTAATATGTGGCCAACAGTCGTGGATTGAGTGACCACATTTTATTGAAGGGATTATTTCCCTGGAACATGATTGTTAGTCAATCCGCCAATCGGGAATCCCCAGAGTATTTGTGAAGGTTCTGCCCCAATCCCTGGTTGAGCTTCAAACCAGCAATAATAATAATAATAATCATCCTTGCATTTGATACAGCGCTTTTCACATCTTATCGACGTTTCAAAGCCCTTCACAGAATGTACTGTAAATGAATTGACAACCTGTATAGAGTTACACAGAGTCTAGTGACTATGCCCCTTATGGGGAAGGAAGTGGGGAGTCCTTTACAGCTTAAATGGCTCTGAAGTGACATGCCTGGCAATGGAATGTCTGAATCGACATATGTCTTGATTCATGAGTCAGGCGTGTGGTCCTAACTGGACAAGCAGAGGGAAAGCTGGCCAGACAGTAATATCAATGGTTAACTATGCGGTTTGGGATGGTTTGACTCCAGCAGTTACCCCAACACACTACTCTGGAGTCCCCAGGCCTTGGCTCTTGCCAACCTGCACCCAATGCTTTCCATAATTAGGTTAGCAGGATACCCTCCAGGAACAGAAAGAGAGAGAAAATGCATTGCATTCCAATAATCTATCTGTGGGATTTCCACGTGTAGGTGGGATGCATGGAAATCTCAGCTTAGTTTGGATACTCTCAAGCACCATGATGGGTTCCTGGATGTCCCAGCTGACCCCCCCAAAAAAAAAAACGGACTTAGCACTTGACAGAGTCAAGTAAGATCACTTGTGCTTTATCTCCAATGTCGACAGGACTTTTGTCAGTCTTTGTTTCAGCAGCCAAGGTCTACGTTGCATGATATTCTTCTCGGAGTTTAAGTCGGTCACTAATATTTTTGCACACAAATGCACTCCAGTGAGGCAAATGCCAATCTGTTTGTTCTTCCTAAACTGTTATAATACGCCAAGTCTTAGCTACTCCCGCTGAGTGAACGTTTCTGACAATGTGGATGAAATAGTGTGGTGAAACGATTCTGCATTTAAAAGCCATCAACTTCGATTTTCATGAACCTTAGTCTCTCACACTCCTTCACTGTCACGGTGTCATGCAAATCTAGAATTTATGATCTGTAAACTGCCATTCAAATTAGCTGTATGACTAAATACGGCCTACTTTGGAGTGATGGATGGCTACACCTAGGCTTCCAAATGGTATGTTTTGTGCTGGGTAGGGAGCAGGCGAACGCAGCCAAACACGATCTTTGGCTGGGAAAAGTTGGTATTAACCCAAGTTCTATGGAAATGGAGAGAAGGCTGCCTGAGTCATCTTACATTTACCAAGTGCAACAACAACAATTTGCCCCTTCAGGCAGGGTAGCGGACCAGAGTAGCTCGACACTCGCGGAGTATCACGCCGAGCTGGGATTCACATTACGTCCAGCCCGTACCTCACAACAACAACAACAACAACAACTTGCTTTTATATAGCAATAGGCCCTCCACGCCTCACTAGCTCTTCCAACTGGAAGTTTGGTGAAGCCTTCTGAAATACTTCATATCTTGTGTACATATAGATTGTAGGCCCGTGTCCTGTACCGCTCCAAACTTAGTCACCCCCATCTCCCTCTTCCTCGCCCGACTCCATTGAACCCAAAGCACTCTGAGACACCATCCGGCATGGAGGACACTATATAAATCCAGTTGTTTTTGTTGTTGTTGTTGGCTTCCCATCACCTTGAGGATCCAATTCAAAATCCTTGTCCTCGCATGCGAAGCTCTCCACTGCCTCGCCCCCACCCTACGTCTGCAAACTCCTAATGCCCTACCAACCCTCCCGCACCCTCCGCTCAGCAGGTTTCTATGATCCCGGAGGTAGAATGAAGCATGACAAGGGCACTGGGGCGGGGGCAAAGAGAGAACTAGAAAATCAATTAAAGTAGGAATGGGCATGCGATCATTTATCATGTAATGTTTGACTGCTTTGGAAGCCGTGCATTTACCCAACAAAAAACAACAAAGCCGCTAATGATTTGAATGAAATTGCTTTGCAGGATCCAGCTTGCACACTCTATTTCTTCGAGATCAGGACGCACTTATTTTCTTGGCTGTTAGAACTATGTACTGCTAGTGCCACTCCTTGGTGTAGAATGGAGGTAGAACACTGCATAAAGAGGATATTTTCTGCCGGTCTGAACACAGCCTGCTGTGGCAGCACAAACCAAAGCAACATGAAATGCAAGCTCTCCTTCTTCAAAAAAAATCAACGCATGGATCACACAAACGAACGCACAATCCTTGCATTCGATATAGCGCCTTACCAGGTCTTCGAGACGTCTCAAAGCACTTAGCAGAATATACTGTATATTTTGCGGGCAAAACACGGCAGCCAATAGCACATCGCAGTGTCCCACAAACAGTCGTGGATTGAGTGACCAAGTTACTAGTATATTGTTATTTTGAAGGAATTATTATTCCCGGAAAAGCGCTCTGCCAATTGACTAACAGGCGGGTTTCCACTTACTTAGAGATGTATACGGCAAGGAAACATGCCCAACGTTGCGCCTTGACGGGAACCAAACCCAGGTCTCTCGTTTGCAAGGTGAGTGCTCTAACCACTGAGCTACAGGACTCTACTTATCTACCCACACGCAGACCAACAGACGGATACTCTGACAATGCAACCCCACCTCCCCACACACACACACACACAGAGGACTATACTGGAGCATTAGCCTAAACTAGGAGCTCAAAGTCCCAATATACAGTAAACTATTCCAAGTTATTTGGATTGCGTATAGAAAAACACAAATAGCTGTCATCTTTTTTGCTGTTTTGTATTTGGAAAAAGAGTTGTATTTGCAGGATTAAAACGTCTTTTTTTCCCCCACAATATGCAGCATTGCAACATTTATATGCAAAGTAAGTTATTGTAACAGAAAGCATTTTTTAACTGCTTTCCTGATGTTGCTTAGAGAGTACAGGGAAAAAAGATATTAAAGAAAGAATTGAGTTCCTTTTTATTCGCAAAGACACTTCAATAACAATCTCTACTAACCTTCTCTACCCCTTCCCCCATCCCTCCCCAAAACCATTCCTACTACCGAAATATCAGCCAAAGTATATTCAAAGACCCGAGGCCTCATGAATGAATTAGCAGCAAATATATTTTAATTTCATCTCTTGCCCAAAGGGGCAGTTGCTGCTTAAATCTTACAAGGTTTCCAAATGCAAAGAGCAGTCATTAAGGAGCTCTGTGTGTCTGTACGTGTCTGGGTTTAGTTTTGGGGTCTGTGTATTCATCATCATAATACTTGTACTTGATCTAGAGCCTGATCACGTCTTCTAGAAGTCTCAAAGCGTTTCACAGAATGCACTTTAAAGTGAATCGACTATATTTTCTGGGTGAAACATGGCAGCCGATTGCACACAACAGCGTCCCACAAATAGTCGTGGATTGAGTGACCGATTTATTATTTATTTTGAAGGGATTGTTGTTACCCTCTGAGAAAGCGATCCGTCAGTCGGCCAAAAGTATGTACAAAATTGTCCTAACTGGACAAGATATCCTCATTGCCAAACCACACTGGCAGTCAAGTCCTTGTCACTGAGTTTACCCTTGGGAAAGAGATGAATATGGAAACTCTAACAGGAGACACAGTCAAGGCTGTGATGAAACCGGAAGGTGACTATATACCAGTTGTCACCACAGCGGCCGTTGCTCCTGTTTCAGAAGTAGGGTTCCCACTTAGCGCAAGGTAAACAGAGGTACTTGGAGTAAGGAAACTCTCAAAACATTTTGTCCTGCCTGGGAATCAAACCGGGGTCCTCTAGCTTGCAAGGGGAATGCTCTAACCATTGAGCTACAGAACTCCACAGAGCTCTGTTTTCCCTCTAGATGTTGTTTCCAGGAATAATCAATAGGTGCCATGCTAAGGAGGCTCTAAAGAGAGGAATTGTTGACCATCGCTGAAAGTCCTGTTAGAGCACTGGGTTCGATTTCCTTACTCCACGCCTCTGTTCATGTTTGCATACTTAACACGCCTCTCTTTACTCAGCAATAGATAGGAATCCGGTTATTAGTCAATTGGCAGATTGCTTTTCTAGGGGTAATCATCCCTTCAAAAATAAAGTAAATGAATAAATAAAATAATAATAATTTGGTCTCTCAATCCATGACTCTTTGTCGGACACTGCTGTGCATAATTGGCTGCCTCGTTTCGCCGACAAAGTATATAGTTAATTCACTTTACAGTATATCCTGTAAAGCGCTTTGAGATGTCTTGAAGGCGCTATATCAAAGGCAAGGATTGTTATTATCAAAGTAATATATTATTATATTATACAATATAGTAACAATATTATAATATTGCTATAACAAGAGGTTGGTACTGTATCATTTTACAAGATGCGAATAAATGTGGTGAGATGAAGAGGGGTGGGAGGGTGAAAAAGTAATTAGATCAGCGCTTGTTAAACTGATTTTCAGTTGTATTACCTGTTAATTCCTGGTCACTTGTTGAAATTTCTTCTCTCACTAGCTTGAAAGATACCGTAACTCAGTGGTTCGAGTACTCACCTCACAAGTGTTCCAGTTTCCTGGACAGGGCAAAACCTTTGGCAGGTTTCCCTACTCCACATGCCTCTGATTACCAGCTGTATGTATGGATGAAGCCCGGACTGTTGATCGACACATCGGTGAGACCGTCTCCTGTGACTGTTGTCATATACAAGTGAAATGGATAACAATTAGGGTGGGTGCCCCCAACACAAGCCATTGTGGACTCCAAGAACAAAGATAAATGAAAAGATACTCGAGGACTCAATAACTTAATTACACTTTTATAAGTAAAAATCTCATGAAGGGCGTGGGTTTTTTCCATGTGATTGCTCCAATAATGAGGCATTCCTGCTTCAATGGGAACTGGATGTACAGGGCAGACTATATTGGATAAGAATTGTGGAGTCCTGTAGCTCAGTGGTTAGAGCACTCGCCTTACAAGCATGAGATCTGTGTTCGAATCTAGACAGTTTGAATCCAGGCGAAACCTTGGGCAAGTTTCTTTTACTCCAAACGCCTAAAAATAATCCCTCCAAAAAAACACACAATAATAAAATTGGTCATTTCACTCCATGACTGTTTGTGGGACACTGCTGTGCACAATTGGCTGCCACGTTTCGCCCACAAATTTACAGTCAATTCACTTTACATTCTGTGAAGTGCTTTGAGACGTCTAGAAGATGTGAAAAGGCGCTGTATCAAATGCAAGGATTATTATAATTGTCTCGTGAACGACTTTTTTTTTTAACCTCGCTCTCTGAATCAATGCAGTATAATCATCTTGAACTATTGAAGAAGCTTGGAAACATTTGAAAGGCACGGTCTATTTGCTTTCCATAAATGTGCAGGGAGAGATCAGAATCATCGCCCGTCACTGACGAGTTACTGTGCAGGTTTGACTCTCATCCGATGAACCCGAGTGACAAAGATTCGACATATCTTTAAGCTGAACCGTTGTCTCCAAAGAAAATAATTCAATTCTTGCTACAATTCACATGTCAATTCATTTCCATCTGCGCAACATTGCCAGGCTCCGCAACTATCTTACCCCCCGCGCTGCCGAAACACTTGTGCATGCTTACATCACCTCACGGCTGGATTACGGAAATTCTCTCCTAATCGGCCTCCCCAGTTCCTCCATTCATAGGCTGCAGGCCATCCAAAACTCTGCAGCCCGTGTACTATCCCGCACCCGCCTCCGTGACCACATAACCCCCACCCTCGCCCGTCTCCACTGGCTCCCCATCCTCCAGAGGATCGAGTTTAAGATCCTCGTCCTCACCTACAAGGCCTTACACGGCCTTGCCCCATCCTACCTAGCCGATCTACTCTCCCCCTACACGCCCACCCGCACCCTCCGTTCAACAGGACTTGGCCTGCTCCAAGCCCCCCGCCCGAACCGCCCCACCATCGGAGGCCGGGCCTTCAGTTTCTCCGCTCCCACCTTATGGAATGCCATCCCTCAATCCCTCCGTTTCACCTCTTCCCTTTCCTCTTTCAAGGCCGGTTTGAAGACTTTCCTCTTCGATCGTGCCTTTTGTTCCACCCCGAACTCTTTTACCTCCCCTTCGTGTTTCACCCCTTCCCAAACACTCCCCTCCCAGCTCGGGTCAAACGCCTCCTGTTCAGCGCCTTGGGACGTCCTCCCGACGTGAAAGGCGCTCTATAAATGTAAATTGTTGTTGTTGTTGTTGTTGTGTACTTTTTTTATACTGACGGACTTCACATTCTACACATCAAGCAATACATCTTTCAAATCCAACAGCTGGAACCCTTTACAGTAAATCCTGTGACGCGCATTGAGATGTCTGCCTGACATGAAAGGCAGATGCTGTATCAAATGCAAGGAAAACAATTGCTTTTGGCAGCTTTCACAAGGAATGGGTTGCAAATTAGCAGCACTAACCAGCAGTGAGTAGGAACTCGATTGTTAGTCGATTGGCGAATCCCTTTCCGGCAATATTAATCCCTTCGAAAGGTTACAATAATAATTTGGTCACTCAATCCATAACTGTTTTTGGGACACTGCTGTGCACGATTGGCTGTCGCGTCTCTCCCACAAAATACACAGTCGCTACACTTTACAATACATCCTGTGAAGCGCTTTGAGGCATCTCGACGACGCAGTACAGCGCTATGTCAAATGCAAGGACCATTATTATTTTAAACTAACAAACTGAATTGAAGTTTTTTTTCCTTTAACCTTTACGACTGTGCAAGCACTGTCTTGAAGGTGAAAGGAAACACAATGGTCTCTGTTCGAACACAATCCCGTGGCTCACTACACTGAAAGCAACATTGTTAAGCGATTGATTCAACTTAATGGGAAAAGCCCATCATGCTACCAAGGATGCAATGAAATGCATCAACTCTACTTAGAGATCCCAAGTCATCTCAAACTATTTTAATGTGCGAGAAATTGTACATATTTTGATAGCGATTTACCACGGTAAATTACAATCTAAAACTTCTTTGATGAACGCGCTTGCTTTGATTTTTGTCTTTCAATAAACTTTTATCGCGTCTTAACAGGAACACTTCCAACAATCCTGGGAAAACAATTTTCATTCCGAATACAAATACACATGTATTGCCTCTCCTTGTGTTCAACGTGGTAATTGTGTTACACTACTTGCTTTGCAATGAGATGATGGCTGTAATTAAAAGTGGAAACTGAATAACAGTTAAAATTTAATTAAAAAACTGTCCCTGATGGCAGCCTCGAGTAATTATTTAAGTGCCCCCATTCTTTCTTAGATCTTCGCACTATTTTTAGAATTCCGAACTTTGCTCAACAAAAAAAGATAGAGGCGTCCATTCATTAAAAGCTCAATTGAACACTAAATTACTATGCATTCACGTACTTAAGATCTTTCCAAGATACAATCTGTGCAAACAATGGTCATTTTACCATTGATTTCTTTTTGGTACAGGTATCCTTTTCTGTGGTCGATCAAAGGGTGATTTTTTTTCTCTCTTTCCTATCTCTCTCTCTCTGTCTGTCTCTCTCTCGCTGTCTTTCTTTCCTCTTCCTCTCTCACTCTACACTCCTAATTTATCTTTTCGCTGTAAAACGTGTCTCCTGCTGTGGGCCACATCGTGAAATCATGTCAGTGTCCCGATTATGAGTGACTTTCCAGTGAATGCTGTGAGGCAATTGAACAGTGGGGATAGAGTTCTATCACAACTATTCCCAACCTATTTTCACCCAATGTACTCACAGGAGGGAGATGTGTGTGGGAGGGGTGGGGGCATTGGATAATGATCAAGGGTGGCAAAATTGGCTGACTTTTTATAACACCGAACAACACCACTGCAATTCCTGTTATTTGCTTTCTAAGGTGGTGGAAATTATTGACGGGTTTTAACCCTTTGAATACCAATGGCGCCAAGAGAAGGGAGTTTATCCAGGGTGCGCTGGCCAACAAAGCCCCCCCCCACCGTACCCCCTCACCCACCCCAAATCATTCACTTCGCCGCTCTTTAAGTGACTTTGCTGTACGCAAACTAGCTACTGAGTTTGTCTACAAGTACACAGTCTGTTACTTCACAATAAATATTTTGCAAAGCGCTTTGGAATGCCTTGACGATATGATAAGGTATTAAATCAAATGTCACAATTATTATTATTATTATTCCTATTATTAGGATGTCTATTCTGTAAGACCATTCTGTTTAGTCCCACTCCCTGGCTTTTTCCCCAATCCCTTTTCATTTGTTTTCTTCCCACTGTACTTGCAAATGTTTGTTTTGCAAAAAAAAAAATAATTATAGAATATTAATCCTTGCATTTAGTGGATTTCACCTCAGGAGGACGTCTCATAGTGCTTCACATGTAATAGCTGAATAGTGTGGACAAGGCAATTGCATTCTTCTCCAATACGATACAATTCACGTACCATGGGATTCAGAACCATTGCGTTTAACAGTTTCACTGTTCAAGCTCCATTTTATAATTAGAATGGATCCAGTATCCACCAACTTTTGTGGGAGAGAGAGAGAGAGACAGTTGCAGATTTCCACTACACTTTGGGTGAAAGACTGCCTCCTGATTCCACTCCGAAATGGCCTAGCTCTAATTCACCCTGTGGTGGGACTAGCAGATCAGACTAGATCCACTGTGCCGAGCCTCAGTGCATTAGAGAACCAGCTACTCATTGCGCTTGTCTGATTGATATCAAATTTATACCATTTGTATATCCCAGGGAATCACGGGTAACATGGTCTCAAATTATTTCTGAGCAGCGCGAGACCACTACGAGGAAACACTTGAGAATTCTTCAACTGATTACCAAATGCAGAAACAATTAACGCGCATTCCTTTCATTGTAACAAAATGTATGGGTATCTCCGTTTGTCTCCCGCTCTCTTGCCTCCCTCTCCCCCTCTCTTTCTCTTCTCACCCCTTCTCTCGATCATTCTTGGACTCACTGTGCTTCCTCCCTCCCTCCCTCTCCCGTCCACCCCCACCACCAACCAACCCCCTGCGCACTTATTCATTCTAATAATGATTAACAAGCGACTCGGGTCTCTACCCCGTGTGAGGTGGGCTATATAAATTCAAACCGTTGGTGTTAGGGCATGCCTTAAAATGTACAGTGTGACCAAAAGGCCGTGATATCCTTACAATGTCTAATAAGCCTTAAAGAAATTATGATATTTTTGCTGCAGGACTCCAGCAGTAAATCAGCAGTAAATAGCCAATGATTAATAATCTAAAAGAACTTGTTCAGAGGATTCCAGCAGCCAGCTATCTGCTCTGCTGTAAATGAGAAGGACACCCGGGGTCTAAGGCCTGAGCTCTCTCAGTGCCGTGAGGTTGGAAAGACGGAGCTGGCAGATGGTAGGTGACATTGGAGGAAGCAACACCTGCAGTCCCTGAAACCAGATCAGTCGTCAGGGGAGCAATATATATATAATGTGTGTCACGTTAAACGTGATCCACCCTTGCAGCTTACAATGCCAATGGAAACAATATCAAATATACTCGACTCCTGCTAACTCGTCACTCCAAGGGGAAAGGGGCTCAGTGACGAGGTATCAGGAGTGGCGAGTTAGTCATATGTACAGGGTGACCAAAAAGGCGTCCTACCATCACAATGTCTTACAATGTGAGTCTTAAAGAAATGATGATTTTTTTTTCAGCTAACAATAATAATAATCTTTACATTTGAGATAGCGCCTTTCACATCTTCTAGACGTCTCAAAGCGCTTCACAGTATATTCTGTAAAGTGAATTGACTGCATATTTGTGGGTGAAATGCGGCAGCCAATGGCGCACAACAGTGTCCCACAAACAATCGTGGATTCAAATGACCAATTGTATTACCGTGTTTTTTTTTTGGGGGGGGCGGATTATTATTAAGCGTGTGGAGTAAGAAAACTTGCCCAAGTTTCGCTCTGACCTGCCTGGATTCGAAACACCGGTTTCATGCTTGTAAGGCGAGTGCTCTAACCACTAACCACCGAGCTACAGGCCTCCACAATAGGGTAGTTATCATGATCATAGAATCATAGAATCATAGAATCATAGAATCATAGATTCATAGAATTTTACGGCACAAAAGGAGGCCATTCGGCCCATCTAGTCTGTGCCGGCTCTTTGAAAAGAGCGATTCAATCCCACTGCCCTGCCCGCTCCCCATAGCCTAATAGACCTGTTCTCCCTAAATAAAGATCTAATTCCCTTTTAAAAGTTGTTATCGAATCAGCCTCCACCACCTTTTCAGGCAATGCATTCCAGATTCGAACAACTCGCTGAGTGAAAAAATTTCTCCTCAGCTCCCCTCTACTTCGCCTTGAAACTATTTTAAATCTGTGACCACGAGTCACAGATTCACCCACGAGTGGAAATAGTTTTTCTCTATTTGCCCTGTCGAAACCCCTCATGATCTTATAAACCTCTATTAGGTCTCCCCTCAATCTTCTCTGCTCCAGAGAGAATAACCCTAGCCTATCTAGCCTCTCCTCATAGCTGAAGTCCCTCAATCCTGGCACCATCCTAGTAAATCTTCGTTGTACCCTTTCCAATGCCTTCACATCCTTTCTGTAGTGTGGTGACCAGAATTGAACACAGTATTCCAGCTGAGGCCTCACCAAAGTCCTATAGAGGTTAGTCAGCACTTCCTGACTTTTGTACTCTATACCCCTATTTATAAAGCCTAGTATCCCATATGCCTTCTTAACAGCCTTGTCTACCTGTCCTGCCACCTTCAACGAGTCACTAACACAAATCCCCAGGTCTCTCTGTTCCTTTACACCATTTAAAATTGTACTATCTAGCCTATATTGCCTCCCTTCATTTCTTCTCCCAAAATGCATCACCTCACACTTCTCTGTATTAAACTTCATCTGCCATGTGTCTGCCCACTTTACCAATTTGTCTATATCCTCTTGCAGATGGTTACTATCCTCCTCACTGTTTACTATTCTCCCTAACTTAGTGTCATCTGCAAACTTGGAAACTGTACTCCGTACACCCAAGTCCAGATCATTGATGTAGATTACAAACAGCAATGGTCCCAAAACCGATCCCTGTGGCACACCACTGCTCACTTCCCTACAATCTGAAAAACAGCCGCTCACTACAACTCTCTGCTTTCTGTCTCGCAGCCAGTTGTGGATCCACGCTGCCACTGTCCCTTTTACGCCATGGGCCTTTAATTTCATAATAAGTCTCTCATGTGGCACTTTGTCAAATGCCTTTTGAAAGTCCATGTAAACTACATCAACTGCGCTACCATTATCCACCCATTCCGTTACCTCATCAAAAAATTCTATCAGATTTGTAAGGCAAGATTTGCCTTCAACAAATCCATGTTGACTGTCCTTTATTAGCCTATATCTTTCTAAGTGAAGATCTACCTTGTCCCTGATTATGGACTCTAGAAGTTTGCCCACTACCGATGTTAGACTGACTGGTCTGTAGTTACCAGGCTTGTCCTTCTGCCCCTTTTTATACAAGGGAGTAACATTAGCTATCCTCCAGTCCTCTGGCACGACCCCTGTGTCCAAGGAAGATTGAAAGATCGTGGCCAGAGTGGTATGCAGTTACTATGATATAGTAACTGCATACCTGAATGTGGCCAGGATGTTGACAGCAGGTCAACTTAAGCATCAAGCACAAATTAAACCAGGGTCGAGGTGTAAGGAGTTGACTGTAATTCATATCTTTTTCACCTGGTTGGGATGGTTGCTGGGATGTGGAACACACTGACAAGTAGATTGGTAGAGTCAATAATCTGAATGGATGCAGAGCTGCATTGTCAGATGTGCTGTCTGTTGGATGAGATATTACGCCAAAGCCCTATCTGTCTGATGGATGTGAAAGAACCTACGGCATATACGAAAAGAGAAGGGAGTTTGTTGGGCCAGTATCCTGGCCAACAAAACCTCCACATAAAATTAGCCACTCACTTCACCACTGTTCTGTGGGACATTGCTGTGTGCAAATTGGCTGCCTCATTTGCCTAAAAAATACACAGTCACTACAGTTCATGGTGAAATCATTCCGCGATGTCCTCCTGACATCAAAGGGGCTGTATCAAAGGCAAGGTTTACTTTTCAAACTCCATAATTAATAGTCTCTCATTACACATGCTTTTCTGTATCTAAACTTGGTTCTAAGTGGATGGTGAAGCAAAATAAATAGGGCTATAGAAGAGGAGTGTCTGTAACCAGCGGCTCAGAGAGACAAAGGCCACAGCTGTTGGGTTCTTTTATACCATCCATCGCCCTGGTGCCTTTCTGTCCATCTTTTCCTCACAGCTATCAAGAACACATTATCAAATATTAATATAGTAGTTAAATAGATCCAGGGAATATAAGGCGGAACACAAAATAGGTGTTAACTTAATGTCTCCGAGTGACATTTATCTAATGATAATAATAATCCTTGTATTTGATACCGAACTTTATTACTTTGTCGAGACATCTCAAAGCGCTTCACAGATTACAGTGTAAAGTGAATTGACTGTATATTTTCCTGGTGAAACACGGCAGCTAATAGCACACAGCAGTGTCCCACAAACAGTCACAGATTGAGTGACCAAATTATTACTTTGTAAAAAGGGATTTTTACTCCCAGAGAAGTGATCCGCCAAACGACTAACATCCGGGTTCCTACTTGCTGCTTGGAGAACAGAGACGTGTGGAGTAAGAAAAACACTTGCCCAACATTTCACCTGCACTGGGACTCGAACCCAGGTCTCTCGCTTGCGAGTCGCGTGCTCTGACAACTGAGCTACAGGACTCCACGATGCTTCGGCACATTGGCTTCGCTCCAAAAGCTTCATTTTATGTGAATGTGTAAAATGTGTGTAAGCCATGATACCTGGTATGCTTTACCTCCATTAGAAAGAGCCTTACTTTGTTTCTTCCAAGGAATTTTTGTCAAATTGAGATCCACAAACAAAAAAGTCTCTGTAACTTCACCTTTTTCCACTCGCTAGATCGCAGCAAGGAATTGCAGGTTTGGAACTAATGTGTCTGTTAGTACAGTTGAGACGACTAAATAGGTCCATTATTAAGTAATATAATATTCCTGATACCATTTATCTGATTCGGATAAAAAAAAGTACTGTCTAAAGCTATCCTGAGCTGGAGTGCTCAAATGGGTATTAGCCCATTTTACCAAGTCATTTTACAGGAAGGCTTCAATTAATGGGAAGCATAAGTGACTTCATTCATGTTAAATAGTTAGAAAACCTCCTGGATATTTTTTGTGTGTGTATGTGTGTGTGTGTGTGTGTGTGTGCTATTTCCTTCCTCATCGTAAACCTACAATCCAAAATATACCTCGGCTCATTTAGCTGCGCTTTGCAGTGGTTTTGCCTGTTAAGTGAAATGTAAAGTGTTTGATTTTCCTTTACGAGCAGAACACACACACACACACACCCCCCACCCCGTACCATATAGGTGAATGTCACTTTGCCAAGAACCCACTTCAGGACAGAATGTAATTTGTTCTTTGTTAAGGGAAGGCTCAGCCATGGAAATTCAATAGATCCATTGTCCACCTTTTCTCTCCTAAATGAATCCTGAACGATTTAAACACCACAGCTCTTTCTATATAATTTCAAAACCTCTCTTTTATATTGCGATAATTAACCAGGTGCTTGGGTGATTTCTTCTGCAGCAATGCCCTCGCCCATTAGCTTCGAATAAACTAAAAAGCACTGAAAACCCACCATTGATTTACATTCGCACGCTACAGAAGACAACGGCTGTCTGATTCCTCCTGCAACCTAAGTTTTACGCTGCAAACTTTCCCTCAATTATATTTTTACAGATAAGGGTTTTTCTTTGATAAGTTGGGATCCACATCTATCCGTGTGGTTTCAGGGTCAGAAGATTGGGGGTTCAAGCCTCATGAACATGACTGTATGTTTTGGGAGCGAAACAAAACTATTGTACTAATAATATTAATTATTCTTAGCCATTGATATAACGCTGTATCATGTCACCGAAATACCTCAAGCGCTTCACAGGAATCACAGTGAAATGTGGTGACTATGTGTTTTGTGAGCTCACTCGGTAGCCAACTTGCACCAAGCAATATCCAACAATAACAACAACTTGCACTTGTACAGTGCCCTCCATGCATAGTAACATCTCAACAGCAACAACAACAAAAGTACACTTGTATAGCGCCTTTCATGTCAGGAGGACGTCCCAAGGCGCCAGACAGTTACTGTTTCAGAGCGCTTAATCAGCCAGAATCAATTTTATTTGGGGGCATTGGGGGCCAGGATAATGGGAGAAAGATCTGTCTCCTTTGGAATAATGCTATAGGATCTCATTAATGTCCACCCGTACAGACAAACGAGACTTCTGTTTAACATCTCCCTGGAAGGGTGGACTCACTGACAATCCTGTATAATGCTCAAAATAGGAGAGACAATGAGACTTAATGGACAGTAAATCCCACAGTAAAGCAAGGACCCAATCTATCACCTAATGGGATTACCACAAGATAACCAAGTAGCCAATCTAGACAACTAATAAACTCCACAAGAGAACCCCTAACCTCCTTACCTTCGGACAATATTCTCTCTTCTCTGCTCCAGCCACCGAGATACTTCAACCTCCCCATCCAGAGCCGCGCACCCCACCAAAAAATACATCAGTGAATATTTGCACCTAATCCTATATCTTCCAATATTGTTTTCAAACAGATACTCATCCCAGTTTATGGAACTTCAAAAGGTTTTCTTTGATGTGGTTTGGTGGTGAAACTTCACAGAGAGCAGATGGAAGTGTTTAAGTAACCAATGGATTGCTGGTTGATGTGATTCTCTGCTCTGGATGTAATTCTCTTTACCACACCAGTAAACCGGTCCGATATTCTTGGAGGGGCTCCGGGCTTTCAAATGATGTGTTGGCATCTGGAATGATGTAGCTTGCAGAAGCTTGTAGGAAATTTGCATTCACTTTAGCCCAGGGAAATTCAGTTCAACCTCACACCTTCAGTTGTAAGAAAACCAAAGAAGAATGGGGAATTACTGCCAATTTTTTTTCTTTGTAGGCAAATGCAACAGCCATTAAATAATACGAATCCGCACATTTGATCCAATGCCTTTTCATGTCAGAAGGATATCTCCAAATGCTTCACATTGTAAAATATTATATATTGGTTTCTGGCACACACGGTAATGCATCACCAGTCTCAAGAGTCTCCAAACCAAGCTGTGATTTCTACGCATCCCACCATGGAATATAATAATAATCTTTGCATTTGATATAGTGCTTTTCACATCTACTAGACGTCTCAAAGCGCTTCACAGAAGGCCTGTAATTGACTGCATATTTGTGGGCGAAACGTGGCAGCCAATTGCATACAGCAGTGTCCCACAAACAGTCATGGATTGAAATGACCAATTTATTATAGGGCTATTTTGAGGGATTATTATTAGGCGTGTGTGTGGAGTGAGGAAACTTGCCCAAGGTTTCGCCCTGACCTGCCTGGATTCGAACACAGGTCTCCCGCTTGTATATAATGTAACAAACATATACATGGAAGTCCCAGAGATAGATTGTTGGAATGGATTGTGCATGCCTCGTGCTCACACAATTCTGTGCACTATAAAGGTGAATGTCTGTGTATTTTGTCACTGAATAAAGCAACATTCCACAAACAGCCATAAAGTGAATGACAAATTTAATAATAATCCCTGAAAAAAAACTACAATAAATTGGTCATTTCAATCCACGACTGTTAGTGGGACACTGCTGTGTGCAATTGGCTGCCTCGGTACGCCCACAAATGTACAGTCAATTCACTTCACAGTATATTCTTTGAAGTGCTTTGAGACGTCCAGAAGACTCGAAAAGCCATATATCAAATTATTATTATATCCAATGCAAGAATTAATACTCATTCGCATAATTGTACCTTTCTGGGTTTATAGTGTACAAGTCGACATGGAACTGGTTGTCATTGTTCCCATTATTGTGATGATATTTACAACACACAAACAAACAAAATTGCATTGTTAGAGCACCTTTCACGTCGGGAGGACGTCCCAAGACACTGAAATTGAGAGATATAAAGGCACAGAGAAGAGAAAAGCTCAGCCCCAAGAGTACAGAGTTTTAAAAAAGAAGTAAAGAAAGCGCCAAGTGTGATTTAGTATAACAGTGCGTTTTAGCAGATCTCTCAGATCGGAAATGACGAGCCCGTGTGCATATCGCACTAATCCAATGAAAAAAATGATGCCGGCAATGAGGAAGGAGAAGTTAAATAGAATAATTGGAGCTAATAGTGGGGTAATTACGCTTGGCTCGGTTTACAAAAAAAAGCCCCTTTGGTTGAATCGCATGCAAAAGCTGCAGCCTGCATTCTTGGAGAAGGCAATACATGACCACAAGTGGGAGGAAACAGCACAGGGTTAGACAGAATGGGTACAGCGTGAAAATCCATTCACCACATGCCCCCACCCCCCGCCCACCCCCCAACCTCAATCCTTCCTATTCCCCCCTCTCCTCTTCTCCCTCATATTCGCGTCAAGTTTCCTCTTAAATACTTCAATCTTCCAAAGCAATAATAATAATTTGCTCACTCACTCCATAATTGTCTGGGGGACGCTGCTGTGTGCAATTGTCTGCTGTGTTTCGTCCACAAAATACACAGTCACTACATTTTACAATAAGTTCTATGAAGCGCTTTGAGACGCCTGGAAGACGTGCTAAGACGCAAAATCAAATGTAAGGATTATTATTATAAAAGGATGGAAGGAAATGCGATTAGAGTAGATGGCTCCAATGGGAACTGGAAAGGCACAGAGAAGGATGCAAGGATTACTAATATTATTAGTATCATAAATCCGTTGCTGCTTCTTGGAATCATCGCTGTCCATGTGAACAAGGGTCTCGGTTTGCTGGCTCATCTGAAGGACAGAACCACCAACAACACAGCTCACTCGCTCGCTCTCCCAGCACTGACTGGGGCTTCAACCAACAATGATCTAGAACTCCAGCAAAACGGCTTCAAAATGGACTGAGTTCATTGTTGTGCTGGTACCAAATCTCTCTACCAGAGGGAAGAGTGGTCCACACTCTAACTAGTCAATTCCTTTCAGTTTTTATTTTAAATACATCAAATACCTCAAACATGTACATCAGTCCCCGTATTATATATGATTAAAACCTTCAACGATATTTATCGGACCGTCCACTGGATTCACATCACTCACAATGACTAGATCAGGTTGCCAGGAATGTAGATAAGAGGCCAGGACACTGGACTCATTTAAAAAGCAGTTTGTTGCTGTGATGTGAGAGCCAGCAGGGTGTGTGTTCTGGAAGAATGGGATCGGATGGGCTGAATGGTCTTCATCTAAACTAAAGCAATCTTGTGATCTTGTGACCCTGTAAACCCTACAAATCAGGGCCGTGTTGAAGAGGGATCTCCTAACCAGACAAAGGTTGGGAAGTTTGCCAGTCGGTGTTTGTCACTGTAACTGTCCCAACAATCAATCAATCAATCAATCAATCAATCAAAATTACATTTATATAGCACCTTTCACGTCGGGAGGAAATTCCAAGGCGCTGAACAGTCAGGTGGGGATCAGAGCAGGGGGCAGTGGTCAGGGTAGGGAGAAGCAGCATAGGAAAATTGACTGTATGTTTGTGGGCAAAACTAAGCAGAGAGCACCAGACATTCACAAGTCTTGGCTCTTCCCAACCTGCACTAAGCCTAACACTGGAGTCCTGTAGCTCAGTGGTGAGAGACCTCGCCTTACAAGTGAGAGACCTGGGTTCGATTCCAAGCAGGGCGAAACATTGGGCCAGTTTCCTTACTCCACATGCCTGACAATAATCCCTCAATAGGAAAAAGAAATTGTTCACTTCAAACTATGATTGTTTGCAGGTCACTTATGGGATGCATTCCTGCCAACTGCGAGTTGCAAGTTAGGAGTTCCATAGCGTATGGGTTAAAGTTCCTGCCTCACAAGCGAAAGGACCTGGGTTCGATTCTGGGCGAGGAAAAACCTTAGGCAAGTTTCCTCACTCCACACGCTTCTGTTTACCTAGCAGTGAGTAGGAAACCAGTTGATAGTCGATCTGAGGATCGCTTTTCCGGCGATAAGTATCTCTTTAAACAAAATCATAGCCATTTGGTCACTCACTCCACAACTGTTTGTGGGACACAGCTGTGTGCAATTGGTTTCAGCATTTCACCCATGAAATACACAGTCACTCCACTTTCTAGTATATTTATTGAAGTGCTTTGAGACATCTCAACGACGTGATAATATCAAATTCAACTAGCATTATTATTATTATTATTATTATTATTGGACAGGCAGCAGCACTGAAACATCACCTCACCTCTGCCCACAGCAAATTTACCTGGTTTCTGTATTGGGTTATGCAGAGAGGTAGTATTCCCTGATGAAAACAATAGGCTATTTAACCTGGCAATGTATACCCGAGATCTCAGGTAAGAGCAGGTGCATTGTACTGTTAACGAGCTCTGGAAAACCCTGGCTTCTCAAAAGGTTTCACCCCGGCTTCCAGAGCGCAGGAATTCAGATTAGTTCCATATGTGGAGCCGGCATAGGCTTTTCATTGTCAACATATGAAAACATTTTAATGAGGAATGCTTGCCATTAAAGGCCAGATCACTAGGAACTCTCCTGACTGTGCGTCGTTTTCTCATGAGCTGAACAGACCGTGGGTGACCTGTTTTCGGAACGTCAAAATGTGTAGTTCGAAGGAAAAAAAACCCTTCACAATCGATGGTGATCGGTTCAGCCCCCCCCACATTCCCCCCCCCCTGCCCCGCTCTACCACCCAAATCTTACCTCACCCTCACCACCACCCACCCCCCCCACCACCTCTCTCTCTCTCTCTCTCCGCCGCCCCTCCCCACAAAACACCATCATTACAACTTTAATTAACGGATTACGGGGCTGGGTTCTGTTACAGCCAAAAGTGAGGATTCCATTTGTCTTTCGGCGTGGCCCGTAGCAAAGTGTACGTTTACCACAAAGGGGCCTCCGCTGTAATGGTGTTTACGATCTACAGTGAAAGGCACAACGCCAACATTTGATACCACATAGCGTTAAAAGCGTGGAATGCCATGGCCTTTGTGCAGCCGCACTCACTCTGGCTTGTTTCAGGTGTTGGGACCCGTCGGTTGCTTTCTCATTCTGCCTGCTTCAGAAAGCAATTAAAAGCAAGTGTCTATCATGCAAAAGTGCTCGCAGCGAATACAGGCAGCCAAGATGATCAAATGCGCACTCCATTTCACCATAGGGCCTGGCTGCGACGCATTGTGCCGGAGATTAGATTTGCTAATCAACGTTCCTAAATATATACGGTATATTCTTGCAGCACAACAATGTCAATTTAAATGTAATAATAATAATAATCTGATAATCCTTGCGTTTGATAGCGCGCTTCTCACATCTTCTGGACGTTTCAAAGCACTTTGCAGAATAGTTCACTTCACTGTGAAGTGAACTGACCGTATGTATTTTGTGGGCGCGAAACGCGGCAGCAAATTGCGCACGGCGGTATCACACACACAGTTGTGGATTGAGTACCCAAGTTATTGTTGGTAATGCACGTTACTGAGAGCTGTTTATTACCCACCAAATACGGAGCCAATTGACTTTTTACGATATATTCTCCTTTGAGACAGTGCGACAGCGTGATAAGGCGCTATATCGAATGCAAGGATTCAAATTATTATTATTGTTAATGGGCAATAGCTGCGGAGTGCTTTATGTGCTGCGTAAGTGCCTCCGACAGATACTGCGAACGCAAATACTTTCAGCTAATGGAAGACAACAACAACAACAACAACTACTACGCCTTGAATTGAAACAGCGTCCTTCACGCCTCCCACAGCGCTTATTGGGAAACGGCAATTAAGGTCGGGTGATCACTTTTCCCTTATTTCCTGGGGCAATCCCTGGACGTAGGATTGTGTGCCTGGGGATGAATTTCCGGAGGGTAATTCAGCAACAAACTGAGCAAGAACAATAGCATTCTGAAACAGTTACCACTCAACAGATAGCCAAACACGATTCTCCCGTAAACTGCCAGCAACAGGAATCGTGGCGAGTTCAATTTATTTTACATGTGTCTCCAGATTTGGTTTCCAAACTACGGTCACCCTGAACTAACGGCCGCTCACCCCACTTTGTGCATTAGACTTGCGCTATCTAAATGATCTCAACACACCCCGTATATTACTATTAAACAGGCGCATGCAATCATTGCACCAATATCAGGCAAAATATATTACTTCTTTACCCCAGGACTCACCGTCTTGATTTAACCTTCCTAATCTGACGTGTCCTAATAAGCCAAACGTGATAAACAGTAACTAATTTATATTATAAACCCATGCTGCCTTACAGTGTTATATATATCGGCTTCATTTTAATTTCTCCCAATGATTCTCCCTTTCTCCTTATTATCCCACCTCAAAATGCATTCCAGCCTCAAGCTTCTACTTGTAATAATAATAATGCTACATGCTGCTCACTACTACTTCACACAGCTCTCTCACGGTAACACTCTTCCACAAGGCTCCCTCTCGCACACTGCGATTCACACAGAGTAACACCACTTCAAGAGGAGGGGAAGACCGGTCAGTGGGGTCAAGCATTTTGTCCCCACTCAGCTCCCGTTAACCCTGCGAGGGAAAGCCCTAATGGGAAGGATGGTCCTGGCTGGACAGGTAGACACTGTTCGCAAACTATAAGGTTCTCCCGGTGACCTGGGCAACAAAGTCATTCATTTCACTGTGGGAATTGCTGTCCCATAAATTACTACCATGTTGACCTGCAAACACACAGTCAATCCACTTTACTGTATACCTTATGAAGCATTTTGAGATGCCCTCCCAACATGAAAGGCACAATACCATATGTAAGGAATATCATCACTATTATACTTGCTGGGCATTTACATGTTAAGAGGCTCATAGAGACCTCAGGTGCTCCTCGGTGAGATATTATAATAATATAATAATAATTCTTGCATGCATTCGATATAGCGCTTTTCACATCTTATCGACGTCTCAAAGTGCTTCAACCAAATATACTGTAAAGTGAATTGATTGTATATTTGTTGGCGAAATTACAACTTCCCCTCGATCTGTCAATCAAGCATATTTACTGTCCAATTCTTTTGCCTGAAGACTATAATAATAATGTTTGCATTTTGATATAACGTCCTATCATGTCCTCGAGACGTCTCAAAGCTCTTCATAGAATATACTGTAAAACAAATTGACTGTATATTTTGTGGGCAAAAACGCAGCAGCCAATTGTACAGTGTCCTACAAGCAGTCATGGATTGAGTGACCAAATTATTATTATTTTTCTAAGGGATTTTTTACCTCCTGAGAGGCCATCCACCACATGACCAACAACTGGGTTCCTACTTAGTGCTAGATAAGCATGCGTGTGGAGCAGAGAAACCTGCCTAAGATTTTAGCCATGCCTGGGAATCGAATCCAGGTCCATTCGTTTGCGAGGCGAGTGCTCTAACCACCAAGCTCCAGGACTCCATAGTCTTATGGCTGAAAGGGGGGAAATCTGTTCCACCCCTTTAAATCGCTAGTGAGTGTTTGGTAGCATTATTGAAGACCATTGAAGTGGCCATTGAAGCCAGACCTGTACGTCTCCGTTTTGCCAGCGCTTTTGGACGTCCTCCCGACGTGAAAGGCGCTATACAAGTGCAATTTTTGTTGTTGTTGTTGCCAGAGTGGCCTTTTCAGCACCAGAGCAATTAAATATAAATCAACCCATCTCACGTGCTTGTTTGCCCTGAAGACAGTGCGATGAAAATTCACAACAAATATGTTTTCAATTGAACCGAGAGAGAGAGAGAGGGAGAGAGAGAGAAAACGGGGAAATACTTGTGCGTGAAAAGGCCATTGAGTTCAAAGCTCAAAATCCAGATTTGACCAAACAATCTCACCAGGCTAATGGATTGCACATTGAACATCCAATTTTCTGGGAGTTGGCACCAAATCGAGGGTCATGTTTGGTGCTCGTCAGGGTGGCTTCAAGGGAAGAGAATCAGAAATCGGGATGAGACGCGCACTCAAAACACAATAGCCTTTAGTGGAATCCTGTAGCTCAGTGGATAGAGCACTCGCCTCGCAAGTGAGATGACCTGGGTTTGATTCCCAGCAGTGTGAAACGTTGGGGAGTTTCCTTATTCTGTTTACCTCGCAGTAAGTGGATTGTTAGTTGACTGGCAGATTGCTTTTCCGGAGGGTAAGAATCCCTTCAAAATAATAAAATATATTTTACAAAACAATAATAATTTGCTCACTCAATCTACGACTGTTTGTGGGACACCGCTGTGCGCAATCGACTGCTGGGTTTCACCCACAAAATGCACAGTTAATTCACTTAACAAGGCGTGATAAAGCGCAATATCAAACGTAAGGATTATTTTTAGGAATAGTATCAATATTGGCTCATAGGAAGTGCCTTGAAAGAGTGCTTGCCCAAGACAAACCATTGCCGAGATGTCCAGTTGATTAATAAATGCTGGGGTATTAGTTGAAGACATTTATCAATAGTTTCAAAGGGGTTATCCAGAGGACACGGATTGCCAACGCATACCTTCTGCACTTCGTAAGGACGTGCAGCTTGTTTTGTGTGGCCACACTTACATTCAACCGTAATTTATGGAATTTCACTGTGTTGGGGAATTGGTTTCAATACATATTGGCCTCGTGTGAAATATAGAACGGATATCAAAAGGTCAGATTACAAACAGATGAAGGTGATTTGATTGCGCCGGGCAAAATCTCATTCTTCTGTATCACATCTATCACTAAAACTGCAGTGATGTGTGCGGTGACGGCCAGAATGTTAAGGTTATGTTTTGCATTTTCGAGTCTATCGTAAACTCAGGAGCAATTTTTTTTTTGCGATTTGAAACAAGTTGCTTTTAACTCCTTGTGTGGTCCCCGCCACTTCCCCACCTCCCTCACATCACCCCCCTCTCCCCCACCCCTTTCCCCCCACCCTCCTCCCCGCTTTCCCCCTCCCAGCTTGCCTCCAATAATTCCCGGGAATTGATTCTCGGGCAGGGCGAAACCTTAGGCGAGTTTCCTCATCCCACACGCCTCTGTTTATTCTGTGATTTGCTTTGAGACTTCTCAAAGATGTGATGAGGTGCTCCATTAAATGCAATGATTATTATAATATTATTATTATCACATCCATTTGACAGACGTCACAAATTAGGCTCCCACTGTTATGTCAACTAACTCATTCAAAATGGAGCTGGAGCAATTATTCAGTGCCAGAGAATGGGACTGAAGGCCATAATGATAGATATAGACAGAGGTGATCAAATGATCTGTGCAGCACTGTAGCCTCTCTGTTCATCGCCATCCATACCATGAGACTGATTAAGGATGAATAATGCAATTACTGATAGACTGATATTTAAGTTCCTTCTCTTTCTCTTAGAAACGGGAGGGAGGGAGTGAGGGAGTGAGGGAGGGAGGGAGGGAGGGCATGTAGCAAACAAGGAGTGAAACCCTTCAAATTTAGGAGTAAATCAAAAATGTAATCTGCAAAGTTTAAACATTCGCCGGTGTGTATAAATTACAGGGACAGCAATTCTATCATTTACGTAGCTTTACAGAACAACCAGAATTTGGCCGATTGTTAAACGCGATTGTCTTCATTTTTCATGACGGTTTTCCTTTTAGAACTACAGAAAAACGGGGCTGCAGAGGCGCTACATTCAAAACTCTGATACAATAATAATAATAATAATAATCCTCGCATTTGATATAATGCCTTATCATGATTTCGAGATGTCTCGTTTCATGATTCACGGAATATATTTCAAACTGAATCGTATATTTTGTGGGCGAAACGCGGCAGCCAATTTCGCACAGCAGTGTCCCAGAGACAGTCGTGGTTTAATTGACTACATTTTTTTGGGTCGTATAAAGAGTGTAAATTTGGTCTCAAGGAAAATTTCTGTCCCCCCAAATGTCTTTTAAGTTTGATGGTATCTGGGACTGTGGTGAGTGTGCATTCCCAACACTTTTTGAATTGTTAATTTGAAAATGATTTTGTTTTGTGATATGTCCGCCGCCCCCCACCACCCCGCACAGCATACACACACACACACACACACTTACACAAAATCTCCTCTGACAGGCACAATATTTTTTAAAGTTTTGCTCTATTTCCATAGGTGCCTTATTTTGGTGAAAACAAATTCCTCTCCCTACCTTATTGCAAGTCCTCTATGCTTTCCGTCCGAGAATAATAAGGCCGTCATGGATGACAATTGCAGTCTGTCCCTATGTAAATACACTGTAATTTGCACCCAGTTCATTGAATTTCCATTCATAGAATGTGAACCCAGCCATTTCCCCTCCAAACCAGGGAAAATAGGAAGCGAAAAGATTTTATTCTTATTAAAATTCCAGTGTTTCTTCTTAACCACCCCCCAAACAGCCTTCTAAAATGTTAACAGTTTTTTTTTTTTGCCTCTTTCCTAATCAAAAAGAATTTATTTGCTAAAACAAAAATCAGAATGATGGCAACTTGAAGGGATCCATTGGAATTTTTTCTCAGAAAGACAGATAATGCTCACTGAACCCACCACTGTTTGTGGGATACTGCTGTACACAATTGGCTGCCACATTTCACCCACAAAATACACAGTCAGTTCACTTCATATCCAGTGAAGCACTTTGAGATTTCTGAACGGAATGATAATTCGCTAAATCAAATGCAAGGCTTCTTCTTATTATAATTATTATTACTCTCGTCTAATTAAATGCGGGTGCTGAGTGAGAAATTTCATCAACGTCTTTAAAAATGTTATTTTGTCTTCCTCAGACAATTTGTAAAGCAGTTTGTGAACAGCTAGTGAAGGCAATTTCCTTCAAACGTGGCAGGTATTTACACACGCACGTGTAATCCTGAGCAGTTTAGAAAGACAAAGCAAAATTGTGTATAAATGTTGCCGTTGTTTAATTTTCTCCTCTCTACCAAAGGAAAGGATTTTTTTTTATTATCAGTTAGGCATGAAACGAGTTGCGCTAGGCAGCATTTGTTTGAAAGTACAAGTTGCATGTGAGAACGCGCGCATGTGTGTGTGTGTGTGTGTGTGCACAGTGCAGGAATTTAATCGGGAGGGGTGGTTGGTGGGAGCAGCCCAAACTACAATAAATTTAATTTGAATTTGCCTTCAGTGTGTTCCAACTAACATTGCTACCTTAACTCACTGCTTTGATAATGTTTTTTTTAAATGCAAACCGCATCGCAAGGCTAAGGGAACGGCGTTTTGTGTCATCAAGCCTGCCTGAACATTAGAATGCTCATGTTTCATCAGAACTGCCCTATGGCAGGTTAAGACTGAGTGTTACATTTATTCCATTTCCATTATCACCATTTGATTACCGATTTACTGCATTTAACTGATAATAAACTCGCTGCTCACCTCAAAAGAATTCGCTCGCAGGTTTCATTTCTTTCGGAAATGAAATTCATTTGATGAACAAATGACAATTAGCCCACACTCCTTGTTCTGTGTCAGAGTTTTTTTTTGATTGAACTCAGACCAATTTACTAGCGCTAAATGAGCTTATACAATTTGAATTCAAATATCTTCAGGATATTAGCCCTCACAGTCCCTTTTTTTTTTTTAAAGTTAGTTTTTTTTTCCGCCTGGATGCTGCGCATTATACCTGCGTGTTTGGCTTACTTCAAAGTTTTTGAATTAAAAAAGCTACAAATCGCCCTCGAGCGGCAGGCAAAACTTGAAAGCAGTTTCGCTAATTCTGTTATACTGGAGTCAATCATCTCATATTGGTTTATAATGGTTGATTTGACTTATAATGGCAACAATATGCCTTCCATTACCATGTTAAAATAAAAAATTTGCAAGTTTCCACTGTGATTATCTTGGCGCTAGAAAATGGATGTGAAAAACAGCCTTCCGGAAAAAAATATTAACCTCTTTATGCGTAACAATAATGCTCTTGCAAAAAAATATATTAATGGGGAAAAGTTAAAACATGTCAGACTTTATTTTAGCTTTGCTCAAGATGTAGAAATTCACACTGACGTGAAGGAGAATAATCGCTGTCTGCGGTGCAAAAGGCCCATCGAGTCTGCACCAGCTCTCAAAACAAGCTGTCCGTTCAATCTCGCTGCCCTGCCCTGTTCCCATACTCCTTCGGGTCCGTTCTCTTCCGTATATCTACAGGAATCCTGTAGTGTATTCGTTAGACCACTTGCCTCGCAAGCAAGCGAGAGGCCTCCGGTTCGATTCCTGGCGACTACCACGGAGAAAGTGGACAAAATGGACCTTGGTCTTTTGTCATCCCGCAAATCTTACGCTCCTATGTTCCATGTGGCTCACGAATGGTCTCATTGTGTCTGACCATCACCTCAGCTACAGCAGAAAGCACGTGTCTCGGATTTGACAATCTGCTTACAGAGACGTGTGCGTGGCTAGTGAAATGGTTTATTCAAACCCGAGTTTGCATCGACCAGAACTGCACGCCTTTTGGGGGGAACTGCGCGGTTGGAATATCGATCATGATCTAATAAGATCAGCCTTGATAAATTAAATGGCAGAACAGGATGAATGGGCTGAATGGCCTACTCCTGTTCCTAAGTCTCTCTGAGGATCTGAACTCGACTGATTTGATAATACTGTACCAACATCCTGTTTGCCTTGTTTGTTGCTGCCTCGTACTTTTTTGACATCATTGAGTGATGAGTCAACTAAACATCATTAGATCTCTCACAGTTTCTTCCTTGGCATGTTGTATCCCATCCACGGAGGATCCATGTCATCTCTTTTTACTTCCTATGCGAAGTAGTACGCATTTACTTTACATTGACTCGCACCTTGCAAGCGAGAGGACCCGGGTTCAATTCCAGGGTGAAACGTTAGACAAGTTTCCTTACTCCACACGCCCCTGTTTACCTAGCAGTAGATAGGAACCCAGTTGTTAGTCGATCAGTGGATCGCTATTCCCCATTAAATGGAGTATTACCCTCCATTTTATTTGGAGGGCAATACTCCCTCCAAATAAAATGTGGTCACTCAATCCACAACTGTTCGTGGATCACTGTGGTGCGCAATTGACTGCTGCGTTTCGCCAACAAAATATACAGTCATTTCACTTTACAGTATATTCTCTGGAATGCCTTGAGACCTCTCGAAGAGGTGATAAGGCACTAGATCAAACGCGAAGATTATATTAAAAAACAAAAGTTGCTGGGGAAACTCAGCAGGTCAGGCAGCATCCATGGAGAAAGGAAAAAGAGTCAACGTTTCGGGTCTACAACCCTTCGTCAGAACCTCTCAGCCCCAGTTCTGCCGAAGGGCTGTAGACCCGAAATGTTGACTCTTTTTCCTTTCTCCATGGATGCTGCCTGACCTGCTGAGTTTCCCCAGCAACTTTTGTTTTTGTTTCAGATTCCCAGCATCTGTAGTATTTTGTGTTTTGCAAAGATTATATTGTATTGCTGTATTATATTTGTCAGGCATCCCCTTGCATACAATACGAAACTGTATACACGTTACCATCTCTCTATATGACTTTGCTGCCTCCTCTGATTACACAGTTCCGCACCCATCTTACCATGATCCACTCTTACATTGAGTCAACACATCACATGAAAGGCTCTGGAATATGACGTTTCCCTGAAGCCAGCACAAAAACCACAGGAATGTTTTGTTGGACACATTTCCCATTAGAGTATCATAAGATTACATGACTTCTCCTGTCTGCGCCCTATTTAAGCCGTTCTCTCGTTTGTTCTTTTTCCTTCCAAAGCAAACTAATTTTAACAAATTACCAACTATTAGGAACAAAAGGAAGAGAGAAAAAAAAATCATTTTCTCTGATGAATCGCACATGTTTGTTAGATTGTTCTCCCCAGGATGCCTGATCTGCGTTATTTGGGAAGTGAAGCCAATCAGTCCGAGACAAGTGTTTGACAGGTATTAATAATAATCATTAATAATAATATCTTTGATTTGGATATTTAAGCACTCTAAGATGCTACCCTGGATGATGGTGCGATATAAATACAAGTAGTTGTAGCGCTTTTTACATTGGGAGACATCTCAAAGTGCATACGGTAAGATAGAGTGGCAGTATGTTTCGTAAGCAGCAGTTAAATTGCACACAGCAATGCAACCACACACAGCCACAAAGTGAATAACCAATTTTATTCAGTGTTGGCCAGGATACTGGGAGAAACTCTCTTGTCTTTTCTAATAGTACCACAGGATCTTTAACATCCGCCTGAACAGGCGGATTATGGGACATTGAGTTAACATCTCATCTAAAGGACGGCACCTTTGACAACACAGCACAGACACTCAAAGAGCTCACAAAGTTCCAGTCATGATAAGGCGCTGTATCAAATAATAATAATAAAAATAATCCTTGCATTTGATATAGCGCTTTCCACATCTTATCAACGTCCCAAAGCGCTTCACAGAATATACTGTAAAGTGAATTGACTGTATATTTGTGGGCGAATCGCGGCAGCCAATTGCGCACAGCAGTGTCCCACAAACAGTCGTGGATTGAAATGACCAATTTTATTATTGTGGTTTTTTTGAAGGGATTATTATTAGATGTGTGGAGTAAGGAAGCTTGCCCAAGGTTTCGCCCTGACCTGCCTGGATTCGAACACAAGTCTCCCCAGCTTGGTCTCCCCAGCTTGCAAGACAAGTGCTCTAACCACTGAGCCACAGGAGCTCCAATACAATACAGGGATAATTATTCTTATTTTTCCCAGTCCAGTACTGTACTTTTAGACATTTTAGACAGGTATTGACTCTACAGCAAGTATAAGAAAGAAAATGTAAAATAGGGACATAAGAAATTAGAAAGAAGAGAAAATCATTTGGATCAATGAGTCAATTCCAATAGACCATACACAACATACTATAAACCTCCTCTAATCCCACCTCCCCATCACATCCCTCAGTATTTCAATAGGAAAATTTAAAATGACTTGGAATTCGTATGAATAATTGCAAATTGAACCATGTAAAAGGATAATTAGGGTGCTATTAATTGCTTAATTTAAATTGGAATGAGGGATCATGCAAAGAAGGTACAGGGCTTGTGGAGTTTATACGGTGAAGCTTTTCAAAGCTCCGTGTAGCAACAGGGACACGAGAAGAGACTCCTGGTTTACTAGTTAGCAAAGTCACAAATGTAGCTTAGTGGTTAGAGTGCTTGTCTCGCTCTAGAGAGAGGTTCGATTTCTGAGCAGGGCAAAACGATCGTTGGGTGGATCCCTTTCCAGAGGAAATAATAATAATCTTTGTAATTGATGTAGCATTTTTCACAGCTTCTAGAAGTCTCAAAGCGCTTCACAGAATATACTGTAAAGTGAATTGACTGGATATTTGCGGACGAATCGCAGCAGCCAATTGCACACAGCAGTGTCCCACTAAGAGTCATGGATTGAAATGACCAATTTTCTTTTGAGGGATTCTTATTAGGTATGTGGAGTAAGGAAACTTGCCCGAGGTTTCGCCCTGCCTGGAATCGAACCCAGGGTCTCTAGCTAGCAAGGCGAGTGCTCTAACCACTGGGCTGCAGGACTCCACATAATCCCTTCAAAAAAATCAATCTACAACTGTTTGTGGGATACCATTGTGAACGATTAGCTCCGCATTTCACCCACAAAATACAGAGTCAATTCACTTTGCAGTATATTCTGCGAAGCACTTTAACATGTCCCAACAACATGTTAAGGCACCATATCAAATGCATTCATTATTAGCATTATTTATTAAATATAAATAGTGCAGAATTCATACAAAATCTTTCAAAAAGCAGCCAACAGTAATGTTTTGAAACCTTCAGGGTGAGAGATTACGGTAGTGGAAGAGGAAGAGAGTAATGCCGAAAGTTTCAAAAATTGTTTAGCTCCCTATAAAAATGGTTATCTTTTTGGTTGCTGGGGAAGTAAAAGGCGTAGCTGAAGGTCATGGAGAGAGAGAAAAAAAATAGTCCCCACGTTTGATTTAATGCCTTGAATATTAAATCAACTCAAAGTGCTTCACGGAATTTCTGTGGCATGCAGTGACTGTATTTCGTAGGTGTTTGGGACAGCCAATTTGAGCACAGCAACGTCCCGCAAATAGCCAAGAAGAGATCGGCCACTTTACTTAATCTGGTGGGTTCATTGGCAGGACACTGGGAGAAAACCCTTTTCGTTTCAAACAGTGCAGTGGAATCTTTAAGGTCCACCTGAACAGGCAGGCAGGCAGACAGACAGGACCTCGGTTTAACTGGTGATCAGTAGTAGAAACAGTCATTAAAACTAGCGAGTTACTTTATATTCACAACAGCGTCTGATGGAATACATCTAAGGAAGCTTAAGGAAATTAGAGTGGAAGGAGAGGGGGGGCTATGACAGCCTATTAACTGTTGAACCAGAGGATTGAAAAATACCTTACGTTGTCCAATTTTGAAATTATCCAGAATTGTGATCCTGGGAATTACAGACCTGTTAGCCTGACATCTATAAGCAGGAAAAATCACTGAAGTCTATTGTAAAGGAAGCAATTCAAGAGCAGCTTAATAAAAGCCAAGGCATGCTTCCAAGCCAACATGGGTTTATGAATGGTGTGGTCATGTCCGGGAAATGTATAGGAGTTCTTTGAAGATGTTATGGTATTATTAGATGATATTAATTATTTGGATTCTTTACAGGAAACCTTCTCTGTGCTTCTTCTGTGCCATCCTTCAAAACCTTTAAACCCCAATTTTTTTTAAATATATAATCTGGCCCTTAAATTCTCTTTCCATTCCTCCTACATGTTAAACCAAGGACCCGTCTGCCAGTTCAGGTGGACGTTAAAAATCCTGTGTCACTATTCGAAAAGAGAAGGGAGATTATTTTTTCCGGTTGACAATCCTCCAATCATGGCTGTTTTGTTTTGTGGGAGATTGCTGTGCGCAATTGGCTGCCGCATTTCACCCACAAAATACAGTCACTTCCGTTTTACTGTAAATCCTGCAAAGCGCTTTTGAGACATCACATTTACGTGATAAGGCGCTATATCAAACGCAAGCATTATTATTATTATTAAATATAAAGGCAGATGCGTGGAATAAAAAAGCAAGTTGACCCTTGACAGTCTATCAAATGTTAGTGAAGTCCCGGGTGGGATATTCTGATGTGGATAGAAACACACGCAAACTGAGGCGGGGAAGGGGGTATCATTTAGCGGCAGGAATAAAAGATGGCTCCGGGCGACGGCTCATTGAAGCCGGGGAGGATAAATCCATTCTTATTAGAAAAGGAAGATTAAGGGGTGATATGACCCAACTTTCTAAAATAATAGAGAATAAATAATGTACATGTGCAAAACAGAGCAGGGGAAGCTTGGGACATGATTATTAACTAAAGGAATGAGTGTTGACTTAAGGAATAGGCTGCCACCTAGTGCGGTAAATATTGACTCAGTTGAAACGTTGGGAAAGAGTTAGATCAATTGGTGATTCACCAGGGAGTGGAGGGATGTGGGCTTCAGGTAATGAGAGGGCTGAGAAAACGGTGAGATCATGTCCTGAAATGCAACCAAGATGATGTGAGCTGCTGATTGGGCTGTTCTGATTCCCACCTGGATCTCTTCTCATGTTCTATTTCTGCCCAGAGGGAATGTGCTGGCTAGATGTATCACAGGATAATATAAACAGATAAAATATAGACGTCGCTGAGAACATTCAGAAGGTCAGGCAGCATCTATGGAGAGAGGAGAGTGACTCAACACTTCAGGATGATGACTGACCTTTCCACCTGACCTGCTGAGTGTTCCCAGCCATAAAACCTTCCTGTTCACATTTTAGATTTCCAGCGTCTGCCGGATTTTGCCTTTTATCGCATGATTTTGCCCAAAAATATACAGTCAATTCACTTTACAGTAAATTCTGTGATAGGCTTTGAGACATCGATAAGATATGAAAAGCGCTATATCAAATGCAGGGATTATTATTATTATGATGATAATAATAATCCTTGTATCAAAATACAACGCCTTATCATTTGGTGGAGACAACTCAAAGCGAGTCACGGGGTCTCACTAGGAAGCGTATCTGTCAGTGAACGGGGTAGCCAATTTGCGCCCAGCAATGTCCTCACAAGCAGACACAAACAGAGTGACTGATTTTATCTGTTGTGCAATTTTTGTCTTCGTTTTGGGGGTGGGGGGTGAGGTAGGGGGATGGGTCAGCCGGGTGTCTGAGGCAGACGCACACTTAAGAGCCTCTCAAACCAAACTGAGAGCTCTCCCCTCCCATCCGTTTATAAATTTCTATTTGTCCATTTGTATGTGTACTCTCTCTCCTGAGAGACTCATGCCATCGACTAACAACCGGGTTCCTGCTAGATGGTGATCACCCCCTCTCCACCCCCCCACCCCACCCCCCTCACCCGCATCCCTTCCGAAAAGAGACATCCTTGCCTCTGGCTGATCTGCGCTTAGACTTGGGTGATCAGGGTGCGTCTGTGCAAAGTGATTCACTTCGAGTCACCTTGTGAAACAGTGTGTCTGTTAATCTAAACTCCCTCCTCTTTCTTTGGCACCTTCTCTGCAGCCCTGAAATGTACCAGGTGGTATTTGGACAGTAAAACTGGCACAGCCTCTCCTGGCTTGTCTGAAGAGGGGAAGGGCCACACCTTTTGGTTTGCCTGTCACGTCAGCCAGTTGGTTCCTGCGGCAGACGTCACACAGACTTTTGAGTCAGCAGAAGAACTTTATCTCTGTGACCTGCTAACCCTACACCAGCCTGTCCGCTCCCTCTGCTCAGCAGGCTCTGGCCTGCTCCACGTCCCCCATCCCAACCCGGTCCACCATCAGCAATCAGGCTTTCGGCCTCTCGGCCTTAACCTTTGGAATTCCATCCCACATTCTCTTTGCCTCGCTCCCTCCCTTGCCTCCTTCAAGCATAACTTAATACCTTCCTCTTTGATCGCACCTTTGGCCACTCTCGCTGATCTCCACCCTCACTAATCCCAAACCCCCAGCTCAGGTCCAAATCTCTGACTGTCCTCCCGACGTGAAAGGTGCTGTACACATGTGATTTTGTGTTATATTCCTGACTAACACAACTGGGAATGAAGGGTATGATTACCTTGCCATCATTCTCCAGATCACAAGCAAAGACAACAACAATAACAACAATAAATTTACATTCATGTAGTGGCTTTCACATGTTCCAAAGTGCTCAGTACTCCCTTGCTAGGGGTGGGAGCTGTGGGAGGTGGGGTGGGGGTGGTGGGGGGTGGGTGGAAAGATAATCAAAGGCACGGTCAAAGGGGTAGGTCTGGAGATGGATGATGAAAGAAGATAGGCAGGAAGGAAGGGATTCACAAGAACATTAAAGATGCCACAGAGTTTCTCCTGCAGTAATTCCTGGCTGTCTGTGTAGTTCTGTAGCTTAGTGGTTAGAGCACTCACCTCGCAAGCGAGAGGTCCTGGGTTCAATTCCCGGCAGTATGAAACTCTGTTTAACTAGCAGTAAGTGGGAACCCGGTTGTTAGTCGATTGGCGGATCATTTTTCCGTGGGTACTAATCACCTCAAAAATAAAATAATAATAATTTAGTCAGTCAATCCATGACTGTTCACCCACAAAGCATTCAGTCAGTTCATGTTAAAGTATATTCTGTGAAGCTTTGAGACGACTCAACACCACGATACAGCACTACATTAAATGCAAAGATTATATTCTATTACTACTGTATTATATTTGTCATGCATCAGCCCATTGCATATACACCACCAAAGCTCTCTTCGTATGACCTGTGTGCTATGTCAAATATGCAATTGGAATCAATTTGCTGATTTACAATGGCTGGTTTGTGGAAAGTGTTGCTACTTTATGCGTGTGCAGTAGCTCCACTGAATGCCAGTCCCAATTAAGATATCATAAGCGCATTAAAGGGATTGTTATTTGCAACAAATGTCTTTCCTTTAAGGCACTGAAGTGAAGAATATTATATCTCATAAGGATAACCTTGCCTATATAATCCTTAATCCTTCTGAATTAAGCAAAAGTAGAATTCAGAGCTGTTCACCTTTAGAGGTGTGGTTCCATTATACTGCACTGTTCTTTCTTATTCAACTCGACTGACGAGTTTCAATAACGAGTTTAACAATTCAATAATCGATTTCAAGACCACCCTCACATTGGTTTTCAAATCCCTTCATGCCCCGGTAGCTCCCTACCTCTCCATCCTGCTTATCCCCCCCACAACCCAAACCCACTGCCTCCGCTCGACTGCCTCCCTCGTGCCCTCCATTCCACCATTGGTGGCCATGCTTGCAGCTACTACGGCCCAAAACTCTGGAACGCTCTTACTCCATCTCTCCACCTTGCCCCTTTCTTCCCCATCTTCAGGTCAAAGACTTTCCTCTTCGACTGTGCCTACAGTCACCTCCCACTCCTCCGGGCTCGGCTGCCAAGTGCTCTGACGCTGCCTTGCCTGAGGTGTGCTGTATAAATGCAAGTTGTTGTTGTTGAGACTTGCATTGGAATGAACACCTGCAGTGATCCCAACAAAAAAGTTTCACGTTTGTGTCTTGAATTCAAGATGGACTGAAATTGAACCAGGAAAACTGAAGGAGAGTGTATCGCACTGTACCAGGTCAGGACACTTCTCAGATGTTTTTGTCTCGGGCCTCAGCTTTGAATGCCACAGCAGAAGCTTCACTTCAGATCAGTGTAAATGTTGAGACGTCTCAACGACATGATAAGGCGCTGTATCAAAAGGCAAGGATTACTATTATTATTAGAGTGTGTGCAGATTCCAATTCCACAATTCCAAGTTTGGTTCACTCAATAATCTGTTATTTCCTGGCATCTAATAGATTACATCTCTAACAAGGACAAGTAAATGAAATTGAAAGAATTATCCTTAAAAGAGCCGGGCATAAATACGCCAAATAGCCTTCACCTGGTTGTAAAGAGAGAGTCAAAATATAATAATAATAATAATACTAGCATTTGATATAGCGTTTTTCATGTCTTCTAGACATCTCAAAGCGCTTCACAGAATATACTGCAAAGTGAATTGACCGTATATTTGTGAGCTAAATGCGGCAGCCAATTGCGCACAGCAGCGTCCCACAAACAGTCGTGAGTTGAAATGACCAATATTTATTATTTTTTGAGGGATTATTATTCGGTGTGTGCAGTTAGGAAACTTGCCCGCGGTTTCGCCCTGACCTGCCTGGATTCGAACACAGGTCTCACGCTTGGAAGGTAAGTGCTCTAACCACTGAGCTACAGGAGCTCCACAAAATATAAATGGTAACTCACCTGTTAAAAGGGAATCGGACAAAAACACTTGGAATAAAAGGTTTTAGTTGCCATCCATCACATGGACTTTTGATAGTTTGAAGGCTGCTGATCAACATATCCTTCAGTATCAGGCCAATCAGCTTTAAACACAAACGGTGTATGCCTATATTAATGATCTGGGCTTTACACAATACCCACTTTGGTATGAAAATAGATAGTTCAGTCAGGAACGATAAGATGCAGCTGACCAACTCCCAGGTACCTGCTTCTCTCCCAGAGATCTGATCAGCACTTTATACCTTGAAACCTGGTTGCTACCATAATTGCGCCCCACTGTAAAAGGAATAATCCTGAAGGATTGTATGACAGTGAGGTCACGCAGAACACAGGCGCTCTGCAACAAGGGCCAGGACGCAATTATTTCAAAAACAGATAGGGATTCAATGCTCTCTGTATAACTATCGGCTGGAGAACTGTAATAAAGGAAACAATTGGTTAACGAAAACAAACTGCCTGGATTATTTCATCATTATGATCAATACAAAGTTACCGGACATGGTGATGTCAATGTCTACATCTCTTTCAGAGCCAGTGTGAGTTTGCAAACCACAAACAGCAGTCAAGGGTTTGAAGGTATGAAAACACTTTGTCTCAGTGCTGGCAGAGGGCAGTGAGATTGTGGACTCATTGCCTGAAAGCGATGGTTGAAGTAGATAGTATAGATGGACTTAAGTAGAAACTAAATATTCACATGCGAAGGAGAGAGGAATAGAAGGGGATGGAAGGGGCGGAATAAGGAGGAGGTGGAACAATTATCCAGGTGCAGTTTGAACTTATAATTAACAGGCACAGGATTCAGTGGGAATCTCTTTCTGCCTGGTAATCTCATACCGTTGGGACATATTATGGGGGGGGAGGGAGGGGGTGGGGGGTACCGGCATTGATGGGGGGGGTGATGAAGAAAATAATACACTCATCTCAACGCGTATTAATGTCAAGTTTAGAGTGTATTCGCATTGTTTCAATCACCGATAAACAAACACTGGAGTAAATTCCACTGTAAAAGGAATAATTCTGGCGGATTGTGTGACAGTAAGGTCACGCAGAACACAGGCACTCTGCGTTGAGGACCAGGACGCAATTATATCAAAAACAGAGAGCAAATGGATGTCTTTGACCTACCACAGATCTGCAGTTGTCAGATTTAGAGACTGACATACAACTAAATCCCCAATTGCTTTGAGCAAGACTATTACACCAGAACCATTACCTGGGAACAATTATTCTATCTCAACCCAGCGCTGCCGCAGAGTTTGTGGTTTCTGCTCTGAATATTAAATCTAAGCATACAAAAGTCCCCATTGTCAGGAACGGTTTGAAATGGGAGAGCTAAATTGCTTCATATTTGCCGGATTTGATTGCCTAGGGTGATACAAGCCAAGCCTGAAGGCCCATTGCCTCTTGTGTTTCAGGCTTACAAATCATTCATTTGACAGGGCTGCCATAACACGGCTGATGTGCGAGCGCTAATTCAGCTAAAACGTGCTATAGAGAGGCGCCGTCCTCACGCGAAGGGCGCTACCTAATAAAGGCAAGTTGTTGTTTGTTGCTCGAGAGGTGCGAAGCTGTGGGTTTCGTTCCCTGCGCTTGTTAAGCACGGCGCCCTGGGAATCGAACCCAGGCACTCTCGCTCGCGAGGCTGAGTGCTCTAACCACTAAGCTGCCTTGCATGTTAAGTACTGCACGTGCAAGAACAAATAAAAATCGGTCATTGTGACACCTCAAAGCACAGAATATGGATAAAGTGGATTAACTGTACATTCTGTGGGTGAAATGCGGCGGCCAATTGCACAAAGCCGACTGCATGACAGTAAGGATTATTATTACTTACTAAAGCAGCCAATTCCACACAGCAAGGCAACGGTCATGGATTGAGTGATTGGGGAGAGGAATTATTACTCCCGGAAAGCGATCCACCGTTCAGCTAACAACCGAGTTCCTGCTTACTATCCTGCTAGGTAAACGTATAGGCGTGTGGAGTAAGGAAACTTGCCTCAGGTTTCACCCTGCCTGGGAATCGAACCCGGGTACTCTCGCTTGCGAGGCGAGTGTTCTAACCACAAAGCTATGGGACGCCACACATGTGCTGCTGGCATTGGCCTGCGAATTACACAGTCACTACATTCCACATCAATTCCTACAGAAATGCTTTGAAACCTCCTCCTAATGCAAAAGGCTTGAGATCAAGTGCGACAGATGGTGTTGTCTCAAATATTACATTATCAACACGCACTCGCCTGGAAAAAGGGTCTTTGGCGGTGAAGCCGAGTGCATTGGAAACGTTTCACTTTATGCAATTATTTTGTTCACAAAAATGCACAGAATTCACTTTCCAGTATACTCCGTGAAGCACTTTGAGACGCTTGACATGACGTGATAAGGCACTGTATTAAATATAAGGATTATTTATTATTTGCATAATTATGAATAATAATCGTTACAATTTATCAGTCAACAATCTAAATTCCCTTTTTTATATATATAATATATATTTAATATATATATAATATATATTTATATATTAGCGCCTTGGGACGTCCTCCCGACGTGAAAGGCACTATATAAATGTAAATTGTTGTTGTTGTTAAAGGAATTATATATATATATAGATATACATTTAAAAACTTATGGATTCTGAAGCATCTATGGCAGAGACAATTCTACACTCCAACCAACCCTCTGTGGTATTGACTTTTTTCCAACTTCCCCTTTAATACAACAGCAACAATGTACATATGTATACAGCACTTTTCAGTCCTGGAGGATGTCTCAAATCCACTCAAAGTGGATTTGAGACACTCTCAAAGTGCTTCATGTGCAATTATTTTTGTGATTATCTTAGTTTTCTGCTCTCTTGGTACTATTATTCTGATGAGTGGATTAATCTATCACTGCCCAGATAGCAAGCCCATGGGGGGCCCATATGGGCATTGATAAACCCAAATTGGCCCATATGGGGCCCATATGGGCTTGCTACCTGGGTGTTTACCCTTACTGGTCTGATTAAGAGTTTAGGGGTGTCCTGCAGCTCAATGGTTAGAGCAATTGCCTCGCAAAGTGAGAGGACACAGGTTTGCCTGACTGGGCAAAAATCTTAAGCAACTTTCCTTTATCCTTCCTTACTCTACACGCCCCTGTTTACTTAGCAGTAAGTAGGAATTCAGTTGTTATTCAATTGGTGGATCGCTTTCCATCAGTGATAAGCCCCCACAAAAAAATTGGGGTCACTCAATCCACGAGTGTTTGTGGCAGCCACATTTCAGCCACAAAATAAACAGTCACTGCACTTTAACATATATTTTGTGAAGTGCTTTGAGACGTCTCAAAATGGAAGGATTCATTTTATTCCCTTTCTGCGCCAAGCTTTGGATCACACAGCGCTAACCTCTGGAACTCCATCTATTCCTCCAATTTACCCCACCCCCCCACTTATAGTCTTTAAAACTCACCTTTGAAGGGCGTTAGATAAATGCAAGTTATTATAAGCAAAGATTGCTGGATCTGTCTGTCTGTTCCCCACCCAATAACCTTTTCAGGAGATTAAATAACTCGTGTGTTCGACAATTTAATTTTAACTTTGGTGTCTTTTGAAGTAACAATGTAATTTGGGTAGCACAATAAGAAATTACATTTCATGAGCTATAATATTCACTAATTAGAACTCTTTATGGATCCTGGCAAATGAGACAGATATGAAGCAACATGTGGACTAATAAAAGGGAATCTCTAGTGCAGATCTGCCCCGCTTTATTCTCCTTAGCCTTAATTGAAGCGTTATTACTGAAGAAAGCATTCAGTCAAAAGGTTTAAAAGGCTTTCATTAAAAAACAACACAAGACTTGTTTATTACAGACTGCTAGAATGTATCCCTTTCAGGCAAGACAGTTAAGCACGTGATCTTTCCGAGTCATTTTTAAGCTACGTAAACCCACTTTTACTTCTATCTCTCTCCCTCTTTCTCCCTCCGATAATAGTATTTGACACAGCGCTTTATCAAGTCATTAGGACGTCTCAAAGATTATATTGTAAAATGGATTGACTGTATATTTGGGGGGGTGGGGGTGGGGGGGGCGAAACACGGCAGCCATTTGCATACAGTGATGTCCCACGAACAGCCAGGGATTGAGTGAACAAATGGAAAATAAACTTGACTGTGGTGAGAATCCCAGGCGGGAAGAATTACTGGTTCATTATTCTTCAGACTGACTTAATTGTAACACTGCACCTGCGGGGCTGAGATCAGCCAACTCACCTCAACTGTGGCTACAACGCTGACCCGACTTTGGTTGGTGCATTTGTGCATTGAGTCAATGGGGGAAGAGCTGCATTTTGTCATGTCTGTGATGGTTTGTACCCTGAGATGTGAGTAATGTTGATGGCTCATGCTGAATAACAACGGGCCGGTGAAAAACAACAGTTCAGCAACTGGTTAAGCAATGATATACGGTAAAAAGAATCATCTTTGCGTTTGTTACAGCGCCCTTAATCACGTCTTTGAGATGTCTCAGAGCACTGCACAGAATATACTGTAATGCAAGTCGACTGTATATTTTGTGGGCGAAATGCAGTGGCCAATTGCACACAGCAGCGTCCCACAAACAGTCGTGGGTTGAATGACCACTTTTTTATATGTAGAAAGGGATTATTACCTCTAGAAAAATGATCCACTTTGAATTCACAAGACTCGGGTGGCGTGTATTCCAATGTATTGCAGAGGGGAGCGAGCCATGGTCTTTCAGACGAGACGTTAAAATCGAGGTCCCATCTGCCTGTTCAGGTGGATATTAAAGATCTCTGTGCTACGGCTCGAAAATAAATTGGTAGTTTTCGTTAGATGTACTGGCCAACAATCCCCCAAATAAAACAGATAATCTTTCGCTTGCTTCATGGTTGTTCGTGTGACGTTGCTAGCATCAATTGGATAATTACCATTAACATAACAATAAATCATTTCTTTTTTATTCATCGTTGTTATGCATTTCCCTTAACGATCACGACGCCAACGCTTTAAAAAGTAATCAAAGAAAAACCAGGGCCGGGGGGGGGGGGGGTGGGGGGGCAAGGGTTGGTTTTTTTGGGGGGGTTTTCTGTTCGATAGTTGAGTCACACTTGTTACGTTTTCAACTTGAGTTTAGAAAAGTTAAACTCCTGCTCACAATCTCCAGCTCCCCGCTCCAGCTCCCCGAACTGCCTCCAGGTGCCGAGCACTCTGCCTTGTCCCGCTCTGCTATCTAGTGGCTGAAGTTGCACAACGCACAAGTGACTCCCGAAGCAGGAGGAGGAGGAATGTTTTTTTTATTACTGCCGTCCTTCAGTGGACTTGCTTCATACAACATGTTCAATCAGATAGCCGGCCTTTAACTCCACCCAATCCTCATCTCTATCTGTGCTCCTTAAATGCACCCATTGTGCAACCCACTTGTCTTAGATTGAAATCGCTACTCAGTTGACCCCAAGGCCCGACCTGTGCTTAATTAAATACCAGATTAAGCTGATGTGGTTATTCAGCAGAAATCTCAGGTTTAAGTCCGGAAGTGGAGATACCATTGAAATTGAACTCAAGGCTGACATTAATGAACCAGCTAAAGATCACCTGTTCACCTGACTGTTTCAACTCTTTAACAATGAGTTCCCCCCCCCCCCCCCCACCACCCAACAGTTCAAGGCAGAAACATTTGACAGAACGGTAATAAAGTGAGCAATAAGGCTCCCCCCCTCCCAACCCCCCAATGCACAGTCCGTTAAAGTTTCAGGGTATTCATCAGGGGGATATTCAGTGAGGCATTGTTCCTGTGTCTTATGGTGACGGGTTCAAATCCAATTAACTTTTCCCGAGGCTGGTCTTTCAAGCCGCTACAAACACACCAGCACATGTGAGGGTAATGCCCCCCGGCCTGCTCTCTCGTATGTGGCGGGTGCCGCTGAGCGGAGACAGGTTAACCCTTCCAGGAGAGGCGGGCGCCGCTCTTTTGTTTGCAATAATAATGCTACTGCTAACAATAATAATAATAATCCTTACATTTCGATACAGCGCCTTATCACATTTGTGACACGTCTCAAAACGCCTCACAGAATATACTGTTCAGTGAAATGACTGTGTGTTTTTGACTGTGGGCGAACCGTAAGTGAGGCTTGTTGACAAAATTACATTGTGAAAATATCTCCCAAGTGCTCCACAGGTGCTTATTGTGATGTGTAGTGTCTGTGTTCTGTAGACATAACCCAACAGTCAGGTGAATAATCAATTGATCTGCTGTATTGTTGCCACTAGGAGAAACTCCCTCTTCTATTCAAAAGACTTAATGGGAGTTTTAAGGTGCATCTGAAGAACTGGTTTGAGGTCTCAACCTTATCATGTCTTCGAAACATCTCAAAGCGCTTCACAGGATGAACTGTAAAGTGCAGTGACTGTTTATTTGCAGACAAATGTGGCAAGCAATTTGCAGACAGCAACGTCTTACAATCAGCCATGAAATGAATGGCCAATATTATTTGGGGGGTATTGTTGGCCTGGACACAAGGAAAAACTCCCTTCTCTTTTCGAGTAATGCCAGAGTGTCTATCGTCCACTTGAACAGGCAGGAAACTTCACCTTCATCAATGGAGCAATCCCAGTGCTGTGTCAGACTATCAGCCAAGACATACACAGGGAAGTACGTAGTATTAATAATAATAATGATCCTTGCATTTGATGTAGCGCCTTATCACATCTTCAAAACATCTCAAAGCGCTTTACAGAATATAACATAAAATGTGTTGACTGTATAATTTGTGGGTGAAGTGCGGCAGCCGATCGCACACGTGCAATGTCCCACAAACAGTCATGGATCGAGTGACAATATATTTAAAAAAGTAGGATTATTACCCCCGGAAAAGCAATCTGCCAATTGACTAACAAACTTACAAACTACTAGATAAACAGAGGCATGTGGAATAATGAAGTATACCCAATGTTTTGGCCTGGACTTGGAATCAAACCCAAGTCCTCTTGAATGTGAGGCGAGCGCTCTAACCACTGAGCCACAGGACTCCACATGAGTGAATGAGGGGGAACTGTACCTGACCAACATTTAGGATTAAACCAGTGATTTCTAAATAAATTCTGACAAATGTGGTGTGCGCTAAGAGCTTAATGTGTACTTGTGGTATTATTTTATCAGCGGTGATAGGCTCCCACAGCCGGTCACAGCTGAATGTTGCTGACATTAATACGTCCTTCATCCTACAGGAAACACAGTGAGGATTATCTAGAGTTAGTGTTGTGAAGCTTCCTCTTTTCCAACAACAACAAAATGATACTTGCCTTTCACGTCAGGAGGCGCTGGACAGTCATTGTTTCAGACCCGAGTTGGGGTCAGAGACGGGGAGGGTGGAGGGAAAGGGGAGAATTTGCGGTGACCGATGGGACCATCGAAGAGGAAGGTCTTGAGCTGGGAGGGGGTGTGGTGGAGGGACTGTGGGATGCAGTTCCAGAGGCTGGGGGCACAATGGCTGAAGGCTCGCCCGGCGATGGCGGGGCGTGTGGGTTGGGGGGGGGGATCAAGCCGGAGCCTGCTGAGCAGAGGGGGCGGGCGGATTGGTAGAAGGTTAGGAGGTCACGGATGTAGGGTGAGGCGAAGCCAAACACTAGCCTTCTCTCCCCATCCCTCTTATCCTATATGGTTCCAACCCCCAACACAGCACGTGAAATCACAACCTTGTGACTCAGAGACAAAAGTGCTACCCCTTGATCCAGGCTGCTATCATTATTAGTATTATTATTATTAATAACTACTAATATTATTTGGGGTTACTAATCATTATTTTTCACGCTGCTATATTAGCCCCGTTTTCCGGTAAGCAAACAAACGCACCGTTTTGCCACTAAGAGCCCGCGGATCCAATCAAATTGAGAGTCGTTTGTTTTCAATGGAGCAGAGTAGCAGCGGATCTCTCTGCTGAGTCGGTTTATTCAGGGGCTTTGGTCGTCGTGCAGGGTTTACACTGACGACTGTTTGGAGATAGCATTCTAGTCTTTGTAATCCCCCGAAGAAACAAATCAAATAAGCTCCTTCAGGCCTGCCGTGTTTCCAATCCATCAAAGCAATCACATTTTGTTTACCTGAACTCGAGAGAGTTCCAAAACGTTATTAAAAAAGTCAAATGAAATTTAACCATTCGACAAGCCGGAATGATGTGTCAACACAAATTGGCTGCGCGGGCGAATAATTGGGTCTTGGTGTGATTTTTTTTTTCTTCTTTCTGTCCTATTAGCAAGGCACCACGCGGCTCTGATGTTTGAAGATAATTAGCGTTTTGTGCAATGTTAATGTTACAAACAGTTTACATAAATAAAAGTGATGATAAAATACTTCTTTTAAGTATTGTAGATTTGTGTTTTAATCGGCTTAATTACCATAAATTAGCTAAATATGTAAAGCAGTGCACGACTGTGGTATTGCTAAAATGATCAGACTTCAAGCAGAATAATCTTTAATGACTGTGTTTTCATTTACAACACTCAGCGCGATGCCTAACTATTCCCATCGTTCGAGGCTACTGAGGGGCTCTGTTGAGGCACACACCACAAGATCACAAGATTGATTTGGAATGAAGACCCTTCAACCCCATCTGATCTCATCCCACCAGTATGTCCGCCCTACTGCCCTCCCGTCTCAATATCAAATTGTGTATTATTTTAAGTCTGTCCCAGTGTCCTGGCCTCTTTCACCTTCTACTGGCAACCTGGTGACTGTCTTAAAACTTCCCTAAACCCATGTCCCCCTGCCTTGGTGCATCGTAAAGTATATTTTACTTTTTCAATTCCCTTTAAAAATGTTCTACACCTCTATGAGATTCGTTCTGATTTGTCATTCCTCATTGAGACACGTCCCTGGACTGTAGGCCTGAGTTTGGATGGGTGGGGGCAAGAAGATTGGCCGAGATTCAGGGACAACGAACCGCACTATTTATCAAGCAGACAGAAATGCACAAAGATATGTTAAAGGACGTTTGTTGTTTGCAGTCAGCTATTTAGGATGCAGCGTTTGGCTTATTTTAGAACAACTGGGGGGACTCTTTTGTCTCCAAGTCAGCAAATAGTGGGTTCAAACCCTTCATCAGTGCTTTCAACTCGCCTTTCATCTCATCCTTCGAGAACCAAAACTTGCTATCTTCCCAATGCAGCATCGAGCTGTTTTGAAAATGAATCCAGCATCTTGGCTCCACCACTCTTCCTGGTAACCCGTTCCAGCTGTTAACCAACCTCTGGGGAAAGAAATCCTTCCTGGTGTCTGTCCTAAAATGGCCCTACGCAACCCTGAACCCAATAAGATCTTGCCCGGCTTGGCCTTGTGTATCTGCAAGCATTGCTCTGGGCAGCCAAAACAATTATGTGAAGAGCTACGAGATATTCTCTCGATGTGAAAGGAGCTATTTAAATAATATTAATACTAATAATTATTGCATTTGATAACGCCACCACATTATCACTTTATTGAGACGTCTAACAGCACCTGACAGAATATACTGAGCCGTTATGTTCTGTGGGCTATATGCAAGCTCGGGTTTGGTTTTAATTTTCTGAATACTGTATTTAGATTATGCATCTCCCCAAAGTAGGTTCATCACGAGACAACCTCATCTCCTTTCAAGGCTGTAGAGCCCAATCCTACCCGGTCATAGCTCATAGCTCTCGGCCTATTAACATAGGGGGGAAAGCGGCAACATGCCCGATGTCCCCTATGCCACGTCTTGGGATCCTGGATGTCCTCCTTTATGTCACGGTAACCGGTACTGCATGTGGGCATGCCAGGGTATAAATAACCTGACCACAATGTTGCACATTTGATCCCCAGCTGATTTAGAGCGCAAGGCTGGCACTCCTGCTCGCTGCTGCCTCGAACGTGGCTCTCGCCACCAAACACAGGGTGTTGAACACGACAAATGGGGGCAAAGCATTCTCCTTAAAATACCACGGTCCTTGCAGTTTTAGAAGAAAAACTTGCTGAGCTACAGACAAGTAGGGTTGCAATGGCAGCCAGATTAAAAAAACCACAATTAAAGAGTTATTTTTTTCCCCCAACAAGTGCTTAGAGACCATTAAAACTGGCAGTTAAATTAATCTGCTATATCTAAATAGGCATTATGTATTGATTCCGCGCTTCACTGCTCATAATTACTGCTGTGGCTATTTATCGCACGGCAATCTTAAAAGTACCATTTTAAAGAGCGATTTTTTTTCTTTCCCCCCACATACAGTCAAACTGTATTCTGGGAACCAGCGATCGTAGGATAAATGGTGGAAAAACGACAGGCCAGTACTTAACTTGCAAATCAGTTTCCTCTTGCAGAAACGAAATCTCGAGTCATATGTACATTTGCAACAGTAAATTCTTAGGAGAATTGGTTGCTTGCCACAGGATAAGGCTTAGCTCCTGTTTGCCTTTTTATTTAAAATTTTAAAAATGTCTATATCCTTATTTATTCTCTCTTTGAAGTCTTTTAAACCGGATTTTTCACTGACTGAGACTTGACGAGCAGGAAGATTTCTAAAACTTGTGGTTTTCTTTTTGCAGTTTGCTCCTTGTTTTAAATGTTCAATTTGTTGCTGAATGTGATACCGAAGCAGACATGCGTCTTCAAATCCCTTTATACCCAGCACCTCCCTACCACTCCGACTTGCTTATCCCGCCCCAACCCACTACCCTCTCCCTCCCTCCAGCTGACTCCGGCCTCCTACATGTCCCTCATGTCCTCTGTTCCACCAATGATGCCTCCACATTGCTCCCTTTCCTTCCTCATCTTCAGGTCACACCTGCAGATCTTTCCATTTGACCGTGCCTACTGTCACGCTCCCATATATGCCTGTATGAGGGTAGCTTTCTCCCTCACCTCCTTCAAGGCCGGTCACAAGACCCTTCTCTCCGATCGTGCATTCTGCCGCCCTCCCAACTCTGCCACACCTCCCTCTACACTGTTCCTTGCACCCCCTTGCTCAGGTCTCAACCAATCGCACCTTGAGATGTGCTCCTGACCTGAAAGGCGCTCTATAAATGTATTTCTATAAGATGATATTTCCTACATTTTTTCGATGGAGTCTGCCCCATCCACAGTAATGATAGTGTTAATAGCAATGCTTGCATTTTGATCTAGCACCTCATCAGGTCAGTGAGACACCTCAAAGCACTTCACAGGAATTTACAGTGAAGTGGAGTAACTGTGTATAGTGTCAAAGTGTTTTGAGACAGTGAGTGAAGCTCATATCTATAATAAATTGGTCAATCCGTGACTGTCTGTGGGACACTGCTGTGCGCAATTGGCTGCCGCGTTTCGCCCACAAATATACAGTCGATTCACTTTACAGTATATTCTGTGAAGCGCTTTGAGTCTAGAAGACGTGAAAAGTGCTACATCAAATGCAAGGATTGTTATTATTAAATCATCTGTTGATTGTGTTTTTAACCCCAAATTTGCCTTAAAAGATGAAACACGGCAACCCCTTTCAATTTGGCTGTCGGCTCCCCCACTAACTCTTCCCCCTCTCCTTCCCTCTACCCCGACACTCCCCCCCCCCCCACCCCCCACTCGGGTCCCGACCTGACTGTTCAGTGCTTTGGGACGTCCTCCCGACGTGAAAGGCCAATAAGTGCCAATTTGTTGTTGTCGTACAGAGTGTAAATATTCAAGAAAAAAAACTTTCCTAACTTTTTATTAGTTTGTGTCCTCCACGTTCTGACTTGTTAAGCAGCCATGGAGCTTAATTGGCCGGATTGTTCCGGAGAGTTCCCTCGTCTGCAGTGTTGGTCGGGGTAGATAGCGGCAGCTCCCCAGAGCTGCTCTGACGAGAGTTGTTTGGTTGCTTGTATTTTTGGCAGCTTTCATGCGGAGAGCCAGTGAAGTAAAACTGAGTGCCTCCCGTCATGCTTCCCTCCACCTCCCATCCCCTCCCTCCCTCCTTTTCCTCCCTCCCTCCCTCGATTCTGCTTCCCCTTCCAGGATCACAGGACCTAAATTATAATAATAACAATTCTTGCATTTGATATAGCATTCTCACATCTTCTAGACATCTCAAAGCGCTTTGTAAATATCGTCACAATAATGGGAACAATGGCAATCAGTTCCATGTCGACTTGTACACTATAAGACCCAGAAAGGTACAATTATGTGAATGATAATAATTCTTGATAATAATATCCGTTTGATAAATGGCTTTTCATGTCTTCCAGACATCTCAAAGCGCTTCAAAGAATACACTGTAAAGTGAATTGACTGTATATATGTGGATGAAACGGGGAAGCCAAATTGCACACAGCAGCGTCCCACAAACAGCCGTGGATTGAGTGACCAAATTATTATTGTTTCTTTTTGAGGGATTATTATCAGGCGTGAGGAGTAAGGAAACTTGCCCAAGGTTTCGCCCTGCCTGGAATTGAACCTTGGTGTTTCTCGCTTGTGAGGCGAGTGCTCTAACCACTGAGTGTCTGGACTCCAAATTTGCGGCATTCTTCATAGGATTCCTTAAACCTGTTAGAATTGACCTGTGGGAACTCCGTTCTGCAAGCCGACAGTGACTGAGGGAAGAAATGCCCGTTTACTCAATTTGCATTCTCTGCTAAGGGAATCCTTTGCACCGCAAAAATGAAACCCCAATCCTTGCATTTCATAAAGCATCTTATCCTATGTCAGCCTGGCTCAGTTTTGTATTCTTGCCTCTGGGTTACAGGGTTGTAGTTTCAAGCTTCACGTTGGGATGTTGAACTCACAGAGTCGATTGAGGCTGATGTTCCCATGCAGTGCTGGGGGGTGTGTGGCACTGTTAGAGGTGTCGTCCTTCGAGTGAAATGTTAAATCGATATCTCATCTCTCTGTTCAGATGGACATTAACGATCCTATAGCGCTATTTACGGAGAGAAGGTAGTTTCTCCTGATGCCCTTGCCCCTAAGTAGAATTGGTCATTTCCTCACGGCTGTTTTGGGTTGAATGATTGCGCAAATAGCAATCACTATACTTTACAGTGTAGTGGGAATCTCTAAAGTCCATCTGAAGAGACAGACGGGACCTCAGTTTAATGTTTCATCAAAAGAGCAGCACCTATGACAATGGAGAGCCCCCCAGCCCTACACTGGAGATTAAAGTGTGAGTTCAATCCTTTGGTGAATCTCTCAAAAATGTTTCCCCATTAGCCTCTGCGTTCAAGTAAATTTATTAAGAAAAGATTCCCCTTATGAAGAAGACATTTTGTTTCTGTCTCTCCCCTCCCTTTGTGCTTCACAACCCAATGCAATAGCCGTGTATATCTCTGGTGCTCGGTCAACCTTAAAATAATACATCATTCAGGAAACTTCAGAAGGGTAGCATTCATATCGACACTGCCTTCAAATTAAAACGCCTTTGATTCCTGTCCAGCCGTGCACAGGTGGCTAGTTTGCTTCATATCAAGGCTTAATGCTAACCCTAAATGAGACCATTAGGGCAGAATGAAAGGCGGTGACATTTACATTAGCCGCATGAAACCTTATCTCCGGCCGCACGATTCTCATGACACCCTGAAACTGGCTTCATGGTTGCTGTTTCTGACCCCCCCCCACTCCCCCTCACCCCCCCTCCCTGAGCCTCCACCCCCCAGCTCTTCACCAACCTCCCCACCAACCCCCCCCCCCCCCCCCCCACCCCTCACTGTCCTTCCGTCTTCTCCTCCTCTGAGAAAGGACTGAGATGCCATTGTGACATTTTGCGAGGTGTGTTACCTGATCTGGAATAATGCAGAATAATTACAAGGCCATTGCTCTTCATTACGCTACAGTAATAAACGTCCAGCAGTGTTTTGAGCTGCAGCTGCTGTTGGAAATCGAGTCCAAAGAGATATGATGATAAAACCCACTGCAAAAGCAAACGGAAATAGAAAAGCAGCAGCTCTCTACTTTTCTCTATCTCTATCTCTCTCCGCGCAAACGACCGACATTAGCATTTTGTCAATGATGCAGGAAATCCTATACCTCATTTGGATCCCTGCCCGGGGACTGTGGACACAATGGGATGAGCTTGGGAGAAGAGACCGAAAGGGCATTCAGGACAAAACAATTTGTCTTCAATTCCTTGCACCGAATTGTGCAAAGCTAATAGTTCAATTAGCGCTCGACTGCAACAGTGTTTGGACTCGAATTCAATCGTTGAAACGGTGGTGGCCACACTGTTATACCTTTACCTCACTCTAAATAATAATAATAACGATAATAGTCATCATCCTTGCATTTGATAATGGCGCCTTATCACGTCGTCAAGACGTCTCCAAGTGCTTCACAGGATATATTGTCAAGTGGATTTGACTGTGAATTTTGTGGGCGAATCACGGAAGCCAACTGCGCCCGACAGTGTCCCACAAACAGTGGTGGATTGAGTGACCCAATTACTAAAATTTAGAAATCTGATTTTTGCTGTTCATTTCCTTTGAGAACGGGCAGAAAATTGGCCTCAAAGTTAAGACTGAATTCAATAGTTTACCGAGTTCTGAGCTGCTCGAAAATGCTACCTAAGTTGAGTCAACCTAGATCTGGACGAATTTACAGAAACGAGGCGAGTTTCTCTCTCCCTCTTCGAGCTTCCGGGCCAAAAATCCCCCGAATATACAGTTTCTCACTCGCTTTGTGGCTGTTTGTGGGGCGTTGCTGTGTGCAAATTGGCAGCCTTGTTTGCCCACAAAATACACCATCACTGCACTTCACTGCACACCCAATGAAGAACTTTGTGACATTCTCCTGCTGTGAAAATATAACAACAATAAGAATAATCCTTGTATTTGACGTAGAGTCTTATCATGTCTTTGAGGCGTCTCAAACGGGCTTTACAGAATATAATGTGTATTTTGTGGGCGAAAACGCGGCAGCCAAATGTAAGGATAATTACGATTCTGATTATGAATGAATACGACCACAGAAGGTAAGAACGAGAGGAACGCAAGTACAACAATAGCAAAATGACATTTATAGATCGCCTCTCACATCGTGGAGGACATCCCAAGGTGCTGAAAGGACTACGTTTGGAAAAGGCAGCAGCAACTGGATACGTGGCTTCCTTCCGCAGAGCTTGCCTGCGCGGAGAGACGCACGAAGGACATCAAAAGGCCGAGCGACGGAGGCAGAGACGAGCAGAAAGGAACCGCTTGACTTATTTCCTCGGGAGAGGCAGCTAATTGCAGCTGCAACCGTTGCTGTGGCAGAGAGGAGGTTCAAGATCTCTGGTTGAGTGAGTTTTAATAGAAAAAGGGACGCTCTCTCTATTTGCCGAGATTGAACAGAATGAGGCGCGTTCCGTTATCCATCTCAGCAGCCCTGCGCTATACAAAATAAAATATACAGATGACCCACAGCTCCGGCCCAAACAAACAAACTTTGCAGGGATTGATGTGGCTCTGAGGTACACATGGGGGCAAAGTAAACCCTCCTCTGCAAACACAGAGAGTGTGACATTTAGTTTATCAACCGCACTGCAGTGTACAAAATGGGGAGAACATTTAGGCAACATGCTTGATTGATTTTCGAGCGGTAAATGGGAACCCTGTTGTTAGTCAATTGGAGCTGCTTTCCGGAGGGTAATAATCCCTTCAGAAAGAATAAAAGGAAAAATGATTTGGTCACTCAATCCACGACTGTTTGTGGGGACACTGCCGTGCGCGATCGGCTGTTGCGTTTCGCTCACAAAATATACAGTCGGTTCAGGTGGCAGTATATTCTGTAAAGCGCTTTGAGACGTTTCGAAGATGTGATAAGGCGCTATATCAAGCGCAAGGATTATTATTATCACTGAATTGGTAAACAGGGTATTCTCCCAACCCCACCATTCATCCCCTCACCCCACCCTGCCCACCCCACACACACACACACAACAAAATTATATTTGTATAGCGCCTTTCACGTCAGGAGGAAGTCCCAAGGCGCTGGACAGTTACTACCTCAGACCCGAGCTGAGGACAGGGAAGGTGGGGGGAGGTGAAGAGGGGGATAAGGAGTTGCCAATAGGTACATCAGAGAGGAAAGTCTTGAGGTGAGAGTTGAAGGAGGCCAGGAAAGGGGCGAGGTGGATGGAGTTCCAGAGGTTGGGGGCAGAGTGGCTGAAGGCTCGCCCACCAATGGTTACGCGGGTGGGTGAGGAGACGTATTCACACACTCTCTCGCACACCTAAAGCAGGAATACAATCTCAAGTTTAGATTAAGAGCCTTTTGGAAATTTTCCCTGAAGGAATAAATCCCTAAACCATCTTTCGGGGAAATTCACACACTCCCCGCCGTTCCCCTCCCAAACGGACTAAAACTTGAGCTGTGGGTTCAAATCCCACCCCCTGACATCGGGACGCTGAGCTCACAGTGTTGGCTGACAGTGAGCTGGGGGGATTCACTGCATTGCCGGGAGGTGCCGTCATTCAGATGGGGTTCGACATTCAACACTGCGGCCGTCTGGGTTTGCTTTGTTCCCCGCTGTTTTACGCTGCGTCAGGTTCAAAAGGATTCCCCTCTATTCCCTTGTGGTCCATTCGCGAGACGCCCTCCTGCTGTGAGTCCGTGGCAGTCCGCAGGGGGAGATAACTTCGTCCTTGGGAGGTGAGACGAGGCGAGTGGGGGGGGTTCTGTTGTTAGTGCCTGCGAGACAACGACCCAGGAAATCAATCCACACCTTGGCTGCTTGGGGTAGAAGGCCCGCACTTCAGCAGATGCTGGCTGTTGGCAGGACGTTCCTGGAGAGACAGCTGTCGGGGTCTTCACGCTTGCAGATGAAAGGGTCGGTTCGCTGGAACCTGAAGCTTGCGACGTGATTAACTGCTGCACAGTTACAAGATGCTATAAGATTACAATGTGCCTTTGGAAGGTTCAGCTTCAGGGTTCCGTACAAATTGGCTGCCATGTTCGGCGATAAAACACACACCCTGGCTCCGCTTCACAGTAAATCTCGCCAAGCGCTGGGAGATGTCCTCCCGACCTGAAAGGCGCCACATCAAACGCAAGCGATATTTGTTTAATATTATCTCGAGCTCAGTGGTTAGAGCACTCGCCTCACAAGTGAGAGAACCGGGTTCACTCCCAGGCAGGGAAAAACCTTGGGCAAGTTTGCCTTTCTCCGCACGCCTGACAATAAGCCCTCGAAAAAAACCCCAAGAATAAGTCGGTCACTCAATCCACGACTTTGTGGGGACGCTGCTGTGCGAAATTGGTTGCCGCGTTTCGCCCACAAATATACAGTCAATTCACTTTACAGTACATTCTGTGAAGCGCTTTGGAACATCTAGAAGACGTGAAAAGTGCTATATCAAATGAAAGGATTCTTATTATCATCATCTAATTTTAGTTGCTAAAAAGCTACGCATTGGAATTTACATTCGGCAGATGGGCTACATTTGTAGTTCAGAACACAATAATAACAACTACAACAGCAACAACTTGCACTTATGTTGTGTGGGCTCCCTCACATTGGGAATAGTGCTTCACAGGATTTTCCCATAGAATGTAGGAACTGTGTAAAAAATATATATATTTTCATGTCTGCGAGACGTCTCAAAATGCTTCACAGAATATACCGTAAGGTGAATTGACTGTACACATGTGAGTGAAATGTGGCAGCCAATTGAGCACAGCAGTGTCCCACAAACAGAGTGACCAATTTATTATTGTTTTGTCTCCTTGAGGGATTATTATCAGGCGTGAAGAGTAAGGAAACTAGCCCAAGGTTTTGACCTGCCGGGAATCGAACCTAGGTCTCTTGTTTGTGTGACCGAGTGCTCTAACAAACTGAGCTACAGAACTCGACGAGTATTTTTTCAGATGAATGTCGCGGTTGATTTGCGCACAGCAAATCACAGCCTTGAAGTGAATGTTGAATTTTGTATTGTCGGGAGAAACTCTCTCTTTTTTAACATAGTGCAGTCAATGAAATAATCGTTGCATTTGATATAGTACCTTATCACGTCTTCAAGGCGTCTCACAGCGCTTGACAGAATGCACTACAATGCGTAGTGACTGTATATTAACAGGCACAGACAGGAACTCGGTTTAACGTCTCATCTGAACGACGGCACCTCTGACAATGACTGGAAATTCAGTCTAGACTAAGTGAGTTCAAAGTGATGATGTGCGCGTGGGTTTGTGTGTGTGTGTGTTTGGGGGGAGGAGGAGAGGAAGAGGGGGATTGAACCCACAACTTTCTGATCCAGTGGGGGCAACTGAGCCAGGCTCCAGTGCAAGCTCAGACTGCCACGTACGGCAAAACGCACCAGAGAATTCGCGATTCTTGCCAGACTCTCTGAGAGAATCACTCCTTTTCGCTTTGCAAAATACTTCATGCTGCGCAAGGCGTGTTTGAGAGCAGCGTTCCCAGGGAGCTTTACATCTCAGGTGATAACAGTCACCTCCAAGGCTCTCTGTGTAAATTGAACAGGCACCGCCACATGCTCTCTCACGGTTTAATTCTGGAAATCACTGTAGATAGGATCATTTTAATTATTTCTGCTTGAAAGCCACTTTATAATTACGCTTGTTAATAAGAATCCTGGACGAACACGGCGTGCTTTGATTCACCTGCCAATGGTGAAATGCCTTCTCCCTCCCCGCAGACTCGAGCGATTACATTATTTGAGACAACGGTCCTAATGGGAAAGCAAAAAAACTCAAACTCGGTTTCTCTGTATTGTTTGGAAGTGCGTCTCGGCTACTCTGAACACGGTGTGCGAAGATCACATTGCTTTTCCTGTTACAAGCTCAATTATAAAGTTGGAGCCAATTTGTATTCCTTGAAGCCAGTGTTACATCAGAGAACTTTGTCTAAGTGTCAACCGTTGATTTCTTTCGACTTTCAATCACGTAAAATGACCGGCTCCTTTTCTCACCATCGACCTCATCAGAAAGATGGCACTTTGGGACTTAATCTCCTGCTCCCGAGCCCTACCAACTACTTCCATTGATCATTCCCGCATCATGGAATGCCCATGGAGTAATGGGGGGAAGGGGGGGCAGTGGTGAGGGGGAGAGAATAGCAAATTTGTGTGTGAAAAGAAATCCACTATTTATGCATAAAGGTTTATTTGTAGAGTATTGGTTAGAGCACTCCCTAGGGGATCTGGGATGGATTATTTTGACTTATAATAATATATTATAGGGCAAAACCTTAGGCAAGTTTCTTTACTCCACACGCCTCTGTTTACCTAAGAGTAAGTAGGAACCCAGTTGTTGGTCGGTTGGCAGTTCACTTTTCTGGGAGTAGTAATCCCTTTTTAAAACAAAATAAAACAAATTGGGTCATCGGTCCACGAGTGGCACACTGCTGTGTGCAAATTGGCTGCTGCATTTCACCCGCGATAATGTAGTAAATTCACTTTAAAGTATATTCTGTGATGTCTCAATGACTTGACTTTCCTGCTGCTTGTCCAGCAAGGACCATGGTAACCATTAAGGCTTTGGCTCGCAGGGTTACACGGAATAAACAAGCAATAAACATTTGGATTACCAGGTATAAACATTCATCAGAGTTTTAATGAAACACTTCATGATTGAAAAGTTGCAATGTTCTTCAGCGTGTTAAGTCATTTGGATGACTGCATTTGTAACAGACTGTTTATTTTATATTATGCCAACTAAATTATGTAAACACACTATTGGAGTATATATATATGTGTATGAATTATTTAAAATGGATAATACGTTATGATTTATTTTTTTGACAATGATCTGCTATAACAGTAGAGTAGTCTCGATAAATAATTCATTTAAAATTGTGGCACTTACTCCTTTGTAAAATTTAATTGTCTGCCTGGCTCAGCTCTCGCTCACACTTATAATCTGTGTCAGAAAACTGTTGGTTCAGCCGCCACAATGAGACTTAATTTATAATAATACTGCTTGCATTTGATATAGCGCCTTATCATATTTTCGAGACGTCTAAAAGCGCTTCTCAGAATATACTGTCGAGTGAATTGACTGTGTATTTTTCGGGCAATGTGCGGCAGCCTATTGCATACAGCAGTGACCCACAAAACAGTCACGGATTGAGTGACTCAATTATTCTTATTTAAAACATTTTTTTTACAGGGTTCATTGCCACCAGGAAAACAATCTGACAATGGACCAACAACCGGGTTCCTACTCACTGTGAGGCAAACACAGGTGCGTGGAGTAAGGAAACTTGCCTAATATTTCGGCCTGCCCGGGAATCGAACCGAGGTCCTCTTGTCTGCGAGGCGAGTGCTCTAACCACTGAGCTACTGTCCTCCACAACTTTGAAATCCAGGCTGATGTTTCAGTGCAGGACTTGAGGAATGCTGCAGTGTCAGAGGTGTTACCTTTCAACTGAGAGTGGAGACATCTCACCTGGATTTCAACCTACCCCATTCAGGTAGCATTTCAGAACATTGTGGAGGACACTGCTGTGGACGATCGGCTGCCGCATTTCGCCCACAAATATACAGTCAATTCACTTTGCAGTACATTCTGTGAAGCGCTTTTGAGGCTTTCTAGAAGAATTGAAACGCGCTCTATCAAATGCAAGGATCATTATTCTTACTGTTAACCAGAGTTTGGCGAATTCTTTGAATGCGGTCTTAATTTTGCAGGCTGTTCTCTTGAGAACTATAGAAAAACAACTGCTGAATTAAGGAGCCGAGCCATTGTTCAAGTAGGAAAGGAAGTTTCTCCCAGTGTCCCGATCGACGGATAAATCCTTGGCTGTTTGCGGGGACGCGGTCGTGCCCGTAAATCGACTGCCACGTTTCTCACAGTCACTCCGCTTGACAGGAAAGCCTTGAGAAGCGCTGCGACACTTCGATGTGCACAAGTCACTGCGAGTGTCCCTATATTTTTTGTTATTAACAGCGCCAGGCACGGCAGCAAGCAAGCATCGTGGTAAAGTACGAGATTTCAATCAGCCGTCAACTGTCAAGCCAATGAACACAAACAAGCAGCAAATCTGTACAAGGCCTAATACAGAACAGATGTGCACTTCCGAAAATTTTGCTCTTAACAATAAATAGCAGCGGATTTGTATAATCTTTACGCCTCGCTTTGTATAAAAATGCGCTTTGTCAGACACACATAAAAGCGTCAACTAAACATAAACATAAACCCGTCATGAGCAATGTACTTCACAGCCATAGAGCAAACCTAATCTTGTCACAAGGTGCCAACGAAATGTTCTGCTTACATCTTGAGGAGATACAATTAGCCGGTTTGTCTAATTAACGAGAGGTGTAAATGAAACAATCTCGCTGTTTACCGGAATGAAAGGTATGAGTGCTAATCCCAGATCACCCAGACCTGCTTATGTGAAGGCTCGTTAAAAGTTTCGGTTGTGGAAAAGCCTGTCTTTTTTTTTGGGGGGGGGGGGAGAAAAAACACGACAAAAATTGTCTAAAATTATCTTACATAGAACATACAATGCTTACCTCATCTTGGAAAGTATTAAACTCAAGCTGACAAGAGCCAAGGCTTGGGGAACACCGGCGTGTATGTTCAGGGCAATAAGAATCTTTGCATTTGATATCGTTCCTCTTCATGTCTTCGAGCCATCTCAAAGCGCTTCAACGGAATTCAAATTATTATTTTTTAAAAATATTTTTCAGAAGGGACTACTGTCCCCGGAAATACGCGAGGAAGTAACGAATTGAAACGTGTAAGGAAGTGAGGAAATCAAACCCAGGTCTTCTTGCTAATGATTAATAATAATAATAATAATCCTTGCATCTGATACAGCACTTTTCACATCTTCTAGCCGCCTAAATGCCCTTCACAGAAGATACTGCAAAGTGAATTGACTGTATATTTGTGGGCGAAACGCGGCCGCCAATTGCACTCAGCAGTGTTCTACAAACAATCGTGGATTGAAATGACCAATTTTTTTTATATAGGGATTATTATTAGGCGTGTGAAGTAAGGAAACTTGCCCAAGGGAATTTAACACAGTTCTCTTGTTTGCAAGGCAAGTGCTCTAACCACTAATCTATAGGACCCATAATATAAAGCTGTATCAAACCAGTAAGACTGAACTGAAACTAAACAACATCAAGTTTCCTGCATACGAGTTTTGGCTCCTTTGTCACCATTTTGCCCGGAAAATACACAACAATCCGCTTTTTAACATATTCTGTCAAGCTCTTCGAGACGTCTCAACATGTGAAAGGCTTCTTCTTCTTCTTCTCCTTATTAGTATCATTATTATTATTACTTTCTGCAAATGAACGAAACACGACGATAAACCAAAATAAGCAACCCGAGATCGGAATAAATAATCAGTTTAATTAAAATCGCAAAAGATCACTTGCGATGGCAAATTCATCCTCATCTGCCAAATGGCTTCATCGCTTTAGTTTTCCATTTCACTTGAAATGTCACCAAGCGCTCTCATAGGAATAACCTTGTGTGAAATTCCAGTTGAATGTTGCCTGATTGACACACAAGGAAGATGCGTTAAATAAGGATTTCTCATGAGTATCACCCACAAACTTGCAGCGCGCGGAGTTTGGCAGCTTCCCTGATCACACATTCCTCCTGTAGGATGGTTGAGGCAAACGCTTTTATTCGATTAAATTAGGTGTTAATAAACCAAGCCTTACCTCCTGCCAGAAAAAGCCCAGAGACAGATGTCAAAAGGCTCCTATTGCTAACACATCTCCGCTAAGCAACTCTTGAGGGTGAGTTTCAACCATAGACCGCCATCATTGTTTGGTCTAATTTGCAGTTGTTTCTTTACATGAATTCCTCATTGAGGTGTGTACGTTAACAACAACAACAAGATGACATTTGTATAGCTGCTTTCACGTCGGGAGGATGTTCCAAGGCAATGGAAACAGGCAGACACTGGTTAACACAACGATGTTTAATGTAATTTGCATTTGGTGTGGTGAGAATAATAATAATAAACATACAATTGATACAGCGCCTTATCAGGTTGTCGAGATGTCTCATAGAGATTCACAGAATACACTGTAAAGTGGATTAATGGATGTTTTGTGGACGAAACGCGTCAGCCAGTTGCACACAGCAGTTGTGAAGCGCCCTCATCAAGTCGGCGAGATGTGTAAACGCACCTCACAAGATTCTCTTGTGAAGTTTGCCTCCGTGTGCTCAGTGACCGTGTATTTGCAGGCAAGCATGGCAGCCAAATACAGTAAAAGCCCGTTTATCCGGCACCCGATCAACCGTAACTTCCGTTTAACCGGCATCGCAACAAAAGGGTCCGCATTCGATTAACCGGAATTTATCCGGAAAAATGCATTGAAATTTTTTTGGGTGGTGTTTTCGGCTGAATATCTGGCACGCGCTTTAACCGACATTGGCCAAGTCCCGAGGGTGCTGGATAAACAGGCTTTTACTGTAGCACAATTTGCCAACGTTTGCTGTTAATTTTTGCTGTAAGATGCCACTTGTTTGGATATAGGGCATTCCGTAACCCATTAAAACCCTGTAGCCCAATTTGTTTTGGTAGACGGGTGGAGGATGAGATGGGGGTTCTTATTTGCTCCAGGGTGGTGGGGAAGAAGGAGAGAATTTCACATGGAAAATCCCAATCTCACTTCACAACTGCACTACGCAGTTTTCAATCCACATAGCAAGTTGCTTCCTGTGGGGCAGGGGAAAGGTCCACTGAGAGGTTTATTGCAAGCTCTTCCCAATCAGGAAAGGCTTGTTGGCAGGAGCTCTCCATGCTGCCTATGGATTGGCGCGATTCTGTGAAAGAGATGATCTAAAACCCCTCGATGAAGTCATTTTTCATTACGTTACCTTTCCATTCCTCCCACGCTTATTGTCTCCCCGGTTACTGTACTCAAGCCAATCTCTAATTCTAGTGGTTTCTCACACCTCTTGCTTGCCATTACATCTCTCTGCTCTACCAATTGTGAGCAAGTTATGTCATGATGAACTCACAGTTGCTGTGGAAACACTGCCCCACGACGATAGTTTAGCCGCTTGACTGAGAACGATATCGTGTCTCACTTCAGGGCAAGCCGGGAATTCAAGAGGAGTCAAGGCAGCCGCTTTTCCTTCTTTCTTCTTCTACGTATGTAATGATTATGGAGCGTAATGAAATGTACGCTCAATAGTCAGAGCAATCGCCTCACAAGCGAAAGACCCGGGTTCGATTCCCGGCAGGGTTAAAAACTTGGGAAAGTTTCCTTACGTCACACGGCTAATAATAATAATCTCTCAAGACATGTAGAGTAAAGAGACTTGCCTAAGGTGTCATCCCAAAAGGAAATCGAACACAAGTCCTCTCACATTCAAGGCAAGTGCCACTAACCACTACAGTACGGGACTCCATCTTGTATATACAATTCACTTTAACACAACCTTCTGACTCAAGGATACTGAGGATACTGTCCTACCAACTGAGCCAGGCTGCTACATCATATAATAATGTTAATAATAATAATCCTTGCATTTGATATAGCGCCTTATCACGTCTTCAAGACGTCTCATAATGAATTGACTGTATATTTTGTGGGTGAAACGCGGCAGCCAATTGTACACAGCAGCGTCCCACAAACAGTCGTGGATTGAAGTGACCAATTTATAATTGTTATTCTTTTGGAAGAAATTACTAACCCCAGATTGACTAACAACCGGGTTCCTACTTACTGCAAAGTAAACAGAGGCTGTAAGGAAACTTACATTTCACCTTGCTGGGAATCAAACCCAGGTCTCTCTCTTGCGAGGCGGATGCTCTAACCACATATCTTTATACACATAGTACCTCACAGACACCCTGCTGTCACTTCTGAAGTCAACCAGGCAGTTTGAATGTATTATTACATCTAATTAGGAATGCCTAAGTGTGTCCATCATCAAAAATCGCTGTTTAATTTCAGATGGCGACCAGTTGTAATGGTAATTTCCACCGTGGTTAAGTTGATTATTTTCGAAGTTAACTTCAATAAAAGTTGCGCTCCCACATTGCTCAGATGAACATCCCTATAGCAATGTGTTAAATATTAATGAAGAAAAATGTATTAAAATATACCTATTTAAGGCTACTCTCAAATCGAGCACTCTGAAAATCAATTAAAATGTAAATTGCATTCAAAATCTTATCATCAAAGATTTCACTGCATATACACAAAATCACAGCACATTTGGAAGTCAGGGTACAGAATCAGAATAAGATTACATTATAAAAGGTCATCTTATGTAGTGGTGAAAAATATTGAAATATGTATTTTATATAAAAAAAATGCTTTCTGGAAAATCTCTCTCCTGCATTAAATACTTCAGAACCATCCGTGTCTGTGCTGGTAATATTTAACTTTGAAATAATTCTCTCTTTTTTGGGGGAGGTGGTGGCATTGGGGAAGGGAATAAATATTCATGCCGATAGCCCCCACCGTTCAGCATCATTGTATGTCAATGGCTCAATCCTCTCTGGAACTCCATCCCGCAGACCCCCCACCACCCCCACTCCCCCCGCCTCTCCCCATCCCTTGCTTCCTCCAAGACCCACCTCAAGGCCATCCTCTTTGACCGTGCTTTTGACCAACCTCCTTCCCTCCGCCCTCCCCAATCCCGGCTCGCAGCTCGGTTCCGGAATACTGTCTGTCCGGCGCCTTGGGACGTCCTCCCGATGTGAAATGCGCTACACACACATACGTAATTGTGTTGTTGTCATTGAAAAACATTGTTCGCAGTTTTGTGAGAGGGTGAAATCACTCAACCAATATGGTATTTGAATTAATTTCCAGCAACGATGCTGTACACACAACATAGCACAACAGGCTGGGAAATTAGGCATTTTCTCACTGTCTGTTTCTCGGCTGAGAAAGGGGCTGGAAAGTCCGACTAAGGGGCTGAAAGCGATTAAACCCAAAACTCTGGTAGTGCTCCACATCCTGAACTTCCATCTGTTCATTTATCCCTTGCAATAATAATAATCCTTGCATTTCATATAGCGTTTTTCACGTTTTCCAGACGTCTCAAAGCGCTTCACAGAATATATTGTAAAGTGAATTGATTGTATATTTGTGGGCGAAACACGGCAGCCAATTGCACACAGCAGCGTCTCACAAACAGTTGTGGATTGAAATGACCAATTTTATTATTGTGTTTTTTTTGTTGGGGAGGGATTATTGTTAGGCGTGTGGAGTAAGGAAACTTGCCCAAGGTTTTGCCCTGACCTGCCTGGATTCGAACACATGTCTGACGCTTGTTCGGCGAGTGTTCTAACCACTGAGCTCCATAGTATGTCTGACTGTTTCCTTCGCTTTTTCGTTCAGTGTCTGGGGATCATTAATGTCTACCCGAACACAGAGACAGGACCACGGTCTGAAGTCTCAACCGCAGAACGGCATCTCTGTCAACGCAGCACTGCCCCTCCACACTGCACTTGAGTGTCAGCCTGAACTGTCCACTCAAACTCCTGAACCCACCGAAAACTTCCGAATTCAGGGGGGTGGGAGGGGAGCAGGGTGGCAGCAGGGAGAAATGCTCACTAACTGGGAGAGGCTGACACCTGGCTTTGCTGGTTGGTTGGTTGGTGGGTTGGTTAGTTAGTTAGTTAGTTAGTTGGTTTGTTGCTTGGTTGATTGGTTAGCAATACCGGTTTGACGTTCGCCTCGAAGGACAACACACAGAAAAGCAAATTGGTTTGCCCCCGAGGCAAGCGAGGTTAAAGTGAAGTGATTTGAGAGCGAGCACTCGGTTGTGGTGTGGCCCTGGAAGCGTGGAATGTACTCTGTCTGACAGCGAACCTACAATGAGAAGTGATGGGAACGCTCCCATTAGCGGTCACGTAAAACGAAAGACATCTGGAGAACAATCAATTTGCCAGACTCCGATAAGGTCTGACTGTAAATCTTACTGATGCAAGCAAGAGGCACTGAGCAAATGGCTTCTCATTTGGATGGGGTGAAGACTGCAAACACTTCAACAACAACTGATGCCACGGAGACAATTGTCTCATTGAATCATAGTAATAATCCTTGCGATCGATAAGAGCGCTTTTCGCAGTCAATCTACTTTGCAATACATTCCGTGCAGCGCTTCGAGACGCCCCGGCTACGTGGCAAGGCGCCACAGCCAAAACGCAAGGATTATTATTCTTACAAGCGACGAACGTGGTTAGAGGGAAAATTAAAATATTCCAAATCCATCCATTATACTGCAGACCGAATGGTAATTACTGCTGATAATAGTATTGTGTGGTTTATATTACATTGCAGCACACCCAACACAAAGGGGATTTACAGATAGCACAAAGACAAGGCAGCTCAGTTCAATAGTTTAATAGCTAAGTTTCATTGCTGCTGCAGTGGTGTGCAATGATGCCCTCTGCTGGTTATATAGCATTAATTCAGCATTCAAAAGATCACTGTGGAATAAAAATGGTCCAAAGGCATTTCCTGTAATGATAATAATCTTCGCATTTGATATAGTGGCTTATCACGTTCTTCGAGACGTCTCAAAGCATTGCACAGAATGAACTGCGAAGTGCATTGATTGTATACTTTGTGGGTGAAATGAAACGCGGCAGCCAATTGTACACTCAGCAGCGTCCCACAGACAGTCGTGGATTGAAGTGATTCATTTTAATTTTTTTGAAGAAATTATTACCTCCCCACCAACCAACTAACAACCGGGTTCCTACTTAATCCAAAGTAAACAGATGGCGTGTGGAGTAAGGAAACTTGCCGTACATTTCACATCGCTGGGAATCAAACCCAGATCCCTCTCTTGCGAGGCGGATCACTCGATCAATCAATCAAAATTTACATTTATATAGCGCCTTTCACATCGAAAGGACGTCCCAAGGCGCTGTACTGTCAGGTAGGGACAAGAGCTGGGGGGGAGGGGTCGGGGCAGGACGAAGAAGAGTAGGAAAATTGACTGTATATTTGTGGGCGAAACGCGGCAGCCAAATTGCGCACAGCAGCGTCCCACAAACAGCCGTGGAAGTGGGATTAAGGGAAAACTGGGGAAAGATGGCAAGGAGAAGGGTCAGAGTAGGGGTAGGGGGAAGGAGAGCAGGAAAGCCGACTGTATATTTGTCTCTAACCACATATCTTCACATTCTATACATAGTACTGAACATACATAGTACCTCACAGACACCGTGCTGTTACTTCCACAGTCAACCAGGCAGTTTGAATGTATTATTACATCTAATTAGGAATGCCTAAGTGTGTCCATCACCAAAGTCACTGTTTAATTTCAGATGGCGACCGGTTGTGATGGTAATTTCCACCGTGGTTAAACTGGTTATTTTCCAAGTTAACTTCAATGAAAGTGGCAAAACGTGGCAGCCAATTGCGCACACCAGTGCCCCACAATCAGTCATGGATTGAGTGCCCAAATTATCATTTATTATTATTATTTTCAAAGGGATTATTACCCCCACACCCCGAAAAAAACACTCCTCCACTCGACTAACAACCTGTTCACCCTGCCCGGGAATCAAACCCAGGTCCTCTCACTTTCAGGATGAGAGCTCTAACCACGAAAGTGCAAGACTCCATTAATGTTGCACACGCAAGCGAGTTCCAAATTAGGTGGGCAAGTTTCCTTACTCCACACGCCTAATAATTATCCCTCAAAAATAAACAATAACAAATTGGTCAATTCAATCCACGACTGTTTGTGGGACACTGCTAGGCGCAATTGGCTGCCGCGTTTCACCCACATATATACATCAATTCACTTTAGAGTATTTTTTGTGAAGCGCTTTGAGACGTCTGGAAGACATGAAAGTCGCTATATCAAACGCAAGGAATATTATCCTTTTCCCCACCCCACCCTCAGCTCATGGACAAACCCTGTGAATGTCTCCCAACGTGAAAGGTGCTAAGATGTTATTGTAGTAGAGAGTAGGCCAGGGCAATGCTCCTCACACCACAGGTAAAAATTCTATTCAGCCTTGGACGCAATGTTGGCTATTAATAATATAATAATAATACAGTACTTGCATTTTGATACAGTGCTTTTCATGTCCTCTAGATGTCTCAAAGCGCTTCACTGTATGCTGAAAAATGAATTGCCTGTATATTTGTGGGCAAAATGCCCACACTAATGGGTCTTTTAACAAATTATAACAAATTCCATGTGTATAGCGCCTTTCACATCGGGGGGACGTCCCTAGGTGCTGGACGGTCAAGGATTTGGATATCTTAAAAGAAACTCACAGAAAACCAACTTCATACTTCAGTTTGTGCTGAACGATTTGCCGAAATTCTGGACCCTTCGATGCAGAGTAAATTCTAAACCCAGGCAGAATTTCTCTCGATTAGTTTAACCCTCTGTTTTCAGTGCCTTAGGACGTCCTCCTGACGTGAAAGGCGCTCCCTAAATGTAATTTTGATGTTGTTTCGTTGTTGTTTATCCGGGTTCCCTTTCATTTGGCAAAATTCGTAGGAAATAAACATCAATTCTAATAATAGGTAAAAGGGGCAGAGGTTGTTCTGTGTATTTCGCAAAACAGGTTATTCAGTTTATTTCGCAAAATAGAATGAAAAGTGGAGGAAATTGCAGCTTGTTTGCCCTTGAACAAAACGCTTCATTTCACTTCCCTCGTTATATCTCTGGCAATAATGAAATCCACATTCGCTCATATTTCCCAGGGAAGATCATTGCCAATCGAAACCCTCCATGAGTGTTTCAACCCCTTAAATAAATCTTAGCATCCTTCCCTTATTATCTTTACATACCCTGCAATCACTTTGAAGGGAGATACTTTTTCCTTTGATCAGGAGTGAGACCAAGTGTGAATTAGACCCAGGGTTTTAATAATGTGCTTTCAGATACTCCTTTTAAAACCACTGTAAGTTTATGGTTTAAGTTACCAAGATTCTAAAGTGCAGCTTCATTCCTTAGTATGTATGCGGCTCTTGCAAGACCTCACTCTCATTGTTTGCAGAAACCACCACCAACTTTTTGATGAAAGTGTGAGCTACGACAACAACAAAATTACACTTCTGGGTTTAAACAAACACTAGCCATACAATGTTTTAAATTCCAGTTACATAGAGGGAAATGGCAATGTAATAAAGCCATTCAACCTAACTGCTCTATGCCAGTGTTTAGATTAAACTTGAGCACCTTGAGCCGTCTATTCCCAGCTCTCTTATTTATACATTGTTTTCTCTTAACAGTGGAGTCCCCCAGTGTTCTGGCCTCGCAAGCGAGAAGACCCGGTTCGATTCCAGAGTGGGGCGAATCAACCATTAGACAAGTCTCGTTACTCCAAATGTCCCTGCATTTAAAGTTGCAATCTCAGGGCAGACACCAGGAAGTACTTCTTTACTCAAAGGGGAGTTAACATCTGCCAAGGGTTACCTACCAGGGAAGGGTGTAAAAGGTGGAGAAAAGGTGACAGAAACAATAGGAGGGGGTGGGCGAGGCGGAGATTCTGTTTGAAGGGGAGTGGAGGCAGAATGGTTAAAGCTCCCTCCCCCCACACACACCCCCTCCCCCCAGATTAAGAGTATTATTTATACTGACAACAGTGTGAGGAACAAACCTTTTTGATTCACAGTTCAAGCAAAGTTTGCGACCCAGGTTAATCACCGCTTCCGGATCAATCAATCAATCAATCAATCAGGGTATCAATATGGCATTGTTGCACCCAAAAAACATACGTCAATTCACTTTACAGTGTGTTCCATGAAGCACTTTGAAGTGTCTCAAAGATGCAATGATGCGCTATATCGCCACAAATATACAGTCAATTCACTTTACAATATATTCTGTGAAGTTCTTTGATACATCGATAAGATGTGAAAAGCAAAAATGCAAGGATTATTATTATTATATCAAATGTAAGGATTATTATCATCATTTTCATGTTTTCCTTCCTTCCTTCCTTCCTTCCTTCCTTCCTTCCTTCCTTCCTTCCTTCCTTCCTTCCTTCCTTCGGCTTGCGTTGAGGGGCCCAAATCGCATCAAACCCATCCTAAAAATTCCCATCAAGGTTTTCTTTTAATAAAAAGTTACTTCCACGGCTTTCATCTCCAACCCGCCTCCCGCCCCCACTCGCGACTCAAAGCGAGCAGATTAACAGATGGAAATGAACATGAATGTGGACGACGAGAGCACTGGCCAAGGACTCGTAGAGAAGAAAGGCTACGTGTGTGGCCTTTGTCTGGAGCAGACGGGACTTGCCGTCAGACTCATTATCATCTGCATTTTGTCAAAGACCAGAGCTGGTCTGCCTTTGTCTATCTTCCCCGCAATGATTTCTCCCGCGTCCCAGGCTAATAAGGTGGATTCCTCTGGAGCTCACTCTGAACACTTCCGTCCTAACAAACTCCGCGCACACAAAGTATCTCTCAGTCTCAATGCCAGTCAAGGCTTCCAGCAGTGATCAACGCACAACTATTTTATTTAATAACAATAACAATAATGACGACTGCTGTGTTCAATTGGCTGCCGTGTTTCACCCCCCAAAAAATACAGTCAACTTACTTTACAGTATATTTTGTGAAGCGCTTTGAGGCATGCTGCAGAGACGCAATAAGACACGACAATCAAACGCAAGGATTATTTGAATAATAAAATAAATAATTTGAAGAAATAATTTGAAATAATTTAATATAGCACCTTGACCTCTTAAAGTGCTTCACAGAATACATTGTAAAGTGAATTGACTGTCTATTTTGTAGGCGAAAATGTTTTGAAAATAGATTTCTAAACATGTTATACACTTTTTTTTCCAACATTGACAAGAACATTGATAAAAATATTGACTAACTCAAGACAATGGTTTTAAGGCTAAAACCTCGAGAGATTCTGACAGCCTGTTGCTCTCGTTGTCGCCTCTGAGGCTGGCTGTCGCAAGACTTTGCTACGCGCACATAGGCTGCCGTGTGCGCTTGCACAAATACACAGTCACTACACTTTACGTGGAGCTCCTGTAGCTCAGTGCTTAGAGCACTCGCCTTACAAGCATGAGACCTGTGTTCGAAACCAGACAGGTCAGGGCGAAACCTTGGGCAAGTTTCCTTACTCCACACACACGTTTAATAATAACCCGTCCAAAAAAAACACAATGATAAAAATTGGTCATTTCAATCCACGACTGTTTGTGGGACAATGCTGTGCGCAATTGGCTGCCGCGTTTCGCCCACAAATATACAATTTTATATATACAGTATATTCTGTGAAGCGCTTTGAGACGTCGATAAGATGTGAAAAGCGCTGTATCAAATGCAAGGATTATTATTATATTATTATTTACAGTAAAATCCCATGAAGAACTTTATGACTTCCCCCTGACGTAAGGCGCAAGATCAAAAGCAACATTTATTATCATTATTATGATGGTGGTGGGATGGGAGAGGAAGCCACTGCAGGTAACTGAAGGAAAATGTATACGGTATTGTCATTTCATGTTTCCCCACAGTCCTGTTCTCTCCAGATGATATTCTCTCGACGTAGCCAACTGGACCAGCCAGTCCGTGCAGCCTTTCGCCCACAAAAACACACAGTTAATTCACTTTACAGCATATACTGTGAAGCGCTTTGAGACTTCTTAAAGATGTGATAAGGCGCTATATCAAATGCAAGGATTATGATTTTTATTATTAGTAATTACACAAGTCATTCAGAAACCTGAACTCCCAGACACTACGCACAGCGGCTTGAAATGCTGAGCGTGGAATTTAAATATATAAATATATCATAAAAGAATCCATGAATTAATTACAGATCAAAGAGCCTGCTCAAAGATGGAAATGTCTTTCACCTTCAAGGCGAGTGGAAGGAGAGAGTGAGGAGGGGGGAGCCGGGGGGGGGGGGGGGGGAGGGAGGGGGGGGGGGGTTGTGGGGGGAAGAGATTCAATTTGCATTAACGCACCTTCAATGTAAGAGCAAACGAGGTCTGGATTCAAAGTGGTCACGAGGTAGGAAACTGCGCGAAAAGTGAGTCACAAAAGAAACTCAATCAGCCCAAACAACACAGAAGGTTAATGGGGGTGTATGACAGATGTGTTAAATAAGTATTGCAGAGTGTACAGCCACTTTAAAACAACACCCAGAGCTCATCTAAGTGATAAATGAATTGCACTTTCAACATAATAAAATAGTTGCGTTGGTATATGCTCTTTGACATCTGGAGGACACTTCAAAGGATTTACTGTAAAGTGTGGTGCCTGTGTAGTTTGTAGGCGAACACAACGACCCACAAACAGCCGTGAAGTGAATGTCCGATTCTATTTGGGGGTTTGTTGGCCAAGACCTTAGTTTATTAATAATAATAATAAGAAGAAGAATCCTTGCATTTCATACAGTGCCTCATTATGTCAGGAGGACGTCTCAAAACACTTCACCTTAATGTCTTCTCTAAAGTTACAGCCCCTTGCAACAGTGCAGCATGTTCCTCAAGCATTCCTAGAAGTCCCGACAACTCAACAACAACTTGTATCGCACCCCTCACTCAGAGTAGAGTCTCGGAGCGCTTGGCAATGGCGGAGCACGAGCCCGAACCAGTGGGAGGGGGAGATGACCCCAGGCAGGGTCGAATAGGAAGGTCTTCAGGCTCGACCTGAAAATGGGGAAGGGACAAGGGAGAGGGATAGAGGGAGAGTGTTCCAGAGTTTTGGGACGTAGTGGCTGTAAGGGAGGCCGGTGATGGTGGAACGGAGGGCTCAAGGGGCAAGCAGAAAGCCAGGGCCAGTCGAGCGGAGGCCGCGGGTTAAGTCAGCTGGGAGTAAACAGGTCAGAGAGAGGCAGGGAGGTGCCAGGTCACGAAGGGATATGAAAACGAGCGTGAGGATCTCGAAATCGATCCGTTCGGCGATGAGGAGCCTGTGGAGCCTCGCTAGAACGCATCACGGAGACATAAGCACGCTCAGACATAACTGAACCAGGCTGCCACACAAAGTGGTCTCTATTAATGAGGCCACTGTGATCCCCTTCAAGGCCGTTCACTTTTGTACCAAAGTCTTCCTTCCTCTTCATATTGGACAAGAAGTATTTTTTCGGCCTCTCTCGCCAAAGTTGCTTCAACGTCATTTTCAGTGGAAAAGCAAACAACCTTTGCTTTATGCTCTCACTGAGAATATAGTAATAATAATTACCAGATCAATCCGACTCCTAGAATTTAGAAGCGTTTAAAAAACAATAGAGAGAGATGGTGGTTCCGTCAATTATTCCCATCCTTTATATTTAGTACTCAGCACCTTGGGACGTCCTCCCGACGTGAAAGGCGTGATACAAGTGTAATTTTGTTGTTATACTCAGGTACAAAAGGAGGCCAGGGAGAGGGCGAGGTGGAGGGATTGCAGGATGGAATTCCAAAGGTTGGGAGCTGAGTGACTGAAGGCTCGCCCGCCGATGGTGGGGAGGGTGTGTCAGGGGCCATGGAGCAGGCCAGAGAATTAATACATCAATTGTGAGGATTATTTTCATCTTCCTGATAGTTTTTGCAGGAACGTTAATAATATTCACTGATATACAGGACCCTCCAGACATATATAATAATATCAATCCTTACATTTGATATAACGCCTTATCACGTCATCGAGACATCTCAAAGCACCTGACTGTAAAGTGTAGTGACTGTATATTTTGTGCTCAAAACGTGGCAGTCAATTGCAAACAACAGTGCCCCACAAACACTCTTTTTTTTTTGGTGGGGGGGAGGCGTCGGTAGGAGGGATTATTACTCCCGGAAAGCGATCCGCCAATTGATTAACAACCGGGTTCCTAATTCCTGCTGGGTAAACCGAGGCGTGTGGAGTAAGGAAACTTGCCCAAGGTTTACACGCACCAAGGGTAACATGAAAGAGCCCCACTTGTATGAGAGGGGAAGAGAAGGGTAGGGCGCACAGGATGGAGTATAAATACCGACACAGACGAGTGGGGGCAGTGGCCTGTTTTCCCACTGTACATTCCCTGTAATGTTTGCGATATGGGATCCCACGTGCTCTTGGCTGGTCACTTAGATCCCAGGAAAAGCCCATTCAACTAATTGAAAGCTTCAATTTAGGAATACTGAAGACTGGATGAGGGAAATGAGAAAGGTGTCAACGGTGGAAAAGACAGCTCACAGCATTAAAGGAAATCTAACCGAGTCACAATGGGCTGTCAGGATGCATTAGCAGTCATCTCCTTTGCTAAATCTGACGAGTTCCATTTTCCGCGAACGAACATTATATTTTCTCCCCCCACCAACCCGTGATGTGGCAGTAATTCTCCCAGCTGTCATTAATGCCAGCCAATGAAAAGTAATCCACAAACATCCCAGTTAATCATCTTAGCTGAGTAGAATTTATGTGAATAATCTACAAAAGTGCAGTCACAGAAATAACACCAAGGTAAAGTCGGAACTGTAAGAAGAGCTGACAGCAGAGTATTGATTGCGAGGAAGTATCTGCTCAAGAACAAAGTCCTACAGGAACCCGTGAATGTTGCAGCCTTCAGCCCAATTGAAGGAAGGAAGGATTGATGGTTGGATCAAGAAAGAAAGATCAAGGATGATACAACAGCTTTCATATTATATTCTCCTCAAGCGCTCTGAGACCCCGTGCCTGGCGTGGAAGGCGCTATAAAAATCCAAGGTCGTTGCTGTTGTTGTATAATGAGTGCACTTCGTGCAGGGGAATTCTGTAGCGGATTGGTTAGAAAGCTCGCCTCACAAGCAAGAGGACCTGGGTTCGATTCCCAGCCAGGACGAATCCTTAAGTAAGTTCCCTTGCTCCACACGCCTCGGTTCACCTGGCAATATGTAGGAACCCAGTCATTAATCTGTTGGACAATCTCTTCGTCAGTTAGCTGCTGCATTTCACCTACAGAAACACAGTCAATTCATTTCACAGTGTATTTATTTTGCAATTTGTGGAGTCCTGTAACTCAGTGGTTAGAGCACTCGCCTTACAAGCACGAGACCTGTGTTCAAATCCAGGCAGGTCAGGGCAAAACCGTGGGCAGGATTCCTTACTCCACACGCCTAATAGTAATCCCTCCAATAAAAAACACAATAATAAAATTGGTCATTTCAATCCACGACTGTTTGTGGGGACATTTTGTGGGGACACTGCTGTGCACAAGTGGCTGCCGCATTTCGCCCACAAATATACAGTCAATTCACTTTACAGTGTATTCTGTAAAGCCCTTTGAGACGCTATATCAAATGCAAGGATTATTATTATTATTAATACATTCTGTGAAGCGCTTTGATACGTCAACACAAAGTGATAAGATGCTGCATCAAATGCAAAGATTTAGTCATATTATTATTATCATCATAAATCCGCTTCCACAGTTTATTTTGGAAGAACATCCAAATGGATTCTTGCTCCACCTTATTTAACTACATACTTGTCCTTGAATAATAGCCCTTGTTGTGTTTGGCACCAATATCACAGCAGTTGATCCAAACTCCCGTCCCGTGTCTCCGTGAGAATATTGGTGTTGGTGTGTTTCTCACGGGGTCTATCAAACATGTCAGCACCAGTCAGAATGTTGTGGCTTCAAGCACCATGTCAGAACCTGGAACTTGTGATCTCTCACCTGACACTCTTATGCAGCAGCAACAACAATAACAAAAGACACAGAGCGCCTTTTACGTTGTGAGAAAGCTCCAAGGCGTTGGACAGTGGAGGGCAGGGAGGGTGGTTGAATGCGTGGTCGAAGAGGAGGCGCGTTTTGAAAGGAAGCGAGGGAGGGGACTGGGCAAAGGGATTGTAGGATGGAGTTCTAAAGGGCAGGAGCAGAGAGGCTGGTGGTGGGATGGGATGGGCTGAGCCTCAGCCTGCTGTGTGGAGGGAGCGGTCAGGTTTATAAGGGGTTAGCGGAGCACAGAGGTAGGTGGGAGCGAGACTGTGCCTTGAAGTCTTCAAGGCGAGGACGGGGATTTTCTAGCTCCTGGGGGATGGGCGGGCGGGCGGGGGGGCAGGGGAGCCAGGTGAGGGTGGGCTATTACCCCAGTATGTCTGTGGTGTGTTGCATTGTTGGAGATGTGGTCCTTTGGATGAGACATTAAACTGAGGCCCCATGCTTTACCAAATGCAAGGATTATTATTAAATATTAAAGGTTATTAATATATTTTGTTATTTTCAGGGGTTTGAACATAAGAACATAAGAAATGCCAGGCAAAAAAATGGTCCATCCAGTTCACCTTCCACCTTCTTGGCGGTCGCAAGCATATATGTCCCAAACTACCTATTGCACTATATCATGTAATGTTGTTTCCTAAAAGAAAACTATCTAACCTTTGTGTGAAGGATTCAACACTTCAATGGTATAAATTTAACGTGCTACTGTTTGTGCTCCTCAAAACGATGCTTGTTACCACTGGTGTCAGTATTCAGCCCATTTTCCGCCATCAGATATGATGCGGGTTTAATCTGCATTAAATTGATCCCAGATTAAAGCTTCCTTTATTCAGTCCCAAGCAATGCATGAAACACAGCTACAATCTCAGAAGTGCACTCACTAACGCAGCCTGGCTCCATTGATAGTAATCATGTGAATCAGAAGGACATGAGTTTCTGCTACAAGTTGGGGCTTTGAAGTTTCCCACAGCTCTCCAGCTCATTGTCTAACCTGTCCTCCCACCCCATGCATTGCTGGATTTGCACCGAATCGCGTGAGATGCCATCTTTTGGATGAGATGTTAAATTGAGGTCCTGCCTACCTGTTCAGGTGGACACTAAAGATCTCGTGATACTATTTGAAAAGAAAAGTGAGTTTCTTCCAGTGTCCTGGGCAACAATCCCCCTCGCCAGATAAAATTCAATTAGAGAGAGCTTCATAACATATAAGGTCAGCAGAATTTGGTAAGAGCATTTTGTGATGGAGCAAAGCACAATAACTGTGGACTTTAAACAACAAAATTATATTTATAGAGTGCCTTTCACGCCGGAGGACGTCCCAAAGCACTGAAAGTGAACAACCCAAGTATTGGTCAAAGAGGAAAGTCCTGAAATGGATCTTGAATGAGGTAAGGGAGGGGGAGAGGTGGGGTGGGGGGCTCTAACATGGGAGTTCAAAAAGGTGGGACAGAAAGGCCGAAGGGCCAATCGACGATGGTGGAGCAGGCAGGGCGGGGGAACGTGGAGCAGGCCAGTGCCCGTCGAGTGGATGGAGCGGACAGGTTGATAAAGTATTGGTGGGTCATAGAAGTAGGGAGAGTAAGACCTTGGAAATGTGAGAACGAGGATCTTGTGAAGGATCAAGTGAAGGAAAGTTGGGCCCTTTTCGCTCATTCCTGTTGGAAACCGAGTCAGATTGGCACTCCAATAGTTTGGTTCAAGGCACAACCTGTATTTACAAACCCTTTTGTAAATCTCACTAAATTAGACCCACAGAAACCTTAGGTTTCAGCTAGCAGACAGAGAAGGCTTTCATCTCGTCAATTGCACTAGATACAAACCCAAATCCTAAAAAAGAAAGGCCAACCTTTTATCGAGTGCCTTTCACGGAAAAATTGGCTTCCAAATTGAAACTGACTTTCAAGTTTTTTTCCTCATTTGTGACGAAAATTTACATTTCCACGCGAAGATAGTCCCAATGGGCTGTGAAGTGAAATTCCGGATGCAAGTCATCCATAAATAGACGGAGAGGCGGATGGATGGACGGAAGAACAGACGACAGACAGACAAATAAACCTTGCATTTCTTACAGCACATCATTGAGATGTTTCAAAGAGCTTCACAGGAAACACCGTAAAATGCTGCGATAATTCCTCCAAAAAATGTGTTTATTCAATCAATCCACAGCTGTTTGTGGGACACCGTTGAGCGCAATTGGCTGCCGCGTTTCTCCCACAATATATAGAGTACAGTCAATTTACGTTACAGTATATCCTGTGAAGCACTTTGAAGGCGCCTAGAAGACATTAAAAGCGCTACATCAAATGCAAGGATTATTATTACGTATTACTATCATTATTCAACTATATGTAATTTTAAGTGGAGTATCATAGGTAACTGGAAATTTCCTCCTTAAGTGATAGACCGTGGCATCAATTTTCCATTGTTTTTGTACCACAAAAATAGTAAAGTTGTACATCTTACAGTACAATATATACAGTATTGCTGCTTCTTTCTAAAACAGCAAGGGTAAATTTATAAAGCAGTCTTCGAATTCCTTAACACCACCCCACCACCCCACAACCTTTCCTCCCCCTCCACCCCCAATTACCCCACAAAATGTCACTCCTGCATAGCTAGGTACTTTATGGACACTCTGCCCTTTGCCTGCTGTTTATTGGGCTGGAAATGCTGTCAATCAATGCCTCCGAACCCATCAACTGGTGAAACATAAATGAAAGATGAAACAAGGTCATTGATACTGACTTACCATGAAGTCTGGCACTAGTGAAGCACTCGAGATTATATATATATATCTATAATATATATATATTTTTTAAAAGAACAAAACAAAATCCAATTGTTAATAACACATCAGTTTACCTGGGGTGTCTTCAGAAACACCTGTGTTGATTTGGGCAGATTAGCATCTGAACTGTTCCCATTAAAAACTGGACTAGCTGGTGAGTAACAGGTGAGTAAACTGACTGCTTCGGAGGACTGCCTTCAAATGAAATAGACTTTCAGTCAATGTTCTCTACAGATGTGTTACGCATCTTGATTTAGTTTGTATACAAACAAACCCGTTATGAAAGTGGGTGTTGACATGCTAGTACTCCAAATTTTTAAAACATCTCAAATGCGTGGCTTAGATTCGCAAAACCTTAAACTTCCTACAAAACTTGTTGCAATTAATTGCCTAATTAGCTGTTCGTTTCATTTGCATTTAATTATTTTTCCTCCTTTTTTTTCCCCCTCCATGATTCTTTTCTGGACTGTGTTGCCAATCTGTCCCTGTGTGTGTGTCTGTCTGTGTGTGTTTGTGTCCCTATGTGTGTATGTATCCCTGAGTATATTTATTTGTGCGCATGTGTGTGTGTGTATATATATGTGTCCCTGTATATATTTGTGTGTTCCTGTGTGTATGTAAGTGTGTGTCTCCCTGTATATGTCTGTGTGTGTGTGCACGTTTGTTTGTCTGTGTGCGTGCAGATGGGGAAGAAATAGACCGAGATCACAATGCCACACAGACAGAAAGACTAGCGAATCGACCCAAGGTACGAGTTTCCTCAGAGTTTCCTTTTTATCATCATTAATAATTAAGCGCTTTGAGACGTGATAAGGCACTTTATCAAATGCAGTAACCACAAAATTATAATTAGCATTGATAGTGGTTTAATTTTTGTGGGTGGTGTGATCAAAAATAAAACTTAGCTCATGGTTCATTTGAACACTTAAATTATTGCACAGAAGAATTGCTTCAATATTTATCTTTTAAATCATCTCGCTCGCTTTCTTTCCCCCTCCCCCCACCCCCACCCACTCACCATAGCAGTACAATGTTAATCTTCTGTTCAGATTATCTCCATCTGTAATTTCCTTGTCAGGCAGGATGGCACTCTTTGCAACGTTAGACGGATCATAGTTGAACAATCTTTAATTATGACTGACAAACAGACCCCTGTCAGCACTTAAATTGAACCTTTGATCATATCAATAGGCTTCACAATCATTGGACTCCATCATCCAACAAGTTCGCTGTGGGTCACTGGAACTCTTCTCCTTCTAATCTTGCGTAAACTAGTGATGCCTTTCAAGTCTTTCTGCGTTTTGATTCTGCCTTGACTCAATCAGGTGTCTGAGCCTCACTGTACATGCATTGCGTTACTACACTTTCACAGATTTACGCAGGTAAATAAACCCTTTTGTGTAATAATCTGCTTGTCCCAAGTTTTGCAACATCGAAAAGAATTGAAATAAAGTTCAGTGTAGTTCAGTGTCAGAGCATTCGCCTCTCAGTGTCAGAGAGGATCCAGGTTCGAATCCCAGGCAGGGCAAAATGTCAGGCAAGTTTCCTTATTCCACGCGCCTCTGTTTACCTAGTAGAGTGGTAAGTAGGAACCCAGTTGTCAGTCGATTGGCGGATCGCTTTTCCGGGGATAATAATCCCTTAAAAACTTACGATACTGTAATAATTTGGTCACTCAATCCATGACTGTTTGTGGGGAACTGCTGTGCACAATCGGCTGCTGTGTTTTGCAAACAAAACATACTTAAATTCACAGTTCCTTGTTCAGATTAAATGAAATGCTTTTGTAGATGATTTCTGCTCAACACCGTCCAACCCTGTATCCAGAAGGATTACGGTGTGGTTTGCAAGGTTTATTACACAGTAATAAACCTTGCAAGGTTTATTAGCTATCCTAAAAGGGACAGTGGCAGCGTGGATCCACAACTGGCTGCGAGACAGAAAGCAGAGAGTTGTAGTGAGCGGCTGTTTTTCAGATTGGAGGGAAGTGAGCAGTGGTGTGCCACAGGGATCAGTTTTGGGACCATTGCTGTTTGTAATCTACATCAATGATCTGGACTTGGGTGTACGGAGTACAGTTTCCAAGTTTGCAGATGACACTAAGTTAGGGAGAATAGTAAATAGTGAGGAGGATAGTAGCCATCTGCTAGAGGATATAGACAAATTGGTAAAGTGGGCAGACACATGGCAGATGAAGTTTAATGCAGAGAAGTGTGAGGTGATGCATTTTGGGAGAAGAAATGAAGGGAGGCAATATAGGCTAGATAGTACAATTTTAAATGGTGTGAAGGAACAGAGAGACCTGGGGATTTGTGTTAGTGACTCGTTGAAGGTGGCAGGACAGGTAGACAAGGCTGTTAAGAAGGCATATGGGATACTAGGCTTTATAAATAGGGGTATAGAGTACAAAAGTCAGGAAGTGCTGACTAACCTCTATAAGACTTTGGTGAGGCCTCAGCTAGAATACTGTGTTCAATTCTGGTCACCACACTACAGAAAGGATGTGAAGGCATTGGAAAGGGTACAACGAAGATTTACTAGGATGGTGCCAGGATTGAGGGACTTCAGCTATGAGGAGAGGCTAGATAGGCTAGGATTATTCTCTTTGGAGCAGAGAAGATTGAGGGGAGACCTAATAGAGGTTTATAAGATCATGAGGGGTTTCGACAGGGCAAATAGAGAAAAACTATTTCCACTCGTGGGCGAATCTGTGACTCGTGGTCACAGATTTAAAATAGTTTCAAGGCGCAGTAGAGGGGAGCTGAGGAGAAATTTTTTCACTCAGCGAGTTGTTCGAATCTGGAATGCATTGCCTGAAAAGGTGGTGGAGGCTGATTCGATAACAACTTTTAAAAGGGAATTAGATCTTTATTTAGGGAGAACAGGTCTATTAGGCTATGGGGAGCGGGCAGGGCAGTGGGATTGAATCGCTCTTTTCAAAGAGCCGGCACAGACTAGATGGGCCGAATGGCCTCCTTTTGTGCCGTAAAATTCTATGAATCTATGAAAGTTGCAACCAGGTAGTTAAACATGAAAGTGTCTGATGTGAGTGATACACACACACACTACAAAGTCACATGTGTGTGTGTGGTGGTGGGTGGGGGGGGGGGTAGAATGTGTGTGTAGTGTGTTGTATGTGATATTTATTTCAGCTACAAATCCAAACGTTATGGAGACAAACTCCAAGAGCAAATCAAACACCTTGAGGACCTGCTGCCGATTGACCAAGCTTCTCTTCACCGCAAGCCAGACAGCCAGACTGTGTTGTGGCTGGCCACCTCATACTTCAAGACAAAACAGTTGGTTTGGCCCTCGTCCCCTCCACCGTCGTCGGCGGCCATGCCTTCAGCCACTCCCCGAAACTCTGTCCCTCAATCCCCCCGCCTTGCACCCTCTCTCCCCAGTTTCAAATCCCACCTGAAGACCTTCATTTTCAATCGTGATTTATGGTCACCTACACACTCCCTGTCCCCCCTGGCTCAGTGTCAGACTCCACCACTGTCAATTGCTCGAGGACGCTAACCTGCGTGGAGGGCGCTATATAAATGCAAGTTGTTGGTGTTGTTGGTTTTGGAAGCGATGCATTGCACTTTAATGGGGTCTTAAAGCCTCGTGTATTTCTGCTCCTTTTCCCCTCCCCCAGTGAGGCTGACGTCCCGTATCTTTGCCGAGAATCAGTCTGGGGGCGCGGAATGGTACCACGACAGATCCACTCGTCTGTACCACGGAAAGCGGCGTGAGCAGCGCAAACATTTTCCGGGACCTTCCCGGGAGACACAGAGAGCGGCGTCGCCTTTGCACAGCTATTTGGATCTTCTCCTGGACTCTCCCCTCTCACCCTCGGGGGCAGAAACTCACTAATGTGGGGCTTTCTGCTTCCAGCCATCGGAATGGTTTCTGACCGAGTAACAGTAACAACAATAATAATCCTTGTATTTGACTTATCACATCGAAGATGTCTCAAAGCTCAAAGCTGCAAAGCGGAGTGACTGTGTATTTTGGAGTATGCGAGCGAGGCCTGTCATTTTGAAGTCGTAAAAAGGAAAGAGGTGGAAAATAATAATAATACTAATGCCTAATAAGCCTTGCATTTGATACCTTATCATGTTCCCGAAAGGCTTCTTAGGATTTAATGCACAGTATAGTGACTGATCATTTTTGGTGAATGCAGCAGCCAATTTTCAGACAGCAATGTCCCACAAATGGCCACATACGTGAAGGGATTGTTGGTCAGGGCGTTCAGCAAAACTCCCTCCACGTTTCAAGTTGTCGTGAACAGGTAGTTTAACGTCTTGTCCAAAAGGACAGCACCTCCAAGGACAATCATAATAATCCTTACATTTGATATCGCGCCTTATCACAACTTCTAGGCGTCTCAAAGCGCTTCACAGAATAAACTGTAATGTATATTTTGCGGATAAAACGCAGTAGTCAATTGTGGACAGCAGTGTCCTACACAGTCGTGGATTGAGTGACTGTTATTATTATTTTTGAAGGGATTATTACCGCCTGGAAAAGTGACCCTTTAATTGACTAACAACCAGGTTCCTACTTACTGCAAGGTGACCAAAGGAGAGAGAGTGTGTGTGTGTGCTCCAATCACTAAGTTACAGGACTTCACAATACAACACCTCGCTCCCCCCAGTCCTGCATTCGGTTTAATACCTGACCCAAACGGGACAATCTGCAGCATCTGGACAATAAGAAACGGGAGTCATGGGGCCTGTTCAATCATCAATTACAGCTTTGCTTCTGAGACCGAGGGTGAGATAATAACTGCGTCCAATTCTACATTTGGATCTGTTGCTGTGAGGCTGCATGCTAAATGCAGGCCCTATTCTTTTCATACTGGGTTTATCTCGCAAGTAGTGCAGTAATCTTCAGAAACATATCATCTTTGAGTATCGTAATAATCCGTCAAAAAAATTATAGTAATAATCCTTGCATTTGATATAGCACTTTTCACCTCTTCTAGACGTCTCAAAGCGCTTCACAGAATATACTGTGAAGTGAATTGACTATATTTGTGGGCGAAACGCGGCAGCCAATTGCACACAACGGTGTCCCACAAACAGGATTCGAAACACAGGTCTCACGCTTGTAAGGCGAGTGCTCTAACCACTGAGCTACAGGACTAAGCTCGTAAGCTCTTTCCTGGCTGCAGCTGAAAACATTGAGGTTTATTTTGTCTAACCAGTCGATTGTTTTATGCAAGTTCCACTCTGATGCATCTCTTTTCAAGGATGAAGGTGACCGGTGAGATACAGACATGAGTATTTCCATCATGAGAGGCCAACACTCGTGCATTCTACCCCCGTCATGAAGTAAATGCAATTGTTCTTTAATTGGTTTTGTATCTCTGGATGCAGTGGCCATGGACAGCCACAGGATGGTAGTCAAAGCACACAAATTGTGGGCAGCAAGCAGCAACAGTGAAGTAAATCGAGGGTTGGTGTTAATCGCACACATTGCCAATAGCCAAGTGTATGAGGAAGGGTTGTAAATGCACTAGGTTGTGTATTGTATTCTATATCATGACTCTCATCAATTTCATTCAAAGGAAACGCATATATCATGACTTTGAGTCATCTCAAAGTGAATTGACTATATTAGTGAAATCTGCAAATAATTGTTCACAGGAGTGTCCCACAAGCAATTGTGGGTTGAATGACCGTATATTATTAAGAAAACTGAACGAGAAGACCAGGGTTAGAGTTTCCGGGTAAAGTGGTTGAGGCTAGGACTCTGGGACCTATTTTTTTTAAAAATAATAATAATCCTTGCATTTGATATAGCGCTTTTCACATCTTCTGGACATCTCAAAGTGCTTCACAGAATATACTGTAAAGTGAATTGACTGTATTTTTGTGGGTGAATGTGGGCCTGTTCCGAGTCTGTTCCGCCATTCTATAAGGTTCTATAAGATCATGGCTGATCTGTACCATCATCCAGTTACCCACCTTTGATCCATACGTGTTAATATCCTGACCTAACAAGCATCTTTCCACCTCAGTCAAGAAAATATGAATGGATCTAGCATCCACAGCCTTTTTGGGGGGAGAGAGTTTCAGATTTCCACTGGCCTTTAGGTGAAAAATTGCCTCCTGATTTCACTCCTAAATGGCCTGGCCCTAATGTTAAGATGATGTCCCCCCCTGTTCTGGATTCTTCCACCAAAGCCAATACTTTCTCTCTAGTTACCCTATCGGATTCCTTTATTATTTTTAAACGCCTTAATCAGATCACTTGTCAACCTTCCAAAGGCAAAGGAACAGACACCAAGTTTAGGCAACCCGTCCCCATAATTTAACCACCTAATGATTTTAAATTACACTGTAAAGTAATGATCCAATCCTTTCCTGTAATTCAGAGATTAGAGCACTCGCCTCCCAAGCGAGAGACCTGGGTTTGATTCCCGGCAAGACAACACCATGGAGAAGTTTCCTTACTCCACACACCTGATAATAATAATAATCCTTGCATTTGATATACATAGCGCTTTTCACGTCTTCTAGACATCTTAAAGCGCTTTACAGAAAACCGTACACTGAAAAGTGAATTGACTGTATATTTGTTGGATGAAATGCGGCAGCCGATTGCACACAGCAGTTTTCCACAAAACAGTCGTGGATTGAAATGACCAATTTTTTTTTGAGGGATTATTATTAGGCATGTGGAAAAAGAAAACTTGCCCAAGATTTTGTCCTGACCTGCCTGGATTCGAACACAGGTCTCACACGTGTGAGGAATGTGATCTAACCACTGAGCTACAGGACTCCACAAGAGTAATCTCTCAAGAAAAAAAAACAAGAATAAAATTAGTCACATCAATCCATGACTGCCTGTGGGACACTGCTGTGTGCAATTGGCTGTCGCGTTTTGCCCACAGAATATAAAACGTGAAAAGTGCTATACCGAACACAAGGATTATTATCATTTAAGCCCTGGTATAATTCTGGTGATCCAATTAGTATCATCTCTTTGGTAGTTTCCCATCAGTTGGTTAAGATTTGGTTTGGCGTTTCTCCCGATTGGTTTTTCTGATGAAACTTCATCTGCAGTTCACACGCTCACACTCCCCTCATAATCCTCATGTCTTCAACAGTCACTTGTTCAGCAGCTTCATGCCACAGAACAGTCCCTGATGAAATGTCAAATGAGCCATTAATAATATCAATGTGCCAAGACTCACAACCAGTTTGGATCGATGCTTTGAAATAGGATGTCAGTGCGAGTGGAACTTTGCTACACTCTGAACAATGTTTTTGACAGTATGTTTGTTCCAGAGATCCCAAAACAGCAGCTTGTCTAACGCCTTTCGCGTGACATCTCAAAGGGCTTTGGTACCTCTGCCAATGCAGCGTTCCCTTAATAGTGCTTTATAATAATAATCCTTGCATTTTATGTAGTGACTTATCAAGTCTTGGAGACGTCTCAAAGTGCTTCACAGGACACACTGTAAAGTGAATTGACTATGTTTTGTGGGCGAAACGCAGCAGCCAATTGTGCACGGCCGTGATCCCACAAACAGTCCGTGGGTTGAGTGACCACATCATTATTTCATCGTTTGTATGATCGTCAACCTAGACGGTAAGTTCAAAGCATTGGTGTGGGGTCGAAACCCGACCCACAACCTTCTGACTGAGAGACCAACAGTGTTAGCAACCGAGCCAGGCCGATACCTAACCCATGCAGTTCACCCACTCGTCTGGAAGTACAATGGAGTCATTCCTTTGACTTATTTACTCTCACGGCAGGGTCTCCTGGGCCGCCGAGATAGGCAGTGGGGCTTGTTCACAAGCATGTGGCTGTTGGAAGAGCAGAGTCCTGTGTTTTTTATTACCCCCCCCTCACCCCCGACCCACTCCTCTCCTTCGTTTGGGTGTACCGCATACAGAAAACCAATCGCCAACTTGCTTAAGAGCATCTGAACCAGACTGCGAGTTCCACATATGGACATTAGAAATTTCCCTGGGTCTCTCTATGGACCAAACGTATGGCTCAGATGTCACTTTGTTTACAGAGTGCCTTTATTCAGCCTGGCTCAGTGGTGGCGCACTTTCCTCACAGGGTCCAACCCTCACGTCGGGATGTGGAATCACACAGGCTCAGTTGACGTTTCAATGCAGTGCTGGGAGAGTCTCGCATCGTTGGAGCAGCCGTCCTTTGGATGAGACGTTAAGCCAAGCTCCCCGTCCGCCTGTTCAATTGGACATTAAAAGATCCCACGGCACTATTTGAGCAGAGAAGGGAGTTTCTCTCTCCCACCCTGTGTCCCTGGCCAACAATTCCCCCCAAATAAAATCATCCACTCACTCCGTGGGACATTGTTGAGCGCAAAACTGGCTGCCGCGTTTCGCCCACAAAACACAGTCAATCCGCCTTCCCATGAAGCACTTCAAGACATCTCGATGACATTGTTAGAGTTGGTGAAGAACTGGTTAAAATTAGTATAGACTGTTAAAAACAGAGAGTGGGCTAGAATGATGCTATGTGATGTTTTTGTATAACTGCTGTATAAGATAAGGGAAGTTGCTGCACATAGTTTGAGTTGTCAAGGTCACCATTAGAAACCAGCTAGAACAGACTGCGATAAGAAGAGCTTGTTTTGCGAAGAAAGGCAGAGTTGGGTGTAAAAGAGATTGTGAATAAGCACGAGAGTGACATGAGATGTTCACGTGAATACCATGTGTCCAAGAAAGGATAAAAGTGTTGAGACAAAGGAATAGAGCAGAGCGGAGACGGAGGAGCAGAAGGAGAAGGACCTGATGGAAGAAACTGTAACTGACAGTAGCCAAACCACTCTCGAGAAAGGGAACCAACTGATGGAAGAGCTGTAACGTGACAGCAGATCCCCAAAGAGATCAACACCACTACTTTTCCCCGAGACCGACTGAGAGGAAGCAAGGAAGAGAAAGGACTATTCCCTTTTAACCTGAAGAATGCGTGCCGGGTAGTATATTGGTGTAAGAGATTGCATTATGAGAAACCTAGTGCATTTGGGTGTCATCACAAGAGGTAGATGACAGGTAAACTCCAAAAGTGAAGACTAGGGCGTAATGCGATATTGAGACACGAGGCAGAATCGGATAAGAGGGAATAGGCGAAAAGGGTGAACAAAGTAAAAGAAGAATCGGAAGGGAACAGAAGTAATGGAGTGGTTGGCTTTTGCATGCATTGTAGTCGTTTTATATGCTTTAGTGTCAGCTCAATGAGTATACCTGAATAAACGAATCTGCTTTAAAAGAGTAAGAGAATTTAATCTCTAACAACATAAGGCGCTATAACAAATGCAAGGGTTATCACAATATCAATAGATAAATCAGCAGGCAAGTACAGTACCTAATTCCCACCAGCTCACTTGTCATCTGAGTTCACCCCAGTGCTCTGGGCGTGAACAATCAAAGAGATGATACTAATTGGATCACCAGAATTATACCAGGGCTTAAATGTTAATAATCCTTGCGTTTGGAGTAGCACTTTTCATGTTTTTGGTTTGTGAGTGCGACAGTTCATTCGGGACCTCCTCCTAAGTGTCCCAGCTTGTGGTAGATCCAACAATGGAGGGAGTCTGGAATATAAAGACGTGACCTTTTCCAGGACTGCAGGAAGAATGCCGCATGGATTCTCCTAATCACCTTCAACTCATTAATCTGCGCACAGGATTCATTTGTTGGGTCATATTCCTGGAGGAATATCATAAGCACTGATAGGCGCACACGGGTGACCACAGATAATCAACGTTTAATGAGACGTCGAAAACTGACGGGTTCATTCTCCTGGAAGGGCTGGGGGGATGGGGGGAGGTTGTTAGATGGTCGAACCAGCTGGCAAATTGAAACAACAACTTCCAGGGAGATGTTTCGTGGTGAGAAAACCAGCGATTGGCAAGAAACGCTCCTGGGGCCTGCAGCTGGCACTTAGTGGCACAGACTCGACCTCCCTCACACCGTTCGATTGCATCCGAATGTGCCTGGAAGCAACCTGACTGATCCGAGCTTGTCTTCGTTGCTTTACGTCACCGATTCGTTCATTCATCGGACTCTCAGAGGATTAGCTTCCGGCGTCCCGAAGAGTCTGATCGATGTCCGCTAGTGTCCGCCGATAATTCGGTTATATCGGTATAATTTTTCATATCGATATGGGAAATTCAAATATATCGGTGTATCGAAAAATTCGATATGAAAAAAAAATAACGATATATCGCAAATATCGGTATATCGTGTCTGGCGATATATCGGTATATATCAGTATAATGCGGACTTTTCCAACTTACCTTGTCGATATCCGAATGCACGCGCACACTGGAATGTGCACGCACCTCCAAATCCGCACGCACTTCCGAATGCGCGCGCATGCGCAGGTCCAAAAAAAACTGCTATATCGATATGGGCAAACCAATATATCGATATCAGAAAATTTCGATATCGACGGACCCTAACGTCCACCACTTCATAATTTCTCACCTTTAAATGCTATGGTTTCACTGCTCACCATAGACCTTCTACTTAATGGCTCTTTGTGGCTGTGTGTCGGAGGTCGCTGTGTGTCAGAGGTCGCTGTGCAAACACCAGCTTCCGTGATCACCAAGCAATTCATGAGGAGTTCACTCTTGAATTCAACTGGCGAGCGCTGTGAGGCACCACAGCAGTGTCAAATACAAGCTCGGTGATTGTCAGATTGCATTTCCATGGGACCTTCTGCGTAAAATAATAATAATAACTGTTTCTGATGCAGCGTCTTTTCAAGTGAGGAGGACGTCTCACAGTGCTTCACATGTTGTACTGCAAAGGGCAGCATAAACTGGACTGCTATTTCAATGCAAATGTGGCACCTCATAAATGTTTATAAAGAACTTATAAAGGCCTCCTCCTTGTCCCCCGAATCCTCCGCTCCACCATCAGCAGCCGTGCCTTCAGCCACTAAGCCCCGAGGCTCGGGAACTCCCTTCCTCACTCCCTTCGCCTCGCCCCCTCTCTTCCCAAGTTTCAGGTCTTGGGCTAAAGACCTTTCTCTTCGACCCCCGCCTTCGGTCACCTTTCTCCCCCTGCCCCTGGCTCGTCCCCCCGGGATCCATTATTGTGAAGCGTTCTGAGACACCGTCCGGCGTGGAGGGCGTTGTATAAATCAAAGTTGTTGTTGTTCCAAAGTGCTTTACGCGATCCGATTGATTAGAAATGAAGGTGAATATTGTCAGAAAAATAACCCTGGTAACCTTTCACATCCGGGGAACGTCTCAAAGCGCTTCACAGGATTAATAATAATCCTTGCATTTGATACAGCTCCTCATCACATCTTTGAGATGTCTCAAATTGCTTCACAGATATACTGTAAAGTTTAGTGACTGTATATTTGGTGAGCAATTGGCTGTTTAGTGTTTTGCAGGCGAGATGAGGTCATGCAGGAAAAAGTACATTTTCCCCATAATCTGCGACCTAAAAGTCAACATCAAAGAGGTGCAAGTCTTGGCTTCGGTTTGTATGTTTGTCTCTCTTTTAATTTAGTTTCTAAATATACAGGACCATGGGAATTTATGAGGCCTGAAAACACCATTGCAGTTTCCCAACAAGCCATTTCAGTGTGATCAACCTCTGTTAATATGCAATTCCTTTCACCGAGGCACACTTTAGCACCTGAGTAATCTTCCCTGCAGTTGGTAAAATAGGCTATAAAGAAGGATTCACAAAAATCATCAGAGTATAATTTATGGAACCATCGATTCAAGATTTCATCCTGTCAGGGAATCAAATTTGGGTGCTCTAGCTTGCTAGGCAAGCCTGCTGACAGCATTTGGTTAAGACGCTTGTTGAACCTGTTGAACCAAGATGTTTGAAATGCTGCGTTCTCCTCATTGTATAAAATTGTAAACATTGTATAAACTCTTTAATAATCTATAATCTGCTCCTCTGCACCCGCACCTCCTCTCTCCTCACAACAGTATCTGTTGCCTTCACTCCAACGGGTATGGCCTCCTCCGTGTCCCCCGAATCTCCCACTCCACCATTGGCGGCCTTGCCTTCAGTCACTACGCCCCGAGTCTCTAGAACTCTCTTCCTCACTCCATTCGCCTCGCTCTCTTCTTACTTTCAGGTCTCGGCTAATTTCTTTTCGACTACGTTTTCGGTCACCTTTTCCCCCTTGGCTCGGCCCCGGGATCTGTTATTGTGAAGCGCTCTGAGACATCGTTCAGCATGGAAGGCACTATATAAATCCAAGTTGTTGTTGTATATTATATATTATAATTAATATATAACCAACGATGACTGCTGTTCAAAGTACGTCTCCTAGAAAAGCACCCGCTGTAAAGTTACTTGCAGTGCTAGGTTTGTGAAGCTTTGAAAGAAACCACTACCAATTACCAATAAGATGTGAGAGTGAGTGCGGAAGATAGCGTGGGTGGACATTTGATTTGGGTATTTACTGCTGCCAGATTGACAGGTCAGGAGTACTCGCTGGAACCTGAGCCTGATGAGATGGGCTATCAGCATTCAAACCATCATTGGCTGGACTTATAAACAGCTTTCACTTTGCAATGTCTTCAAGCTGTGATTGCTTTGCTGAAGCTGATTTATACAAAGGAGTATCAATGGGAATCCTACATGTATAATCATGCCATAGTCAGGGGGGAAAAAACTGTGCTAATCTCGGCCAGCTCTGTGAATGCTGCCCGACAGGCAACCAATTAAGTCAATTCATCTGGTCGTCCAATCAATATCATTTGTGGAGTCCAGCATCTCAGTGGTTAGAGCACTCACCTTGCAAGCAAGACACCTGCGTTCAATTCCAGGCAGGGCGAAACCTTGGACAAGTTTCTTTTCTCCACACGCCTAATAATAGTCCCTCAAAATAACAATCATAATTCAGTCACTCAATCCACAACTGTTTGTGGGGCACTGATGTACACAATTGGCTACCACATTTCCCCCACAAATATACTGTCAATTCACTTTACAGTATATAATCTGTGAAGCGCTTTGGGACGTCTAGAAGCCGTGAAAAGCGCAACATCACATGCAATGATTATTATTGTCAACCAGCGATGAGCAAATGGAAAGAAAAAGAAACTTTCTCCTCACACGAACGGTTTGGTTGCAGAAGGTCCTTTAACCCTCCAGATCTCATACTTTCAGACCACCCTCCCGCCTATCCTCCCATTACTGGATCAAGCATTTTTGTTTGGTTGTTTGAAAACAAGTCACACAGTCCTGGCCTCAAAACCTGTTCCAGTTGATAATTATTCTAGACATCATTCTCCAGATGAGGTATTTATGCCGTCTATGTATATGCTGACATCTACACATCCTCAATGTGAGAACCCCTCCTGCCAAAGATGCAGAATCTTGAACTCACTGAAGTCTAGTTATTTGACAGTAGCTGTTGAAAGGTTATTATCTGTGAATATAGCCGATGCACAAGATATGCTTGTTCTTCTTAACAACTGGCTTCCAGATTGATCCTGGATTTAAGAATTTCTGATAATGTGGGAATAATAACCTTCACATATAACAATATGAAAATATATATTTGTTTAAAAACCTATCCTGCATCAGGAAGACATTTACTTTGATAAAATGTTATTAATAATAATTCTTAATAACAATAATAAAGGGTTCAGCACCTTTCCTATCAGGAGGATGTCTCGAATACCTTCATATTCAAACATTATATGCAACCGAGATCAAATTGGATAGAAGAAAATAAAGGAAACCAATACAGAAGAACATTGTGGGAGATAAGCAAAATAATAATATAAGAATAATCCTTGCATTTGATAAAGCGCTTTTCACATCTTAGACGTCTCAAAGTGCTTCACAGAATATACTGTAAAGTATAGTAACTGTATATTTGTGGGAGAATGAAACGCGGCAGCCAATTGCACACAGCAGCGTCCCACAGACAGTCATTGATTTAAATGACCAAATTTTATTATTGTGTTTTTTTTTGGAGGGATTATTATTAGGTAAGGAAACTTGTCCAAGGTTTCACCCTGATCAGCCTAGATTCGAACACAGGTCTCACGCTTGTAAGGCGAGTGCTCTAACCACTGTGCTACAGAAGCTCCTCAAAAGAGCTACAGATGGTCTAAAAGAAACAAAAACAAAACAGATGAAACAAAAGGAAAACAGATACAATGTCTGTGAGAGAGATAAACAGATTGAAAACATTAATAAAAGACTGAAGGAATGACGCAAGATATTCCTTTCCTTCTCTCAGGGCTCTCCACAGTGGCACCATGACCTTAGCATAGCAAAAATTGGGTAAATGGTTCCATAGCATCTTATTTTCTAGTACCAAAGCTAGAATCTTACAGCACAGAAGGAGGCCATTTGGCCCATCGTGTCTGTGCCTTATATCTGTCAATGGCTACATAGTTCTGCCCACAATACCTCACTTTCATAACATAATAATAACAGTCCATGCATTTGATATCGTGCTGATCATGTCTTCTAGACGTCTCAAAGCGCTTCACAGAATATACTGTAAAGTGAATTGACTGTATATTTATAGGCGAAATACGGCAGCCAATTGCGCACAGCAGTGTCCCACAAACAGTCGTGGATTGAAATGACCAATTTTTTTAAATTTTTTTTTAGGGATTATTATTAGGCATGTGGAGTAAGGAATGCTTCACCCAATGTCTCACCCTGCCTGGAATTGAACCCAGGTGTCTCGCTTGTAAGGCGAGTGCTCTAACCACTGAGCTACAGGACTCCACAACATTCAATATATCCTCCACAGTCGACTCCTTTCAAAGAGTTTCTATGTATCAAGTGCGAGGCTATCGCGAATAGTTTGAAATCCCCTTCAAAGCGGTGAACAATTGCACCTCAGGTGTCCGATTCACATCAGTGCTTAACAAATGTATTATTTATACATACCTCAACATGGTGACCGATTCTCTTGTCCCCGGCTATATTTTTGTTTCTATAAAGTCCACTTTCCAATCTCTGTGAGTCTGTTCCAGCCAAAAATCCATTTGACATCTGACGCCATGTAACGATACCAGATCCAATCCATGGGTGTGTTAAATAGTCCTGGTTTTCTTTTCTCTCTCTATTAACCCAAGCACTACAATTCACTGCTAGAAATGTGGTTCCCATTGCCTTGTGCCCTTTTATACTGCCTGTTTTTGTCTGATTGGCTCTTTCTTAATTGCCATTGATTCCTTAAGGGGGATACCTTACATTTCACAGGATCGATTGTAAAGTGGCTGCGTATTTTGTGGGCGAATGCAGTAGCCGATTTGCACAAGCCTTTCTGCTACCCAATTTATCTGCTACTGATCACCCCTCCAAACCTCCCTGTTGATTCCACTTCTACAGCTTTTTATGAAACACAGCCAATTTCTGCGGCAAAGCATTCCACATGTTCACCATGTACAGAGGATTGATATTATGGGCCTAATTGTTTTTTAAATTTCAATAATAATCTTTGTATTTAATGCAGTACCTTATCAGGTTTCTGAGACATTATCTCAAAGTGCTTCTCAGAATGTTTTCCACACCGGATTTTGTGGTCGAAAACATGGCAGCCAATTGCGCACAGCGGTGTCTCACAAACAGTCATGGATTGAATGACCAAATTCTTATTTTATTTGGGGTGGAGGAGGATTATTATACTCGGGAAAGCAATTTACCAATTGACTAATAACTGTGTTCCTACTTACTCCTAGGTAAATAAAAATGTGTGTGGTTTTAAAAAAAACTTCCCCAAGGTTTCGCCCTGAAAGGTGCTGTATAAGTGTAATTTTGTTGTTGTTGTTGTTGTCCTGCCCGGGAATCAAAACCGGGTCCTATGATAAAATGAATAATAGAGGGAAACACAGTCAATTTTTCAACATTTATTACTGTCATAATAAATATGTAAACTGTTGTAGAATTTCAATGAGTTCCTCGCATTTTCTTCAATTATTCACATTTTTCTTACAATAAATTATTCAGTGCATTTTCAGCGTGTCCTGATCGGCAAGGATTGGTCTAGTCAGTGTAGACCCTTCACGCCTGCAAACACCAACAAACAACAGCATTTCTCAATTCGCCTTTTAATTTCCCTCACTGAAAGAAGTTCCCTTTGATCAGTTGGCTTTTTGCTGCACTGGAAACTCAATGGAAATGTCACCAATTACTGAAATCACCTTGTGTCAGATCACTTGTTCGTCCGTGAAGAGTCAACTGGTGAGAAATTAATGAGACGCGTACTTGCCGTACTGTCAATGAATTTAGTGGTTGATGCCCCCAATCCTGTTTCAGATTATGCGTCAACCTGTCTCTTTTGGTGAGCACTCTCACACTCTGTGTCTGAAGGCAGTGGTTTCACTCCCCAAGTCAGGTCCGTGGACTCAAACAGTCTGAGCCGATGCTCCATTTCAGGGTGTGCGCTGCATTGCTAGAGGTGACGTTCTTCGGGCAGGACATTTAAACCGGGTCCCGTCGGCTTCTTCAGCTGCACCTTAAAGACCCCGCAGAGCTATTCGAAAAGAGAAGGGATTTTCTCTCTCACCCAGAGTCCTGGCTAACAGTCCCCAAGTAAAACCGGTCGTTCATTTCACGGCCGTTCGTTGCTCTTCCGTAAAAAGACACAGCCAATATAACTTTACAGTCAAGCGCTTCCAGTGAAGCACTTTGAGACATCTTGCTGACATGAAACGCGTTGTAAAAAATATGAAATGGATTTGCTGAGATTGAACGGTTGCCATACGAAGAACAGGAGATCTTAAACACCAGCTACTTTCTTGTTTTTTTGAAGGGGAGGTGTGTGTGGGGGGGGGGGGGGGGGGCATTTTTTGCGGACTAACATACTGGAGACATTGTGAGCAGTATTTTGCTGAAATCTACCATCTACAATGCTTACTGTACGCAGCTAATTTGGCACAAGTCACTGGGTGAATGCTCTCTCCTCAAACACTGAAGAATACACACTGGCTTACGTTAATGAACATTTTAAAGTCAAAGTCGGACTGAACTACACACGCGATGTCTGCTGTTGTGCAGTTTCAATGGGAAATCCTGTTTGTGACAGATACCTTCTCTGAGGTCATTGAATGGATAATATCATGGAGAGGATGATCAAAGACACGGTCAAAGAGGAACATCTTGAGACGGGCCTCGAGGATGGGAGGGAGGGAGGGAAGGAGGGAGGATGAGGGTTTCCGGGGGAAGATGGAGTAGCAGAGGGTTGGGGTGGAAAGGATGAAGGCTCGACATGAGCAGATGGTGGGCGGGGGGTGGGAGGGAAACGGGGACATGAGCAGGCCAGTGCCCGTCGAGCAGAGGGAGTGGATGGTAATGGTGTGTGTGTGTGTGTGTGCGCGCACGCGTGTGTGAAGCCCATTGGATCTCGGGGAGTTTCTTGAGGTTAAAGTACCACACTGGCCATCACACAGGCCACTGCCGGAGCCACTCTCTTGCTCCTCCTCCAGATGAACATGTTCCTCAGGGCCCCTCGGAAGCTGTCGTGGAGCCAGGCGTAGATGAAGGCGTTGTAGCAGGCGGAGCTCATGGCCAGCCAGTGGCAGAACAGCTGGATGAGGTTGAAGTACCTCTTGTCTATCAGCCCGATGTCGATGTCCTTGATCACGTTGAAGAGGTGAAGCGGGAGCCAGCAGAGGCCGAACACAACCACCACCAGCACCAGGAGACGGAAGGTCTTCCTGCGCCGGGCCCGGTTCCACTCGGCCTGCGTCTGGGTGATGTCTCCCGGCACCACCCGGTTCCTGAGCTTGACCGAGATGCGCAGGTAGGACAGGGAGATGACGGAGAAGGGCAGGATGTAGGTGGCGAACAGGGTGCCGTAGGCGTAGGCCTGCCGCGGCCTCTCCAACCCCATCCAGAACTCCTCGCAGATGGTCAGCTCGCGGCGGTGGAAATCCACGTGGTACGTGCGCGCCAGGGCGGGGGCGGCCAGCAGGCAGGCCAGGAACCAGATGGCGGCCAGGATGTAGGCGCAGGCGGACACGGTCAGCCTGCGCCTGAGCGGGTGGACCGTGGCCCGGTAGCGGTCCAGGGCGATGACGGTCAGGGTGAAGACCGACACGAAGACGCTGAGCGGCTGCATGAGGAAGACAAAGTAGCACATGAAGCGGCCGTACACCCAGCCCCGCGGCTCGAAGACGTACGCCAGGGTGAAGGGCACGCACGTGGCGCACATCAGCATGTCCGAGAAGGCCAGGTTGCCCAGGAGGAAATTGGTGACGTTGTGCATCCTCTTGGTCTTGCAGATGACGTAGATGAGCAGGTAGTTGCCGAAGATGCCGATGAACACCACCAGGCCGTAGCAGGGAATGATCAGGGGCTTGTAGGACTGGATCAACTCGATCCCTTTGAACTGCAACGAGCCGTTGGTGGACAACGCGTCCGGTCGGCTCGCTGCCAAAGACAGGTTTTCCGGAGCGGATTCCCAGCCGCCCGACTCCATTGCCGGGAACACAGGCTGCGCGGTTTGGTGGGTCTGAAGCAGCCACTGTCCAGCGCTTTGGGACATGTCCTCCTGACGTGAAAGGCGCCAGACAAGTGTAATTTTGTTGTTATTGTTTTTGTTGGGGGTGGGCAAGGCTGGGTCACGGGCAAGGAGGTAAAGAGAGAAGAATTAAACACCCTGCGAACAAACAGACACAATACCAGGCAGGGGGAAAGCTTGGGTAAATTTCCTTACTCCGCACCCCTCTGCTAATAATAATCCCTCAAGAAGAAACAACAATAAATTGGTCACTTCAATCCACGACTGCTTGTGGGACGCTGTTGCGCGCACTTGGCTGCCGCGTTTCGCCCACAGATAAAGAGTCAACTCACATTGCAGTATATCCTGTGACGTGCTTTGAGACGTCTAGAAGACAAAAGGCAAGGATTATTAATTATTATACAGTAATACACAAACAGATAATAACGATCCTTGCGTTTGATGCAGCACCTTATCACCAATGTACGTAGTGAATTGACTGTATATTTTCTGAGCGAAACAATAGCTCACAGCCGTGTCTCACAAATAGTTGTGGATTGAATGGCCAATTGTTTTTAAAAGGGATTAGTTCCCCTGTAATATTAAATCAATCATAATAATAAAATATTAAGATTATTAATAATTAATAATGTCATAATTTAATTCAGTTATTATAACTGTTAATATAATAAAACAGAATAACATTGAGAAATTGTTGTGATGGTTATATTATATAATATTGTATTATATTATAATAATGTGGTATAACACACATTTTCATCATATTACATAATAACATATTATATATTATACATTATTATAATATTGCCATCCCTTTAATAATACTTAAATGTACACACAACCACAGACAAACAGAGACCCAGCGATTTCTCACCTCTCATTGTCTCTCTCTCTCTCTCATTCACTATTTTTGTTCTTTGACAAAGTAAAGGCATCACTTTAGAAATGACACAGTTTAGACTAAACAGGACTAAACGTGAATTGGGAGGTTACATACCACACCTCTTAAGAAACTAATGGGTCGACAGCTATTTTTCTGCATCTATCTATCTATCTATCTATCTATCTATCTATCTATCTATCTATCTATCTATCTATCTATCTATCTATCTATCTATCTATCTATCTATCTATCTATCTATCTATCTATCTATCTATCTATCTATCTATCTATCTATCTATCTATCTATCTATCTATCTATCTATCTATCTATCTATCTATCTATCTATCTATCTATCTATCTATCTATCTATCTATCTATCTATCTATCTATCTATCTATCTATCTATCTATCTATCTATCTATCTATCTATCTATCTATCTATCTATCTATCTATCTATCTGACAATCCTTTCCAACTTTTATGTTTATATGTACACAATATACTATATATATTTAAAAATTGCCATGTAAATATGACTAGTAAGCTTTTTTTCCTTCTCCCACCCCCACACCCCCATATAAAATATGTTTACCATCTAGCCAGCTAAAGTATAAAAGGATAAGGCAATATCTCTCTCTCTCCACCCTCCACTCCACTACCCCCCACTTCCCTCCACCCTTTCTTTCTCATTCTATTCAAAAATATTGCTGCATACTTACGGATATTTTCCAATTCGCCAATTATCCCCAGTAGAGCCTTAGTGAACTTGTGCAGGTGAGATAGGAAGTGAGGGATGAGGAGTAGGGATGTGGGGGTTAAGTTATTCATACAAACACATTCACGCAGACAGACACACACTCACACACACACCTCTCCTCCAGCCCAGTGTCTTGTTCTCAGTGATGGGACCAGGAGCCAGGAGTCCAGGTGGGTTCAAATTAAGGGATTTTGCTCAACCTGTCTGTCGACTGTGGCATCCATCACCCAGCCCAGCTCAGTGTCTCCCAGCCGGTCACACATCTCAGTGTCTGTTACCTTCCAGGGCTGGCTTTCTTCTCTCTCACTCTCACACGCACACACTCTCAAACAGAGAGACTGGGATGGAGATTAGGTCCTCCACTGTCTCATTCAGGAATCCTCACTGTGACTGAGCTCCTGGGTTTATCAGAAACCTTACTGCCATTGGCTGGTATAACAAACTGTTCATCACAAATCTGCTGGAGTCTTCATTGCAACACAAAGATTGTCTCAGAGGCTTTTGTAACACACACACACACATACAAACACACACTATCACATACAGACATACAAACACACACGGTCATACAAACACACAAACACGCAAACACACAACAGATACATACAAAATACACACATATACAGAATAGACACGTACAGAAATCACACATACAGACCGACACACATACAGAACAGACAACAGTGGTTGTAGGGGGGGAGCAGGGTTGGGATGAAGGAGGGCAGAGAGGTAGAATGGCAGCTGAACGCACTGTCGAAGAGGAGATATATATAAACAGACAAACAGACAGACACACGACCATAGAATCATGGAATTATACAGCACAGGAGGCCATTTGGCCCGTCGGGGCCCATCGCTGAGACTGATACAGATACAAACAAACACACACATACAGAAAGGACCCACATTATTCAGATAATAATAATAATAATCCTTGCATTTGATATAGCGCTTTTCACATCTTATCGACATCTCAAAGCGCTTCACAGAATATACTGTGAATATACTGCATATTTGTGGGCGAAATGTGGCAGCCAATTGAGCACGGCAGCGTCCCCACAAACAGTCATGGTTGGAGGGGTAACAGGACTTTGTGGACACCCTGTAGAACAACATCATAGAGGCACAAACATACACACACTGCTACACAGACAAACCCACACAAACACATGCAAGGAATCTATTACTCAAACTGCCAATAGTGAGTCAGTGAAAGGTTATAGAAGTTAATTAAGCTGAAGTCTGCTAATATTGGGATCCCAGTGTAGAGTCCTAGGAATCCATGGAGTTAGAGCACTCGCCTTGCAAGTGAGAAGACCTGGGTTTGATTCCCAGGCAGGATGAAATCTTAGGTAAGTTTCCACACGCCTCTGTTTGTGGGGACGCCGCTGTGAGCAATTGGCTGCCGCATTTCGTTCTCCCATAAATATACAGTCAATTCACTTTACAGTATATTCTGTGAAGCGTTTTGAGACGTCGATAAGATGTGGAAAGCGCTATATCAAAGGCAAGGATTATTATTACTATTGTTTACCTAGCAGTAAGTAGGAACAATGTTGTTAGTTGAACTGTGGATCGCTTTTCCGCAGGGTGATAATCCATTCAAAAAAATAATCATTTTGCGTGTGCTGTACAGTACTCACAAATCCTTCCCAACAACATGAATAGAATTAGATTTGGCGAATGTGAATACATCTGCCCGAGGAGCTGCTTTAATCATCGGGAGATTTGTGAACGCTTTTGAAAGTGCGAATTCACTGAACGAAGGGTCTCAATGTGTGGCATTAGCTCGGGAAGGCTGCCTCAACGGACACAATGTGACATTAACAGAAGCAAATCAATTTGCTGCTGTTGCTCATCGTGGTGAAAACACAGCTGTGAAACAACAACAACAACAATAACAACAAAATTACATTTGTATAGAGCCTTTCACGTCAAGAGGATGTCCCAAGGCGCTGGACAGTCACTCCTTCAAACCAGAGCTGAGGACAGGGGTGGGGGGGGTGGGGGGGGGGGGGGAAGGGCAGGATAAGGAGTTGCCGATGGATCCATCAAAAAAGAGAGTCTTGAGGCGAGACTTGAAGGAGGCCAGGGAAGGGGAGAGGCGGAGGAACTCTGGGATGGAGTTGCAGAGGTTGGGGGCAGAGTGACTGAAGGCGCGCTGGCCGATGGACGTGGAGCAATTGGGGCAAAATTGGGACGATTGTTGATGTGACCTTTCTAATCCCCGCTTTTAAAAAAGAGCAAAGCGCCTCTATTTGAAAACCATAATTCTCCCCTGAATTCATGTCTCCCCTCTTCCATGAGATTAAAGCAATATTGGTATGGTTTCCCATAGAGACTAGAAGCCCAGTTGACCATTTCTCCAAGTGTGAATAATAATAATAATAATCAAAACAACAACAACAACAGCGTCTTGCATCCGACATGATGCATAACAGTACTGTAGTCTTATAGGGCTTCACAGGATCTGTTGTAAAGTGTAGTTTGCAGTGTGTTTGAATATAAACCCACACAGTGCCCTAGGCTATCTTGTAAGAAAACAATAATGTGGTCGCTCAATTCTGTAGCTCAGCGGTTAGAGCACTCGCCCTGCAAGAGTGAGACCTGTGTTCGAATCCAAATCACTTTACAGTATATTTTGTGAAGCGCTTTGAAACATCGATAAGATGTGAAAAGTGCTACATCAAATCCAAGAATTATTATTATATATTATCCAGGATTGTTTGGGGGACACTGCTGTGCACAATTGGCAGCAACAAAATATAATTTACTTTACAGTATATTCTGTGAGTTGATTTGAGACATGTTGACGACTCGATAAGGCGCTAGGTCAAATGCAAGGATTGCTGTTATTGCTAGAGTTAAATCGGGCGAAACATCTAACCGTTGGCGACATTCTGATGAGGTGACATTTCCAAACATGCCTGACAATCAAACACGTGCTTGAAGAGAAGCTACTGGTTCCCACGTCATTAATATTCACGGGAATGACCGGAATGACAAACCGTCTTGGAGACGGGAATGATTCCCGTTTCCAAGAACGAACCGTACTTTGTTTTGCTTGAACGCTGTTTACATAAGAGACTCAGACCTCCAAACCTGAGCTGTACATTACATGTGCGGTGTACCCTTCACCTCGTAATATATGAGCACATAAAATGGAATAAGTGCATAACCATAGTAACCAGACAGTAAGCAAATTGTGTCTGCCTTAATTCGATGGAACAGTCTCCAAACACTAAGGAGCAAACGGGGCCGAGCTCCGTATTTGTGACAGGTCTCTCAAGGATCTATCCGTTCATTCCCGTTAAGCTTTCGCAGTGATTCTTTTTAAACATTCAAGACACAGTGCAAATTTACATTGATACAGAGTGCCTTTTACGTCAGGAGGACACTTCACTGAGTTGCTTAACAATACTGTCTTTCCACCCAATCTGGGGAGGGAGACAAGGTGGGGGGGCGGGGTGGTGGGGGGAAGGAAAGTGCGGTCAAGGAAGTGTGTCTTGAGATGTACTTTGAAACAAGGTCAGCGAGAGAGGAAGCAAGTCGAGTGTGTTACAGAGAATGGGAATTTGTACGCTTGGTACATTTACGGGCCACTAACTTGCTGGAGAACAGTGTGGGTTTGCCTCAATCGTTCAACCAAACAATCCCAGAGTCCAGACCACTGGGCCAACGGGTCACAATGGCAGCCCAGCTGAGCAGCAGTTACAGCGCAGTGGTTAGCTCGCTCGCCTCGCAAGCGAGACGACCTGGGTTCGATTCCCAGGCAGGGCGAAACCTTAAGTTTCTTAATTCCACGCACACGCTTCTGTTTAAGTCAGCAAATCACTTTCCAGAGGGGGTGGTGAATAACCCCAACAAAAGAAAAAAATTGGGGCACTCACAAAGTCCCTCCCTCCCTCCCTCCCTCCCTCCCTCCCTCCCTCCCTCCCTCCCTCCCTCCCTCCCTCCCTCCCTCCCTCCCTCCCTCCCTCCCTCCCTCCCTCCCTCCCTCCCTCCCTCCCTCCCTCCCTCCCTCCCTCCCTCCCTCCCTCCCTCCCTCCCTCCCTCCCTCCCTCCCTCCCTCCCTCCCTCCCTCCCTCCCTCCCTCCCTCCCTCCCTCCCTCCCTCCCTCCCTCCCTCCCTCCCTCCCTCACTCCACGACTGTGTGTGGGACACTGCTGTGCACAATTGGCTGCCCCTTTTCACCCACAGAGTACACAGTCAATTCACTTTTACAGTATATTCTGTGAAGCACTTTGAGACGTCTCAAAGACATGATGAGGCACTTTGTCAAATGTGAGGATGCTGATGATTATTGTTAGTATTGTTATTGATCGGCAGTAGGTACAATGGGTTATTTTCCCCCTTTCCTAGCCCAGTGACAAAGTCAGACCCCAGGTTGAGATCAGCTCTGCCTGAGAATTCAACCAAGGGCTTCCACTAGACTTTCAACAAGATGGAACAGTTGTTCCTCAAACAGGAGTAGATATTCAAGAAATCTGCAACACATTCATATCAATAAATCTTTGAAGGTGGCTGGACAGGTAGATAAAGCTATTAGAAAAGCAAACTAGGACACTAGGCTTTATAAATAGTGGTATAGAATACAAATGTCAGGAAGTTATGATGAACCTTTATAAAACACTGGTTAGGCCTCAGCTGGAATGCTGTATTCAGTTCTGGGCAACACACTTTATGAAAGATGTCAAGGTGTTGGAGAAGGGGCAAAGGAGATTTACCAGGATAGCACCTGGAATGAGGGACTTCAGTTGTCAGGAGAGGCTAGAGAAGGTAGGATTATTCTCCTTGGAGCAGAGAAGGTTAAGGGGAGACTTAATAGAAGTTTTCAAATTGATCAGGGTAAAATTATATAGGGTGAACAAAGACAAACTATTTCCACTGGTCAGTGCGTCGGTAACCCGGGGACACCGATTTTAAATGGTTGTTAAAAGAAACAGAGAGGATGTGAGGAGATGCGTTTTCACGTAGCGAGTTGTTCGGATCTGAAAAACACTGCCCAAAAGGGTGGTGGAAGCCAATTCGATAACAAATTTTAAGAGAAAAAGTAGATAGTTATTTGGGGAGGACAGATTTACAGGGCTATGGGGAGAGCGTGGGATAGTGGAATTGGTTTGGACCGCTCTCCTGAAAGAGCAGGCACAGATACGATGGGCCAAATGGCCTCCTTCTGTGCTGCATAATTTACAATGTTCTACAAAATCTCAGCAGCTACGGCTGTAGCTGTTAATGTAAGAAAGTGGTGCAAAACAAATCCATGGGGAGGGAAAGAGAAGGAGGGAGGGATTGCCTTAAAATATACCAAATGATACAAGAAGCAATAGTACCAAGAACAAACAGTTATTTAGAAAATAGGAAGAAATAAATTGACCCTGACCAGGCAAACATGTAAGTACTGTGATTATTTGTCTTGCACGGACAAATCACAATTGTACAAATGAACAGATACGGGTGTGTGAGTGAGGCTGAGGAAGGACAATTTAAGGAAGAACATTAAATAGAAAGGAATTGAATATCTTGGCCTTTGTCCAACTCATGCAAGGAAAGTAACAAAGTGTTAACAATATGTTCAATCCTACGTACATCACTTTAGCCACTGAATTAATCAACCACCTGATTGGGAAAGTGTTATTGAAACACACGTTTGAATGTCTAGCGATTCCGGACGAGCTACAGATGTGTGCGATGTGGACGTGATTTGAGCAAGCCTTGGTTCACGATTAATGTAGGAGTTCACAAATGATAAACACACACACACGCACGCAATGGTATATTAGGTCGGAAACTCACCAATGTTTCACTCTGTTGTGACATGTAGGGAGAGATGCTGCTGGAAAGAAAGTGGCTGGAACAAGAATAGTGAGCGTAAATCTGCAAAGCATAGCTTTCCAAACAGCCCCATTTTGCTCAATAAGCAGTAAAAGTAAAGCTCCTTATTTTCTAGCGCACAAATGTGCTTCATCGAAGGTCAGTTCAATTAGTTGAGCGAGACTCCATCGTCTTGACCAGTTGTTATTCACACTCCCACATCTGGTGTGTTCCCTGACCAATTAGGTGCCCTCAGCACTTAGTTAATTGATCTCCCTCTGCAACCTCCTTCACCCACACCAACCCAGCCTTCGCTTTACTCGGCTGACTCCGACCTCACAAACATACCCCAACTCTCCCCACCATCACCACCATCACCAGGCAACTTGACACCCCATCTCCAGAACTCCCTCCAACTTATCCCTTCTCTCCTCTCTTTCCTCCTCTTTGATGGTCCCGTCGGTCACCCCCAAATCCCCCCCCTTTTCCCTCCATCCTCCCTTTCCCTGACCCCAGTTTGGGTCTGAAACAATGACCGTCCAGCACCTTGAGATGTCCTCCTGACATGAAAGTGTCATTTTGCACCGCTATGCAAGTGTCATTTTGTTGTTGGTAGTTGTTTCCTACCTGTGCCTCCGTTTACCTAGCAGTAAGTAGGAACGTGTTTGTTAGTCGATTGGTGGATCGATTTCCCTGGGGGGAGGGGGCTAATAATACCTTTAAAAATATTTTTAAATTGTAATTTGGTCACTTAATCCACCACTGTTTGTGGGGTGCGACTGTGCGCAATTGGCTGCCACTTTTCACCCCCCATGAAACACACAATCAATTCACCTACAGTATATTAGGCGAAGCGCTTTGAGGCGTCTTGCCGACGTGATAAAGCTCTATATCAAATGCAAAGATTATTGTTGTTATATTAAGATGCGCCTTGAAACGTATGTCTTTGACCGCTCTTTCTGTCATCTTTACCCCTCCTCAACACCCCCAGGCCCCCACTCCGCCCCCCACCACTCCCTCCTCCACCCCCCACCCCACCTGCCCAGCTCAGCTGTTATCCTTGGCTCTGCTGTGCTTGAGATGTCCTCCGAATGTGAGTGGTGTTATGTCAGTTGTAAACAGAACTGTAATCTGCTTAACATTTACTGTCCAAAGTAAGTGGGAAGAATCAGATTAAAAATTCATTTAAACTCAGAACCAGGGTCCCTATGGGTGGGTGAAACATCCTAAACCAGTAATAAACCACTGAAGCTCAGCGCAAACTGAATCATTAGCAGCCGAGGCATAATCTGTCAAGTATACAATAAAGAGAGATTAGAGTCGAGAGGAAGGGGGAAGTGAGGATAGTGTCCCCGATGGATTGATGGTGTAATAGCGCTCAGTTACCGATTTGAGAAACGGATCGCATTGAGGCTGCAGCTGAACAAATTCTAATTTATGCAGCCAATTGCACGCAGCAGTGTCCCACAAACAATCGTGGATTGAGTGGCCAATTTATTATTATTATTTGAATTTTTTTGAAGGATGTGTGAAGCACACATAATTGATAATAATAAGAATAATCCTTGTATTTGCTGTAGCGCTTTTTATGTCTTCTACGTGTCTCAGAGCGTTTCACAGAATATACTGTACTGATACAACTGACCGTGTATTTTGAGGGAGAAACGCGGCAGCTGTTTACGACAGTATCCCACAAACGGTCGGCTCCGGTCTCCTGCTTCTGCGGAAGCTTTCTGCGATGCACAACTCAAAGGTATTTGGAATTAGCGCATTAGTACACAACAACAACAACAACAACAACAACAATTTACATTTATAGAGCGCCTTTCACGTCGGGAGGACGTCCCAAGGCGCTGAACAGGAGGCGTGTGACCCGAGCTGGGAGGGGAGTGTTTGGGAAGGGGTGAAACACGAAGGGGAGGTAAAAGAGTTCGGGGTGGAACAAAAGGCACACAGTGCAAGGGGGAAGAGTGCGTGAGTGAATGTTAGCCACAGTATAAATCCATGACGAGATACAGTACAACTTATCCTTACAAATCATATCATCGCCTAAGTCTTATACGCACCCTATCGGAAAAAACACTCACGATTTATTTGCACTGGTCGTACTTTATGAAGCAAATTGTCTCCCAACTCGCAGCCCATTAACACACTTACCAGCGTGATTGACGTACACACGCGCAGTGTGGAATATCGATTATTTCATAGAAGGTTAGTTCATAGAAGATAATTTCATAGCAGGTTACTTGCTATCAGTCATGTTAAATGTTATGGTCCCGCATGGCATGACATGTGCGAGTTTTATTGCATGTAAACGGACACGACTGGCTGTCAGTCCAGTGACAGAAACGGGGCAGAACGAAGCAAGGACTGTGGACGAACGCCGAGCGACGGAGAGGAACAAAAGTCAGGGGGAAGAGCAGCAGAATGAGAGAGGTAAAAGGGCTGAATAACGGACAGAAATAAAATAATTCATTGACAGACGAGACATATTTATTTCCAGTGGCGTTGAGGTTCTTGCCTTATTATTCATCCTATAATGTGATAGGATTGCAGTAAAGTGGGACATGCAAGTGGCAATTACACAAGGCATTATATAGGCAGCGGACACAGTGAACACACATCAATAGTTAACAATAACTAATAATAATCCTTTCACTCAGCAGGTCAAAGCATCTCCAGCTGCTCGACGGTTTTTACTGTTAAGTGCCACTGTAAATGCCACTTTGACAAAGTGAACGTGGCAGCCACTTGCGCAGAGCAACGCCCTGCAAACAGCCAGGGAGGAAGCAACAACAACAACAACAAATTACATTTATAGAGCGCCTTTCACGTTGGGAGGACGTCCCAAGGCGCTGCCCAGGAGGCGTGTGACCCGAGCTGGGAGGGGAGTGTTTGGGAAGGGGTGAAACACGAAGGGGAGATAGAAGAGTTCGGGGGGGAACAAAAGGCACGGTCGAAGAGGAAAGTCTTCAAACCGGCCTTGAAAGAGGAAAGGGAAGAAACGAAACGGAGGGATTGAGGGATGGCATTCCATAGGGTGGGAGCGGAAAAACTGAAGGCCCGGCCTCCGATGGTGGGGCGGTTCGGGCGGGGGGCTTGGAGCAGGCCAAGTCCTGTTGAACGGAGGGTCCGGGTGGGCTTGTAGGGGGAAAGTAGATCGGTTAAATAGGGCGGGGCAAGGCCGTGTAAGGCCTTGTAGGTGAGGACGAGGATCTTGAACTCGATCCTCTGGAGGATGGGGAGCCAGTGGAGACGGGCGAGGGTGGGGGTTATGTGGTCGCGGAGACGGGTGTGGGATAGTACACGGGCTGCAGAGGTTTGGATGACCTGTAGCCTATGAATGGAGGAACTGGGGAGGCCGACGAGGAGAGAGTTTCCATAGTCCAGCCTCGAGGTGATGTACGCGTGCACGAGTGTTTTGGGAGCGCGGGGAGTGAGATAATTGCGGAGCCTGGCAATATTGCGCAGGTGGAAATAAGCGGTGCCAGTCAAGGCGCGGATGTGGGGGAGGAAGGAAAGTTTTTGATCGAACATGATGTCGAGATTCCTGATTGGCTTTGTGAGGTGGAGAGTACAGCCTTGGATGTTGAGGCTGGCAGCGCCCGACAATTAAGCAGACAATTAATGTAACAGGAATTACATTTCTTGGCCAGAACACTGGAAGAAACTCTCAACTTTTTTTCCATGAAACGTTTTTTTACAGAATCAGTTACATAGAAGACATCAGATAAGTAACAGAAGCCTGAAATTGCACCCAGATCTCACCCTGTACTACCATTTTGCCTCGGAAGTTAGCATCCAGCCAGCAGGACGGTGGAGAATTCTCGAATTCAGTCTCGGGTTCGATTGGTATCTGTGATTCTTTAATCGAAGGAGACGGCTTTTTGTTTAAATTGAGAGCTATCCACAAGTCTGCACGATCGAACAATCCAAAGCAGACAAGGTGGAATACTAGGGCAGATATGTTACACAGTGACAGAGCGCAGGAAAGAGTCTGTGATTTTACAAGGTGATTAATGAGTCTGAGCTGGTTTCATTGTGAATAGACGTTGGCTGCAGTACGGAATTATATCTGTAAGCTAACAACGGTAACAACAACTTGCATTTAAATAGCGTCCCAAAGCATTTGAGCCAAAGCTTCCCATAACAGGACAGTAACGCACTCTTTTTATGAAAGTTTTCAATTTATTCAGATCGAAAATAAACGCCACTTGTCCTGAAACGCACAGAAACTAAGACTCGCCATTTCTCTAATGAAATCGATCCCGTTACGTCGTTTATAAATACATGTACATTTTGCCTTTGTACAGATTACATTGGAGAATTTCCCCCGACTGAGCCTATCTACAAAAAAACACTACAGCTGCAGCACACAAAACATACCCATCGAGATAATAAACATATAGCCTTCGGAGCATCTGTACAGCTGGTGGGTAAGGGCTGGGAGAGCTCCAACTTAATAAGAAATCCGAGCGAGCGGGGCCAAAAAAGTCACTGCGCTTTTATTAACAACGTAATTCTGTGAAGCGCTTTGAGACATCTCAACATGATAAGCAACTACATCAAATGCAAGGATTATCGAGTCATCGGAATCACGTCGCCCTGACTTCCGCCCAAACTCTGTTGCTTTTGATTTGCTCCCGTGGATGGATCAGCGGGAAATCCTGAGCCGGGATCCCTTACCTGCAGCACCCGTGAGAATCCACAAAGAAAATCTTGTGGGAGCAGAGTTGACCCCGTGACTTACTCAACGTCTCGGTGTTTCACCCACAAAATACACAGTCACTGCACTTCTGCAGCACATCCCGCCGAGCGCTTTTGAGACGTCTCGACGACGTGATCAGGCGCGATATCAAATGCAAGTGTTATTATGATGATGATGACGATAAGGGAGACTTCAAGTCACAGGATAAAGTGAGAGATTAATCACACATTTAGCAATCGGCTGCCGAGTTTCGTAGTTTATGTGAAGCGCTTTGAGACGCCTCGACGACGTGACACCAAACGCAAACATTACTATTGTGGCTATAATTACATCTCCAGCTCGACTTCCTTGTCGAAGGGACTCACCCTCACTGGACAAGCAAAGTTAAGAGGATAGGAGATCATCTTGAACTCCTGAAGGAAACAAATGAACGATAGCGAGAGATGAGAACCGGTTCACCTCATCAAAGCACCACACTGACCGTGACACTCTGCCCCAGTGGAGCCACTCGGCCCGGCCAGGTGAACAGCTTCTTCAGCTCCTGCCTGAAGCTGTCGTGGAGCCAGGCGTAGATGAAGGGGTTGTAACAGGCAGAGCTCATGGCCAGCCAGTGGCAGGACAACTGGACCAGGTTGAAGTAGTACTTGTCTATGACGTCGATGTTGATGTCTCGCACGATATTGAAGGCGTGCAGCGGCATCCAGCAGGCCCCGAACACAGTCACCACCACCACCAGCAGGCAGAAGGTCCTCTTCCTCCTGGCTTTATCCCAGTCGGCTTGGCTCTGGGTCACGCTGCCGGGCACCACCCGGTTCTTGAGCTTCACCGAGATCCTGAGGTAGGAGACCAGGGTGACGGTCAGCGGGAGGACGTACGTGACGGCCAGCAACGAGCAGGCGTACGCTCTCCTCTCCTTGTCCTTCCTCTCCCAGAACTCCTCGCAGATGGCCACCCCCTGGCCCTCCAGCTCGAGGTAGTAGGTGTGGGCGGTGGCGGGCAGGGCCAGGCAGCAGGCCAGCGCCCACACCGACGCCATCAGGTAAGCGCTGATCCGCAGCGAGGCCCGGCGGCGCAGCGGGTGCACGATTGCCACGTAGCGGTCCACGGCGATGGCAGTCAGGGTGAAGATGGACACGTAGACGGTGACGGGCTGCAGGAACAGCACCAGATGGCAGGCCGCCCGGCCGAACAGCCAGCCGCCCGGCTCGAACACGTAGGCCAGGGTGAGCGGGATGCAGGCCGTGCACATCAGCACGTCCGAAGAGGCCAAGTTGCCGATGAGGAAGTTGGTGACGTTGTGCATCTTCTTGACCCGCACGATGACGTACACCAGGAGGCAGTTGCCCAGGATTCCCATCACCACCACGACGGAGTAGAGAGGGATGATGAGGGGTTTGAGGCGATGGATGAGTTGCAAGCCTTGAAATGCCAGGTTGGATCCATTGGCCCCGGCAGGCGGCAGGGTCAGGCTCCGATCGGACAGGTTCAGAGAGTCTAGGCTGAGCCCAGATCCTATCCCGATTGTCCCACTCTCCGCCTCCATTGCACCCCAATCCTCTAGCGCGATATTGTAGGCTGCAAACACACACACACACACATACACACACGAGAGAGAGAGAGAGAGATAAAGAACAAGAGAAAGAAGGGAGTGCTGGATTTAATGCAAATCCAGATAACAATTGCACCTTGCAAAGACACACACACACATACACCCAATGATCTGCAGGCAGCTGGGTAGCTAGCGAGCTCGCTCACAACTGTCGTGGTTTCAACCTCATTTGAAAATGCTGCTAGGAAAGAAATGAGCGAGGGAGACAGAGAGAAAGAGAGAGAGAGCAAGCGCAAGGCTCGTGCCACAGTCTGCATCAAGCTCCTCCTTTGCACATTTATGGACTGGAATCAATTTGATTATTTGATTCTCAAAGGAAGCTGCTGTTTTACTCTCAATAGGAGCAAAGGGGTCAGGTATGTATGTAATCGTTACAGCGCAATTTGCAACACGTACTAGTTAACAGATTACGGATATTAGGAGTGAGCTTTTAAACTGACCTCAAACCTGAATTGTATCGTATTTTTTCCCCCAAAAAATACTAAACATAACAGCTGTCAACTGAGCTACTCATAAGTGTCCATACAAACTTACTTAACAATAAGAATGATAATCTTTGCATTTGATACAGCGCTTTTCACGTCTTCTGGATGTCTCAAAGCATTTCACAGAATATACTGTAAACCAATTGCGCACAGCAGTGTCCCACAAACAGTCGTGGATTGAAGTGACCAATATTTTTTCTTGAGGGATTATTATCAGGTGTGTGCAGTAAAGAAACTTGCCCTTGGTCTCGCCCTGGTCGGTAATCGAACCCAGTCTCTCGCTTGCGAGGCGAGTGCTCTAACCACTGAACTACAGGACTCGACAAAATGCAAAATACTTGGACGAGATTCAATAAACCTGGGTTTGAGAATAAATGTATTCAATCCTTTATCGATATTTCAATAGCGATTTAAAGTCCGCTTTGAGTCGCATTTCGCAAAGGCAGATTTCCTTTTGCCTACTTCACTGCTGTGCGCGAATTGGCTGCCACGTTCGCCTGCAAAATACATTGTCACTACACTCAGCAATAAATCCTATAAATCCAAATTGATGGCTGTATTTCATTCTTTTACTAAAGTTTGGACGTTCCAAAATGCTACACAAATAAATAAATTGGTGGAATTTTTTCAAAACTGTGCTCACTCAATCCACGACTGTTTGCGGGACACTGCTGTACGCAATTGACTGCCCCACAACAAATACACAGTCAATTCACAGCATATTCTGTGCAGCACGTGGAGACCGTCTCGAAAACACGATAAGGCGCTATACCAAACACAAGTATTATTGTCATAAAATGCCTTGCCCATTAACTTACGTGATTCATGTTTGTGATTCAGCAAAGCAGATCAGTGCAGTTTTCAAAGGTGGCTTTCATTACTGGCTCCTGGAAAATCATCATTTTGAATCACGGCAAAAACCTCAGTTTACTTTGGTGGGGTGAAGGATAATAAATCCACATTGAATGTTAATGCCTCTCAGTTTGTGGTTAGAGCGTGAGGCAAACAGCCTGCACTCAGTGGCTTCTTATGAACCAAGTTTAATGCAAAGTTTAATGCAGAGAAGTGTGAGGTGATGCATTTTGGGAGAAGAAATGAAGGGAGGCAATATAGGCTATATAGTACAATTTTAAATGGTGTAAAGGAACAGAGAGACCTGGGGATTTGTGTTAGTGACTCGTTGAAGGTGGCAGGACAGGTAGACAAGGCTGTTAAGAAGGCATATGGGATACTAGGCTTTATAAATAGGGGTATAGAGTACAAAAGTCAGGAAGTGCTGACTAACCTCTATAGGACTTTGGTGAGGCCTCAGCTGGAATACTGTGTTCAATTCTGGTCACCACACTACAGAAAGGATGTGAAGGCATTGGAAAGGGTACAACGAAGATTTACTAGGATGGTGCCAGGATTGAGGGACTTCAGCTATGAGGAGAGGCTAGATAGGCTAGGGTTATTCTCTCTGGAGCAGAGAAGATTGAGGGGAGACCTAATAGAGGTTTATAAGATCATGAGGGGTTTCGACAGGGCAAATAGAGAAAAACTATTTCCACTCGTGGGTGAATCTGTGACTCGTGGTCACAGATTTAAAATAGTTTCAAGGCGCAGTAGAGGGGAGCTGAGGAGAAATGTTTTCACTCAGCGAGTTGTTCGAATCTGGAATGCATTGCCTGAAAAGGTGGTGGAGGCTGATTCGATAACAACTTTTAAAAGGGAATTAGATCTTTATTTAGGGAGAACAGGTCTATTAGGCTATGGGGAGCGGGCAGGGCAGTGGGATTGAATCGCTCTTTTCAAAGAGCCGGCACAGACTAGATGGGCCGAATGGCCTCCTTTTGTGCCGTAAAATTCTATGATTCTATGATTCTATAAATGAACCAAATTCAGACCGGTATGAGAAAGGATATTTGTCGGAAACGCCGCGCGATTTGAAGTGCACTTTCAGCCACATTTTGCAAGATAGATTTCCTTCCGCCACTTCACCGCTGTGCGCAAACCGACGAGAGAGCTTTAAAGTCGAATTGAGCTTACTCAGAATCCTTCGCCGTTGATGAGCAAGGAGGGGTTGTGGTGAGCCTTTCAACAGCTAATGGTAATGGAGGATATATACACTGAGATTTTAAACGACTCGCACTTTGTCAGGTAGGATTGGGCATGACGTCAAACGTGAACCAGACTTGAAAATCAAGCCCTCGCAGACAAAAAGCATTTGCATTCGATAATGGCAAATTGTCATGTCAAAAGCTCTCAAAGCACTTTGCATAGATTGCCCACGAGATTGAAACGGGCCTTTCAACCCAACAGTGCTTGCCGGAGTTTGCAACTTGATAGCGCAATACAAACTTACATTTATACAGCAATTTTCACACTGTTTAGATAATAAGAAGAATCCTTGCATTGGATTACGTGCCTGATCAAAGTGGTTTACAGGATTCATTGTAAAGAGAATTGATTGTGTATTTCGTGGCTGAAACTTGGCAGCCAGTTTTTTGCAAAGTATTGTCCTACAAACAGCCATTGAGTGAGTGACCAATTTTTATTATTGGAGGACACTGGGAGAGAGGTATTCTTTAGCATCCACCCGAACAGGCAGGAGGGGATCACAGTTTAACGTCTCATCTGAAGGACAGATATATATATAAATACTCCGATGTGAGTCTACTGAACCCACCTCCGCACAGTGGATTAATTTGAAGTCGAGAGGTTTTTGTTTATGTTGGCAAATGGGACAGCCAAGCTATGCGAGAGACATCCCACAGAACAACAACAACAACAAAATTTAAATTTTTAGATCGCGCCTTTCACGTCAGGAGGACATCCCAAGGTGCTGGACAGTCAATGCTTCTGACCCGAGCTGGGGTCGGGATCGGGGAGGGTGGAGCGAACGGGGGGGATTTGGCGTGACCGATGGGACCGTTGAAGAGGGGGGTCTTGAGGCGGGACTTGAAGGAGGTTAGGGCGAAGTGGGGAGTGTGGGGCGGGGAACACGGAGCAAGCCAGAGCCGGCTGAGCGGAGGGAGGCGAGCAGGTTGGTGGGGGGATAGGAGGTCGCAGAGGTAGAGTGGGGCAAAGCCACGGAGGGCCTTGAAGGTGATGGGGAGCCAATGGAGTCGGGCAAGAATGGGGGAGTTGGGATCGTGGAGCGTCAGAGGGCACGGGCCGCAGAGTTTCTGGATGATCTGCAGCCTCTGGAGGGAGGAATAATAAACAATAATAAGATGAACCATCACTTGAATTAGCTTTGATTGAATTTGGACTTGGGGAGAATACAACAACCTGTATTTGTATAGCGCTCCTCACACAGGGCAGTGTCCCAGAGCGCCCAACTGGAAAATAGTATCCCAACAGCCTGCCGAACAGAGTGACGGGCGGATGGACGGACAAAGCCTCCTATCGCAACCAAAAGATACAAAAACAGAGACAGGAGTGATTCAGACATGAATCCAATTTACTCATAATCCTTTGCTATTGATGAGTACGGAGAGTTGGGTTGAGACTTTCACAGCTGCTGGAAACGGAGCAGAAATACACTGAGACAGCAAATAACCCATACTTTGTCAGACAGGTCAGAGAGAATTTATTGGAAAGACTTAAATCTCCATCGCTTCTCTCTTTTAGTCAGAGGAAAGGCATTTATGTAGCCTTACTTGGAAATGTAGCAGTGCAGATTGTGTCTCTGGCTGCACCCTCACCTCTGAGTCAGAATGTTGTAAGTTTAATCCCCACAAGTTTTTCAGAATAGGATGGCACAACAGCAGCAGCAACAACAGCAACAATTTGCATTATAATAATATAATAAATAATAATCCTTGCATTTGATGTTGCGCTTTTCACATCTTCTAGACGTCTCAAAGCGCTTCACAGAATATACTGTAAAGTGAATTGACTGTATATTTGTGGGCGAAACACGGCAGCCAATTGCGCACAGCAGCGTCCCCACAAACAGTCGTGGATTGAAATGACCAAATTTTATATATGTCGGGCACTATTTGTGAGAGCTTAACACTGGTCGAGCCGGTGTGGGGGGTGAGGTGACTGTAAACATAGTTGCGGAGGAAAGTCTTAAGACATGGTCTGAAAATGTGGAAGAAGGGGGCAAAGCAGAGGGATAGCGGGAGAGGGTTGCAGAATTTGGGCCAAAATGGCTCAAAGCGTGGGCGGAAATAGTGAAGTGAAGAGAGCGAGAAACAATCGTTCACCGAGTGGCATCAGGAATCATTAGCGACATGGGGTAGACACGCTCTCATGCAGTCCATAAGATGTGGAGTCCTGCAGCACAGTGGTTAGAGCACTCACCTCACAAGCGAGAGATCTGGGTTCAATTCCAGGCAGGGCGGAACATTAGTCTAGTTTTCTTACCCCACACCCCTCTGCTTACCTACAAGAAAGTAGGACTTACTTGTTGTCGATTGTTCTCACTCGCGTAAGTCATGTAACAACCAGGTTGTTCGTCGATTGGCGGATTGCTTTTCCAGGGGTAATAGTTTCCTCAATAAAAAACAATACAGTAATAATACTACTTTGGTCATTCAATCCACGACTGTTTGTGGGGACACTGCTGTGCGCAATTGGCTGTCTCGTTTTGCCCACAAAATATACAGTCAATTCACTTTACAGCATATTCTGTGAAGTGCTTTGAGGTATCTCGAAGACGTGATAAGGCACTATAGAAAATACAAGGCTTATTATTATTATTAGCAATGTTGAAATCGGGTCAATCTCTGGAAACCAAGCAAAAAGCAATGGCCTCTTCAACCATCGCAAGGAACAGCTGAAAGTTTAGTTGAATATTCCTGTTTCAGTGAAACTGAGCTTGATGAGATGTGTGTGTGTGTGTGTGTGTGTGCGTGCGCGCGCAGTGAAGAGGAGTGTACAAGGCAGCTTGTGCGTTTAAATACCAGTTTCAATGAGGCTCTAAGTTGTTGAGAAGCTTTCTTGCTTTTCTGAGAAGTCTAAATGAAGCACAATATTAAAAAAATTATCTATGCATTAGACACAGTGTCATTCTATTAAATATTTCAAAGGGCTTTAGAGGAAGTACTGTATCGTGATTTACTATTTCCTAAGCAAATGTAGCCACCAAATTGTACACAGTGAAATCCCACAAACTGCCATGAAGTACCAATTCCTATACCAATTTTATTAACTTAATACCAATTTTACCTGGAGGATTGTTGGCCAGGGCAACGCGAGAGACAAACTCCCTTCTCTTTTGGAGTAATGTGGTGAGATCTTTAATGCCCACCTGAACAGCAGACAGGACCTTGGTTTGATCTCTCAACCAAAGGGTGGCCTGCCTCTCAGACAAAGAAAAATGACTTGCTCCTAAATAATTATTGGACCGAAACTATTATGATCTGCCATAATATTCACCTCACCGCCTCTGTTAAAAACACGGTAGCTGTTTATTTTATGGTTCTATATTGTTTCCAAAGTACTCTCTCCGATGGATGGAATTATAGAACCGTAGAAATGTACAGCACAGAAAGAGAGGCCATTCAGCCATTGACTCTCAGAGCTGTCCATTCAATCTCATTCAATCACACCCGTTTCGCCCACAATCTGTCCACTCAATCTCATTGTTCCTCCGTATTTCTGTACCCCCTTCAAGCCTCTAGCTTTCATCTACTCATCCACCTACTTTGTGGAGTCCTTTGGCTTAGTGGTTAGAGCACTTGCCTTACCACCAAGAGGGCCTGGGTTTGATTCCCGGGTCTAATGCAATGGTGCAAAACATAATAATAACCGGTGTTTATATGATAAGCAAATATCCATCACATAAAGTAAGGTGTCAGAGGGTTTGACAGTGGGGTTGAATGCTGAGCACGGGGGCCGGTGGGGAGGGTTAGAACAAACAGTCGGGGTGATAATAATAATAATCCTTGCATTTCATATAACGCTCTTTACGTCTTATTGGCGTCTCAAAGCGCTTCACAGAATATACTGTAAAGTGAATTGACTGTATATTTGTAGGCAAAACATGGCAGCCAATTGCGCACAGCAGTGTCCCACAAACAGACGTGGATTGAACAACCACATTTTTTTTTCAGGGATTATTATTAGGTAAGGAAATTTGCCCAAGGTTTTACCCTACCTGGAATCGAACCGAGGTCTCTTGCTTGTGAGGCGAGTGCTCTAACCACTGAACTACTTGTTGTTAGGAAAGCCAGTAAAGTCATTTGATAGTGCTGATTTCTGCATGGAGCTGCCTGTCACGTAGAATTCACCGAAAGCAAGAGTGGTTAATAGGAAGGTCTTGAGGTGAGCTTTAAAGGTGGGAAATTAGGGAGGGAATGGGGGAAAAGGGTTAAGGGGGATTGAGACACAGAAAACTCATCCCCTACTTTTTGTATATGACAAAAATTGGTTTAACCTTGCGAAGAAATTCAGAGACAAAGAGTAATATTTTTTCATTCCGCAGTAAAATCATTTCCCTCCTTTCTCTAATCATACCATTTAGTTCTGGAGAGAAAGAGTCTCCCCCTCCATGATGCCTAGGTAACAGGGCATACAATCGAAATGCACCTTGTCTTTGATTTCTGTATTCAATTGATTCAATATGAGATCTATACCGACTGAAAAGTTCTGATTGAAACCTCTGGTGTATAGGGCATCGCTCCACTGCATAACATACATTTCATGTAGTACTGTCACAACCGAATGATATCTCGGAGTGCTAGGTAGAAGCAGAATCCGTATTATTTTTCAAAAAGGTACAGGATAAATATTTTAAAAGGGGTCATGGAGAAAGGCCAGGTAAATGTTGTTGTTTTTTGTTGTAAATGGGACTGATGAGATCGCTCTTAAAAGAACACAATGCATTGAGTGGCCTTCTGCTGTCTTGTAAATGACTGTGGTTCAAAGCCCTCCATAACCTCGCCCCAACCTACATTCGTGATCTCCTAACCCCTTAACAACCTGCCCACCCCCTCCGCTCAACAGGCTCCGGCCTGCTCCACGTCCCCCAACCCATCCGCCCCACCATTGGCGGGCGAGCCTTCAGCCACTCTGCCCCCAACCTCTGGAACTCCATCCCTCAGTCCCTCCACCTCACCCCCTCCCTGGCCTCCTTCAAGTCCCGCCTTAAAACTCTCCTCTTCAATTGTCCCATCAACAACTCATAATCCCCCCATTCCCTCCCCACCCCGTCCCCAGCTCGGGTCTGAAACGGTGACTGGGACTTATATTAATAATACTAATCCTTGCATTTGATAAAACACCTTATCACATCTTCAAGACATCTCGGCGCGCGTCACAGAATGTACCATTTTGCTTTCATGAAACGCTGAACAAAAAAACTAAATGCGTGAGGGGAATTTTTCACGGCCACTTTTCCTTTCAATTCACTGGAGAAACGATCCACGTCCTTCAATGAGCGTTGTATGAAGGGTGATAACAAGCTGTGTGACTCGCTCGCTTGCTCTCGGGAGCCAGTTGGGAGCCAGTTCTTCCAAGGCTTCAGACGGTCAATTGTTCGGTGCGTTTGACAACAGCTTATCTGTTCTGTTAAAGAGTCAGGTTTCAGCCACCTCTGAGGCATAATATGCTGCAGAATTTGATAGCGCAACTTGCGATTTGTTTCATTTAGAATGAAGTAGAAGCAGAGAACGACAACAACTTGTGTGTATACAATGCCCTTCACGAGCGGTAGTGTTTTGGAGTGCATGGCAGGGTGTATACTGCACGTCAACAAACCGACTGTTTGTGGGGACGCTGCTGTGTGCAATTGGCTGCCGCGTTTCGCCCACAAATACACAGCCAATTCACTTTACAGTATATTCTGTGAAGCGCTTTGAGACGTCGATAAGATGTGAAAAGCGCTGTATCAAACGCAAGGATTATTATTATTATTATTATTATCAACCTCCTAATCCCTTGCAATGCATTAAGTTTCCGCATAAACACGTGTCACTTTTTAATTCAACCACAATTTCTGGCACTAAGTCTCACATCCTCATCATAAAATACTGTGCTCATTTGAAAGCTGTTCAATTGTGTGACTGGTTTCCCCTCCTGCACTCCCCACCAGTTGCAAATTGCGATGCCGCAGGGTGGAAGTAGATAAAATAATATTCACCTTTGTTTGTTTCTGTTGTGTTTAGTTTGTGCGCGCGCGTGTGTGTACGTGTACAAGTTGAACTTGATCCTGTGCTGACTCCCCATCCAGCAGGGACCGATGGCAAAATCGCAAAGCCGCAAATCATCTGTTCACACAGTCTACAGCTCGGCAAAGCCACTGAAGCCGGCAATAATTATTAAGCAATACTATCAAAGACGCAAGACAATCGCTGTCAATGCGTAACGCCCTTTGCCAGCGGTGATTCCCTATTCGCGTTATCAAAACAAAACAACGGCCCACACTCCCACAAAAAGATCACAAGCTCTCTCTGAGGTGTTGATATCTGGCTACGAATGCTCGCCACGGTGCTCGCCCTCCATCCACCGTCCGCCTTTGATAGTATCAGGGGCCGTCCTTCGCCGTGTAAATGAATAATCTTCACAGTAAAATGTGGTTTGGATTGTCAGCGTGACCGATGCTGTTGCACAGATACCGTTGCTGTGGTAACTGTAACCAACATGTTGTCCTGGCTCCGTGTAAATTGGCTCTAATGTGCAACGCAATACAAAATGTCATTTTGTCCAGCGCCTTTCACGTCGGGTGGACGTCCCAATGTAGCCTTCGTTGGTTGATTTTACGGCACGGTCGACTAGATAAAGCTTCCGGCATCGGCCTGCACCACTGTTAAGTTCTCCGAGATGTAGTGTGAAGGTCAGGTCACCTGCCATTTACAAGTAGAATAAACTTAGATTCTGTGAAGGGGTAAAGAAGGCTGTTTAACTCATGCCTGGCACCTTGGGCAAGTTTCCTTACTCCACCCCCCCTAATAATCATCCCTCCAAAATAAAACACAACAATAAAACTGGTCATTTCAATCCACGACTGTTTGTGGGACGCTGCTGTGCGCAACTGGCTGCCGCGTTTCGCCCACAAATATATACAATCAATTCACTTTACAGTATATTCTGTGAAGGGCTTTGAGACGTCGATAAGATGTGAAAAGTGCTATATCAAATGCAAGGATTATTATTATTATTATTATTATTAAGCTTGTATTGGGACTTTGCGCCCACTGTCCAGACTGATCCTCCAGTGCAGTGCTGGGGGAATGCTTACACTGACTAAGGTGTTACTCTTCGGACGAGACATTAAACCAAGGTCATGTCAGCCTGCCTGCTTACAAATACACAACCCATACCCTTGACAGTAATAATAATAACAATAATAATCCTTGCATTTGATATAGTGCTTTTCACGTCTTCTAGACAGTAAATCCCGTGAAGAACTGGGAGACATTTCATCAAAGTTATAAAACGCTGTATCAATGGCAAGGATTATTTTTGCAAACCAGTGGGCCCATCATTGGCATTCCCCGTGTCAGTGTGATGCGGAGTTCACAGACGAGCCTATTCTTTCCCACAGTCTATTAAGAACAGATGGTGGTTTTATTGCTATTCCTCACATTTATTCACATCAGCTACAGCTGTATGCCTACTTTGACCAAGATTGAGCTGTGTAACACTGCATTGGACCAGTGGGAAAAGTTAGCTCCTTGTTAATTTATGTCAATGTACCCAAATGCCTCCCATTTACAAGTAGAATAAACTTAGATTCTGTGAAGGGGTAAAGAAGGCTGTTCAACTCATGCCTGGCAGCAAGCAGACTATTAAAAATCACAGTACATGCCGCCAGCCCATTCTTGCACTGAGCATTGCCTGGTCCAAACAAGCCGAGAATTAGAGTTGGTCTCTTGTCCATCAGAAAACAGGCAGACGGAACCTCATCAGATCCGAAGGATGGTAGCTCTGACAATGCACCCCCTCATACCCCCCTCCCCCAGAAGTCCTGCAGTTCAGTGGAGCACTCAACTTGCAAACAAGAGACCTGAGTTCAATTCCAGGCAGGACAAAACCTTGAGCATGTCTCCTTACTCCACACTCCTAATAATAATCCCTTGAAAAAAGCAAGAATAAATTAGTCATTTTCAATCCACGACTGTTGTGCACAATTGGCTGCCATAAATACACAGTCAATTCACTTTACAGTCTATTCTGTGAAGTGCTTTGAGACGCTAGAAGACGTGAAAAGCGATATATCAAACGCGAGGGTTATTATTATTGCATTGAAATGCCAGCCTGGACTATGTGAATTTGAGTCTCAATGTGAGACGATCATTAAAAAGACCGTTTTAAGGGATTACTCTGTGACCCTCTGCTCCATAGAGACGTGGAGGGAATACACTATTCAGCCCCTCCAGCCTATTCCACCATTCTTTATCTGTACCTGTACTTCAACTTCAGTTATCCGCCCTTACCCTGCATCTATTGATGTTCAACAAATAATCTGTCCACCTCACGCTAGAAAATTGGAATGAATCCAGAGTCAAAACCTCTCAAACTTTTGTCTCCAATTAAATGAAGTCGCAATAACCGTGAGATTTTAATGACTGCAATCAAACCTGTCGCCTTTTCTCTCAACTACTTTCCGAATGCATCAAAGTACTGTACTATAAACACACACACACTGAGAATGAGCCTGAAAATAGATTCCAATCCATCAGAGAACATTTTCAAACACCCACAAGGGGATTTGGATCAATCCATAATTCAGACTAGATGTGAAACATAGGGAATGCAAGCTGTTAAAGTTCCAGAAATTAGGGTCGATCAATGTTCTCCGTAGCTGTTGGATGAGGATACAAATGTCTTTAGCCGACCCTTACCCACAAACAATATTGAACTTATAATAATATTACTACTAATAATAATCCTTGCATTTGATATGGCACTTTATCACATCGTTGAGACGTCTTAAAGCGCTTCACTGAAGCCAATTGCTTCAGCAGCCAAATGCACACAGCAGTGTCTCACAAACAGTCATGGATAGAGTGACCAAATTATTATTATTTTTATTCTTTGAAGGCATTATTACCCCCAGCAAGCAGTCTTCCAATCTGGTTCAAATCGCTTCACAGAATGTACTGTAACGTTTGTGGGTTCCTACTTACTGCTAAGTAAACAGAGGATTGTGGAGTAAGGAAACTTGCATACGGTTTCACTATGGCCAGTAATCGAACCCTAGTCCTCTCACTTGTGAGGCGAGGGCCTTAACCACTGAGCTACAGGACTCCATAGGCGTCACAGAACACCTTTCACATAGGATAGCATTGCAAAGTACTTTACAGAGTAAGTGAAATACACATCAATTCACTTTACAATATACACTATGAAGTGCTTTAAGATATCACAAAGACATGATAAGGGCCCTATACCAAATGCAAGAATTATTAATATATATTATAATTGAACACACAACCTTCTTACTCAAGGCTGAGATTGTTACTGACCGGGCCAGGCTGATATTGAGGGAGCTATTTGGAAGTTTGTCTTTTTGTACCACAAACTGTGCGGATTATTGTAATTTAACATTCCCCCTTCAAGAGGGTAATAAACAAAACGCTTATGAAAGTGTTCTTTGCAGCAGCTTCTGTCAATCACTGGGAAGCGGAGCTATATTCACTGAAGAAATCTTTCAGCGTATCGTTAACATTTGAAATGCTTGTTTATCCCTCCAAATGTCATACAAACTTCTCACGCTGGCACGAGCTTTTTATTTGACATTCATACTGTAGTTCTAACTCCTTTCATGTCTCTCTGCACATCACCGCACACCGAGGCACATGGTGATTTGTTTCCAGGTTGCAGGCTATTTGATCCTTTCTGGACTCCACCCAACCTCGGCAGTAATTCATTCCGCAAACAGTATGCTTCCTTCAGAAACAGGTTTGCCCTTGTCCTTTCCAGTGGGGGGGGGTTAGCGCTTGCTGATAAGGTGCTGTCAGCCTGGCTGGGTTCTGAGTCAGACGGCTGTGGGTTTGAATACCGTGTCAGGAGTTTGGGGCTCATTGTCAGTGAGTTTAACTTTCATTGAGTCAGCCCGGCTCAGGTGGCAGCATTGTTTTTGCAGGTAAGCACATCAACCCACTGCATCAGTCTCAAAGGTCTCACAAACAACCACCAGATGAAAGATCGAATCATCTGAAGGATTGTTGGCCCTTCGTTCCTTTCAGTTCCCAGGGTTGCCTCACTACCTCTCTTAAGATTGCCATCGCACACGAACACACACACAGACACATCACTCTCAGTACATCCTGTGAAGCGCTTTGGGACGTCTCGACGACATGAAAAGGCACCATCTCAAATGCAAGGATTGTTGTTATTATTTTGTAGGCCCTCAAAATACAAAATCAATCCACTTTGCAGTATATCCTGCGAGGCGCTTCGAGACATATCTCCCCGATGTGATAAGGCGCAAGATCAAATGCAAGGATTATTAATTACTGTTTTTTTTTTATCAGCGGTTCAATTCACCAAAGCGTCATCCAATGATTCATCATTGACCTAGTCAGATATCTGACGTGTCAGTCTTCGCCACAGAACATCCTGTGCCACTGAGTTTCTGATCGTTCGTCACTGTGTCTCAGCCACTCCTGCCCCAGCAATGATAGAACTGGAGAGATCACCAAGCTAATTGCAAGTGTCAGTTATGTTTTTTTTATTCCCCTTGTTGAAGCCTTGGAATGATACTGCTCATTCATTTTCTCGAGCCATAAGCACAAGTCCTCTGCACATCTTGCGCAATCGATGGCTCAATTTCTTAATGGAGTTCAGAAAAACAATGTTTCAAGTCTCGACAGGAAAGTCAATCAGCATATTTAATGAGATGAACGGCCATCGGCAAGTTCCATCGGCACTGCATCCGCCCATGCCATTGTACATTGAGATTGACGGATGGAACAGTGGATCAGTCAATCACTGGGCTGTGTCTGGTGGGGGCATAATCTTAATATTAGAGCATTTGGGAGTGAAATCAGGAGGCAGTGTTTCACCTAAAGGTTAGTGGAAATCTGGAACTCTCTCGCTTCCCCCAGAAGGCAGTGGCTGTTGGACCCATTCCTATTTGCAAGACTGAGGTGGAGAGATATTTGTTAGGTCAGGATTATCAGGGTATATGTGGAGCTCCTGTAGCTCAGAGGTTAGAGCACCCGCCTTACAAACGTGAGACCTGTGTTCGAATACAGGCAGATCAAGGCGAAGCCTTGAGCAAGATCTTTACCCTACATACCTAATAATAATCTGTCCAAAAAAAAACAATAAAAAAATTGGTCATTTCAATCCACGACTGTTTGTGGGACACTGCTGTGCGCAATTGGCTGCTGCGTTTCACCCACAAATATACAGTCAATTCACTTTACAGTATATTCTGTGAAGCGCTTTGAGATGTCGATAAGATGTGAAAAGCGCTGTATCAAATGCAAGGATTTCACACATGTTCAGGAAATCTGTGGAAGTGATATCACCGGCGACCAGATCACCTGGAATCCATCAGGACTGGCAGCCATCTTTTTTCCCACAGACCCATTTACTTTGTGTCCATGTTACCTGACCTGAGAGTGCTGGATGGGACAATGTGATTGATTGATTGATTGATTGAGCACACAAAATACAGTCAATCCACTTTACAGTGTATCCAGTGAAATGCTTTGAGATGTTTAGAAGACATGATAAGGTGTTACATCACATGCAAGGATGACTATTGTTATTATATTTATTATAATTCATGGGGTCCTGTAGCTCAGTGGATAGAGCACTAACCTTACAAGTGAGAGACATGGATTCGATTCGAGGCAGGACGAAACCTTGGGCAAGTTTGCTTATTCCACACGCCTGAAAATAATCCCTGAAAAAAAAATTGGTCATTTCAATCTACGACTGTTTGTGGGACGCTGCTGTGTGCGATTGGCTGCCGCGCGCGGTTCACCCACAAATATACAGTCAATTCACTTTATGGTATATTCTGTGAAGCGCTTTGGGACGTCTAAAATATGTGAAAAGCGCTGTATCAAATGCAAGGATTATTATTATTACTATTATTATCTCTATCTGATCAAAATTCTGGCCCAAAATCTTCCACGTAAAAGTAATCATTCACTTCAGGGTTATTCGTGAGACACTGCTTTGCTCAAATTGGATGCAACAATTGTCTTGAAAGTACAGTCACTAAGCATTCCAGTTATATTCAGTGAAGCACTTTTAGATGCCTCAATGATGTGTTAAGGCGCTATATCAAGTACTGCACAACAATTAGGGGAGAGCACTGGTTGGGAGAATGTAGAGGGAGTTTTTATTCTGCATCAAACTTGTGCTTTGTCTTTACTCACCTAATATTCCTTCTAGTGTTTTTTCTAAGTGTAACAAGGCCTTTTGCAATAATTGCATTGTAATTACTGAATCATCTCACTCTACTGTAAGCTAATAACAGAGCGAAGCAAAGATTCTAATGCGTAATTTGCCTTTATGGATGTCATTAAATCCACTTAGTTCAGTTCTAAAAGCAGTTTGTTACATTAGCATCATCAGACACTGTTTCTCCTAAGAATTATAACATTCGGGTTAAGTTTGTGTTAAAAAAGACTACTGACTTTACGAATTGTTGAGAGACACTTGTGATAATAGAGGTTTAATTTGTTTATGCTTGCTGAGAGGTTCATTACGTGAAGTAAATTGTTCGTTTTACAAACTGAAATGAATCATCCAGTTACCCCCAAAACAATATTATAACAGTAATAATGGGAACAATTGCTGGATTTGATTCAGCGCCTTTCACATTAGCAGCCTCAAAGTTATTCACACAATATTACTGTGATGTGCTCTCAGAGAGAGTGGACTCAATGGCAAGCTCTGTGGGTTTATATGACTAAATTTAGGTAGAACCTAAAACCACACTCCAGAGCCGTCCCGGCTGTCGCTAACTGCGCTCGATATTCTCCGAATGTTTGACAAGCCGGTTCCATGCCTCCAAGGAGAAAGAGAGAGAGAGTGAGTGCACATTCCATTCCAGATACGGGGGAAATTTCCATGTCTAGGTGGCATACATATGTTATATTAATAGAATAACAATTTGACATATAGCCTTATCATGAGACTCAAAGCACTTTGCAGAATATGCTGTGAAGTGGATTGACGGTGCACTTTGTGGGCGAAACACGGCAGCCAATTGCGCACAGCAGTGCAAGTTCAGGTATCGTTAAGCAAGATATCCAACCCTAACCGATATGCTATAATAATGCTATAATAATCCTTGCATTTGACATAGAGCTTTATTATGTCTTTTACATGTCTCAAAGCGCATCACGGAATCTGCTGTAAAGTGAATTGACTGTATGTTTTGTGGACGAAAGGAAGCAGCCATATATGCACAGCAGTGGCCGTTGAACAGTCATGGAACAGGTGGCCAAATAATTATTTTGGAAGGGAATCTTGCCCCCGGAAAAGCGGACCACAAAACATCTAAACATCTAAATGAACCGAGGAGCGAGCTGCTAATTAATTATTCCCCTACATTCTGGATGCGCAAATTTCCTTTCCAATGTTGACTGAGCACAAACACTGCTGAACGAATGAATGAACGAGCAATAAGATTGAACTTACATTCTGCCTTTCGGGATTCAGATTTTATCCATCAGAGAATGGCAGCCTCAATTCCCCTTCCGCCCACTGTGGTGTACATTAAGGTCGAGAGATAAATCCTATTACACCAGCTTCAAAGTTACGAGTGAATGCAGCAATTATCCCCATTCCCTGATCGGGATTATATGGACTACCTTCTAATGCATATTTGTCAGCATGAATGGCTGGTACATGATGAAGCCTTTGTCTGCATTTATCAAAGATATGATAACCGAAACCACACTCTCATAATCGAGTGTTACAGCACAGAAGCAGGTCATTCAGCCCAGTCACTTCCATGCTGATGCTTTGAGGAATAGAAGGAGGCCATTCAGCCACTTGAGCCTGTTCCACCTCTCTCCGTGGAGTCCTGCAGCTCAGTGGTTAGAGCACTCGCCTTAATAGGTGAGACCTGTGTTCGAATCCTGCCAGGTCAGGGTGAAACTTTGGGCAAGTTTCCTTACTCCACACGCCTAATAATAATTTCTCCAAAACAACCACAATAATAAAATTTGTCATTTCAATCCACGACTGTTTGTGGGACGCTGCTGTGTGCAATTGGCTGCCGCATTTCGCCTACAAATATAGTCAATTCACTTTACAGTATATTCTGTGAAGCGCTTTGAGACGTTTATAAGACGTGAAAAGTGCTTTTTCAAATTCAAACATTAATTCCAGGATTATTATTATTATTTGATGGCTGATCTGGACCTCAATTCCCATTAATCCCCTTTACCCCATATCCCTTGATATCCTTGTGCATTTCTCCATAAGGGACACCATCTTTTTAAGGCGGGTTTCACCCGAAATGTGGTCAAGTCACTGTATTCAATGCTTCAGAATGCAAACGCTTCTTGTTGCCTCTTACTCGCTGTTTTCTGTCCGATGAGATGCTGATCACTAGTGTTCAGTACTTAGTCATTGATATGAAAAGGTCGTGGAAGCCGAGTATTCGATAACAACTTTTCAAAGAGAGGTAGACATTTATTTGGGGTGGACAGGTTTGCGAGGTTATGGGGAGAGAGCTGGGGAGTGGGAATAAATTGCTCTTTTTAAAGAGCCGGCACAGACTCGATGGGCTGAATGGCCTCCTTTTCTGCTGTAAGATTCTATGATTCGATGATATGACCAGGATTATCATATTTGTTTCCTGACCAATTACATTCATGTGAGCCACTACTTACATTAAGGAGAAAGAGACCGTTTCTTAAATTGTTCCACTTACCAGCCACCTGATTTTCTAAACAGATAAGACTCTCGTCTCTCAACTCGTATTAACTGGAGCAAATTATAATTGGCGTAAGCACATTTTAAGTAGGGAAACCTGGCCGGGAATTGGACCCAGATCGTCTCACTTGCGAGGTAAGTGCTCTAACCACTGAGCTACAGGACTCCGCAAAATATTAAGAAACCATTGGGAACCTGGAAGCAAGTGGAATTTCTCTCCCTACACCTGCTGCGCTGAATTACAATGGATTCCAACATGCTGTTTTATGTACGTGTCTCGGTAATAACATTGCGGCTCCAATTCAATCGTATTCCAGTTAATTATAGATGAGAGAGCGTTTATCTATTTGGAGGTTCAAGAGGAGTTTGAGAGGAATTGGCACCTCAATGTGAGAGAGTGACTCACTTGAATATCCTCATTGTAAAAATCCATGTACAAATAATGGTTGCAATAATTACCACAATTACAATTATGGCAAAGTTTTGAGAAATGCTTTAGCATAAACAGGCTGTTTTTTGTTGAGAAGACATAAGTATATATTAGCTACTGGGGATCTAGAAGAGAATGTAGGAGTGACTATTTTGTGCATGTATCACATGAAATGGGCAGGAGGTGGAATAATAATAATAATACTAATATAACAAGGATAATCCTTGCATTTAATATACCACATCGTTGAGGCATCTCAAAGCATTTCACAGTATGTACTGTAAAGTGTAGTGACTCACTGTGCATTGGTTTGGGTGAAACGCGGCAGTCAGTAGGGAATAACAGCGTCCTACAAACAGAAACACAAAGACAAACGGGGTGGGAGGAAGCTGGCACTTGATATTTTTAAACACACCATGCGCAAAACTGCACCCTCTTGCTTCTAATTTCCCGGAAACGTTGACAATGGTAATTAGCATGTAGAAGGTCAGAGATATCAAGGGTGTTTGATGGGGCCGCCTTTTAAGGGAAATTAAATGTGCCGCATTGTGTGTGGAAGTGGACCAATTTTACCATAACAATCCCTCCTATTTAGCCATGTACTAAAGTACGGCAGCTTCAAACTCCAAGGGCCATTAATGTGGTCCAAAGTGGTCTTGTCAGTCCCTCACAGTGGGGAGGGGTGGTGGGGGGGGGGGGGCTGGACTTCAAAGGGGGCCTGATGATAGAGGAATCAGTATCGTTTTACGATCGAAGCAAATAACTGCTGGAGTTAGACATTTTGTTGCAAATGTCAGCCAATTATTTGGATTTTTTCTTTTGTTTGACGTGTTAGAACCGCAGAATGTTACAGCACAGAGAGAGGCCATTCGGATCCCCGTGCCTGCGCTACATCTGCTAGTCCTGAGTGGTTAGAGCACTCGCCTTACAAGTGTGAGACCTCGAATCCAGGCAGGTCAGGGCAAAACCTTGGGCAAGTTTCCTTATTCCACACGCCTAATAATAATCCATCCCCAATAAAACTTATTTTTGTTTGCGTGGGACACTGCTGTGCGCAATTGACTGCCGCGTTTCACCCACAAATATACAGTCAATTCACTTTACAGTATATTCTGTGAAGTATTGTGTCTAGAAGATGTGAAAAGCGCTATATCAAAATGCAAGGATCAAGTCCTTCCCTACCTCTCCTTTTGATAATTCTCCTTTTCAGATATGTTCAGAAGCACTTTGAGACCATCTCTGACATGACAGGCGTTTTATCAAATGCGAGTGTTGTTCTATTACGTCTGTGTAAATTCTGTGGGCTCAATTCAATGGCAGTGCTCTCACTTTTGAATCAGACGGTTGTAGGTTCGAGGCCCACTCCAACCAAGACTTGGAACCGCATGGTCTAAGCTGACACTCTAATGCAGCGATAGGGGGTGTTGCATGGTTGGAGTTGCCGTCCTTTGGATGAGATGTGAAACCAAAGTCCCTCTACCTGTTCAGGTGCACCTTAAAGATCCCATGGCACTATTCGAAAAGAGAAGGGTAGATATATCCATTACAGTATATTTTGAAAAGCATTTTGAAATATCTCAATCATGTGATAAGACGCTATATCAAATACATTATAATTATTATATATTCAGAAATAACCAAATATCAATTTCATGCCTTTATGATCTGTTCCATTTCTTGCATCCATTCCAAGATATTTATGCACTTCATTTTGATCGAATTCTCTCTCATTGTTGTGTTTGGGTTGAGTTGAATATTTTCCAACTGTTTTTTTTTGCAGTTTCCCATCAATAAAGGTTACCTTGGCGACAATTATCCAATCCAGCTCCATTTTTATTTCATCACTGAACATTTTTACTGTTTTCAGCTGTTCGTCTAACTCTTCATTGAAGAGTTGCTGAAACAGCTGAAAGCCTTTGGAATTCCATTTCACGGCTTCTTTGCCTCTTCGCTTCACTCCCTCACTTGCCTCCTTCAAGGCAAGTCTCAAGAACCTCCTCTTTAACCGCACCTTTGGTCCCTCTCCTATCCCTAACTTCCCTCCACCCTACTGATCCCAACCTCCAGGTTGAGTCCAAACCATTGACTGTCCTCCCGTTGTGAAAGGCACTATACATATGTAATTCAATGTTGTTGTTTATCATCATCTTTGATCGCTATTCTGAGAGTAATTAGAATAATGATAATCCTTGCATTTGATACAGCGCTTTTCAAGTATTCTAGATGTCTCAAAGCGCTTCACAGAATGAACTGTGAAGTGAATTGACTGTATGTATGTCGGCGAAACGAAGCAACAAAATTGTGCACAGCAGTGTCCCACAAACAGTCATGAATTGAAACGACCAATTTTTTTCGAGAGATTATTTTCAAGCATATGGAGCAAGGAAACTTGCTCAGGGTTTCATCCCTGCCTAGAATTGAACTCACTTGTAAGGCGAGTGCTCTAACCACAGAGCTATAGGACTCCAGGTATAAACCAACACATTTGGTTTACTGGTTTAATAAAAATTTTTATTGGGGCAAATAAAATTGGATACAATTTTTTTTAAAAATCACACTTCCTAACGGAAACATCGTATGTAGCATCATAACCATATATAACAGCGTGTGGTGAAAATGAATCTCCTTGGAAAATTTATTTCTTGATTTTATTTTAATTTATCATAATAATACCTCCCTCATATCTAAAGGTTGTTTTAGTTTTCCATTTCTTCATTGCACTAATTATGATGTTTTAAAGGGATATGTTTACTAATGATTATGAATTATTATTTTAGTATTCAGACATTTTCTCACAAGGTGTCACCCACTAAAATGTACAGTCAAGTCGCTTTACAGCAAATTTCCTTGAAGGGCTTTGAGGCGTTTCAACGACATGATAAGGCAGGATTATTATCAAATGCGAGGATTATTAGTATTGCTATTATTATATGTTCTGCAACACAGCGCACGTTTGCAAATGATTAATACAGTGGAAACATAATTCTGCAAACTGATGACGGTTTATTCTGATTCAAAGCTCTTAAGCAGAACAAAATACACAGTAACGACAATGTCATCCTTGACTCAAAGCATGCCTTACCTTTGTACTGCAGTCGTTCAGAGAAGTTGAATTGACATTGCTCCCCTATCTCTCTTTCACAGACTATGCAGTGTGGGCAACCATCCTTGTCCCTTTGTCCCACTGTTGTTTCCCCTCAGTAAATCAGTGGATTCGCGGCATGTTATGCGTGGTTAGGTAACACACGTGCTCAAACACCATCGTGATATTTTCGAACGCAAACCGGCAGCCATCAATATATGAAGGTTGTTAGTTCTCTGAAAAGAGCAGGGCTTCGAGACAACAACCATTAACTAGTCTTTATTTCCCTGTAGGCTACACTGTAACACAGCAATGATATGACAATTAACTCTCAATTAGGAGAGAGAGATGTCATTATAAAATCTACACGCTGCAGTTTGAAGAGTTCTTGCATATACAACAAGAATAATTTGGATTTATATAGCGCCCTCCACTCCGGTCCGCGTCTCAGAGCGCTTCCCAATAACAGATCCCGGGGCCGAGCCACGGGGAGGGGGAAGAATGTGACCGAAAGCGCGATCGAAAATAAATTTATATTTGTTTTGAAGGGATTATTACCTCCGGAATGAAATCCGCCAATCAACTAACAACCGGGTTCCTTCTTACTGCTGGGCACACTGATGCGTGTGGAGTAGAGAAACTTGACTAAGGTTTCGTCCTGCTTGATATTCGCAATGCTACACTAGACTCACAAAGGGCACAAATCACAGAATATTAAAGAAAAAAAACCCTAAAGCAATCAAAAGCCTTAAGCTCTTCCTGCGTTGAAACCACGTTAGTGGAAGAAAGAAATATTACAGATTTGCCCACCTCGGCAACAATGGAAGGCAGAACACAATCGATGGAAATCGAGCAAAAAGCCTACTTGCAAAGGATGATTGCTGAGGAATTCACGACGGGGCTGATGGATTGAGGCCATGTCTAACATCTTTCACTGCTTGTAGCTGTGATTAAAGCTTTGAGTGGTTTGAGTGAGGTTCAGACGATCAGAGGTCCACTCTTTCACCAAGTAGCGCCAAGGTGGTAATTTTACCTAACAGATGTACAATGCCATGCAGTTTGAAAGTATTATTATGGAAGTGTCATTTTGACAATTTTAGGTCAGCCTGGCTCAATCAGCAGCACTCCCACCTCTGAGGGGTGTCTCGTCAATGTGCAATCAGCTATATCAAATATAAGTGTTAGTGGAGTCCTGAGTCCTCGCAAGCGGGACAATCTGGGTTCGATTCCAGGGCAGGATGACAAGTTGGGCAAGTTTCCTTACTCCACACACCCCAGTTTACCCGGCGGTAAGTCAGAACCCGGTTGCTGGTCGATTGGTGGATCACTTTTCTTGGGGGTAATAATCCCTTCAAAACAATAAATATATTTTTTAACATAATATTAATTTGGTCACTCAATCCATGCCTGTTTGTGGGACAATGCTGTGTGCAATTGGCTGCCGCGGTTTGCCCACAAAATACACAGTCAATTCACTTTGCGGTATTATGCTATGAAGCGGGTTTTTGTCTCATTGCTGTGGGCAAATAGTCAGTACACTTTCAATATATTTTAGGATGTCCGGCTGACATGAAAGGCACTGCTTTAACCACCCTTCACCCTGAAATGAAAGGGCAAGAAAACCACCCTCAACACGGAGCAGTGTCCCACAAACAGTCGTGGGTCGAAATGATCAATTTTTATAGTTGTGTTTTGTTTTGGACGGATTATGGTTAGGTGTGTGGAGTAAGGAAACTTGCCCAAGGTTTCGCCCTGATCTGCCTGGATTCGAACACAGGTCTCACGCTTGTAAGGCAAGTGCTCTAACCACTGAGCTACAGGAGCTCCACATATATTTTATATTCATGTATAATATATATATCCCCATCTCAGAGCAATTGCACAGTAAAACGTAAGGGCTTTGTTTTGTTGTCTGTTTTATACATTCCATTCCATGGAAGGAAGGCTGTTTTCAATAAATCACCACATATTGAGGTTATTTCATTGTTATTTATACAGATGTGGTCCTGATAACTAGTCAGTGAGAAACCTTCAGCAGAAATCACAACGGGAGTCAAACAAGGTGTTTTTGCAGAAAATTCTGAACTCGGAAGCCACTTTTCTACCGGTCTTTAAAATCGAAAAAGTGGATTTCAATTGCGCGATTTAGCGCTAAGTTATATTTTCTGAGAAAAGGGTCTTACTGGTTGAGACCAGGTGGAACATCAAGCCACAGGCAGCCGCAAAAGCACACCCAGAGACAGGCTGTTAGCTAGAGGCTCAAATAATTGTCAGTAACCAGAGGACACAGATTGAAGATAATTGGCAAATCAACCAGAGGGGAGACGAGCAGTACTGTTTACCTGTCAGTACGTCGGAACCTAGTTATTAGTCGATTGTCAGATCACTTTCCAGTGTCATTAATCCCTTCAAAAAACATTCAGTCACTCAAACCATGACTGTTGGTGGGACACTGTTGTGCGCAATTGGCTGTTGTGTTTCGCCCCCACAAAATGCACAGTCAATCCACTTTACAATATATTCTGTGGGGCACTTTGAGAAGTATTACAATGAAGTGATAAAGCGTTAAGTGAAATGTAATGATTATTATGAAAAAGTAAGGAGCGTAACAATTCTAATCAGATGCTGAAAAACTGAAATGAAAGGGCAAGAAAATAAAATTCAACAACAACCTGTGTTTATATTTTTTAAATAATTGCATCTGATATGGCGATTTACACATTTTATCGACGTCTCAAAGCGCTTCACGGAATACACGTAAAGCGAATTGACTGTACATTTGTGGGTGAAACGTGGCAGCCAATTGCACAGAGCAGTGTCCCACAAACAGTCGTGGATTGAAATGATAAATTTTTATAGTTGTGTTTTTTTGGAGACGGATTACTGTTAGGTGTGTGGAGTAAGGAAACTTGCACAAGGTTTCGCCCTGATCTGCCTGGATTCGAACACAGGTCTCACGCTTGTAAGGCAAGTGGTCTAACCACTGAGCTTCAGGAGCTCCACATATATTTTATATTTATATATAATATATATATCTCCATCTCAGAGCAATTGCACAGTAAAACATATGGGCTTTGTTTTGTTATCTGTTTTATACATTCCATTCCATGGAAGATTCAAATAGCAAAAAGATTTATGAACATGCCCTTACTTAACAAAGCAGATTGCTGCTCAGCAAAGTGACAAGAGACAAATCTACTTTGGGCTAATTACTATTATTTAGACAAAGTAGTGACAGCCCAACTGTGTTGGCCTGAGAAACATCAATCAGCTGATCAAGACTGTTTCACTAGTTTATCACCATTGTTCAATTCACTTCACAGTCTATTCTGACTGAGAAGCCTAAGATGTGATGAGGCATTATATCAAATGCAAGGATTATTATTATTATTATTATTATTGTTGTCCTTCTGATCCCATTTCCTTCCCTTTACTCCATACCCCTTAATACTTGTACTTTAAAAAACAAAATCGACGGATTGAAAGATTTTAGATGTCAGCCTGGCTCAGTCGGTAGAACTCTCACTCTCTGAGTTCTGAAGGTTGTGAGTTCAAGCCCCCACATCGGGATTTTGAGCTCACAGTCTAGGCTGACACGCCATTGTGACGCTGGTCAGAGGGCTGCAGTGTTGGAGGTGCCATCCTTTGGGTGAGATGTTAAACCAAGGGCCTGTCTCTACCTGCTCAGTTGGACATTAGAAGCTCTCGTAAACACTACTCGGAAAGAGAAGGGAGTTTCTTCTAGTATCCTATATAAACCAGGTCATTCATAGAAATAGGAGTAGTCCGTTCAGCCCCTCGAGTCTGTTCCCTCCATTCTATAAGATCATGGCAGATCTGTACCTCAACTCCACTACAAAACAACAACAAATTACATTTGTATAGCATGTGGGCATGTGGCGAGGATGTCCCAAGGTGTTGGACAGTTAGTGTTTCGGACCCTCTATGGAATCGAGGATGGAGGCAGAGGGATAGAGTCGGGTGTCATCCGCATACATACGGAAACTGCAGACCAGTGAGGAGGCACGATGGAGTGCATGACAGCTGTGTGGCTTGCGTTAAATGATTGTAGATGATAATTGAACTGAGTGATGTCTACGCAGCTGGACAATAAGGTTAGTAGCACTTGACAGAAGACATATTAGTTATTTTTTAGGCATGCAATAAATATTGATGACAGTGTTTCAAGTACATGGTCTATCGCTCGAAGCCAGAACCTTCAACTCGAGGCAACGATTTTGTTGAACTGCGCTTCACAAGTAATTACTGTCAAATTACTGTCAACACTTTAAATGCTTGGTCTACCGTTTAGATGAACTATGGGGAAGAGGAGGTTGAGGGGTGATATAATTATGGTTGTTAAGATTCTAAAGGGATTAGAGACTGCAAACCACGATAAGATGATTTATCTCGCACAGAACAGTAGAAGCAGAGGACACAGCCTGCAATTGAAGCAGGGCAAATTGGGAACAAATCTGTGGAAACGCTACCTTAGCGAGAGTCATTAATTTATGGATCGGGCTCCCTAAGGAGGCGGTGGAAACAGAAAGTGTTGTTTGCTTTAAGAACAAATGTGATAAGATTTCTGCTAGAAAATAATAAGTGTACAGTTTGGGATATGACATGTCAAGCGACTGCCATGATGGTGGAAGGTGAACTAAATGAACCTTGGTCTTCTTTGGTCTAGCAAATTCTTATGTTCTTAGTGATTGTATTTGTAAGCAAAAATCGCGGTCATTGAAGCTCTCTCCAACAGCCACGAGATGAACAAAACCTATTCATTACAGGGCAATTGAAGGATTGCTGAAGAAGTGCATCAGGAGATACCAACCCCCTTCACTTTCCAAATAAGATGTTTATTGATCACTGAACGGGACTAATGCCTCGTCTCCGACAATACAGCACTCCCTCTTCCCTAGAGTGCAAACTGTTTTGAAAACAGCGACACAAAGATAAGGCAGCTTTGCTATTGAGAGTGTAAGTTGTTTCTGCACAGAGCTACTGAGGGGTCTGTCTGGTTCAGCCTTTGAACAGTGTGGAGCTCCTGTAGCTCAGTGGTTAGAGCACTTGCCTTACAAGCGTGTGACCTGTGTTCGAATCCAGGCAGATCAGAGTGAAACCTAAATTTCCTTACTCCACATGCCTAATAATAATCTCTCCAAAAAACCCACAATAATAAAATTGGTCATTTCAATCCATGACTGTTTGTGGGACGCTGCTGTGCGCAATTGGCTGCCGCGTTTCGCCCACAAATATATAGTCAATTCACTTTACAGTATATTCTGTGAAGCGCTTTGAAAGGGTGGGGGCAGAGAGGATGAAAGCACGGCCGACGATGGTAGGGAAGGTCAGGCAGGAGACCTGAAGCAGGCTATATAAATACAGTTCAGTAATGCTAACAATCCATTCACAGAAATCTACCAGAAACAACTTCAAGCAGTGGCAGTCCTATCTGACTTCCCATTGTCCAGTGGTCAATAAGCTGTGGCCCACAGTTGCTTAGGTAACCAGCTAAACACCATTCAAAATTAATGTATTAATAATAATCATCATCCTTACATTTGATATAGCGCTTTATCACGTCTTCTAGAAATCTCAAAGCGCTTCAAAGTGTATGTTTTGTGGGCGAACCGTGGCAGCCAATTGTGCACAGCAGCGTCCCACAAACAGTCATGGATTGAGTGACCACATTTTTTTTTCTTGAGGGACTACAGGATTAACAAGCGTGTGGAGTAAGGAAGCTTGCCCAAGGTTTCACCCTCCCAGGGATTTAACCCCGGTCTCTCGTTTGCAAGGCAAGTAGTCTAACCACTGAGATACAGGACTCTTAATTCTGCTGCAGGTATTTTTATAACCTCATTAATCATAGATCCAACTAAAATTTTCTAATCACTTATTCATGGCTGCCTGCCCGCCCACTGTATCCTTCCCCAAAAAGTTAAAGGCCAATTAACTACGCTCAATAAATCAGTAAATCTATAACAAGCCAACCCCTCACATCCCAGGGCACTGTGCATTCCAACATGTGGAGCTCTCACTGTTTTGAGCACTCGCCTTGCAAGTGAGAGACCTGGGTTCGATTCCAGGTAGGGCAAAATCTTGGGCAAGTTTCCTTACTCCACATGCCGGATAATAATCCCTCAAAATAAAATTAATAAACTGGTCATTTCAATCTGCGCGCTATTGGCTGCTGCGTTTCATCGGCGTGTAATGAAATACCCAATATCTTCTAACCAGTGAGGACGACCCACTAAGAATCTGCTCAGTACTTATTAACGAGTTGGTGCTCAGCACATTAAAGTTATTTATTGTCTTGCAGTATCATGACTCAATCCATCTGGTTATTGCCTGCTGAAAGCAAATAGTAATCAGCTCAGTGGTAGCTTGTGTAACTGTATGCTTTTATTAAACTGCACTAAGCAATTTTGTCCTCGCCTCCACTGTATATCTTTGAAATAATAATCATTGCATCTGATTCAGCGTCTTATCGCATCTTCGAGATTTCTCAAAGAGCTTCACAGAATATACTGCAAAGCAAATTGACTGTATATTTTGTGGGTGAAACATGGCAGCCAAGGGCGCACAGCAGTGTCCCACAAACAGTCGTGGGTTGAGTGAGCAAAAAATTTGTTATACTGCGATTTTTACCCTCGGAAAAGCGATCCACTAATCGACTAACAACTGGGTTCCTACTTACTGCTAGGTAAATTTGGACATGTGCAGTGAGGAAACTTATCCATCCGTTCGCCCTGCCCAGGAATCGAACCCAGATCCTCTCGCTTGCCAGGCGAGTGCTCTAACTACAGTGCTAACCTTCAGGACTCTATTTAATATTTACATCACTGATCAAATAAGGGATTGTTACATTCCGTTCCAATACATTCCCTTGTAATATTATAATTCTATTGGTCTACTGAAGGTCAAGCAGGTTTTAATTAAAGGCTTCAGATTGAAGAGTAGAGCAGCTACAGGAGTATAGGAGGCCAGGGCAGGTAAGTGGGACTGAAAGAATCAGGGGAGCCAATTTAGACCCAATTAATAATAATATTATTTTAATTAGTAATTATTATATTAATAATATTACATGATTGGCTGAATAGTCATCTGTTGTGCTGCAAATGTCAAGGGGGCCAGATGGTATGCAAATATAATAAGAATAAGAATCCTTGCATTTGATATAGTGCTTTCCACATCTTATCAACGTCCCAGAGCGCTTCACAGAATATACTGTAAAGTGAATTGACTGTACATATTTGTGGGTGAATTGCGGCAGCCAATTGCGCACAGCAGTGTCTCACACACAGTCGTGGATTGAAATGACCAATTTTATTATTGTGTTTTTTTGGAGGGATTAATATTAGGCGTGTGGAGTAAGGAAACTTGTCCAAGGTTTCGCCCTGACCTGCCTGGATTCGAACACAGGTCTCCCCAGCTTGGTCTCCCCAGCTTGCAAGACAAGTGCTCTAAACCACTGAGCCACAGGAGCTCCTGTGTTATGATTGCAAACACACCAATTCAGTGAAGTCAACTCCTTTGAGACTCGCTGATATAAATGCTAATGAAAAATTAATTTGGAAGCCCCAAGAAACAAACATTGTGAAGCTCTATGCAGTATTTTCCAACGAATGACAGAAACTTAGCCTTTTAGAGCGCAGGAAGGAGGCTATTGAGTCCATCGAGTCTGTCCCTGCTCTCAGAGAAAGCTCTCAACCGACCGTAAAAATAATAATAATAATCCTTGTATTTGGTATAACACTTTTCACGTCTTCTAGACATCTCAAAGCGTTTCACAGAATGTACTGTAAAGTGAATTGACTGTATATTTGTATATTTGTGGGCAAAACGCAGCAGCCACACACAGTCGTGGATTGAAATGACCAGTTTTTACTATTGTGGGGTTCTTTTGGACAGATTATTATTAGGCGTGTGCAATAAGGAAACTTGCCCAAGGTTTTCCCCTGACCTGCCTGGATTCGAACACAGGTCTCATGCTTCTAAGACAAATGATCTAACCACTGAGCTGCAGGACTCCACCAGCCTTGTACCCACTATAACAAGGGTAAAAACGGCTGGTAACAAGTCATGAAGGTTTAACCAACATCTAGCCATTTTTAGGCGTGTGACGTTAATATAATAAAACAATAATATTCCTTGCATTTAATATAGCACCTTATCACATCGTTGAGATGTCTCAAAGTGCTTCACAGAATATATTGTAAAAAATGATTGACTGTGTATTTTGCCAGCAAAATATGGCAGCCAATTGCACAGGGTAATGCCCCACAAACAGTCGTGGATTGAGTGACCATTTTGTTGGGAGAGGGACCTGTCAATCAACTAACAGCCAGGGCCGTCTACTTACTGCTAGGTAAACAGTGTGTGGAGTAAGGAAACTTGCCTTAGGTTTTGCCCCGCCAGGGAATCAAACCCAGGTCCTCTCACTTGCAAGGAGGCGAGCGCTCCAACCACTACGCTACCAATAGTTAATTAACGCACCATATTGTCCGTGTCTTTTTAATCCAATCTAGAATCGAACTAAGATATTACTTCAAATGCACATTTTCATATATTTTTATTATGAAGCTTTGCTATTCCAGAAATGTTGAAGTTCTGAAATTGCTTTTTGTTATTGAAGTGAATAATCTGGTATTTTGTTCTCCTGGGTGCTACAGGAGATTATCAAAGCTCTTTCTGCAGTCAGATAAGTTTCTTATTAATATTGAGCGAAAAGCTATTTGATAGAATTGGATGCAATGCTGATATATTTCTGACTGGAAATTCTTCTAACACAGAACCCAAGTTGGCTTTTGAAAACAACAGAAAATTATCTTCCAACTTAATATTTGATTTCCAAATTGTATTTGATAGAGTGCTGTATCAGACTAATATTTTAAGCTTTCTTTTCTGCCATTTTTGTGATTTTTAGGAACGCTTTTGCCTCCGAGTCTGAGATTGTAGGTTCAAGCTCCACATCAGGACTTTAATGAGCTTATAAATTAGGACATGATTCCAATGCAGTCCTGGGGGAGCCTGCTTTCTTAAAGGTGCTGTTTTTTAGATGAGATGTTGAAAGGAGATTATAATATAATCATCCTTGCATTTGATATAGCGCGTTATATCACAACAACCGTTATTATTGCAAAGAGCTTCACGGAATATACTGCAACGTGAACTGACTATATATTCTGTGGCAAAAACGCAGGCACTAATAGCACTCAGCAGCATCCCACCAACAGTCAGGGATTGAGTGACCAAATTATTTTTATTTATCATGAAGGAATTAGTGGCCCCGAAAGTATTAAAATAATAATAATCCTTGTATTTGATATAGTACCTTATCATGTCGTTCAGATGTCTGAAAGCGCTTCACAGAATGTATTGTAAGTGGCAGCTAATTACACATAGCATTGGCTACAAAAGCAATCCGCCAATTGTCTAATGGCGTGTGGAGTATGGAGACTTGCGCAACATTTCGCCCTGCCAGGAATCAAACCCAGGTCCTCTCGCTTGCGAGGTGAGTGCTCGAACCACTGAGCTATGCTAAGCCATAAAGAGATATTGTCTGCCTGTTCAGTCGGATGTTAAAGATCCCATTACGATCCTTGAATGGAGAAATTAGTTTATCCCTGGCCAATAATCCCCCTGCATAAAATTGGTCATTCACTTCATGTCTGTTTGTAGACCATTGCTGTAGTGCAAATTGACTGTTGCGTTTTTCACTTACAAAAAGAAACAGTCACGTCCTTTTTACAGTGAATCCTGTGAAGTGTTTTAATGCAATCAATGTGGTGATCAACCACTTTTACGCTCTCTGCTCCCACGCTGTGGAACTCCATCCCACAGTCCCTCGGTCTCGCTCCCTCACTCTGCTCCGTGCCTTCTTCTGCCCTCGCAACTCTCTCCCTCCCCTCCTGACTCTCTCCCGCCCCTCCTGCCCCCTCCTTTGCTCGGGTCCCGTCCTGACTGTTCAGCGCCTTGGGACGTCCTCCCGATGTGAAAGGCGCTCTATACATGTAATTGTATTGTTGTTGTTGTATATCAAATCCAAGGATTATTATTTTAAATAAAATGGTCTTGTAGGTTAAGACAAAGTAAACTCTTCCGCAATGAGTTGTTTTTTCTCCGGGTGACGTTCCCTGCACACAATGACCCTTGCAATGTTTATCCAATGCATCAAATAAATTACTCCACTTTCTAATCCAACAGTCATTGTAAATATAACAATTAATTTAATTGTCCCATCAAAAGATCAGCAGAATTTTAATTAAAAGACTTCGGAAGAGAGAGATTTTGCATGCGACCTAATTGCAAATGCTTGAATTCAGCGTTGAGTTACGAGCTCCTTTGAGACCTGTTAATATAATCCTTAACAGTTCTATTCGCAGGTCAGCTAGAAATGAATATTGTCTTGTTTTATGACTTGTGTTAAGCAGCTTTGATAAATTTAATACATCACATCCCACGTACGCAATTAATTCCGAATGAAAGATTGACCTTCCATTTCCCAAAGCAGCACACCCCAGTTGCGAATGAAATTTCAAACCACAACTGTGTGTGGGACACTGCTGTGCACAATCGGCTGCCGCATTTGCCCACAAATGAAGTCAATTCACTTTACAGTATATTCTGTGAAGCACTTTGAGATGTTTAGAAGATGTGAAGAAGCCTACATCAAATGTAAGGATTATTATTATTTTTAGCAAACTCTACGGTTAATTTCAGATCATCATTTGTTTTGTTCATCTAGTAGCACTTTGGCTTAATAATAATAAAAATATTAATAATACAGCGTTTATTACTGCGTTGAGATGCTTCAAAGCATCTCACAGGATTTCAGTGTAAAGTGCAGTATATTGACTGTGTATTTGTAGGCACTTCTGTGTTCAAGTCCCCTCCCCATAACTAGGACTTGTCTAGGCAATCTGTCTAGCTAATACTCCTTCAGATGAGACATTAAGCTGAGCATCTGTTTGCCCTTTCAGTGGATGTAAAACTAAACTCCCATAACAGTATTTGAAAAGAGAAGAGTTTCTCCTGATTATATGGCCAAGCATATAAATTTGGTCATTCACATCATGGGTGCAAAATGTGGTGCCCACAAGTAAAATTACCATTAAATTTCAAGCACTCCAGGACGCTATCCAGGGTGGAGGGTGTTATATAAATGCATGTTGTTGCCATCTTAATACAGTACAGTTTTCCCAGGCGGTAACGTTACCGACTGAGCCAAGCTGACAACATAGTCCTGGTTACAAACCTTCAGCATTGTGATAAATTATTCTAATAATACCTGGGCACTAACCGGTATTAAGCTCTAGCAGCTACTGGTTTAGCTGTAAAAGCAGTCACTACACCTATACCACAGCAGTCTCACAGAAGCACTTTGAAACTTCACAGCTAATAGCTGTCAAGGCGCAGATTCTCTCTATTGAAGTCCAGCGGAGTGCCGCAGAACAGTGGATGGCACACTCGCCTCACCAGCAAGAGGAGCTGGGTTCGATTCCCAAGCCAGATGGAAGTTTAGGTAAGTTTCCTTACTCCACACTCCTGTGTTTATTTACCCAACAGGAAGTAGGTACCTGGTTGTTAGTCGATTGGCAGATCGCTTTCTGGGGGTAATAATCCCACACAAAAAAAAGTTGGTCACTCAATCCACACCTGTTTGTAAGGACACTGCTGTGCGCTGCCGCATTTCACCCACAAAATACACTTTACTGTGTTCTGTGAGGTGTTTCGAGGCGTGACAAGGCACTGTATCAAACACAAGGATTATTATTATATAACCCTAATAATTACTGTATAAAAGTCAATTGCAGGTGGCGCCTTTTGTAGTGTGTCTGTAAGTCATTTATTCCTCCTGCTTCCTACATGGGAAAGCAACTGAATGTTGTTCAGCTTCAAAATATCAGGGGCATTCTGCTCCAGCATTCCATTTAAATTAATCATTTCAAGTCATATAATTATGGTCCTCAGCTTTATACCCTGCCTTTATTCCAGCATCTTTATTAGTGCTTTCTTTGGAGAAAAATTTGCTTTGCTGAATGCTAATGATAAACCGATTACCTTATGAAAGGAGCTATACAAATGTAATTTTTTGTTGCTGGATATTCCAAGTCCTTTTGGCATGTAAATTTCAAAATTTGTGCAACAAATGAACTCCCTGATTAGGTGCTGTTACAAAAAGTTACTTAGAACAGATTCATTAGCATGGGAGAATGAAAAGTTCTGCTGTCAAGGTACAGCTAAATCTATTTGTTACATTCACACCTACAGACTAAAGGCTATGTCAGACTTTGGCTGGACTGGCTTTCAATCATAAACATAATTGAAATCCCATTACAAATGTTTCCACTTCCCAATCAATGACTGTCAAACACAAATCTTTGTCTGCTCTGAGCTGGACAATGCAGCTTGCCAGGCAGTGACGTCAATGGCGAACTACGCGGTTTAGCTGGTTAAGACTCCAAGGCACACTGTGAGGTCCACCTGCGTCTGATAATCTGTGGGATTAAGTAAACAGGAGGCGTCCCTCCAGGGTCAGGGAGAGAGGGTGCCCGTTCCATTCCAGCCACATGGAAAAATCTCTGTGTTTAGGTGGCGCACGTAATGTGGAACTCTCACTCTGGTTCTAATAATAATAATCCATTTGATATAGCGCTTTTCATGTCTTCTAGAAGTCTCAAAGCGCTTCACAGAATATACTGTAAAGTGAATTGACTGTATATTTGTGGGTGAACCGCGGCAGCCAATTGCGCACAACAGTGTCCCACAAACAGTTGTGGAATGAAATGACCAATTTTATTGTTGTTTTTTTGAGGGATTATGCATGGAGAGAGACTGAGACAGATAGAGACTGAGAGACAGAGACATCCACAAGTTTAGGTGATGCTAATGTGCTTCCCAAACTTTGTGTTCATAGGTTGCAATGTCATCTGAACTCCTTTTGGGAAACATCCCATGTTGTACATGGAATGAAACCTCAGCAGATAAGATTTTCGCCAGGTGTACTTTACTGATACTCACAAGCACCATGATGACATTCCATGTGCGCTGGACACCCATATGACCAAAAGCAAATTCCTAGTGTTCAGTATTTCAGTAGTGGCCAAAAAGTGGGACCTCTAATGAAAGGGCTGAGTGTGTGAGGGATGAGCAGGAGGCTGGTTTTGATCGAGCGGAGGTGTCATGGGGGTTAGTTTGTGGAGTGAGGAGGTGGGAGGTAGAGAGGGAGGTGCCAGGGAGTGAGTGGATTTGAACACGAGTGTGAGGATCTTGAAGTCGAAGTGTAGTTTTAATTTTTTTAAATCGCTCATTTTAATCCATGACTGTTTGTGGGACGCAACTTTGCGCAATTGGCTGCCACGTTTCACCCACAAAATATAGTCAATTCACTTTACAGTATATTCTGTGAAGCGCTTTGAGATGTCTCGAAGATGCGATAAGGCACTAAAATCGAAAAGGAGGGTCTTGTGATTGGCCTTGAAGGAGACAAGGGAGGAAGCGAGGCGAAAGGACTGTGGTGATGGTGTTCCAGAGTGTGGGGCAGAGGCTGAAAGCCCAGCCACCGATGGTAGAATGGGTCGGGTGGGAGACGTGGCGCAGACTGGAGCCCGCTGAATGGAGGGGGTGGGCTGGTTGGTAGGGAGTCAGTAGTTCGGAGAGATAAGAAGTGGTAAGGCCATGGATAGCCTTGAAAGTGAGGACAAGGAATAATCCTTCTCTTGATCCACGAGTCCAATATTAAGATGGACTCTCTTTCTGATCTACAATTCTCAGACTAATTTCCCATTCCCCTTCAAGTGGAGTTCTTTTACAACTGGACTAAAAGAGTTCCCGTCTTGCACTTCGGCATCCCAACTCCTGAACTCCCCTTTTTTTTCCCCAAAGCAATCACAGGAAGAAAAAACAACTATTGACAGTAATTGCAAGTGAATTTCAAACACTTTGACGTAAGCTTTGTTCCCTGGTGACATGACCACTACTGACGAGAAGTTTGACTTGCTCTGAGCCAAGATCCCTTTGTCACACACCTACTAAACAGGGAAACAGCAGGAGTACAATACTAAACTCTCACAATTAGGTCTCATCTGAATCCATTTCATTAAAAGGCAGTTCCACTTACCTCTATAAGTGAGCAACTTTGCAGTTGCAATTTTCATCTCATTATGATTGCTGAACCCCACCCTTCCTCCCCATCTGCAAAAAAAACCCCACTTACAATGTTGACAGGATAATAGGGCATTTCTTTCAAGCAATTATTTCTTTGCAATAGCAATGGAGATAAAGAAACCTCTCACACCTTCACACTGTTATTAAAGACGTTGTCTTGTATCCTTTTCCTACCATAATAATAATTCTTCCAGCTGATCTAATGCCTTTTGTGTCATAAGCGCTTCACAGGATACGCTGTAAAGTTGTCGTGACTGTATTTTTGGAGGCAAACGCAGCCGCCCAGTTAACAGAGGGTTGTGGGATCAATCCCCAGATCAAATTGGTCAGAATTTCAGAGGATTTATGTGCCCCACTGCACACAAAATGATCTGCTGCATTCACCCACAAAAAGAGTCACCTCACTTTACATTGAAGCCTCTGAAGAGCTTTGAGACATTCTCCCAAAGTGAAATGAACTGCTGTACATTCATTTTCAAGGACTGTTCTTATTTATTGCAACAATAAATCTGGCATTTGACACAGTGCCTTATCAAATTATTTAACAGCAGAAGGCTGAGAGGGAAAGGAAGACTGATTAATACCGGTAGTCGGGAAATTGCCTGTATGCAAACGAGAATTTAATTTAATTAAAAAAACAGTCAGCTGCATTTTGTTCTGAAACGTTAACTCAGAACAAAATGAGTGAGTTTCCTCTTTTCATAGAAGCTTCCTGATTGCCTTGTGTTCTCAATGACTTCTGTTTTTATTTCAGATTTCCAGCATCTGCAGTATTTTTTGCCTGTTGAAAAACACTTGCCTTCTTCCGAGCCGACATCACGGAAACATGTGAATTACAGAGCCACCAGCAATCTATACATTTAGTATTCATCACGATGCTCAGTTTGAAAGGAAAAATAACATTTGTGCCAAAGATTGTTTTTCGAAAAACAATAAAAGCTGCCAGGTGATGTAGCCTTCTGCCTTATTTGGGGTTTTAAGTTTTTTTTGTGTGTTCTGAAATCTGAAAGTACATTTATGCCTCATTTTGTTTCTTGTTGCCGTCTCTCTCTCTCTCTCTCTCTCTCTCTCTCAACAAATAACTGTTGGGCACATGAGCTTCAAACTGCTACATTAAGCAGTTAGTGAGACCTCCGTATCGCAGTGGAGGTTGGGCCAATTTGCAGTGAAAGATAAATTCAGTGAATTGTTTTCATTCTGTTTTGAATCCATGAAACAACAACAATATTACATTTGTTTAGCGTCTTTCACGTCAAGAGGACGTCCCAAGGCGCTGGACAATTACTGCTTCAGACGCACAACTAATGTAGGATTGTAAATCCTACACACCTCACTCCCGTTTGGAACAACACAGGTTGTTCTCAGCACAGAAGGAGTTCACTATGTTTGCCGGTGCTCACTGACTGCAGGGAGCAATCTCCTCTCTCACTCCACTTTCCTCATGCTAGCCTTGCTATTTTAGTTTTCAAGCATTAAATGAATTATTAACTTGTCGTCAGCAGACATCAGTGGCAACTCATTGTTTTCTAACAATACCTCAAATAAAATCCAGTGTCTTGTCCACCCTTCACTAAGCGTAACAGAAAGTCACTACATGTGATAATAAAAATAATCCTTGTATTTGTAAAGTGAATTGACTGTATACAGGTAAGCCTCTATTTAGAATGCTTCTATTTAGGATGTTTTGATTGAAGGAACATAATTTTTTAATACCTTTTGATCGATATAGGACACTTGGATTAATTTTAATGTACACTTTTTTTGCGCATGTGCAGCACATATTTTGAATATCACGGTCGCATTTCGTGCATCCTTTTTATCCATATGCGTGGTCCATAGTGTATTCGTGGGTAAATCCAAGCGTTTGAACTGGCCAATAGCATGTCGCTACGTCATTGTTTAAAAGCCAGCTGATTTTGAAGCGACACCGCACCACGTAATTATTACAGTAATTTCCAAACATTCCCGAGCAACTTTGAACGATTTACAGCCTCTACCGCGTTTATACCAAGAGCAGTGAGTGAAATGGTAATAATGGTAATACCGCTAGCGGCAGGAAACCCCGTAAAGTCATCACTTTAAATACTAAATTGGAGGTGATAAAACGCATCAAGTCTGGCAAAAAAGATATGGACGTCGGAAGGGCTTTTGGACTAACTAGATCGACGGTGGCTACTATAAAACAGAATAAGGACAATATACTGGCAAGTTCAAGGTGTGTTACAGCTACAGATGCAAGCAGATTAGCAAAACATCAGAGTGATATGATGGAAAACATGGAAAGAATGCTGAGTGTCTGGACTGAGGATCAGAACCAGTGTAATATTCCGCTCAACACCCTGGTTATCCAAGAGAAGGCAAAATCATTGTTTAGGGAGTTAAATGATCAGGAAGGAGAAGGCTCAACGGCACCATCTTTCAATGTCAGCAGAGGGTGGTTTCAAAGCTTTACAAGAAGCTTTGGACTCCACAACATCAAGATGAATGGGGAAGCTGCAAGTGCCATTGCCAGTATTAAAGTTTGCCAGAAGTGGCCTGCATTAAAGTTTGCCAGTATTAACGTACAATATTGTAATTACCCTAAGTACCCCTTCTTGCCTCTGTGTGTTAATGTGTGTGTCATTTAGTGGGTTTAAGGTCTGAAAATTTTGTGAAAATAACGCATCTCTGGTTATATAATGGGACCGCATGGGAAATCGCGTTTCGATTTAGGACGTTTCGATCTAGATACAGCTCTTTAGGAACACAACCCCGTCCTATATAGAGGTTTACTTGTATATGTGGGCGAAACACGGCAGCCAATTATGCACAGCAGTGTCCCACAAACAGTTGTGGATTGAAATGGCCAATTTTATTATTGTGTTTTTTTTTGAGGGATTATTATTAGGCATGTGGAGTAAGGAAACTTGCCTCAAGGTTTCCGCTGCTGGCATCGAATCCAGGCTCTAACCACTAAACTACAGGACTCCAAAATCCATATACCCAATTACTCTATACTAATACACTGTTGTAAAGTTGCTGTGCAAATGTATTGTGGAGTCTTATATCAAAAGTGGCTTGCTTATTAAAGTAAAACTGCAAGTCTCAAGCAATTTGCATTTAAATGTTCAATTCAGTCTATTTCAGCTATTCCATCTCCACATTCCCCAAATGAATGTTTTCCACGATAATAGCCTTGTAAAGTCCCGATCAATGCAATTGTACAACAACTTGCATTTATATAGTGCCACTCACACAGGGTAGTGTCCCGGAGGGCTTGTCAATAGCGGAGTATGGAGCTGAACTGGGGGAGGTGACCGAAATTACAATCGAAGAGGAAGGTCTTATGTGCGACCTGAAGATGGGGAAGGAAGGGGCAAGGTGGAGGGATAGAGGAACAGTGTTCTAGAGTTTTCGGCGTAGTTCCAATGGTGAAACGGATGGCAGGAGCTACACGGAGGATACCGGATGCCAGTTGAGTGGAGGTAGTTGGTTGTGGGAGTAAACAGGTCGAAGATTTGGGGAGGTGCTGGGGAATGAAGGGATTTGAAAAAGAGTGTGAGCATCTTGAAATCAATCTGTTCAGCCATAGGGAATCAATGGAAGCCTGGCTACAACTAGTATGGTGGGGGGGGTGGGGTGGGGGTTGATGAAGATGTTTCAGATTCTAACAAATAATAAGCATTATTATACTTGGTTGAAAAGTTTGAAATCCTGAGAACTTTAATGGTCAGCTCCTTGTTCCATTATTTTTGCACAATAACCTCAAATTATACTTGAATGAAGCCCTTCACGTCTGAAAGATATCAACAACAACTTTGATTTATATAGTGCCCTCCGCGCCGGACGGCATCTCAGAGCGCTTCACAATAATGGATCCTGGGACCGAACCAGGGGCAGCGGAAGAAAGGTGACTAAAGGCGCAGTCGAAGAGAAAGGTCTTCAGTTGGGACCTGAAACTGGAAAATGAGGGGGTGAGGAAGGGAATTCCAGAGCCTCAGGTCACAGTGGCTGAAGGCACGGCTGCTGAGGGCAGAGCGTATGATTCAGGGGACATGGAGGAGGACATGGAGGAGGCCGGTGGAGCGAAAGCAACGGGTGCTGGTTTGAGGAAAGAGGTCAGAGAGGTAGGGGGTGCAGAGGAGTGGAGGGATTTGAAGACAAGGGTGAGGATCTTGAAATCAATCCTCTCAGGGACATCCAACACATGAAGCAATTGGGAAGAAGTGTATAGCAAGACATCTATCTTTCATTGTTCTTTTAACATTTGCTCTTCCTCAGTTTACAACCACCCACATTTATTGGTTATCGGAGTTCAGTCTTTTGACACATTTAGGCTTGGTCGGTCAACTACCAAGACACTAGAGTGCAACTCAGTGAAGACCGCCCAATTTACCCTCCGATAACTTCCATTTATATAGCGCCCTGCATGCAAGAATAGTGCTCCAGAGTACTAGCCACTATACACTGCTCTGAGCTCAAACATTGGCCGAGTGGTAATTCAGCAGAGCTGACAAATCCAAGGTTTCTCTTGCATCGTCCCTCATTGCTCTATAAACGTAACAAAATCAAAGGTCTTTTCATATCACAATTAAAACCATGCCAGTCTGCACCATATGCTGTACAAAATAATCCTCAGGAGAACTTAGATAAACTAATTTTCCCTAAAGTATTTAACACATCAGCCAGATAAATGTCTGCAATTTTCACTGTACAGGTACAATGGAAAAAGAAAAATGAACAAAAATCTGTGTATTAAGTGCATTTTGTTTGAAAGCTTGGGATTTTTTTATGGCGATATGGTGAAACATTAGTAGTAATAATAATGCTCACATTTGATACAGCGCCTTACGATGTCATTGAGACCTCACTACGCGCTTCACAGAATAGAATGTAAAGTGAATCGACTGTGTGTTTTGTGGGAAAAACGCAGTAGCCACTTGCAGTGTCCCCCACAAAGTCATGGATTGAGTGACCAAATTATTATTTTATTGGAGGAGTTATTACCCCGAGAAAGCAGTACACCAATCAACAAACAACCGAGTTCCTACTTACTGCTAGGTAAAGAGGTGCGTGCGGTAAGGAAACTTGTCTAAGATTTTGCCCACCCGGGAAATCAAATACTCGTCCCTTGAAGAACGAGTCCTCCAAACAATACTGTGTGAATTATTACAATGAGGTTCTCATTTCAGAACTTCAAAATATATTGTACAGCACTTAGATAATACTAACTGCAAACCATTTGTTCATCAAGCTTTGAATATTTTTTTGCTCAGTCCATCCTCACATAAATACTGTACTTGGACCAGCTTGCTTTCTCTCAACGACAACCAATTTACAGAGTGGAATCAACTTAAATGCACAACTTTAAAAGTCAAGCACGTTTTAATGCACAGAAAGCTGCATATCAAATAAAAGGTGCTATACAAGTGTAATTTTGTTTTTGTTGTAAAATGTCTCACCTGTTAAATAGACATCCTTTAAAATACTGTATATTGGGTGGCACATAATAATCCTTGCATTTGATATAGTTATATCGTGTTTTCGCGACGTCTTTGCAGAATATATGTACTGTAATATTGATTGTATTTTGTGCTGGAAGTCAATCGTGTACAGGAGTTACTTACTTACTGTTATACAGGCATGTGGAGTAAGGAAACTTGCCCAACAATGTGCCCTGCCACACACTCAGTGAATTCCAGTAGTTTCCCATTGTGTTTGAACCAAGAGTCAAACAGCACCATATTCTAGCATTTTAATACATTTAATCTGAATTGATATGCACTGGATGAGCATCACCATCAAACGCCGAGATTAATGCTCAATTGTCAAAAGGCCAGCTCATTCGGGAAGCCCCTTTGCTTTCCTGTTGCTGTCTATTTTAAGTAAAACTATCTCAATTGTGTCTGGAATGTACCTTTATTCGTCAAACAAATGTTCGCAAAACCTGGATGGGTAAAAACATCCACCCAAATTGTTTAATATGTGCGTTGGTACTGATTATGTGAATTCAATTGCATTACTGGATAGACAGTTCAATTATAATCCACTATCAGGTTGTAGAGGGATATTCATACAAGGAGTCAGTCAGTGGGATTTTGTTTAAATCGAATAATATGTGTCGTTTTTTTATGCACCACCGGCTGAAGTTGGAAGAAATTAGACAGCAGTCCAGTAATGAAATGGGTGATTTCACCAATTTAACAGCAATCCTAAGACAATTGGCACTGCTTCAAGTCTTCACCACAACCAAGTCATTGGAATTCCTGTTACTCACTTCTTTCATATTGTCGGATCACAACATTTTGAAAAGCTTCTGTGGGGTGGGGAGAAGATAAAAGAGACGGAAAAAGTGAGCTCAGCAGCAGTTGAAGCATTACGAGCTACGTAGGGGAGCTGGACAGGGATGAAGTTCTACTTTGTCTTGAAGACGTGAATGGGTTCAGAGTATGAACTGTCATCTTATTATTGAGAACGTGATGATATTTATATAATGACATTTATACAGTATCTACGTATTGCCTGGTTTGCTAAATGATGGTTTACGCTGTGAGTATATTTTGTGGGCAAAATCCACTCTGTGCAACGATCTGTCACACGGCAGATAGATGTTCAAAGGGTTCTCTCTCACATACCATGTTCACCTTCAAAAGATGCAGTCACTAACCTTCAAAGGTAAATCATGGACAGGTGCCAGTACAGTATATTGAAGGTAATGTTACGGCAAATGCAACAAATATCTTTCATTATGTCCCAAAGTCACAAGGGCATTATTCTGGCACGTTGTGACCTGCAGTCCTGTAACTCCCTTGATTTCTGCTGAAAGAAGTTGAGAGTAAAACAAAATATTGCCCACCTCTGAATCCGTCGTACGTGCATCTGTCACCTTCCGTCTGGATTAGTCAAACGCCCTCCTCGCCGGTCTCCCCAGCTCCACTAGTCAAACAATCCAGCTCCTTTAGAACTCTGCTGCCTGCATACTGACCCGGACCAGACTCCGTACCCATATCTCACCAGTTCTGGCTCCACTGGCTCCCCATCACCAAACGGATCGACTTCAGGATCCTCACACGCGTGTTCAAATCCATTCACTCCCTGTCACCCGCCTACCTCTCCCACCCCGTCACTCCCCAATCCAGCACTTGCCGACTCTGCTCGCCTGGCACTGGCCTCCTGCTCCCATAATTTACAAAGGTGACAGCAGAAAGCTGTATCCATTATTGCATTGAGAAACCAATTCAGTAATTGCAGATAAAAACTGCTGCTTCTTTGGTTAATAACAGTTGTGCTCACTGACTCGGCTCCTCAGATAGCTACCGGTTAGCATAGCTCTGCAAGACAATTTTATCCCATCAGAAATGATGTTATAGAGCAATCTTTTGTGCTGCATAACACCACACTCCCTCCACAAAGAATCAATATTGGCAAAAACATACAGACAGACTGCGGTCAAGGGTTGGAAATGTAAACTATTTGTTACAATGGTTACAGAAATGGTCAAAATAAGTTGTGTTACAATGCCCCCCGAAGTCTCATAAAGAATGTTATTGCACAACGGAGGTGTAGAGCCTCCCACATTACAGTCACTATTTGGGTTCTTAGGAATGTTGGCCTAGAAATCTCTTACAAGCATTGCCATCATATGGAGATGGCTCAGAGGTAAATTACTCGGCTCGACCACCAATTGATCAGGTGTCGGTCTGCCCTCTCCTGAAGATTGCTGTTTTCCCCAGTGAAACAACAGATGATATTGAAAAAGCAAGATCAAATTGTGCAATTCAACTTTCAACTGATCCAAGGAGCACTACCTTGCTCAATCCCCTGCCGCGACCCCACCCACCCACCAACCCAAAGCAAATTATGTCCGTGAGTGCCATCTGATTAAATTGGATTGAGGATTGTGGGCCAATAAAGATAATAACAGTATCTAAATCATATGGCAGTAGCCCTCACGCCGTCAAAATGAAGCCAGTCACTTCAACTTAATGCCACGCGGATTCAATATTGTGTCACAGAAACTTTGGGTTGTATTGTATTCAACAGGAAGTACATTCAATGAAAAAAACAATGCAGTCGGGGATTAATGCATATTTACCAGATGATGAGATCTATGGGTTTGAAGCACACTTTTGGTTTCTCCTTTCAACTGTGAAAACTGTACATGGGTTAAAACAAAATATTTCCCAGCCATGTAAACCACCTGTCCATCGCTTCCGTAAACGAAGCAAGTGCGAAACAAGAACATTCGGTTTAATAACGACTTCGGGAGAACAGTGGTGGAAGTAACGCACGGCTTAAAACACCACCACCGTTAGCTAGTGAAGGGATGGATGAGCGTGTAAGTCACAGTAAACAGACGCAGAGTCCTGCATGTCCGAAAGTAAACGTTCAAAGGTCAAAACCGAAGCAGGAAGCAGCCTCCTGATGGTCACGGTAAACACTTGGAGGAAAAACAGATCAACTTTTACGAGCTGTTTGGGTGTAAAAGCTAAAAAGCCATGATAAAACGTCAGGTGTGAGAGGAGATGGATCATTGGAAGCCGTGTTTCTTGAAAGAGAATGTCCATAGCGTCCTGTTCAGAATCCCATCAACAGGATCCCTGAAGCTCACTCATAGTAAACCTTTACAATTCACATCCAGGTAGGAAGCCATATTAAGAGCCACTGGGAAGGATAATCCCAAGTCAGTTAGCAGCATGATCACCAGATAAAATTGAGTTAAGTCTTTTTTTTGAGGATGGGGAGGGGGGGGGGTGAAGAAAAGAGAAAGGGGGTGCAATATGGGCCGATCTTCAGTAGGTCCCCATCTCTGCATAAGTCTCATGGATGTGGCATGCTCCTCATAGGTCAGTCCCTCTTGTCAAGGCAATATCAATTGTTTTCACTATCTGAATCCCCTTGCGCTTGCACATGACGTTGACCCATCTGAAACACAAGAGGAATGGGACAAGAACATTTGGAAAGACTGAAAATAGAATCGCAAACTACCATATATTTATGTTGGTCCAGTTTAAGCTAGCTCAAGTCTTAACAAAGATGATTGCTCACATTTTTATCTCAGCAGCACTCTTTGCACTGCCTGATAAGTAACATGAAGATTTGCAACAATGCGGTACAGAATTTAAAATGTACTTACTATACATTAGCTCCTCTCCAGCTCTTTTGCGTGACTGATCCCCTCTAAATAAAAAGGAGCGGTGGGTGGGGGATTGGGGATGGGGGGTGGGGGGGGAGAGAAAGAAAGGTTTTACTTCTTGGAGTTCATAAGGCAAATCAGAGTCAAAGACAAAGTGTTACTAAATAGGAAATCTTGTAGTTTAGTGGTTGGAACACAAGTTAAGAGGACCTGGGTTCGATTCCTGGGCAGGGAATATATTACATGAATTACTGTTCAGAAAAAAATTCTACTCTTCAGAAATGTCTCTTTTCATCCAACAAAAATCAGTGATAGAATTAAGGGAAATCCTGTCTGAAATATAGGCACACAGACTTCATTAGTTCCTACCCTTTTATTCAATGGCCTAACTAAACTTGCGGTAGCTCCCACAGACAATAAAAGAACATTCATTGCTTTAATACTTAAAGAATCTAGAATCCAGTTAAACAGCAAGGTGATAGATTGCCTTTGAAAAAGCCATTCCACTGATTAATGCCTTCCAGGTGGAAGGTTTGTAACTGAAATGTCAGTAAAGTAGCTACTAGCAGCAAATTTCATTCAATAAGACTTCAATGTACTGGCACCTGCACCCACAGTACCATTGCATTGACAGATTGCAGTTTTAATGGTGGAATACAAATCATTAGCATTCCCATTGATCTTCAGGTTGAAACATTTAGACTACAAGACATAAAACTGAACAAGATGCCATTTTGCATTTATTTGAGTCACTTGCTTTCCTGCAACCAACCCTGTGAAGAACCCTGTGAATATTTATGCTGTCTAAATGACAGGGGGACACTACATGAACAAGAAAAAGCCAATACAAAGTCTTACCGTTTATTGCTTTCGAACCAGCACAGAGTAGATGGAATGAATGGCCTCTTTCTGTGCTGTTTAGACTACCCCAAGGAACTATTCGCTCAGATATTGGGTATTGAGAAATAAATAATTCCAATCATGTCTGTGATCAAAGCAATGGACACCCTGTTGTTTATCATCTCTTTGCAGCAGAATATTTATAAGTCTGTCCAATAATGAGCAATTTAGACCTATAGATCTAACACCAGCAAACCGAGGCAAACATAACCAAATGCAAGTGTTAATTAATTCATGTACATACGCTCCCTGGTAACACACACAAGGACTTGTTTGTGAACAGTAAAGAATGTGGACTTAGGCAGCTTCCTGAAAAACATATCTGCCTTGTGTATCTGGAATTATTTATTGATGGTAATATTCAATCAATCAATCAATCAATCAAAACTTACATTTATATAGCGCCTTTCACGTCGAGAGGACGTCCCAAGGCGCTGTACTTGACAATGGGGGGGAGGGGTCGGGGCAGAATGAAGGAGAGTATTAGAATTGACTATATTTGTGGGCGAAATGCAGCAGCCAAATTGCGCACAGCAATTTGGTTACGGTCATGTAGCAAAAAACCCGCAAAGACGACCGCCTGTTTGCAACATTTCAGGTTCATTTTTTTTACCCTTCAATACACGATGCTAAGCACTGTCCAAAAACAAACCCACAGGCAATACGAGAGGTGCTGTCATCGGTGACTTTGGCTGATTCGATCGAATGCAAAAGGGCTTGTGATTTACAGCAGGAGGTTTACCTGGCAAAGCCATTCTGCATCAGTTCTCTCTGGAGTTTCTGGTCCTGAGCGGCATACTCTGACAGCTCACACTCCAAAGCCGGCGGAAGGATATTTGGGATGAATTTGGAAAAGAGACTTGGCGCCATCTGTGCCCACTCTGGTTCAAGAGAAAACGCATTGCCCGTCAACACTTCAGCTTACAATGTTGAGTGCAAAGTCGACCGACACGTCATCACATTTTGTTTTATTGGGCAAGAGGTCATCTTAACATCTCTCAGCATCATTACTTTCATGCTTGTGTTTCACTTTTTTGGCTGGGAAAACTGCCAAGCAACAAATCCATAAAGGGGCATAATTATATTTGAAGCCTTTGCACCAGATACATTGCACAGGACAATGAAATACCGGTGCTTATGAGTACGTTGGGTAAGAACAGCACCCTTTCACCTTTCATGTTTAAATCCAAGCCAGGCTGCCGAAAGCTTGGCAAATGTCCACAATACATAACTATCTTTGATTCGGCAATCTCACTTGCAGAGGACATAAGCAGGCACAGGGTGAAACGAGTGAAGCATCTTTTTAATCTGAAAGGTTTGACTCTGTGTGTAACCAGTGCTATAGCGTATACTGTATAGCTTATCCAATGCGCTGGGAGCAAGCTGCCGTGAAACCTGGAAGGTATCAACTTCACCCTCTTGATAAATACTAAAATCCATGAAATAATGAACTCCATACATTAGATATGAGAAAATTAATGTGTGGCGCAATGCATTAATTCTTGCCACACTCTCACTCAATCGAATACAGAGCAGACCCCATCCATTCCACACAAATTAACCCACTGAGATCAGTTTCTCGATATAGTACCCTGAATGACAGGGAAGTAACTGGCAAATGAAGTCACCAGATAGATACGGACATTCCTCATTATAAACAGTCATGAGACCGCAGTGGGTTCTTGAATACTGACTTTCAGAACAGGTTCAATTTGCTACAATGAAGACGTCCAAAATGTCAGTTAAGCAGAAATGATAGATCTTTTTGTACCAACAGATGACTAAAGTGGGCAAAAGCTTGGGAGGCAGAGACGATCGATTTAAAACCTCTTATTGAAGACTTATTGAAACTATTATTGGCGTTTCATAACGCAGCAATTAGAAAATAACACAAAACATTGTTTCTATACCAACTCTCTAATAGCAAAAACCTAGTCTAAATCTTATTTTTTCCCAACTAAAATTCAGCCAAGATTCTGTTTCTGTAGAAATAATTTGTTTACAAGTTTGACTGAATTTATATTCCGGGAGTCGGACAGCAATTCGCAACCAATGTATGAAGCCAACCTCAAGGCCCTACTTGATTTCATTCTTACAGAAAAACCTTTTTTTGTATTAGAGCACCCTGCTGTTTTCTAAATAAGTCCCGGGAACTGGCCACACACAATTATAGCAGAGATAATTCCATGAATTCACGTTACTTACAACTTCCCCATGTTACAACTTGCCCAGGTAACTGTCAAGGAATAATTGAAATGAAACCAGTGTATGTCCATTTGGAAACCAAGTCAGACTGTGAGTGAATATGAAATGGATGTAAATTGCACTGTAGGGATGATTCTTTTGCATAAATGAACACGCTATGCATTAAAAAATCCAAACAATCAATAACAACAACAACATTACAGTGAGTGAGAGAGAGAGTGAGAGAGAGAGAGAGAGTTAGGCAAATTTTCTCAAACCTAGTTGAACATAACCTGTTCCTCCATCAGCCGCTTTTCAGACAACATTTCTATTGGAACCATCACATTTCCTTATAATTTTCAATTCCGCTACTGACAAGAGTTCTCCTAGCACATTTTTAAATAGATGGTAATCAACATGGCAATAACTAGTTTACTGGGAATTTGTCAAGTTCTCTTAGGAGAGATTGTGTGTCTGTGCATGCATTTATGCATTGGAGGGTGGGAGGGGACGCGGGAAAGAATATTCCCCTCACTCATAGCCCCCTATTCTCTTCTCTTTCTTTCATCCTTGTCCCACCCACAACTAAAGTCACTGCACATTATCTTTCTGAAGTCGCTCGGACATTAAACTCCAACAGCACATTCTATAGAAGCGCTGCAACAACCTAGAAAAAGAATGTTTGACAATAGAGCAGTTAGGGAGAAAAAGAAAAACTCTTTTAGTTATCGATACGAAGAAACATTCTAGCACCTGGGTTTAATATACCTCTCTCAGTTGCAACTCACATGCATATCAATCCCAATTCTTTCACTGGAGGGACAGATGGACCCAGAGGCAAATTGAGGCAAAGCAATGAGAAAGGTGCTAATAAACCTGGCCTGACCTCTCACTTAAATCTCCCATCCCCTGAAAGGAAATGGATAACAAGCTAATTGAGTTCAGAGCCCTCAGACCTGACGAAAGTTATTTCCCAAACATGCGTTCATAGCCAGACAATAATAATGAAAAACCAGCAGGAGATGTTTGTTCCAACTCTTCCATAACCTGGTTCGTCACCTGTGTTACCGAGTATTTTATGACTCAAAAGTTACAAAGCAGAGACAAGCAATGAGTCAGTTTGTGTTCTATCCTAAATTGGGTATGAGAAACCCTGGCAACAGCATGCAGTAAACTCATAAAATAACCGCTTTTCTGTTAATCGATAAACTCAGATGACCAATACTACATAGCCCGTGTCTCAGAGAATATCTAGATTTCCAGGAAGGAAAGACAAGATTTCTGTACAGATTTGTCACAACCATTCGATAAGAAATCCACATTATAGAAATCTGTGACAAACATGCCATAAATATACTGGAAACAAATGTTAATTACAAAGAAAAGGGGATAAAACAGATCTCCTAGAAGAACTAAGTGGAATAATCTGCTCAACTTTTCAAACATAATTTTATCCACAGTCCACTTAAACGATATTCTTTGAAGTGCTTGAAAATATTTCTACAAAAAATAAAGCACTATCTCAAAATCCAAGGATTATTCTTAGTATTCATTTCTAATTTACGATATTACGATATATATTTATGATATTTTGCTTTGTTTTAAAATGATCAGGCACAATTCAGTCAAAACATGCTGGAAACGGATTTCAAGATCAGTTCCCAGTAACAACCCTGACTGAGTTCTACCTAACCTTAGATCTACTCTAATCAAACCCTACCTGAACATTAATAGCACTGTTTAGAACACATACAGTATTTACGTTCTCCTGACACGAAAGGCGCTATACAAATGTAATTTTGTTGTTGGGCTATTTCTGTCTATTTGAAAATGGCAAGTTTATGTTTGACTACAGACAGCTCAACTTTATTTTTAAAACCAGTTTATTGGAAAGTCTGATTAAAATCCTTATAATAAAGCACACAGCTTTCTTCAAGATTGGAGATTGAAACCCTTCCTGCAGTGAAAATCATGTTGGCAAAACTAACCAACTTCTCTTCGTTCCTCAAAGAGTTAATTTTAAAAACATTCAAGATATCCATGATTTATCGAACAAACCCAAAGTAATTAAACAACTCAAAAAACACTATAAAGTCAATATGCAGCTTCTCAGAATTTCCAATCAACGGGAGAAAAATGATTAAAGGGGGAACAGATGTCCAAATGTTAGAAACATGCTTCCATCAAATTTCGCTGGATTCAGTTTAAAACGGTTCCTTATTCCTCTGAGATAAAGCTGCCACCAACTGAGCTAGACAAAATGTTCTAAAGACACGTTAGTTGATGTGGTTGCTATTATCTGGACCCAAGATATTGTGTTTGGGGAAGTAGACTGCTAGATGTTCGCTGGAATTAATCTAAATATTACAATATAATAATAATAATTTGGTCACTCAATGCCCAACGTTTGTGGGACACTGTTGTGCGCATTTGGCTGCTGCGTTTTGCCCACAAAGAAGTCACTACACTTTACAGTATATCCTGTGAAGCGCTTTGAGACATCTTGAAGATGTGATAAGGTGCAAGAATGCAAGAATGATTATTTTATATTATTCATCACCCTATCACCCCATTCTCATCGGCTTCCCATTACTCAGAGATTCAATTTAAGATGCTGGTCCTCACCTTTAAAGCCATCCATGACCTTTCCCCATCCTACCCCAGCGACCTCCTAACCCCCTATCAACCTGTCCGCTCCCTCCGCTCAGCTTTTAAAGCCTATTCCATGACCCCCGACCCATCTGCCCCACCATCGGCAGGCAGATGGGTCAGCCACTCTGCCCCTAGCCTCTGGAATTCCATCCCGCAGTTCCTCTGCTTCCCTCCTTCCCTAACCTCCTTCAAGTCCTGCCTCAAGATCCTCCTCTTTGACAGTCCTATCAGTCACTCCAATTCCATTCCTTTCCCTCCACCCTCCCCGATCCCGACCCCAGCTCGGGTCTGAAACATTGACTGTCCAACGCCTTGGGACATCCTCCCAACATGAAAGGCGCTATGCTATACAAATGTAATTTGGTTGTTTTGTTGTTATGTTAATTAAGCTTGACTTCATTGATAGCACACTGACCGCTGGGATGCAATCCTGAAAGTTCAAGCCCCACTTAAACTCAATCTAGGCTGGCACCCTGGTACAGTACAGGGGCATTGTTGGAGGTGCCATACTTTGGTTAAAATAATAATTGTCCTTCATTTTGATATAGCAAGTTGTCACACTAAATTTTCTCAGTTTCTCAGGGAACATTTCCATCGTTTGATGACAGTAAATATTAGGCAACTTGTCACTAAATTTGCACAGCAATGACCCACATATCGTCTTTTGTCCCCTCTGAGGAATTGTTCGCCAGGATATCAGGAGAAACTCAGCTTCTCTTTTTGAATAATACATTCCATGACAGCTTCAAGCGGCACCTGGAACAGGCGGATGGGATCGACTCACAACATCTATTAGCTCAAAATGCCAACATGGGCTTGAACGCACAACCTCCTAACACAGCAGTGAGAGTGCTATCAAATGAGCCAGGCTGACAACAGACAAGACATTAAACAAAGTTCTCAGGTGCATTATAGCTCTGATTGAAAAGAAGAGCTTCTCCCAGTCATCATATACATTTTGTTAATTTGTGCAATCTTTGCTGGGTGCAAAAATGTCAGCCATTCTTGCATACAAATGCAATGTCACTTATCTGCAACAGTAATTACTGTGACATTCTTTGAGACACATTTGTACAAAAATGAAATTTATTTTCTCTTTCTTTAACAAATGGTATCAGGTCACACACTGAGAGACTCAGACACGAATTGCCATTGAGGATGGGCAGGGCAGCAGATGCCAATCCATTTCCAAGACAAAATGAGAAACGAAATACAACCATTGACTTAGATGGAAGCTCTTCCGCAACACACAAGTCTATTCATGCATTTGTACTTAAAATAAATCTATCCAAATAGCTCAGTGAATTGAAATAGGAATGGAGCTAGACAATACTGAAGTGATTAGGCATTTGCACACAAGCAGATACAGAAAAGGCCACTTTGAAACTAAAACTTCATGTGAAGTTCCCCGATTAATCCCTGGACAAGTAGATTTGGATGTGACATCCGTGCAATTTGTGAAAATTAGTCCTTTTTCGGAGCAAACACTGTCAAAACCAATTTTCACATCAGTTCAGCTGGGTCTAATTAGGGATCTTCTCAAATGGGACGCAAGACTCTTAATCGTGACCATTTAATTTGCAGACCTGCAAAATGCCTAGCTGTGACTGATCAAAGAACACGACGTTGTTTTGACTGGCTCCGGCTTGTCGCTCATCCCCTCCGCCCCATGAACAACCGGTGCCTTCAACCACTACACCCCGAAACATTGGATCTCGCTCCCTCAACCCCTCCGTCTTGCCCACTTCCTCCTAATCACATTCTTAGACCAGGTCTCTTCGACCATGCTTACAGTCACCCCACAAGGCTGCACGCCAGGCTCTGCCACTGTTAATTTCTCCGAGACGCTGCCCTCTGTGAGGGACTCTGTATAAATGCAAGTTGTTGTTTCCAGCCCTTTTTATTACTTTGTTAAACCTGGATCAAAATAATCAGTTTGTTCATTTGAATGGCGTTTCCTGTGCATCTCCTGGATGAAATGAAGGCTTGAAACCTGAAAGCAATTCACAACCTGAAAGGATTCAGTGAAAGAAAGACCAGTGAAATTAGAAACGGCACTAACAGTTAATGCTACAGTTAGGTTCGCATTTTATTATTTTTAAAAAGCTGTCAGGCTGCTGGGAACAGAATGTCCATTCCATCCTTTGTTTCACAATTTTCTCTCCGCAACAGCTACCTGAGGAGCCTGCTGTTAGTGCACGGTGATGTGATCAAACTTCCCGAAGTAAATTGCATTCTGGTCAGAAGTTCATGTCTCCAACGCACAATAGTATTCTGATGCACTTTAAAATAGTGCCATTCAATAAAGCTTCTATCTAATAACCTTCGTGTTGTGGTTGTGTTTTTTTTCCCCCTATGTCAAGCATCCTTCAGAAAAATTGTCTTTCACATCAAGACTGTTTGCAGCGTTGAGCAATGCAACCTAGATAAACATTTGACATCAGTTACGTAAAGCGCTACAAAACATACCTACGTGATAAGCCACTATAAAACTGCATACAACAGTGTACAGTTATTAAACCTATAGAATGAACAACTATAACAGCTATCGAGAGATGACTAGTTATTCCATATTAAAGTTGGAGTCCTGCACATCAGATAGAAACACGGTGAAAGAGGAGCTAATGGAGTCTGTTTCACAAGTTTATTAGAACTTGGCGCATCTTTTAATCCCATTCTCCCAATTTGTTTCACAAGTACCTGCAGGATATTTCATCTCCCTTTAAACATTCCTATTGGATTTTGACTCTTCAGCTTTCCCAGGCTGGCCATTCCCCCCTTTTCCACCCTCAGTGGAGACATAGTCAAACCACTGTCCTCCACTCATGCACCCATCTATTTTGAACCGAGGTGCTCCATTTCATTGACATCGGTAAACAAATCATTGCCAGATTATCTTAAGGACTCAACCTTAAGATAATTTTAAGAAAGTTTGGGAATCAAACTCAATTCACTCAGTCAAGCCTTAAGGTTCAGCAGTCTTGGTCCGAGCTGAGTAAACTACCCCAGAGGCAACTGCTGCTTTAAAAGAGAATCAACTCCATCTTCTGTTTGTGTAGCAAAAGTGCAATGTGAATCAAGAAAGAAGCCAAAATGTGCATCTAGCCAAAATATATGCAGTCTAATTGGTTCAAGGCACTTTACTGCCTAAAGCCAGAGCCAAAACGGTTCTTGAGCAACAGCAAACTACACGTCTTGTTGTTTGCTCCAAAGTATATTCTTAAAAATCTAATTGAACTCCTATCTTTGTACAGTGTATAAAGAACGTATGCTGATCCTTCTAGGGAACAGTTATACAAGCCACATGCAAATTTACAAGGGCTTCAGCTTATTTAAAAAAACATGCTTCAGATAACCTTGAGAACATCTTTTTAACAGAGGACACCCAGTGAAATCTTAATGAGTTTTCATTGACTAGTAATGGGAAAAGGCATGCACGGTTTGAAAATGTTCATCCTTTATTTACTTACCAGGTCTAAGAGTGTACAAGCCTTTAACTATATTTGCCATGGTTGAAGGTGTAATCTTAAATGGAGTTGACTGAGCTTCTATTAGTAAAGCTGAAAAGAAATGGAAAATAAAGACAAAAAATTATAAAATTGCAACAACACGCCCCTATTAATTCCAAAATCATTCATTCAAATCCTACAGAAACTTATTAACATGATATCACTGAATTACGAAGCAGGGAGTGGTTCAATTAAGAGCAATAATGAAGAACTCAACTTGAGGGGAAGCTACAGAGAAGGCTGCGGGGTATACACTAAGATCACAATTCACTTCCCAGGGAACAAAGGCGCAATGCATCACTTGTGTGTTACAGACCTGCGATCTACACACATTACAATTTTGGGTAATTGTGTTACTTCTCCTTGCACCAAGTTGTGCATTTCTCTGGCATAGCACAACCTGTGCTCTTGTTCCCTTTACCTTCTCATTGTTCTCCAACCTCCGGATGTCTATTGTGGGCCTTGCTACACAATTGGAATGTGAAGACGGACATGGTTCAAAAGGACTCCACAGACAGAGCAACTCGCACAGAATCACAGAAGGAGGCCATTCGGCCCCCTGTGTCTGCACTGGCTCCGAAAAGAGCTGTCCAACTCAATCCCACTGGCCCACTTTTTCTCCATAGCCCTGCAATCTTGTCCTCCCCAAATACCCATCTACTTCTTTCATTAAAGTTGTCATTAAATTGGCTTCCACTACCCTTTCAGGTAATGCATTCCAGATTCCAACAACTTGCAGGGTGAATTTTTTTTCCCCTAACCTGTTTCTTTTAACAACTATCTTAAATCAGTGTCCTCGGGTTATTGACCCTCATGGCAGTGGAAACAGTTTTTCTTGGTTCAACCTATCAAATCCTCTCATGATCTTGAAAACCCATTATTAAATCCCCTCTTAGTATTCAATCAATCAATCAATCAATCAATCCTTACATTTATATACCACCTTTCACGTCAAGAGGACATCCCAGGCGCTGAATTCTCTGCTCTCGGAAGAATAATTCTAGTTTTGCTAACCTCTCCTCATAACTAAGGTCCTTCATTCCTGGTACCATCCTAGTAAATCTCCTTTGTACCCTCTCCAATGCCTTAACATCTTTCCTAAAGTGGGGTGCCCAGAACTAAACACAGTACTCTGATTGAGGCCTAACCAGCACTTTATAAATATTTATCATAACGTCCTAACTTTTGTATTCTATAACCCTATATATAAATCCTAGTATCCCGTTTTTTTTTAAAAAAAGCAGCTTTATCTACCTGTCCTACCATCTTCAGAGATGTGCTTATATGGATCCCAGGTCTCTCTGTTCATTTACCCCCTTTAATATTGTGCCATCTAGCTTACACTGATATCCTCATTCTTCCTACCAAAATGCAACACTTCATATTTCCCCACTTTAAGAAGAGTAAGGTAGATAAAGGGGAAAGTAAAGATATGAAGGAATTTGGAGAAAAGGCAGGGAATGGGGATTAATATTTAACTAAGCAGAGGTGGTCTTGTTACCATTGGCAACAGCGAGACATCGTGCTCTACCCAAATACATTTCAACACCATCACACACAGCAGGAGGGTAAGATAGACAGAAAAACACTCTCCATTGCTTGTACAGCGGGTGCACTGCATGTACTAGCTTTAGTTCATTTCATGACTTTCTTTCATCACTCCGCTCCCCCCCACCACCCCCACCCCAAATGAGTAGCAATTTAAAGACCTATCCAGTCAGAGAATGAGATGAACCTGATGCATGACTAATAACAATACTTTGGTGTCCTTGTGGATGACATTCATTGATTGTCCTCATATTTGATATTTAATTACTGCGAAGCTTTGTCACATGAAGGAACGCAGTAAGAATATAAGAATTAGGTTGAAGTAAGCGTTTCAACCTTTCTTTACCACATTTAGCATTATGTTACAGGGGATTTCAGACTTGGCCCGAAAATAACTGACGCCCCCCGGTGTTACTTCTCTGCCTGTTACATCCGTGGAGCGGACTCCAATGCACTGGCAGAAATACTGAAGTAATCTCAGGGTCACCCCCAGAGCCGTTGAGCGGCAACGTATAAGCTATCCCCGCGCAGATTTGCCTCAATCTCTGAGCAATCCACTGCAAAAATGCATTCCTGCCCTGTAGAGACAGCCTGCTGGGTAGAAAGCATGGCACACAAGGCAGAAGGTTTAGTGCAATCAAACTTTTGGCCTTTCTTCCCAGACTCTTTGGAACTCCAATCCGGATCCCTTCCTCCTCTACCCTTCCCTCCGTCATGGCCCATCTCAAGACCCTCCTGTAAACCCCTCATTCTCCCTCACCTCCCCCAATGTGAAAGGCGCTATATAAATGTTGTTGCTCTTGCTTTGAAAAGCGAGTTGAAGATTTTAGATATTGATGACTGTCTGGAAGAAACAATGCCACCTAGTGTATATTGCTATAATAGTGCCAAATGAGAGGATTATATTTTCAAAAGCATTATGAAAGGGTATCAAATGGCAAACAATGGTTTCTCTTTACCACTTGCACAACGAAGCTATCAACTCCACAGGATTTTTGACTTTGGCTGTTTTTTAAAAATCAAATTGACCCTCACACATTATATGAGATGAAGTAAATCTGCGCCATACTTACGCATCAAGGTGGAAACGTGCTTTTCTGCAACCTGTTCTGTAAACAACTTTATGAGGTCATCTTTCAAGTCTCGGTTAAGTTTGGTTTCTATGTAAAATTTGTTCTGCAAAATATGACAAACATTTTAAAAAAACTTCAGTACCGCACTGAATTCAAAGAGACATATTTAACGGCGTGCCCTAATCCTTAAAACAGCTTCAGTAATTGATTCAGCAATACATTGCTCGAAAAGTTTCTCCCTAGCAAACAACCTCCCAGATAAAATGAATCGTTCATGGCCATTTGTGGGACATTCTTGTGCACCACTTGGCTGCCGTCCTTGCCTATACAATATCCTGTGAAGCGCTTTGAGACATTTCAATGCCTTGATCAAGCGCTGTATCAAACTCAAATATTATTATTATCACTATTCACTAAAAATGTGAATCCAACACCCAGCAATCTGGGAGAACGGGAACAGCCACACAATACAAGCAAGCTCAATGGCCTCCTTTGGCCTGAAATATGATTGCATAAATCTGTCCCCTGGATAGATATTTATGTATTTATTATAATAATATTATAATAAATAAACATAAGCCCTGCTAATAAAGGATGAGATAAAAACAATAGAGATGAAGGATTTTAAAATCAGAAAATCAGGATGTAGACTCGTGGTAGAGGTAAGAAACAACATGGGGCAGCAAACACTAGTGGGAGTAGTTTACAGACCCCTGAACAGCAGTTATTGGCCAGGGTATAAATCAGGAAATTAGACGAGCATGTAGCAAGGGTAATACAATAATAGTGGGTGATTTCAAACTTCCTATAGGGGGAAAACCAATTTGGCAAAAGTAAATTAGAGGATAAGTTTATGGAATGCATTAGAGATAGATTTCCAGAACAGTATGCTGAGTAACCAACCAGGGAACAGACTATCCTAGATTTTGTTTTGTGTAACAAAATAGGGCTAATCAGCAAGCTGGAAGTTAACGATCCTCGAGGGTAGAGTGACCATAGCATGATGGAATTTAACATTAAGTTAGAGAGTGATGTAGTGAAGTCCGAAGCAAGGGTCATAAATTTAAATAAAGCCAATTTTGCAAGAATGAAAGAAGATTTGGCTAAAATAGACTGGGAAATTAGATTAAAAGATATGACAGTATACCGTGTGTGGAAAACATTTAAAGATGCAACACATAATTCCCAGCGATCACATATTCCCTTGAGGAATAAAAATACTACAGGAAAAGTGGTTCAACCATGGTTAGTTAGGGAAAGTATAAAATCAAAAGAAGAGGCCTATAAAACTGTACTTCAAAAAAGAGCAGTAAACCAAGCAATTGGGATGAGTTTAGAGATCAGCAAAGGAAAACTCAAAAAAACTTATTAAGAGTGAAAATGGAATAATGGGATAAACTAACTAGGAACATAAAGACAGATTGTAAGAGTTTTTACCAATACATAAAGAGGAAGAGGATATCAAAAGTGAATGTAGGTCCACTGCAGGCAGACGGGAGAAATTATAATGGGGAATAAAGAAATGGTGGAGTCATTAAACAAATATTTTGCTTCTGTCTTCACCTGAAGGCACTAAAAACTTACTGAAAATAAAGGGGAAACAAGAGAAATAATAAATAAATAAAGAAATTAACATCAGTAAAGAAATAGTACTGGGGATATTGATGGGTTTAAAAACGGATAAATCCTCTGAATCTGATGGCCTGCATCCTAGGGTTTTAAAAGAGGTGGCTGCAGAGATAGAGGATGCTTTGTTTTTGATCTTCCCAAATTCCTTGTATTCTGGAACAGTTCCCTAACACCACTATTTAAGGGTGGGGGAGAGAAAATGGGGAACTATAGACCAGTTAGTCTGACATTGGTGGTCAGGGAAATTCTAGAATCTACAAATCAAGGATGGCGTCATTGGGTACTTAGAAAATCATAATATGATTAGGCAGAGTCAGCATGGCTTTAGGTAAGAGAATTCATGTTTAACAAATCTTTTAAGACTTTTTTGAGGATGTAACTAGCATGTAAGATAGGGGGAACCAGCAGATAATAATAATCCTTGCATTTGCATCTTCTAGACGTCTCAAAGCACTTCACAGAATATACTGTAAAGTGAATTGACTGTATATTTGTGGGTGAAATGCAGCAGCCAATTGGGCAAAGCAGTGTCCCACAAACAGTCGTGGATTGAAATGACCATTTTTATTATTGGTTTTAATCAATATTATGTAACATTAATGATTTTGGATGGCAGTAAATGTAAGCCAACAGAAGAGAGTTTTCATACCATGAACCTTCAGACTGATTCTTACCATTTATATCACAGTTTTTTTTACTGTAGCTGAAAATGATTGGTGTTCAGAAAACAGTTGCATCACCTCATTCAGTGTTCAGGGGGATTTAGGTGACCCTGTACACCAGTCACAAAGTTAGTATGCAGGTGCAACAAGCAACTAGGAAGGCTAATGGTATTTTGGTACAGTATATTGTGTGCATTGCAAAAGGGTTAGAGTACAAGACTTGCTGCAATTGTATAGGGCCTTTGTGAGACCGCACATTGTGTGCAGTTTTCATCTCTTTATTTAAGAAAGACTCGGCTTAGAGGGGTACAACGTAGATTCACTAGTTGGTTCCTAGGATGAGGGGTTGACCTATGAGGATATGTTGAATAAACTAGGCCTATACTCTCTAGAACTTAGAAGCATTAGAAACCTATAGGATTCTTAAGGGGCTTGACAGAGTAGAGTGCGGGAGACTGTTTCCCTTGGTTGGAGAATCCAAAACTAGGGGTCTCAAAATTAAGGGTCAGCCTTTTCGAACAGAATTGAGGAAACACTTCTTCACTCAGAGGGTAGTGAATTTATGGAATTCTGTACCCTGGAAGATTGTGGACACTCATTCCTTGAACATATTCAAGACTGAGATTGATGAGATTTCTAAAGGATGGAGGGATTAAGGGATATGGAGAAAGGATGGGTAAATGGAATTAGGTTAGAAGATCAGCCATGATTTTATTAGATGGCAGGACAGGCTTAGGGGGGCCAAATGGCCTACTCCTGCTCCTATTTCATATGTTCTTATAATTCTTGCATTTGATATAGCACCTTGCCACGTTGACAAGACGTGTCAAAGTGCTTCATAGAAATATTGTAAAGAGGATTGACTGTATTTTATGGGGGGAAAACATGTCAGTCAATTGTCAGCACAGCTGTATCCATCCCACAAACATTCAGATTGAGTGACTTTTTTAAGGAGATTATTACCCCATGGAAAGCAATCTGCCATTCGACTATTTATTTATTTATTATTTATTTATTGCTAGCTAGGTAAGCAGAGGCATGTGGAGTAAGGAAACTTGTCTTAAGATTTTACCCCTCAAATTGAACTTAGGTCCTCTCACTTGCAAGGCGAATGTGCTAACCACAAATTGTGTGAATGTACCTGTTTTGCCACTTAAAGATAATAATTGACAAAACATTCTGCGCTGAAAAACAATCTTGCTTCTTCTCTCACTTCTCTCTGTATCTCTCTCCACCAACACACACAGTAAATGTAAAGAACTACACATATTATAGTATAAATGCACTCACTGTTCCTCTATCATTTCGAAAATACACTACTTTATTCTATTTACCCTCTTGCAACTCATTATATTGAAGATTTCTACCCAGTTACCTTCTCAGCTTAAAATAAAATCTTTGAAATGAAAATATATACAGTATACAGTGTACACCCACATATACATTCACACACATTGCTGTGGAAGCTTTCTTTTGTTCTGTACTGGAACACTTGAATTCTCAAAACCTACCACTTTAAAATGTGTGAGTGTGGAGGGAGGCAGGGGGAGGAAAGGGAAAAAAGCATAAAATGTATTCCCCAGGTTAATAAAGGGAAAGAGCTTTAGGGGTTAATAAGACATTGTTACATGGGGGAAATAGCAGCGGTACAATTCAACTCAATGGGAGGCAGTGCCCACGAATCATCTAGTTATTATTTAGTCTCTGCAGCATTGACAAGATGAACTGCTTGCCACAGATCACAGAATGTCACAGCATTCTTTTGTGTTCCAGAATGGAGGCAGTTTGCAGCTCACAGCAATGGGGAGCAGAGGTGGCTAAAACTCGGGAGATGAACCAATGCTCAGATTGATACGGAAGGCTGCAGACCAATAAAAGGCCATTAAATTGGGGAATCAAGTGAGGAGACAGATGGAAAATCACAATGTGCTCTGTGATTGTAACACTCATTTTCAGTTCTCCCCACCCCAATTAGAGTCTGAAGAAACTTGCTTAAAGCAGTCACTGTAAAGTGTTCAATTGCAACAACCAATGCTCATAGAGATGTTATTAGGTTTACACAGTTACTTGGATCCCAACCTGATTGATTGAAACCTATTCAGCTTCTAATCCTTTCTGGGCACGTTCACTCAAATGATGGAAAGGCCTGCTCCTATGGACACTGGTGAAGTGAAGATAAAAAAACACAGACTGTGCTTCTGCTCAGGGGAAGAAGAGGGCCTTCTATTCTAAGCATCTGAACCTAGTCACACAAGGTAGTGAGTACAAATCTCCCACCAGCTAGTGCAGAAATACAGCAGCCAGCTATAAAGCTGGAATGTGACTTGCTAATGAGTATTCCAAGGTTTATCATAGAGTCCTGTAGCTCAGTGGTCAGAGCACTCGTCTCGCAAGCGAGAAGACCTGGGTTCGATTCCTGGGCAGGGTGAAACATTGGGCAAATTTCCTTACTCCACACACCTCTGTTTACCTAAGCAAGTAAGAATCCACAAACTTTACAGTATTCATTTTGTGAAGCGATTTGAGACATCTCAAAGACATGATAAGGCGCTATATGAAACACAAGGATTATTATTATTACTTTATGGTCTTGTGATTGTACACAAAGAACAGAGCTCACATTGAACATCGTTGAATTACAGTTCAGGAGGGCAGATACACATTGTAGGTATCACAGCACAATTCAATGCCATCTCACAATACTAGCAAGTAGTAATTGTAATGCATCTATTCCCAACACCGATGAGCTTCCAATCCTAGTCAGCCAGTCACCGCAAACCCAAGCTAGATGGTTTCCAACATGACATAAGGAAGGAGTTTTAAAATCAATGGGACAAAGTGCCCAGAAATTACCTCGAATCACTTCAGTAGCTGACAAAAACGGAACCTATTTTCGTCTCCTATGGCAGTTACTAGGGGAGGATTGTTTTCAAACCCCTTCATACCCTAACACTTCCCTACCTATCTGATTTGCTGATCTACCACTCCACCACCTGCTGCTTCCACTCAGCTGGCTCTGGCTTCTTGTTCGCCCCTCGTCTCCTCCAGTCCACCATTGGTAGCCGTGCCTTCAGCCACTACACCCTGAAACATTGCAACTCTCTCCCTAAATCTTCTCCTTTCCCCCTTCCTCCAGACTTTCAAATCTCACCTAAAGACCTTCCTTCCTGATCGTGCTTTCGGTCACCTCCCCCTTCCCTGTCCCGGGGTAGGAATCCACCAGTATCAAGCCCTCAGGGACACTACCCAGCGTGAGTGGCCGCTACATAAATGCAAGTTGTTGTTGACTGAATTGGAAGAGGACTGAAAAGGGGATGCCTTTGTAATGGGTCTAGAGCAGCACTGAATGGAATAGCAAATGAGTGGAAGTAGGTGGATCGGGTAGTACAGCAAGCCTCCCACCTCTGCATCAGAGAAGCACTCGTTGAGGATTAGAAGCAGGGCAAACAGCTCCCATACCAGAGTAACTAGTGGAAGACTAGATCCAGATGCCCTTTTTTTGAAAAAACTTAAATTTTTACAGACGATGGCAACATAACCCGTTTTCTGAAGCTCTTGCTTCAGCACAGACACAGGAGAGAAAGGGACCTGCTCAACATGTGTAGAGCTAATGTTCCAAAGCTGGCAAAAGAGCAGTAGTACGCATTTCTGAGGCAATGAGAACAGGGAACAGCAGTTCATTCATTGACCTGGTGATTCAGACTTGCAATAGAAATACATCAGTCCTCCAAAACAAGCTGGTTAGCAAACTGTCCCTTCCTGCACAGGATCAGGAACTATTTTTGTGGTTACCCAACAATTTTGCAATATAGAACTACAGCTGATTATCATCCTAATCGGTGCTATTATCTAGTAATAGCATTTGGCAAGTGTCAAAAGATTTACAACGCCTGTGTAAGCATGACATTTATCAAATACATAATTAATTCCCACTATGGATAAGGCAATAAGAAAATCATGGCATGGAAAACGCAGCTTTTACCACAGCGAGTTCACAGTCCGACTGGACTGCAAACTCGCTGCCTGACTATCAGCCAGCCAGTCATGATTAGAATAATAATAATCCTTACCTTTGATATAGTGCCTTATTATGCCTTCCAGACATCTAAAAGTTATTCACAGAACACACTATAAAGTGAATTGAATGTATATTTTGTGGGCGAAACATGGCAGCCAATTGCGTCCCAGTCGTGGTTTGAGTAACCAAATTATAATTTTTTTAAAACTGATTATTACCCCCGGAAAGTGATCCTCTCCTCCAATTGTAAAACTGGGGCAAGTGCATATATGAGCACATTAATCTGTGTGATTCTTTCAGTTTGGAGATTATTTGTAGATGCATTCCCTGCACCAGTAACCCTCAGCAGACTTGCTCTTCCATGTGCCTCTTGGTTCTTGTTCAGGGCCTGGTCAGTGGTGGAACATTGACTGAGCTGGTCTGAACTTCAGGAAAAGAAGGCAAAGGAATAGAACCATTTATCCCCCTACCTCTGGGGAAGTGCCTAGCCTCCACTAGGCAACCACCACCTGTGGTGGCAGGATTATAGTCAGCAGCTCAACTAATGATGAACGCAGACACGCTTCCATTCCAGTCACTCCATAGTACAGTGACTTCCAACATTCACCTTGAGCAAGGATTGTGGTCCCTGAGAAACTGTTAGTGAGTAACACTTATACGAATCATTGCATTCAATCACAAAATGCTACTGCACAAGCAGCTACTCACCATGTAAATGAATAGAGGCACAATACTCTGCAGAGCTCCCATGTACTGGCTGAGTGCTGCATTAAACCTCTCAACGTATACATCTGGAGTGCTGACCTGCCAATAGAATGCGGGATAGCAATTCAGTAAATAACCCGAGTGTCCAAGTAATCATTGGGAATCCACCATTAGACAAAAATAATATTACAAAGCAGCAGCATCATAGTTTCAAAGTCTGTAAACGGCGTACTATAAGGTGCAATATATATGGCGTGAACCACAAATATATTTTTACTACCCAGACATTGAAAAAACAACAACAAAAAAGCAGTGGTGTCGTTATAAAGCCAAGTTTCAAACACTACAAATCAAAGATTACATAGTGTAAATGGCAAAGTTAATGTGTTAAGAGCTGCATAAATACTGAGGATATAATGGAGAGCACAATTGTAATTGCAAACATGGACAATTGCAAATATTCTCAAAATTCAAAAGTAGTGGGAAATGAACACTTGGCAATATTACATTTTAATTCGAGCGCATTAATAATAATAATCCTTGCATTTGATATAGTGCTTTTCACGTCTTGTAGACATTCCAAAGTGCTTCACAGAATATACTGTAAAGTGAATTGACTGTATATTTGTGGGCGAAAGGGCTGAGAAGGAACCCGATAGAAAGGAGCTGACAGATTGAGGGGAGGTGGCTGAAAGCACAGTCGAAGAGGTAGGTAGTCCTGTAGGAGGGAAGTGAAAGTACAGGTAAAGGCAAGATGAATAGAGATAGAGGATGGGGTGTTATATGTACGTATGCTGAAAAGAAAACACAAGAGTTACACTTTGAAAAAGCAATAATTGACTGGAATTATTTGAAGCAATAATTAGTGGCTAACTCTTGGCTTATCAGAAGGCATAACAGATTTGTTTTGACTGTCAGCCAGGTGTGTGACATATGCGGAAATCTATCATCATGCTTAAGAGCATCCAAACCAAGCCGAGATTTCCATGCACCCCACATACACATGGAAATCTGAAGAAAGATTGTTGGAATGGAATGCGGACTCTCTCCCGGAGGGGTGGGGGAGGGAATGCATCCCGCTTACCTAACTCTGGAAAGTATTAGGCACAGGTTGGCAAGAACTATGGTTTGGGAACCCAAGAGGGGTAACTGCTGGAGTCTAAGCAGCTAAAACTGCATTGACATTGCTGTCTGGGAAGCTTTCCCAATCCTTTTCCAGCTAGGACCATCCTACCTGTTAGGGGTTTGGTTTGCAGGGTTAACAGAAACTTCAAGATCCTCACATTCATGTTCAACTACACTCACTCCCTGACCTCTCCACTCCACAATCCACCACCTGATGTCTCCGCTAGACTGTCACCAGCCTCCTACTAGTCCCTCTCACCTTCCGCCCCACCATCGGAGATTGCGCTTTCAGCCACTACGCCCTAAAACTCCCTCAATCCCTCCGCCTTGCCCTCTCTCTTCTTCTTTTCAAGTCTCGCCTGAAAACCTTGCTCTTCAACCATGTTTACAGCCAGTGACAGATTCACATGTCTTTTAGATATGGAAATTAATGGGAAACAGTCTCGCTGAAATACCAACAGGAAACAGAAGATGTATGATAAATGGAAAAACTGTACCAAAGGCAGTGACTACTAGAATTTCGTGGGGGTAATTTAAGACTTGTATTATTATAAAATGTGTGGTTAATATCAAAACTACAGGAGACAAGAATGAGAATAAAAGCACTACAAAAAATATGGACCAAAAAGTAGATGAATACTGGAGTGACACATAGATTGTAACATTGCTAAAAGCCAAAGCAATACCTACTGAGGCAAGAAACCTTCATATTTTCTCCAATGATATGAGGCAGCTGTCAACAAAGCTGGTCAAATACTAGGCTGAATCTGAATGCAAGTCAAAAAAGTTGTTATAACCTTATACAAGCCACATTTGGAACACAGGTTGACTATCCATCCTCCTTGAAGGGGAGGTAAGTGGTGTCTCCTTGGACTTGACCTGCCAATGGAATGTCAGGATAGAGTTCTGTCAGGATGTCAGGATAGAGTTCTGTGTTGATCTCAGAAGTCTAGATCCTGAGCCAGGCTGGTCTGCAGTATTCCAATGCACTGCTGCTGACAGACCAGTCACCCTAGACTAGCCCGTCAGCAGGACGTGGAAGGGAAGACCAGTCACTGGGCATAGGAATTCTTCCCACTCGGTTTGTGTTAACCCTGCAAGCTGAATCAGTAATAGGTAGGATGGGCCTAGCTGAACGGGCCGTGGATAATTTGACAGGCCATGCTCAATGGCAAACTGTGTGGTTTTAGCTGGTTAAATTCCAGTAGGAATCCTGGCACACACTTGTCAAGCCTTTGCTCTCGGCAACCTGCACCAAATACTCTCTGGAATGAGGTAATCAAGGTGTTTTCTCCAGGAAAGGTAGTGTGCATTTGATTCCAAAAGCAGGGGAAATTTGCGTGTGCAGGTAGCAGACATACATGGAACTCTCAGTCTGGTTTGGATGGGCTTGAGCATGCCGATGGGTTTCTACATGGGTCAAACACCCAGCTGACCAAAAAACAAAACAATTTAAAAAGGAACCTACCACACCGATAAAAGTACCAATTCTGAACCTGTGCACCTGGCAACTTAGCTTCACAATTCAATTCTGTTGCAACAATGCTAAGTAAAGCATACTTTTGTTATCCCAGGTAAACATTAGGCATTCTCATGTTGGCAACAGTTAAGAGGTAGTGAAAAAGCTCCACTTCCTCTATTCCAACATTGCACCACTTCACCAAACTCAAAACACCATTGCATCCCTTCCTTCACCAACACGACATTTTGATTTCCCACACCCGCCCCATGATAACTCACCCGAGTCAGAGTAACAAGTACTGTTTGGGACTAAGCTGTAGACTGATATCAACTGCGAACCAAGTAGCAAAGTCATTTTGCATGAAGGCGTTGCACAGCAGATTAGCCTATTGCATGTGCAAAGAGTTAAAGCAGAGTAGCATGAACACAGCATATGCTTCCTGCTGGAGAGGACGAACGATTTTCAGTGGGGAATATTGATTTCAAATATTTTTCAAACCCTTGCAGCTAGCTACCGTCTTCCAAACACACACCCTCGCGGTAAATTTAATCATGTTCAAATATCCTATCCACTCTCCCACTGAAGTCTACGTTTCGATTGGAACAAAATATACTTAAAGAGTATCACATAGTTCCTCTGCTGCCTCTATTTCTGTGGTCATATAGAAGTATTTTGGGCTTGTACAGCACTCCAAGGAACACAGATGCAAATCAAGAGAACTCGGAGCAAAAACAAGAGGGTAAAAGGATCAAATGTGAGACCGTTTTGACCGATCAATCAGCAATTAAAAATCCCTTCAAGTACCTGACACATTTTGTTGCGACTTTATCATTAGGCATTTTAAAAGTACCTGTATTCAAAGCTGAAAATACAGGTTTATGTTGCCTTTTAGATTATTTTACTAGGTAAAGAAACGTTTCAACACCTCAAAGCTACAGCAAGTGACGCAAGCTTGGCGCAGTCACACAGAATCAAATTTCCCAGGTCCAAAGTGACACAACAACATCACAAAACAATATCTGCCTTCGACTCCGATTTCTACTCACAGTTGATTGCAGGTCCAGTCAGGAGAAATTCTAATGTTAAATTTAAATTAAGCAACACTGAACACTCCCAGGAAACTACCCACTGCAATTCTGCATCCAACATAACAGGCTCCGTAAAATGCAGATTCCTACCTTACTGCATAAAATCATTTTAAAAGGCTTATACATAGGATAAAGAGGATATTCCATGGTCCTTCTGATATCCTGTTTTTAAAGACAGCAGCTGGTACGATAACATTTGGGATTAGCGGGAAAAGTCCTGAGCAAATTGTTTAATAAAAACACAATATTTTGGTTTGGGGCTAAGAGTAACAAAGTTTACAGTTTGTAAAAGTTAAGAGCAAGGGAAGGAAGTGTATGTGGAAACCACCTTGTGGTTACCAAAGACTCTTTGGTAAATGGATTTGACTATAAACCCTAATGTTAGCATAGCAAGTCTAAAATAGTCAGTTGGGTTTTAGGCGTAACCTCATCATGAGCGAGTACATTGACATTTTTGGCCATTAGCTCAGGGACACTACCCTGCACGAGGGCTACTATACAATCACAAGTTGTTGCTGTTGTGGTGGGAAAAGTCTAACTAGGGTACTCAAGCCCGGTTTATGATGTGGGAACCACTGCAAACAAAAACCCGGCCTGAACTAAATCGCCTACCACTGTACCTGTTCTGCCACCAGGTGCTTCTTCCTCTCCTCAGCGCCCTCTGATCCTGGCTGACATTCCCGTGGGGAAAAGCGATGACGTCGTAGGTCCTGCGCGCGCGCTGGACCACACCGCCTTCAGGAGAGGAGGGGAGGAAAGGGAAACAGTTTGAGTGGGGTGGATACAACCTCCGCATACAAGGGGCAGAGTTGCAGGTGTATAAGGGGACGCTGTCCGGGTTGGAGGCAGCAGGGGGGCCATTAACAGTTGACAATATGAGTGGGCTTTTCGGATTTGTGCAAAAGTACAAACTCTGTGCTCTTTCCTGCAAAGCATTTATATGTAAAAAGCAAAATAGGGGTGCTTTAAAATACGCTCTCTTGTCTCACATCTGTTCCCCCCCTACTATACCATTCTATTGAACCTTTTCCTTTCCCATACAATTGTTCTGTGCTAAAATAGAAATTTTAAAGAAACTAAGAAATATTGTTCAGTCATCAAAGGATCAATATTTTGCCATAGACAAGAGTACATTGTGTACTACACTGAGCATCATTTGACTGAGGAATCAGCATTCAGTGGCTCTTAAGAATAAAATATTCAAGTCATTCAGAGCTGCATCGGTGAATTTAGTACGATGTCACCTTTTAAAATGACCAGCTGTATCACTAGATTCATGGGCGCAAACTGGGAACAATCACATTTTGTAATTGTTCACATCTTATCATAACATTGATATATGAGGGTACTGCAAGGCTTGAGAGAAAATTCTAGAACGTATTCCCTGTCACACAAATGAAAGCAGAATAAATGCAATTATTTAGCTCCTGTGGTTCTGATGTTCAATCCTCAGGCCATCAGCAGGAAGTTTACAAGACAGCGGTACACAGATTACTGAAAACTATTGATTTCCTTCACTTCTAATTCAACCAACAAGGAGCTTAATAAAATGGTGAAACAGGCTCGATAGACTGACTGTATTCCTCCTGCTTCCTCCAAATGGTATTGCTCAAATTCAAACTAAAAAAAACACAGCAAGTCGACCAATTACAATACGGGGAAGAAATGACTTCAGAACTTGTTAAATAGTCAGCTTGGACCAAAACATACAAAGAGCAATAAAAGGATTGAGAGAGAATATATGGTAAACTTTAAAAAAAAATGTTTTTAACATAAGAGATACACGCAAAAGATTTCTTCACGCAATAGTGGCAAACAATCACTGGATGCGAGTTATCACAATCTTTGTTCCTTTCAATTTGGAAATATTTGTCTCACAGTCATGAGTCCATGTTGACTTTTCAATTGAATGAGTCTTGGATAGCGACAACAACTTACACTTATAAAGCACCCTCCAAGCAGGGAAGCATCTCAGGTAACATCCACATAACATTCACAGCTGAAGGAGAAAATGTCCTTTGTGTGAGCACTCAGAAGGCCAGATACCCCCAGTGAGATTAACGCCTAACCTTGAGGCCCCAAATTAGATTCCCACTCTCAATCATGATTTCAATTAGTCATGAGCAACCAATTAATACTAATATAGCATTTGATATTACCTAAAACTAGAAAATACCTCAAAGCACTTCACAGTGACTCATAATTACAATTGGCAGCAACAACAACAAAATTACATTTATAGCACCTTTTACGTCAGGAGGATGTTCCAAGGCGCCCAGCATTCAGGTCGGGACCCAAGCAAGGGGAAGGGGCAGGGTAGGTGAGAGGAGACGAAGAGAATTAGGAGCGGAGAGAGAGTTAGGAGGGTGCAGCAAGCATGATCGAAGAGGAGGGTCTTGAGACCGGCCTTGAAGGAGGCAAGGAAGGAAGCGGGGCGAAGTGACTGTGGGATAGAGTTCCAAAGTGTGGGGGCAGAGAGGCTGAAAGCCCATCAACCGATGGTAGGGCGGGTCGGGAGAGGGACATGGAGCAGACCGGAACCCACTGAACGGGTGGGGTGGGCAGGGACTACGCTTGCGAAAGTCCTCTCTATCTGGGACCAGGGCTCCCTCTGCCTCCTTATCCTCCTGGACCTGTCTGCTGTGTTCGACACATTCGACCACGCCATCCTCCTCCACTGCCTATCCTCCGTCATCCACCTCAGTGGGACGCACTCGCCTGATTCGAGTCCTACCTCACAAACCGCCAGCTGTACATCGCCACAAACGGTTTTTCCTCCCGCTCTCACCCGGTTAGCTGTGGGGTACCCCAGGGATCCATCCTTGGCCCCCTCCTCCTCCTCTACATGGTCCCTCTTGGGGATGTCATCCACAGACATGGGCACACTTCCACATGTATGCGGATGACACCCAACTCTATTTCTCCACTTCACTTTGTGAGCCCCCAGTCCCCTGATGGTCTGTCAGACATCAGGAGCTGGATAAGCGCAAATTTCTTGCAGCTGAATGTTGACAAGACGGAGGCCATACTCTTTGGCTCTCGTCAACGTCTCCATTTGCACGGCTCTTACTTCCTCCACCTTCCCGGTCTGCCCCTAAAACGTTCCGAACCTGTGTGCAACCTAGGCGTCAGGTTCAACCCCCAACTGTCATTCCTCCCCCACATCCGATCCCTCACCAGCACCGCCTTCTTCCACCTCAGACGGATCGCCCGTCTCCGGTAATACCTCACCCCAAGAAGCCGCTGAAACCCTAGTCCACGCCCTGGCTGGACTATTCCAATGCCCTCCTCGCCAGTCTCCCCTCCACAGAGTCCAACTGATTCAGAACTCTGCCGCCTGTGTTCTCACCCGCACCAAACTTCGCTGCCCCATTACCCCAGTCCTTGCCAGACTTCATTGGCTCCCTATCCCAGAGAGGATCGACTTCAAGATCCTCACCCTTGTCTTCAAATCCCTCCACTCCTCTGCAACCCCCTACCTCTCTGACCTCCTCTCTCCTCAAACCAGCACCCGTTGCCTTCACTCCACCGGGTCTGGCCTCCTCCATGTCCTACGAATCCACCGCTCCACCCTCAGCGGCAGTGCCTTCAGCCACTATGCCCAGAGGATCTGGAATTCCCTTCCTCACTCCCTTCTCCTCGCCCTCTCCTTTCTCAGCTTCAGGTCCCAGCTGAAGAACTCTCTCTTTGACCACGCCTTTGGTCATCTTTCTTCCCCTGCCTTGGTCCTGGGATCCATTATTGTGAAGCGCTCTGAGACGCCATCCGGCGTGAAGGGCACTATATAAATCAAAGTTGTTGTTGTTCATAGGGAGACAGCGGGTCGAAAAGATAGGAGGGAGCAAGGCCATGAATGGCCTTGAAAGTGAGGACGAGGATCTTGAATTCGAGGGTAGTGACTCCTGCCATCCCATCAAAGACAATGGAAAAAGGGATAATTCAGATTCTCCCAGTCAGCATTTGAAAGTGGAACAGATAGCAGCAGTGATCACTCAACTGCCTTGAGAGACAAATTAAAACAAGTGCAGTAGATCATCAATTCATTTCAGGCTAATGGGTTAACATTAATTGGCTCAATGATGTGCATTCCATTTTACTTTTCCATTTTGCAGATGAAGTTACTTGAAGGTCTTGTGGATGAATGACTTCCAGACTTGATTTACATTACTTCTAGCCAATTCAATCCGATGAACAGATTCTAAAAAGAATTCCTGTCCATTCAATCACTTGTTCAAGGCATGAAATTAGGTCACTCATTTTTGACAAGCAGCAATATTGTAATCAACCTGGTTGAGCAACACAGATGAATATTAGCTTCTGCAGAACCCACGTGAACCAGAAATGAGAGGATTGTGCTATACATTGGCTGAACCAGTATAAACTCCGGATTTGCATTATTCCTACAAAGAACATGCCCTTAGAGGCAATCTACAACACGGTTCCATAATATTGGTTACTTATCCGATTATTCCAGATCATGCTAGAACTGCCTTTAAGGATTACACGCTAAAGACAAGAGTAGATTTCAAACTGAGGGTGCAGAACAAAGACTATAATAATATCAAATCCTCTTCACTCCAAGTTCCCTTTCCTTTTAATGTCTTGCTTTATCTGCGTAGAGACATTCTTAAACTCAATTTCCACATTGTTAGGCAAGAGAACCTTCGTGTACCAAAAGAGCTTCTACAAAGAAAGGCTTGGTACAGTCACTGGCTTCCACTGAACTGAAAGAACAGCTTCAAGGGAAAAAACAGATTAGTACAAGCTGCCCAGATGAAAAAGTGGAACAATGATAATTCTTTTCAGGATGACTCATTGCTGTTAGGATAAATGAGCCTGAGAGCTTCAATATTTCCATTAATTCTAACACAATGACGTTTGGGCCCAGCTGTCCAAAGTCCACAAAGAGTTTTGAGGTATCTCGTAGACATTATAAAGCGCGATATCAAATACAAGGATTATTATCTGTTCAAGTATCCTGGACAACAATCCTCCAGGTAAATTGATCACCCGTAACATAGCTACTTGTGAGCCTGGATGTTTGTAAATATGGTTGCTGCTTTTGTCCACTACACGTGGCAGCAAATTGCTGTAAAATGCTTCAAGATCATATAAGCAGATAAAGGAATATAATTATTATGCAACATCAGTACAGAGATAATATTTATTAATATATTAGAAAGTCTGTAGGCTAAAAACACTACAAAGCAACATACAACTCAGAACCATTACAGCTTGATCAGAGGGGCTAATATTGGCATCAATGTTGGTCGAGAGAGGCAAAATCCCCAGAGAATTTGCGCTCCCCATTGTGAACTATAGTGGATGCATTGTCCTATACAACATTGAGTGGGAACAGATTTGCCTGCGGTGGCATTTGAATATTGCATGTCACTTTCCATCAATCATCACTGGGTCAAGAAGGTTGCGAGTTCAAGCACCAAATCAGGACTTTGAGTTCCCAGTATAGGCTGACACACCACGGCAATACCTGAGGGTATTGCATCGTCACAGATGTCACCTTTTGGATGAAATTCAAGCCTGATCTCCACCTTTCTGTTCAAGTGGAGGTTAAAAATCCTATTACATTATTTGGGGAAAAATGAAGGTCCTCTTGATGACCTGGCCAATAATCCTCCAGATTAATTGGTCATTCATCTCATGGCGTAAAACGGCTGCCACTTTCATTTACACCACTAGTCATTAAGTTTGAAAATAATTGCTCGTGAAATGCTTTGTGCCATTTCAATATGGTAAGGGGCTATCAAAATTCAGGTTCCCTCTGTATGAAGAATACAATACAATTTACATTTATATAGTGCCTTTCAGGTGAGTAGAATATCTCAGGGCACTTAAATTACCACTTGGGTCAGAAATGAATAGCCAGCTCTGGAACTGCATCCAGGAATGTATTTCTATTTAAGAGAAATTGGAGTGGAAATATTATATAATATCCCCTGAAATGCGATTATTAAATCAGTCCTAGTTCAAGATCATTTTACTCTGTGCTGTACTGACACCTGCTGGCTCACAATTTACATTGCTTTAAACCCCTTAGTGACAGTCATTGTTAACACAACCATTTTCCCCAGCCTGCTTCTTGACTTTTACCAACAGCACCTATCTAATCAGGTTTGTCCTATCAGTAGAGTTTAAGGGCGTCTTATTAGAAGCGGTTGTTTAACATACAGTACATCACATGCAGCTGGTTTTGCTATCTTGGGATATTTTATGACTCTTAATCAGGAAGAAAACATCTGCAAGCAGTAATAATGCTTGAATATGCCTTATCACGTCAAAATATTCCAAAGCATGTCACACAATAAATTATATTGAAGTATAATAAGTTAGTGTAGGCTACCTCTGCAGCTTGTCTTTGCCAACAAAATACTTAACACAACGAACTGAAGGACCTATCAATCTGAGAGAAGTGAATTTGGAAGTGGAATGAATAATGGCTGGGCTACTTGGAGAAACTCTCTCCTCGTCTTCGAATGAAAGATGTGGGGGCTTTGAACCTTCACCTGAATTACCAGATGAGAACATCTGATCTGAGAGATGGCATCTGCGATACTGCAATCTAATTTATGCAGACCGGAAACATGAGGGATGAGGCAGTGGCAGAGTTTGGCAATGCTACGGAGGTGGTGGAAGGCAGTGCTAGTGAAATGAAAGTGTAAATGAAACCCCAGACTGTAACCATTTCCAACAGGTATGAAGTACTTTCAACCTGTTTGGATAAGGAGGTCTGTGAGAAGGTTGGACAAACCAACTCCATCAAGACCATTTTAATAGGAGATACAACTGTCCGAGGTATAGATAGGCGTTTTTGTGAACGGAAACGCGAATCTCGGAAGGTGTGTTGCCTACCAGGTGCCAGGGTTGAAGACTTGACTGAGCGGGTGCATGAAATTCTGCTAGGGGAAGGGGAAAATCCACTTGTGGTGGTCCATGTTGGGACCCATGAAGTTGAGAGGAAAAGACCTGAGATGCTCCAGGGAGAGTACCAGAGACTAGGGAGTAAACTAAAAAGTGGAACTTCGAGAGTGGTGATCTCTGGGTTGCTTCCAGTGCCTCGAGCAAGCCAGTTCCAGAATGCTAGAATAAGGCACATCAATGCATGGCTGGAGAAGTGGTGTAGGAAGGAGGGTTTCTGGTTCCTAGACCATTGGGACCAATTCTGGGGTAGGTGGAACCTGTACAAAATGGATGGGTTACACCTGAACAGGGCTGGAACCAATCTCCTTGCAGGGAGGTTGTCGAGTTTTGTGGGGGGGGCTTTAAACTAATCCCGGGGGGTGAGGGTGGGAAACTGATCAGTAGTTCAAATACGGGAGGGGTAATAAAGAGGACAGGGGTAAAGGTAAGACGGGAAAAAAATGCAGAGGAAGTAATTTGTGCCTTAGAGTGCATGTATGTAAATGCACGAAGTTTGAGAAATAAAATTGGTGAGCTGCAGGCTCAGGTTGCTGCGAGGCGATATGATGTTATAGCAGTAACAGAGACTTGGCTCCAGCATGGGCAGGAATGGGAGTTGAACATTCCTGGTTATAATGTATTCAGGAGGGATAGAGAAGGGAGAAAAGGGGGCGGGGTGGCAATTTTAGTTAAGGACTCAGTGACTGCCTTAGAAAGGAACGAGGTGGAAGAAGGACTAAAAACCGAATCTATCTGGTTAGAAATGAGGAATAAAAAAGGTGCAGTTACACTGTTAGGGGTATACTATAGACCACCAAATAGTGGGGAGGAGATAGACAAGCAGATCTGCAAGCGTATCACGGAGAAATGCAGAACTAATAGAGTAGTGATAATGGGTGACTTCAACTATCCCAACATAGACTGGCAGAATAGTAGAGTAAAGGGCAAGGAGGGAGAAGAATTCCTGAAGTGTGTGCAGGACAACTTTCTTGATCAGTATGTTTCCAGTCCAACGAGGAAAGAAGCATTGCTGGATCTAGTTTTGGGAAATGAGGTAGGGCAAGTTCAACAGGTTTCTGTAGGTGAGCATCAAGGGAATAGTGACCACAATATCGTTAAGATTCAGAATAATGATGGAAAGGGATAAGGAACGATCACAGGTGAGGACACTCAACTGGAAAAGGGCTAATTTCAATGAGTTGAGGTGGGACCTAGCCAAGGTGGATTGGAAAGAAAAATTGGCAGGTAAGACAACTAACGAGCAGTGGGCAGCGTTCAAAGAGGAGATAGTTCAGGCACAGGTCAAAAGCATCCCCACAAATGTGAAATGTAAGGCATCCAAACCTCCCTGGATGACTAAGGAAATCGGGGCCAAAATAAAACAAAAAAAAGAGGCTTATGATAAGTGTCAGGCTCAAAATTCAGAAGGGAACCAAGCAGAATATAGGAAGTGTAGGATAGAACTAAAAAAGGAAGTTAGAGGGGCAAAGAGATTGCATGAAAAACAATTAGCGAGTAAGATTAAGGGGAACCCTAAGGTTTTTTACCAACATATTAAGAGTAAAAGGTTGGTCAAGGATAGGGCCAATTAGGGACCTAGGAGGAAATCTCATTGTGGAGGCAGAGGGCATGGCTGATGTACTGAATGAGTACTTCGCCTCTGTCTTCACAAAAGAAAATGATACAGCCAATGCCATGGTATTAGAGGAGAGGGTAGGAGAAATGGATAGAATAATTATAACCAGAGAGGAAGTTCTAAAAAGGTTGACGTCGCTCAAGGTGGATAAGTCACCTGGTCCGGATGGGATGCACCCTAGGTTACTAAGTGAGGCACGGGAGCAAATAGCAGGGACTCTGGCCACGATCTTTCAATCTTCCTTGGACACAGGGGTCGTGCCAGAGGACTGGAGGATAGCTAATGTTACTCCCTTGTATAAAAAGGGGCAGAAGGACAAGCCTGGTAACTACAGACCAGTCAGTCTAACGTCGGTAGTGGGCAAACTTCTAGAGTCCATAATCAGGGACAAGGTAGATCTTCACTTAGAAAGATATAGGCTAATAAAGGACAGTCAACATGGATTTGTTAAAGGCAAATCTTGCCTTACAAATCTGATAGAATTTTTTGATGAGGTAACGGAACGGGTGGATAATGGTAGCGCAGTTGATGTAGTTTACATGGACTTTCAAAAGGCATTTGACAAAGTGCCACATGAGAGACTTATTATGAAATTAAAGGCCCATGGCGTAAAAGGGACAGCGGCAGCGTGGATCCACAACTGGCTGCGAGACAGAAAGCAGAGAGTTGTAGTGAGCGGCTGTTTTTCAGATTGGAGGGAAGTGAGCAGTGGTGTGCCACAGGGATCAGTTTTGGGACCATTGCTGTTTGTAATCTACATCAATGATCTGGACTTGGGTGTACGGAGTACAGTTTCCAAGTTTGCAGATGACACTAAGTTAGGGAGAATAGTAAACAGTGAGGAGGATAGTAGCCATCTGCAAGAGGATATAGACAAATTGGTAAAGTGGGCAGACACATGGCAGATGAAGTTTAATGCAGAGAAGTGTGAGGTGATGCATTTTGGGAGAAGAAATGAAGGGAGGCAATATAGGCTAGATAGTACAATTTTAAATGGTGTAAAGGAACAGAGAGACCTGGGGATTTGTGTTAGTGACTCGTTGAAGGTGGCAGGACAGGTAGACAAGGCTCTTAAGAAGGCATATGGGATACTAGGCTTTATAAATAGGGGTATAGAGTACAAAAGTCAGGAAGTGCTGACTAACCTCTATAGGACTTTGGTGAGGCCTCAGCTGGAATACTGTGTTCAATTCTGGTCACCACACTACAGAAAGGATGTGAAGGCATTGGAAAGGGTACAACGAAGATTTACTAGGATGGTGCCAGGATTGAGGGACTTCAGCTATGAGGAGAGGCTAGATAGGCTAGGGTTATTCTCTCTGGAGCAGAGAAGATTGAGGGGAGACCTAATAGAGGTTTATAAGATCATGAGGGGTTTCGACAGGGCAAATAGAGAAAAACTATTTCCACTCGTGGGTGAATCTGTGACTCGTGGTCACAGATTTAAAATAGTTTCAAGGCGCAGTAGAGGGGAGCTGAGGAGAAATTTTTTCACTCAGCGAGTTGTTCGAATCTGGAATGCATTGCCTGAAAAGGTGGTGGAGGCTGATTCGATAACAACTTTTAAAAGGGAATTAGATCTTTATTTAGGGAGAACAGGTCTATTAGGCTATGGGGAGCGGGCAGGGCAGTGGGATTGAATCGCTCTTTTCAAAGAGCCGGCACAGACTAGATGGGCCGAATGGCCTCCTTTTGTGCCGTAAAATTCTATGATTCTATGATTCTATGATAGTCATAGCACGGATATCAGGGAGAAAGCAGTTCAGGCTCAAACAAGACACCCAGGTTGCTGACTGGCTTCATGAGATAGAGATTGCAGCCTTGACTGCTGATGCTGCCAGAGCAATGAGGTACGGAGGCGCTGAGGTGAGCCAATCAGGAAGGCCTCAGTCTTGCTGACGTTTAGCTGAAGAAAGTTGTCCCTCATCCAGGACTCAATGTCAGACAGGCAGGCTGTGGGCAGCATAGAAGTGTGATTGGAGGGACCCGTGGAGGGAGTGGGATGAGAGGAAATAGCGAAGCTGGGAGGCAACTACTCTTTTAAGGACCTTCGACAGAAAAGGGAGGTTGGAGATGAGCCAGTAGCTTGAAAGATGTGAAACTACAAAAACTCCACGCAAAAGGTTAAATAGTGGAGTCAACATCAGCACTATTTGAAATCAGACTATTTGAATTTGTGAACAGGTTCTCTGTCGTTAATCTTCTTTTCAATGTCATGAATAATCCTACTAAAATTACACAGGGAGAAGTCAAACACCACATGATGTGCTTTCCACTGCACAATTGTCTCTGCTATAAAACAAAACACTCATTCATTGTACGTGCCCAATGGTGGGATTGAAGCACTGACACAACAGAAATGAGCAACATCAATCAGCCCACGGTAAGCTTCCAGCCACTCGTCTGGTTACAGCCACTGAATTCACTGGAATATTGACTTCAAAAGTTACTAGGAAGAATCCCATTCCCCAACGACCACGGTGATACAGCTCCATTTCCCAACACATCAATGACAAATATCAACAAGGCGCTTAAAGCAATAGTTGTTCCAAGCAGTTATCACATTTCTCCTGCCTCCATTTGGGAAGACACGGGACCTTTGAAGTAGCAAGTTTGCTTGCTCATATTCTCACATCCGCAGTACAATTATGTGCGCACTGTACAAGTGTGCACTGTAAAGAATAATGTGAGTCCACTAAGATATTCCTTGTTTCAATATGAAGGCAGCAAATGGGGGTGGGGAAGCGCAGAAGGAATAATATAAGTGTACATAATATCCCATTACATCCTCTAATTTGGATGCAATTTGATTACAGAACTAATTTGAAACGCAGAATCCAAAAATCACAGAATCAACAAAAGGTCCCATTAGAATCATACAATGTTACAGCGCAGAAGGAGACCATTCAGCAAATTGTGCCTGTGCCTGTACGATGGACACTGAGGTGGACACTGAGGTTTGGACAGTCAAACACTTCCTTCCTCATGTTCACAAAAAAGGAAAGCGGCTGCACTGGCTTACATAAAATATGATGTAATAATAATTATGTAATAATATTAATAATTACCACCCAAATACCATTTTCACTACATACGGCCTATTCTACTTGAATTAAAACAAATTTCAGGAATTAAAAAGATAATAATGGCATTTGAAACAAAACGTACCTGCAGCTCCTCTGAGACTCGCCTTAAGTGACTGGTTATCTTTGTGATAAGATCACAGTACATCTGCTCTGAGTGTTGCTGGCACACACACTTGTAAACACAGCTAAAAGTACACGGGAAAGAAAAACACATCAAAATCTACGACATTTTTTTTCGGTTTGGCTCAACAACAACTTGCATTTACATTGTGCACTTCCAGCATGGTAGCAGCCTGGAGCACTTGATATGTTTCATGGGAACACAATACTACTGGGGACCAATAAGTCGTGACACCATTGCAATGTCTAATAAGTACTAAGGATGATATTTTTGTTTGTTTGAGATATTGTGGTAGATATCACAACGTGTTGTTCACTCTGTAGTATCCCAATGCTTCCCCGCCACCCCCCACCACCACACACTCACCCCCACAACACATGCACACAAGCTCTCAGACACCCATGCACCACATGCCCGCCCACATAGCAACAGTGGGTGTGGGGACAATTCCTGGTTCCCCTAGACCTAGAGAGTTATCCTCTGGGATTTGAGTTACTGCGTATTAAATGGATGAAACGCAGGTTTCAAAACATATCATCACTACACTTGTTATGTATAGCACACCCAGTGAAGCAAGTCTGTGGAGACAATCCTGGTTTGAAAAAGACACATTAGTGTTAAGAGTTTTAGTTTTTCCAGAACAGGGAACAGCTTCTGCCCGCCATGTACTTCTTTTAAATTTATTTTAAATTTCCACATGAACTTTTAAAAGAGGAGCTTTCAGTCATCCACTATCTGCACTGGCCTGATATTAATGTTCTCACCTGTAGATCTGTTCGTAAGAAATAGGGATGCAGTCTCCAGGAGTCTGCGTCAGAAGCTGATCGATGGCACTGTTTAGCTTCGGCCAATATGTATTCTGGTAGTCTTCTGTTGTTATAACATTCATCACTACACAAAGAGGAAAAGAAAAGCTAATAATGGAAATTAAACACAGCCTGTTGTGTAAGCCATTTTACATTTACAATAAACGGAGTCAGCAACAGGAGTGAAGCAGAATACTATTTATAAAGAGTGTTGAATAAGTTCAGCACGGCAAATTACACCAGATTATTCAGTATTATGCTACATGCTCATTTCCTTTCATCGCTGATAAAACATTGTACTGTATGTGGTTCAAGCATCAACATACAAATCATACAAAAAACAAATAATAATAATAATACTTCTTACATTTATATAGCGCTTTCCACGTCTTATCGACGTCTCAAAGCGCTTAAATTATCAAAACAAATAATCATACAAACATGGAGTTTGCCACAAATATTTTGGTTTACCAGTTTTTCCCAATAATAATCCTAGATGGCATTCAAAGTAATTTCATAATTAAATTATGAATACTAATACTACACCCTCACCCTCCACACAAAGAATCTCTACTGAGCCTTCCAAGTTGGAAGGACATCCCAAGGCACCAGTCATGGATTTGGACTCAAGCAAGCGTTGGGCTAAGGGAGGGTAGGGAGGAGAGGCAGGTGGCGAAATGTGCGGTCGAAGAAGATTGCCTTTAAGTAGGCAAGGGAAGGAGGAAGGCAGAGGGAATGTGGGATGGAGCTCCAAACCGTGGGGAGAGGCTGAAGGCCCGACCACTGATGGCGGGGGCAGGCCGTTGAGAGGAGGTGCAGCAGGCCGGAGCCTGCCAAGTGGAAGGAGTAGACAGGTTGATAAGGGGTTTGCAGGTTACAGGGGTAAAAAGGGGCAATGCTGTGGAGCGCCTCGAAGTTGAATTATTACACAAAACGAAAGTAACAGTTGATGAACCTATTGAAAGAAACCTCACTGAAACCTCAAACAAGGAAGCACATGATTCTCTCAGCCTGGTTTGAATATTCTTAAAAGCATGGTGATGGTTGCTGGATACGTCAAGGTATGCTACCTTCGCTAGCATACTCATCGAACCTCAATTAACACTCGGGTCAAACATTTTCTTTCATGCAACATTTTTCTTTTCATTCACAAGTGCAATTTTAACTGCATTAGTTACTGGGTCAGAGGAGCAATTGAGCCAGTGTGTATAACCAGGATCAAGCACACAATAATAAATTCAAGAAATTTCAACAAGAAACCCACTCCTTGCAGTCTTTTAAAACAATAATCCTTGCATTTGATATAGCGGCTAATCACGTCATCGAGATGTCTCAAAGCGCTTCACAGAATGTATTGTAAAGTGTAGTGACCATGTATTTTGTGGGCGAAATGCAGCAGCCAATTGCACACAATTCACAGTCGTGAATTGAGTGACCACATTTTTTGTTGGGAGGGATTATTACCCCGGACAGCAATCTGCCAATTGGTTAAAACTGAGTTCCCCCTTAATGCTTACTCTTATTGCTCAAGTGTTCATCTAATTCCATTTAATTAGCATCAGTAGCCACTTGTTACAATGTGAAGCACGTCCTAATAACCCTTCTGTAAGCTTACCATTTGCTTCCCGTATTGTCCTTGAAATTCTGCCACCTTGTCATCTGTTCACAAAACAACTGAAATAATCTTTTCCTATTCACCCACACAAATTATTTCAGAACATTGACACTTTATCAGATCCTCTCTTAAAGTTCTCGAGGTCCAGCCCCATCTCTTTTTCAAGGCTTTCACCCAGAACTCTCAAACCTTGTTATCAGCCTGTTAAATCATCACTGCATTCTCGTCTTGCCTCCAATATACATTCTACAATGGGTCATATAAAACATGAACAGTACTCCAGCTATAGTCTCCACATAAAAGCCATTGTTCATTTTGCCTTTTTGATACCAGCTGTTAAGTCAACAACTTTAAACCAGTATCCCTACATATTTTTGAAATCAAGTCAGAAGAGAGTATTCAAACCCTGTAATTAAAATTCTTCCTGTATTTTAAAGCCTTGCTTAGGGCAGAGCTTTCTCCTCAAAATGCATAAAGGCTTCAGTCTCAAATCTTATGGTAATTTGAAACACATTATTCAGATGTGGCCTTGTAACTCACTCACCAACAACCCAAACTTAACATGGGATCAAGAGATAGCTTTGAAGGCAGCAGAGAAATATTTTTGACTTCAAATGATTGTGCAACATGAAATGATCGAGTTTAAAGTTAAAACTGCATCACATCATCCTACAATTTTTACATAAGGGCTACATCTTATAGATCCGACAAGCATCCATTAATGAGAATAATAACTAATTTTTAAAAAACATTCAGAGGATTCCTCAGTGCACAAGAATCAAATCCGCATAATCACTGACGCAGCCCTTCTCTCCACTGTAACTGTACCTAGCATAACAATGATACAATATTTCTTCCCACCTCATTCAGCATCCCAAAGCGATTTCTGTAATGATGTGGGACATCAGAATTGTTACTGTCCAAATTATTCTGTGCAACCCTAATAAAGTTTAAATGATCCATCACATTCAGAAGCAAAAGCTACAGTACTTGAATCATTATTAACCTTCCAGAGAAGGGAATCTGGGGAAATATGAATTAAATCAAGAGGGATTTAAATCAGAGAAGCCTGGGACACAAGGGAACGGAAGCAAATCAACAGATCAGGAACAGAGAAAGTGTGATTGAGTGCATTTAGTTTTCTTACAAACATTTCCACCTGGCAGATTTTTAGCATATAATGAGAATAGGATTCATTTAGCCTAACAATCTACACGCAATCTATATTGTGGTCTACAGTCAACATTTTTTTATTTAATAGAAATAAATTTTAAAAATGTGGTCACTTAATGCACGAATGTTTGTGGGATACCGCTGTGCATAATTTGCCACCAGGTTTCGCATACAAAATACAGTCAATACACTTTACAGTATACTCTCTGAGGGGCTTTGAGATGTCTCAATGATGTGATGAACAAATGCAAGGATAATTATTATCATTGTGTAACTGTATGCATTGGTAATGTGTCGCCCATATATTTACAGTTAATTCACTTCACAGTATATTCTGTGAAGCGCTTTGATACGTCTAGAAGACGTGACAAGCGCTATATCAAAGGATATAGTGCTTGTCTATAAAGGATTAATAATGGTCTCTCCCACTCCCTTACAAATACTACTGGAATGGCAATATCCATGAAGCTTGGTCTATGTCTTCTGAATTGCAGTTCACCCTGTAAGCTTTGGCTTTCAGCATTTAAAGGAGCAGAGTAAAAAGAATCTCTGATCTGAGCCATCGTTGCAACCATAGGCTTGAGCCCTCACGGTGTGGATAATGGGTACCAGAAACTCCCAGCATAGAAACTTCCTGGTGAGCAGTTAAATATTTAAGAAAGTGTGGAGAAGGGATAGAAGAGTGTGCAACCAAATAGCTGTTCCAGAGAACAGGCCCAGCCATGAGAGGCCAAATGACTTTTCTGATGTCCTGTTGTTCTTGTAGGGGGTAGAGGGGAGTGGGGTGGAAAGAGAACTAGTCTGCAATTTCTAACATCTAGACAAAACAAATCTTAAACGATAGTAAAGATTGGGATTAGAAATATACAGCATTTATTCTGTTTCCATTTATTCGTGTTTGCATCTCAGATCCGCAACCTTTACCACATTTCCGAAAATCTGGGGGGGGGGAACATGGGGGACGACACAAACACGACCTTCACTCATCTATTCTGCATATTATAGTCTGTTTTGGCAGTGAGACATTTTCTGCCTCTAACAATGGTACTGTACTATATATTTCGCCCCCAGATATACAGACAATTCACTTTATATTACATTCTGTGAAGCGCTTGGAGACGTCAATAAGACGTGAAAATCGCTATATCAAAATGAAGGATTATTATTAATACTGCAATCTTCATATCATTAATTTTAGCCTACAGTCTTACCCAGATACTCCTTCAGCTAACTCTCATCTTAACACTGCTACTCCACAGTGATAAACAGTTTATAGAACCTCTAACAGGTACACATGATGCTGCACGACATAGAAAACATGAACCCAGAACAATGTCAGAAATGTCAACACAGCAACTCAGAGATTCAGGATTGTTAAGGGCAAGTTCAGGACAAACGCCAGGAAGTATTTATTTACAGCAGAAATAAACAGATGGAACAAGTTACCAAGAAAGGTGATAGAGGTCAGGATACTGGAATCACTGAAGAATCAGCTGGAAGCTCTATTGGGAAAATGTTGCAGTTGGTGTTCTGGAAGGACTCAAAGGCTTCTTCATCCAAGCCTTGCTTGTCATGTCTCTTGTGAACACAGTGTACTCTCCCAACACATAATATCTGTACTGATGTTACCAGCTACCAGGCAACCCTTGTAAGAGCATTACCTCAAATGGCACATACTGGAAACTTTCACTACAGCATTTCAGAGACTTAGAAAAACAAATAATAATCTTTGCAGTTTGATATAGGCTTTTCACATCTTCTGGACTCTCAAAGCGCTTCACAGAATATACTGTAAAGTGAATTGACGGCATATTTGTGGGCAAAACGCAGCAGCCATTGAGCACAGCAGACAGCCACAAACAGTCATGGATCGAAATGACCAATTTTATTATTGTGCTTTTTTATTATTAATCAACGGGATTATTATTGTTAAGCGTGTGGAGTAAGGAAACTTGCCCAAGATTTCACCCTGACCTGCCTGGATTTGAATGTAACCTTCCTGACTCAGTTCAATTCAAGCCTTCACCAAACAAAAACATCAATCACTTTTTAGAAACATTACACACAGCTTCCAGTTTGCGAAAAATGCAATTAAAAATATAGAAAAACTGCACAGCAATTTCAACTAAAAAGATAAAATAAAAACCCAAACATGTATTTCCTCTCAGTAGAAACATCTTACATTCTTCAAATTAGCAAAACCCTGCCCCTCTTTGTAAGCTAGCTATCAACATTTCATTACAACATTGAAGTACAATATAAATAGCTATCACTGAAATCAGTGTGCACTGCAGCGCGTCTACTTCAACAAAAGTTTTTCAGTGAAGATTGCATTCAATGATGAGATGTGGGAATCCTGACCTCCAGCAATCCATATGGAGATGAGAAGGATTAGAAGAAGCACAAGCATAATGACCATATGGTACTGACGCGTTCTCAACTGCAAAAGATATTCTGGTGACATAACGATGGGTAAATAAGGAATTTGAGACAGGTATCATTAGCACCTAGATTTATGTGGTGAAGTAGTCACAACAGAGCAGCTGTCAGGAGCTGCAACTTTAAAGCTATTGAAATTAGCCAATCTAACCCCATCAATGCACTCCCATATTGTAAGACCACAACCCTCTGACTCAGAGGCAAGAGAACTACAACCACCCCAATTATCATGAATTATTATTATCCAATGTGTGTTATCCTCTGGTCCACATTCTCTGGTCTACATTGATAACACTTATCAATAACACCAGTATTAAGGACCTAGGGTGGGGGAGGGCAAGGAGGTAGGTGGATGACCGAAGGAACGGTTAACGAGAAAGGTCGTGAGATGAACCTTGAAGCAAGCAAGGGAGGGGTGAGAGAGGGGTGGGGGGGGATCTGGGATGGAGTTCCAGCAGGTGGAGGATGAAAGGCAGAAAGGCCTGAGTGATAATAGTGAAGCAGGCAGGGTGGGGGGGACCCAGAGTAGGCCAGTGCCCAAGGAGTGGAGGGAGTGGACACTGCACATTATTGAGGCGTTTCTTCACAGGATATACTAACAACAGCAATACTAATAATACTTGCAATTCATCAAGGCCTGATCACAGCTTTGGGATGTGACAAACTCTTCGCTGAATATCCTGTAATTAACGTGCCGGTTGCACGATATTCTGTGAAGCGCTTCGAGACTTCGCGAATCCTTGCGTTTGATACTGCGCTTTTCACATCTTCTAGAGGCTTCACGGAATATACTGCAAAGTGAGTTGACTGTACAGTTGTGGGCGAAACGCGGCGGCCAATTGCGCACGGGAGTGTCCCACAGACAGTCGTGGATTGAAGTAGCCAATTTATTATTGGGGGGGTTTCCAAGAAATTATCAGTGGCGTGTGGCGTAAGGAGACTTGGCTGGAAGTTGAACTCAATTCGCTGGCAAGGCGAGTGCTCTGACCACTGAGCTACAGGACTCCAAATGCAAGGATTGTTATCATTAACGGGGCTATTTTATTATTATTATTATTCTGTGGGTGAAGATCAGAGGAGAATGGCCAGATAGGAGTGAGACACGGGAGGTGTGTGTGTGTGTGTGGGGGGGGGGGGGGGGTGACTTACAGAACTTGGAGGCCGAGCTGTTAATGTTTAGGGTCACTTTGTTGGCGAGGATGGACTCGGGCTCTCGATGCGCCGCCGAGTCCCCGTTGACAGCCAGGTGCTGGAGGAATTCCTTCGGGTCGTGGAGCAGCGGTGGCAGCAGCTGCTGGACTGTCCCTCCTCCTCCTCCATCGTCAGCCCCGGGGGCCTCGGGTAGGCCCGGCTCCTCGGCGGCGAGTGGGTGAGGGTGGGGGAAGGCTGCCGCGTTGGCCTCCCAGTTGTTGTGGTTGTGATCGTCCGCCATCAGCTGCTGGTAGCTGGCGGCGGCCTCCTCCTCCTCCATGTTCTCCTCCATGGATGGCGGCTCTCGCTGTGGCGGGAGGGCGGGCAGGCGTGAGGGAGTGAGTGAGTGAGTGAGTGAGGGAGGGAGAGACGGAGGGAAGGAGTGAGAGACGGAGAGAGTGAGGGAGAAACGGAGGGAAGGAGTGAGGGAGGGAGGGAGAGACGGAGGGAGGGAGGGAGGGAGGAAGTGAGGGAGGGACGGAGGGAGAGACGGAGGGAGAGGGAGGGAGGCCGGCCCGCGAGCCGCTCGCGCTCTCTCTCTCACCAACCGCCGTTAACGTATCTACACTTTTATCTCTTTTCACCGTCACGCGATTATCGGAGCGACAGATTTTATAGAGTTCCCGCCGCCGGCTTTAGGCTTCCAGATAGCTTATCTACAGCCATTCTTCTTATTATTATCATTATCCTCTTCTCTCTCACTCAAGCCACTCGCCACTTTTTTTTTCAGTTTTACTTTACGGCATCGCCGTCAAGCAAACGCATCCTCTCCCCTCCCCCCCCCCCCCACTCTCGGTCTCTCTTTCTCTCTCTGCCTGGCTCTGTCCGTCGCTCTTTGCGACACTTTGCGTCCGTTCCCCTCCCTCCCCCTCCCACTCGCACCGGTGTGTGCCCTTGGCAACGGTAACCAAGGGAGACGGCGGCCCATTGTGTGGTGGGGAGGGAGGGGGGGAGGGGCTTGGAGCCCGGGCTCCCCTTCACTCTCTCTCCAGCTTTAATACACACTTTTGCTGTTAAACATAATCACATTCATCATCATCATCATCATCCATGCTTAAACTTCAAAGGATTATTGTCAGGTGTGTGGAGTAAAGAAACTTGTCCAAGCTTTTGCCCTGCCTGGGATCGAACCCAGGTCTCTCGCTAACCAGGCGAGTGCTCTAACCACTGAGCTATAGGTTGTCACAATTTGAATATAATAATAATAATAATCCCTGCATTGGATACAGCATCTCATCGGGTGTTCCAGACGTCTCCGCCCCCAACCTCTGTAACTCCGTCCCGCAATCCTTCCGCCTCGTCCCTTCCCTGGCCACCTTCAAGTCCCATCTAAAAACCCTCCTCATCGACCACAGTGCTGGTGGAATCCTGTAGCGTAGTGGTTAGCGCGCTCGCCACGTAACCGAGGGAATCCGGGGGGTAATAATCCCTTCAAAAAACCCCAATAATAAATAAATAATTCAATTACTCAATCCTCGACTGTCAGTGGGACACTGCTGTTCACAATTGGTGCCGCTTTTAGCCCACAAACTGTGCCATCAACGCACTTTGCGATACATTCTGTGAAGCGGTTTGAGATGCATGATATATCAAACGCAAGAATTATTCTAGAAGCTTGTTATGTTTTAAATCAAGGAAAAATTGACATGCTAAGATATTGGAACTGATATTGCCCCAGCTATTTAAGACTTTTACGCAGCAATATTAAAGGAGAAAAACTATTACACCAATGCTATGATCCATTCTTTGGCGTGTTCTTTTGAAAAGCCACTTTCATCACTCCTTAAGAATCCATATCCCCCGCAACCAGCAGAGGACACTGGTATCACATTTTATTGTTCATACTTACACAAATGTGATAGACCAACAGTGCTATTTAGTGAAATAAACACCTACACTATGGTGCTGGCCTTAATCTTGACTATGATGTGCAGCGTTTTATCTCCTTAATAAATAATACCGTTATAACGTAGCTTGTTTCTTGATCAGTGGGGGAGGTAAAAATAACAGTTTGCATTATCTTTGCTTCACAAAGGCCTAGTTTTGTTGTTGTCGCTGTAAGCGACACAGCAGACAAACTGGGCATAGCAATATCTCAAGGGCAGACAAGAAATGAACGACCAATTTAGGGGGGTGGGGTTGGGGGGGCGCAGGCGTTGCCAACCAGAACACCAGGAGATACTCACTTCTCCAATAATGCCATCTACCAGATTAGACAGACAGGTCCTCAGCATAATGTCTCCTCAGAAGAACAGCATATCCAACTGTGCAGCACTTCCCTAATACTTGCGTTGGAGTATCAGCCTGGACTATGAACTCAAAGTCCTGACACGGGGGCTTGAACACACATCTCTCTGATGTGTGAAACATCAAAGGCGAGGCTGCAACCAACTGAGGCGGGCCGACAATTGATGGGAGGGGAGACGAGACGAACGTAATTGTATAACTGTGGGTTTTTAGCTCTAAGATCTCTCTCAAACATTCCCTTGTCGGCTAATTGTCAGCAATGTCCCATAAACAGTCATGGGTTGAGTGACCAAATTATTATTATTTTTTAAGGGATTACTGTATTACCCTCGGAAAAGCGATCCGCCAATCGACTAACAAACAGGTTCCTACTAGATAAATAGAGGCGTATGGAATAAGTAAACTTGCCTAAGGTGTTGCCCTGCCTGGGAATCGAACCCAGGTCCACTCGCTTGCGAAACGAGTGCTTTAACCAATGCAGTACAGGACTCCAATGGGGCAAGATGCTCTAAACATTGCATGTTTATTCTCTGGCATGTTTCCTTGACAAAAAGCAGAAAGCCAAACAAATCCAGCCAGGGCAGGGAGAATCACTGGGCAAGTTTTGTGACTCCACACTCCTAATAATAATCTGTCCAAAAAAAACCCTATAATGAATTGGTCATTTTCAATCCACGACTGTTTGTGGGACGCTGCTGTGCGCACTCGGCTGCCACAAATACACAGTCAATTCACTGTACAGTATTTTCTGTGAAGTGCTTTGAGACGTCTAGATGATATAAAAAGCGCTATATCCAATGCAAGGATTACTAATATTAAAGACAAACGAGCAACAAGTCTGGAACTGTGAATATCTATAAATGTACGTTGCTGAATTTTTTTATAGTGAAATCTGTCCTCACCTGACGTGGAAACCTAATTAAAAAAATAAAAGCTCTTCATGTGTCAGCACAGCAATTAGAATCCCTCATGGACACAGTTCCGAAATTGGCATCAGTTGCCTCTTTAAGCACAGTAAGTACTATATTTCACAATCCACCAAACACAATCAGTTAATGACCCGCACGATCTGGCCTGCAAAGAGTTTCCAAGCCCTCTCACACACACAAACAACTTTCTCGGCTATTCCACTTCAACAGTGTTAAAACACTAACCAGGGAGGGATTAGATTACGGTGGCATCTAAAGAGCAACTCCAGCCAAATAGCCGTTTCCGTCCACACAAAAAAAATAATAATAATCTTTGCATTTGATATAGTGCTGTATCACGTCTTTGAGAGATCTCAAAGCGCTTCACAGAATTTACTGTAAAGTGGATTGATTGTGGTATTTTGTGGGCGAAACGTGGCAGGCAATTGCGCACAGTGGTGTCCCACAAACAGTCGTGGATTGAACGACCACATTTTTGTGAATATGAAATCATATTCCCAAAACAACAATCGGCGAGATCCTGCCGTGGGAAAAGAGGACACAAGTATTATAGGAGTGGGAGTTGATCTAAACCTTTACGGGCAAGAAAACAACTTAGAAAAATTGCAATGGTGAATTCATGTGTGATAATGTCATTTGCATAATGTAGTTAGCGCTGGCTGATCATACAAGCCTGCAAATGAACTGTCGGATAATAATAATAATCCTTGCATTTGATGTAGTTACCTTATCACATCTTTGTGACGTCTCAAAATGCTTCACAGAATATACTGTAAAGTGAATTGACTGTATGTTTTGTGGGCGAAATGCGGCAGCTAATTGCACACAGCAGCATCCCAGAAACAGTCGTAGATTGAGTGACCAAATTATTACTATTATTAATTTTTGAAGGGCAAAGTGGTCTGCCAATCGACTAACAACCGGGTTTCTAATTGTTACAGTAGGTAAACAGGCGTGTGGAGTAAGGAAACTTGTCTAAGGTTGTGGATTGAAGTAAACAATTTATTATTCGAGTGCTTGACATTAGAGAGATTACGAGCAACTATTGTTAGCAACAGTCATGTTGGCTGATTTAGATGGATTTTGCTTTGAGAGGCTGGACTGTTACTGTGTTGTTACTGTACTGGACGGAGTCCTGATCTCCGAGAATGTGAACGGTTCTTGATATGAGTTTGATAGAGGGGATGTATTCGCAGTAGAGGCAGCTATCGAGACATTGATAGACAACGTCTCGGTCAGCTTGCACATTACGTGAATTGGATTAGGTGTCTCCTTTTATCGTGCTTCAAATAAACTTTAAACGATAAGGAATTAAGAGCTGACTGCACTGAATACCCATTCCTGGATCTGGCCATGTAAAAACACACCACAGGATAAACTGGGTTAAATAGCCTATTGTTACAGCAAGAGCATTGACAGGCAGCTTGATTTGTTACCACTTAATGGCTGTTATGGAAACCAACTCTGGTTTGTATAGTATCTGGCTGGAGATACTGCACACTGTTCAGCTGCAAAGGAGCCAGTTCTCAAAGATATATTGCGTATCGCTTTCGGGTAACATAAAAGAGTGGTCTGTCTTCAAACAAAATTTAGAGGGAAGGTTTCCAAGACAAAACAATCATGACCCACGATCTAGGTTGTTTTTTTTACTAAGAAGCCCAGTTAGAAATATGAAAAGAAAACAACAGTAAGAATGTCAAATTGCAGAGCAGATCAGGCATGAATCTTACCTGAAAATGTTGACCTTTCCTTCTCTTTGTGTGCAAATCTCCGTTTGTGGGACACTGCCATGCGCAATTGGCTGCTGTATTTATGCGCACAAAATGTGCTGTCACTATACTTTATGTGTGTGCTGTGAAGCGCTTTGAGACGCCTCGAAGGCGTGATAAGGCTATTTTTATTTTCTGACTTTATTTCACGGCCCAAAGGTTCACGTTAGACAGGCTGCTGAGAAAAGCACATGTGATTATATAATAATAATACTTGTTATATTCAAATAACAATCCTTGCATTTGATACAGAGCCTTTCGCATTGGGTGGATGTCTTCAAGTGCATCACATGCCTTTACAATAAGGTGCAGTGACTGTGTATACTGTAGCTGGTTCTTTGTCTCGCCTAACGATTGGCAAATTGCTCTTTGTTTCACCTCCCGTGAATAAATAATAATAATAATAATAACACTTGCGTTTGATATCGTGCCGTATCTCGTCTTTGAGGCATCTCATAAGCTCTTCACAGAATATACCTCAAGGTCACTTGACTGTACATTTTGTAGGCGATGTCCTTCGGATCAGAGCAAAGGCCCGTCTGTCTGTTCAGGTGGACGTGAAAGATCCCACGGCACTGTTGGAAAAGACAAGGGAGTACATTGCTCATGGTCTCGTGGCCAACAATTTCTTTTTCAGTGCCTGTTTTAACCTTATGTAATCTATAGTCATGGAGCCCTGTAGCTCCTTTGTTGGAGCACTCGCCTCGCAAGCAAGAGACCTGGGTTCGATTCCAGGCAGGGCGTAACGTCGGGCAAGTTTCCTTACTCCTCACGCCTCTGTTTACCTAGCAGTAAATAAGAACCTGGTTGTTGGCCAATCGGTGGATCGCAGGGATAATAACTCTTTTAAAATAATTTTTTAAGTGGTCATTTTGATCCACGACTGTTTGCAGGACACTCCTCTGCGCAATTGGCTGCCTCGTTTTGCCCACAAAATAGTCAATCCACTTTACAACATCATTTGTGAAGTGCTTTGAGATGTTTCAAAGACGTGATAAGGTGCTGTATCACATGCAATGATTATTATTAGCTTCTCTGTGTTTCTGAGGCTATCTCTGTTTGTGGAGTCCTGAAGCTCAGTGGTTAGAGCACTCGCCTTACAAGCGTCAGACCTGTGTTCGAATCCAGGCAGGTCAGGGCGAAACCCTGGGCAAGTTTCCTTACTTCACACGCCTAATAATAATCCATCCAAAACAAAACGCAATAATAAAATTGGTCATTTCGATCCATGACTGTTTGTGGGATGTTGCTGTGAGCAATTGGTTTCCGTGTGTCACCCACAAATATACAGGCAATTCACTTTATGGTATATTCTGTGAAGTGCTTTGAAACGTCTAGAAGACATGAAAAACGCTATATCAAATGCAAGAATTATTCATATTATTATCCTCTTTGCCATCATCAACACCTCCGTCAGGTTCCCGCTGAGACTTTTCTTTCTCACGGCTGTTATTGAAAGAGAAAATCAATGCCCTGAAACTCATTAGGAGGAAGCAAAGCGAAGGCTTCGACGAGTGATTGATTTTAAATCTTCCCACCAGTTAAACTCTAACCTCCGACAACGAGATGGAGTTGAGCAGAAGTGGCCGGAGCCTCGATTCGTGCACTGACCTGCCCAGTACCAGGGAGGAGCCAGAATTAGCTCTTAGCCTCTTAATTCCTGGCATGTTAAGCTCTTGATCTCCGTGGAGACTCTACAGAACAGCAGCAAATGCTGGTGGTGTGTGGGGGGTGGGCTGGAGGTGCAAGTTGAGGCATAATAAGGATCTGGGTTTGATTCCTGGGCAGGCCGAAACTTTGGGCAAATTTCCTTAACTCCACACTCCTCTGTTTACCTCGCATTAAGGGGGGACCCTGTTGTTAGATGATTGGCGGATCGCTTTTCTGGGCCACACTCAGGCCCAGGCCCACCCTCGCCCGGCTCTATCGGCTCCCCATACCTCAGAGGATCAAGTTCAAAATTCTCGTCTTCACCTTTAAGGCTTCCCACTGGCCTTTCCCCCCTTCTACCTCTCCAACCCGCTCCATGTCCCCGTCTGGCCTGCCCCCACCCTCTGGAACTCCTTCCCACATTCTCTTTGCCTCACTCTCTCCCTTGCCTCCTTCAAGGCTTGCCACAATGTCCTCCTCTTCGACCGTACCTTCAGCCACCCTGCTATCTTCTCTGTCCTCCACCCTCTCTGATCCCAACCCCGCATTTCACCCACATATATACAGTCAAAATTCACACTACAGTATATTCTGTGAAGCGCTTTGAGACGTCTAGGGACGTCCTCCCGACGTGAAAGGCGCTATATAAATGTAAATGTAAATTGTTGTTGTTGTTGTTGTTGTTGTTGTTGTCTATATAAAAGATGTGAAAAGCACTACATCAAATGAAAGAATTACTATTATTTTGACTATTTTTCACTTCGGGGCAGTTTGTGGCTGCTGCTTTTAGTGACAAAATACAAAACATCTCACAAAGTAATTTGAGCCATCCTCCCGATGTGAAAGGCGCTATTTTAAATGCTAAGATTGTTATATAATAATATATAATAATCCTTGCATTTGATATAGCGCTTTTCACATCTTATCGACGTCTCAAAGCGCTTTCACAGAATATACCATAAAGTGGATTGACTGTATATTTGTGGGTGAAATGCAGCAGCCAATTGCGAACAGCAGTGTCCCACAAACAGTGGATTGAAATGACCAATTTTTATTGTTTTTTAATATAATGATTGCTTACACCTATTCTTAAAGCTCTGTGGTTTTAGCCAGTTAGACTCCAGCAGTTACACCAAAACACTCTCTCTGGGGACTCCAAGCCTTGGCTCTGCCAACCTACGCCTAATACTTTCAGGAATTAGGTAAGCAAAGTACATCCCTCCAGAGAGAGAGTGTGGACTCCATTTCAATGATCTATCTCTGGGATTTCCATGTGTAGGTGGGATACATGGAAATCCCAGCTTGATTTAGAAATTCTTAAGCGCGGTGATGGTTTCCGCGTGTGTCAGACTAATCCAAACTAAAACTCTTTGGTGTACGGCTCTACTACTCACTGTTTTTCATTGTATCCCCTCCACTCACAACTTGCCGTGTATTTCCTCTGCTCAACATTCCTCATTGATCATTCTCTCGCACTCACAACAAGCCGTCACACTCTCCCTTAATAATTAGACTTTATGGGGCCCTCTATTTGCATAATTTGTGAAACGGCCTTGGAAAATAACATTTAATAAAGCTTCGATCTTAAATCACCCGCCCTGCATGACATGGGAGGCTGCAGCCTGATTCTTGCATTCTAAATTGGATGCGACTCATATTTCTCTTGTGCTTTAATTAAAGTTTAAATTTATCCACATGCGTTTGTGTAGGCGGTCGGCAGAGGAAGCTGAACCCAAGCAAAGATCTAATAATAATGCAATCCTTGCGTTTGAAATAGTACCTTATCCCATCTTTAAAAGATCTCAAAGCGCTTTCCATAATAAACAGTAAAGAGAATTGACTGTTTAATTTGTGGATGAAAAGCAGCAGCCAATTGCGCGTGGAAGGAAACGTGCCACAATAATTTTATTTGTTATCTTATTGTATCAAAGGGATTTATTATTTTTTGCCCACAAATATACAGTCAATTCACTTTACAGCATATTCTGTGAAGCGCTTTGAGATGTCTAGAAGATGTGAAAAGCGCTATATCAAATGCAAGGATTATTATTATAATAATAATTACTCTCGGAATAGCGATCCACCAATTGACTAATTACTGGGGTTCCTGCCTACTGCTGGATAAACAGAGTGGTTTAAGGAAACTTGGCTGACATTTTTCCCTGCCCAAGAATCAAACCCAGCTCCTCTCGCCTGCGAGACAAGCGCTCTAACCGCGAAGCTACAGGACTCCACTGAGCTATATAGTTTGACCTACATAGTCAAACTCTCGCTTCAGTGCAAACCAACCTGTGAGCATCCCACAGGACATCTGAAGCTATTAGCTCTGTCAGGAACCTGGTAAGAGCAATAATAATTACCAAGAAAGCCGGCAACCTCCAGCGCTGAGGTTCTTTAACGCAATGATTAGTTTTTCTGAAGATAAAAAAACACAGAAGCCACATTTCCTCTCTCCGCGGGATGCCACAAGTTGGTCGCAGAATTGCTGAGGCCAACGTTAAGTACACCACAACTGGTTTTAGCTGAGCCAGATATTTTTCCCAGCGGTATTGTGGTTGTTAATGCACTCGAAAGTTGCCTTTTCATTCTCTGTGTGGGACAATTTAGAAGGAAAAAAGGAATGGGGGGGAGGGGGGTGGGGGCTGGGGGCAGATGGACAGGGACAGGGGCATTATGGTGCTAATGGGAGGAAGATAGGAAGGGGGATGGGAGATGGGATTTGATAGAGTGGAGGTTAATATTTCACCGATGCAAGGCGAGGGCGCGATGAGAGAAAGCTGCACAACAAGAAACATTGTAAAGACTGCATTGTACCCTTCCTTCCTCCCTCCCCCTCCCAAATCGAGGGCTTCGAGTCAGAATGTAATTAAAAGGAAACACCAAGAACGACCTGGGTTTTCAAGTAATCCGGTTTCATTGTGGGCTCGGAGCACAATAGGGGGCCCCAGATTCATTAGATTAATTGTCCGTTCACCAAAAGAGTAGCAGGTATTAAATCCTACTGTGAATGGCATTTTGATAGAATGAGATTCCGTCGGCTCCCAATTTACTGCTGCACCATTACTCGTGTGTAATAATTATTCCGTGACTGTAGGGTTGAAGCCGAAATGAATCTGCAATACGATGCAATTTATAAATCCTCGCGGTTTGATCCAGTGCTTTTGTTGGGCTGCTGAGACCCCTGAAAGCGCTTCACACAATATATCTTAAAGCGTGGAGACTGCATATTGCATGGGCCAAACGCGGCTGGCAATTGCGCACAGCAGCGTCCCACAAACAGGTCGTGGATTGAGTGACCCGATTATTATTTTTGTTTTTGGTGGAAGGGTTTGTAACCCCGGAAAGCAATCCACCAATCGTCTCACTACTGCATAAATTTACATTTATATTAATATAGCTCCTTTCACAAAAGCAGAGCATCCCTCAAAGTGCTAGCCAATGCTGGCAGGCCCACACGTAGGGTCAAATTGATTTGCACTGAACATTCGAGCGCTTTGAGACGTCTCGAAGACATGAGAAGGCACGATAGCAAATGCAAGGATAATTATTTATTACTCGTATTATAAGATGACTGCAAGCACGATCAGTGAGGCGGGTCCTGATCTGCGCCTTGAGGGAGGGAGGCGAGGGAGCGAGTTGGAGGGACTATGGGATGGAGTACCAGAGAATGGAAAGCAGATAGACTCAAAGCCTGGCTGATAGGCAGTTAGAGAGGGCCTTGTGTGGAAAGCAGCATGAACTGCCACAGCACAGCCTCAATGTTCCTATCGTGTACAAACCCATTCATTTCAGGTTCACAGCAACTACTGCACATAGACTCTTACAGCGTAGAAGGAGGTCATTCAGCCCATCGAGCCTGTGCCGGCTCTTTCAAAGAGCTACCCAAGCAACAACGACAAACTAGTCCCACTCCCCCACCCTTACCCCATAGACCTTCAAATTTTTCCTTTTCAAATACCTATGCAAGAATTATTATTATTATCATTATAATTACTCTTGGAATAACAATCCATCAGTTGACTAACCCCTGGGGTCCTGCTCACAAAATACAGTCGATTCACTTTACAGTGTATCCTGTGAAGTGCTTTGAGACGTCTAGAAGATTTGAAAAGGGCTGTATCGAATGCAAGGACTGTTATTATTGTTGCTGAGTCCTGTGACTCAGTGGTTAGAGCACCTGCCTTACAAGCAAAAGACCTGTGTTCGAATCCAGGCAGGTCAGGGCGAAACCTTCGGCAAGTTTCCTGACTCCACACGCCTGACAATAAACCGTCCAAAAAAAGCAACCGTAATAAATTGTTCATTTCGATCCACGACTGTTTGCGGGGGACGCTGCCGTGCGCAATTGGCTGCCGCGTTTCACCCACAAATATACGGTCAATTCACTTTACAGTGTATTCTATATCAAAATGCAAGGAGCACAGGCAAGGATTATTATTATCACTATTGAATCTGCTTCCACCATCCTTTCAAGTAGTGCTTTCCAGACCGTAATTCTCTGGATATATAAAAATATATTGGCTCCTTGTCTCCCCTCGGGTTCTTTTGCCAATTATCTTAAAACCGTGTGCTCTGATTACCAACCCGCCCGCCCGCCCGCCCGCCCGCCCGCCCGCCCAGGGAAACAGCTTCTCCCTCTGTACTCTCTCCGTGTCGTGTTGGTGCCTGTGGCAAGGCTGTTGGGTCTCCCAGGGGTGAGGTTTGCCACTGATGCTGAACACAAAAGCATTCCTGTAAACCTTATATTACTGCCGTGGTTACCAGGCAACAAATAGGTGCGCGTTGCTCTCCAGTGTAGAAAAGAACCACGAGGCAAGGAATGCTGGCGGAACAATCGTCAGTTTATCGGGATGTTATTTGGAAACGAGTCTTTCACTTCCAAATCATAATAATAATAATAATAATCGGTGCGTTGGATGTAGCGCTTTCTCACACCGACTGCTAGGTAAACAGAAGCGTGTGGGGTAAGGAAACCCGGCCAATGTTTCTTCCTGCACGGGAATTGAAGCTGGGTCCTCTCGTTTGTGAGGCGAGCGCTCTAGCTGTTCAGCACACTTTAAATTGTCCTCCTGATGTGGACGGCGCAGTGTCAAATACGAGGGTTACAGTTAGCACAAAGAGCGACGGGAAGGTTTTGGGGACGAGTTTGGGTTCGGAAACACATTCAGCCACGGATGGAAGGAGGAAGGGTTGATTTTCCAAACCCACCATTGAAAGGCCTCAAACCCCACTAGCTCTCAGTTCTGTATTAATCCTCTCTTGATCTGGGGCTGCATTACACCGTGCTGATAGGATAGCAATGAGTGTTCGAAGGCTGAAATGGTGAGGAGGGTGCCTTGTAGTAACTGATGTAACTGGCTGGCACTGTTGACGAATGTTTATAACATAGATACAAGTATGGATTGTGAAAATGATAATAATCCTTGCACTTGATATAGCGCTTTTCACGTCTTCTAAACATCGTAAACATCTAGATATATGTCTTCTATACTTCACAGAATATAATTCATTGTAAAGTGTATATTGGGGGCGAAACGCGGCAGCTAATTGCACACAGCAGTGTCCCCACAAACAGTCATGGATTGAAATGACCAAGTTATTATTGTTTATTTTTGAGGGATTTACTATCAGGTGTGTGGAGTAAGGAAACGTGCCCAAGGTTGCGCACTGCCTGGAATTGAACTCAGGTCTCTCACTTGCAAGGCGAGTGCTCTGACCACTGAAGCTACAGGACTCCACATGCGCTCCATGATGCGTGGCACTCATAGTGTCGAGTTTTCCAATGAGCTCCCAAATTAAAGGCAATTTTATGGCTCGAAATAGGTTAGTCGAACGAGGATTGGGAATCGTCTTTATCCACATCTATATCCGCACCATCCCACCTTCCCTTTGACTCACCCCTCTCCACACTTGACTCACCACTTGTCTCCTTCAAGGCCCTTCTCAAGACCCTCCTCTTCGACTGTACCTTTGGTCCTCCTCCAACCCTCCCCTCCCCGCCCTCCACCACCTCCTGATTCCAACCCCCAGCTCGGGTCCAAATCCCTAACTGTCCAGTGCCTTAGGGTGTCCTCCCGACCCAAAAGGTTCTGTGTTAATATAATGTTGTATTGCTAAAAAAAAACACAATAACAAAATTGGTCATTTCAATCCATGACTGTTTGTGGGACACTGCTGTGCGCAATTGGCTGTCGCGTTTCACCCATAAATATAGAGTCAATTCACTTTACAGTATATTCTGTGAAGCACTTTGAGACGTCAATAAGATGTGAAAAGCGCTATATCAAATGCAAGAATTATTGTTATTATTATGTAAATCTACTGTATATATTCATGTAAATGCTATATAATAAATCTGTAGACATTCGTTGGCACAATGTGTGATTTTAGTTGGTTAAATTCTAGCAGTTACCCCCAACACACTCTGAGATTCCCAAACCGTGGTTTCCTCGTGTGTCAGACACCCAGCTGACCAAACAAAAACCATAATAATAATCCACACAACCTACATTTGATGTAGTGCCTATAAATCCTTGCATTTGATATTTGCATTCGATGCAGTAAAACCTCAATATGTTTGTGGGCCACTGCTGTCCACGCTTCACCCACAAAAATATAGTCATTTCACTTTACAGTGTATTCTGTGAGGTGTTTTGAGACGTCTAGAAGATGTAAAAAGCCGCTTATTAAATGCAAAAATTAATATTATTAATACTCTCTGGAACAGAATGCGCCCTCTCTCTCTCTCTCTCTCTCTCACCTTGGATGGATGCATCTTGCTTACAGCGCCTTGGGGCGTCCTCTCAACGTGAAAGGCGCTCTATCAATGTAAATTTGTTGTTGTTGTTATTTTCCTGTTACCCAAATCCCGAGTGTATTAGGGGTAGGCTGATGGAAGACGTGGGAATTCCAGAATTGTTTTTTAAACGCTGTGTAAGTCGGTGACACGAGATGCTCCTACTTAATAAAGCAAAGCTGTGTACAAAACGAGAGAGAGAGAGAGAGAGAGAGAGAGATTTCTTCCCCAGGCTTCTGGGCTTTGTAAACAACAAGATACAATTACAGAGCGCATTTGATAATCTAGCTTGCTCCAGAGATCAGCGATGTGCTTGTTAATTGAACGTTTTCATATCCAGAAATGAGTAATTGAAGACTTGAGTTGTTCAGGGAATGGATCTCAATGCAGAAATCCAAGGCTCTCCTTTTATTATTGCTGCTTAAATAATTGATGAGATACTAACACATCAGGCAACAGCGATGAGACACATTAATGAGCAGAAGATTAGATGCGACTTCAGATTGTGTTTACTTCTTCCCTGGGATTCATTTTGTTTTCGAAAGCACAGATTTTCAACGTGAAATTTAGCTCTCTTCATTTAATCGCTGAATTCATGTTTTTTTGGGGGGGAAATTTAACTAAATTGGGAATACTGGTTGCATTGACTTTAAGAGACAATGCTAATGTAGAGCTCTGTAGTTTAGCCTCGCCTTGTGAAGGGATTATTTATTCGTTAGTACAGTATTTCTCTTCCAGCCTCCTCACTGTCACCTGTGGCATCCCACAGGGCTCTGTCCTTTGCCCCTTACTTTTCAACATTTAGATGCTCTCACTTGGTGACATCATCCGCAGACATGGGGTTAACTTCCATATGTATACGGATGGCACCCAACTCTATCTCTCTGCCTCCACCCTCGGCTCCAGGACTACCACTGTCCTGACACACTATCTATCAGACATCAAGTCCTGAATGAGAACTAACTTTCTACAGATAAATGTCAACAAGACCGAGACCCTACTGATTGGCTTGGGCCAGCGACTTCTTGCATCAGGCACTGGCAGCATCAACCTCCTGGTTGCACACTTGACCTCACCAAGCCAGTCAGGAACCTAGGTGACTTGTTCGACCCTCAACTGTCTTTCCTCCCCCACATCCAAGCAACGGGCCACTCTGCCTTTCCCCATCTCCGCAACATTGCCCAACTCCCAAGGTTCCCATGTACTGCTAGGCAAACAAAGAAGAATAAGGAAATTTGCCGAATGTTTTACTCTGACCGGGAATCAAACCTGGGTCCTCTCGCTTTGTGAGGCGAATGCTCTAACCACCGCTCCACAGGAACTCCCGACAAGCTATTAAAGGCATTGGAAGTGGAAAGCTGTGGGCACCCAATTCCTTTCACATGCTTCGTCGATCAACTATCCCCCCCCAAAAAAGTTTGGGGCTGGGGTATGCGGAGAGAGACTGATCAGTGGAGAGGCCTTGCCTCAATGAGGCTGATGGGGGAAGAGTATTGCTGGTTACGTGGCAACAGTCTACATGACCTGGGGAGACCTAGACAAGGAGAAAAAGAAGGGGGAAGGGGGGGGATAAAAGCATTCTATACCTTTATTTTTTTAAAAAACAAGAATGAAATAAAAAGGAGCATTGTTCAGGTTGTCAATCTTTGACACAAACAACTGTTTCAAGGCACTACTGAGATCTTCCATTGGCTTCTTTGGAGAGAGAGAATGAGGCGCTGTGTGAACAGAGTGAAGCCTGTTCTCCTATTTAGCGTGAGCTGCTCTCTCCTCTCTGCCAGTAAAGAGCATTTATGTTAACCTGGACAGTTTCCAGCTCCCCACTGCTTCCCTGCAACTTTCACAAAGCCTGCCTCATTTTCTCCTCCGTTTCCTTTCCCCCCACCCCCCCGCCCCCCCCTCCACCCCCCCACCCACCCCTCCCCCCCCGCGCCCACCCACATAAGCAGCGACTCCAATTCCACTCACTTGCCCTTTAATAATCCTCCCCTTTGAGGTCGCAGCCTTATCACCGTCCTCGAGACGTCTCAAAGCGTTTCGTGGGAGTCGCAGTGTGGTGTAGTGACTGCAGCCACTGCACGTGGCAGCCAATTTGCGCACAGTGATGACTCACAAATAGCCAAGAAGTGAACCACAAACAAACACAGCAACAAAATTACATTCACAGAGCGCCTTTCACGTCGGGAGGACGTCCCGAGGCGCTGAAGGACCAATGTTATTGTCGGTCAGATAGGAACATATCAGACAACAGCTTAACATCTCCATCAAAGGATGGCGCTTCCGACAATAATAATCCTTGCATTTGATGGGACGGCGGGGCCACCGAGACAGGGTGTTGAGGTGACCATAGACACAGTCAAAGAGGAAGGTCTTCAGAAGTCACCTGAATGAAGGGACGAGGTGGCGGGACAGAGGGAAAGTGTTCCAGTGTTTCGGGGTGTAGACAGCTTATGGATGTTGGGGACGTGGAGCAGGGACGGAGGCGAGTGTGGTCGGTGTCCGGAGGAAATGTCGTCTTGTTTGAATCAGAAAGAAAACAGTTTTTTGTACCTACCCAGAGAATATTTGCCGAAGAGACTGCAAAATAAGACAGATTGTAGGCTGGATGCTGACCTTATGAAGCTATTTGCTGGCTCCTACTCTAGGGTGCCATGCTTCGGTGTAATTTGATTTTAAAAATTCAGCGTACAGCTGCATCTAACTGTCAATCGAGGCCCACAGATGGGCTGTGCTGCTTAACATGCCACTTGCTATTTGGCATCAAATTCACTTCATTATTTCCCCCCTCTCCATCTCTCTCTCGTCCCTCTCAATATGCTTCTTGCTTCAGCTAAAATGTTCCTTCAGTGATTTGTAAACAGCTCAATAATGGAAATCCTTGTATTTTTGATGTTTCATGTCGTTGACACGTTTCAAAGCGTTCAACAGAATATTCTGTGAAGTGGAATGCTTGTATATTTTGTGGGCGAAACTCAACAGCCGATTGTGCACAGCAGTGACCCACAAACAATAGTGGATTGAGTGACCAAATAGTTTTGGTCTATGTTTGTTCTTTAAAGGAATTATCGTCGTTTGGAAAGCGATCCACCATTCGACTAACAACCGGGTTCCTACTTACTGCTGGGTAAACAGAAGGGTGTGGAGTAAGGAAACTTGCCTTTGACGTCAGTAAATTACTGTCAACTTGTGAGAATGACGAGAGAGTGCAGTACAGACACGATGGACCGAGTGGACCTTCTCCTGGGCCGTAAATATAACTGTAAAACCATAGAAATTTACAGCACAGAATTAGGCCCATTGCGTCTGTGCTGGATCCCTCAAGAGCAATCCTATCAGTCCCATTAACCTTCCCTTTCCCCAGATTCCTGTCCTGCCTCTTTTTTAAAGATCTCTGTCCAGTTCCCTTTGGAAGGCCAAGAGGATTCTGCTCAACCACAGTTCCCAGCAGGACATTCGGTAACCCTAACCTCTCTGCTCATGAAAAGCACTTCTCCTCACCTCCCCATTTACTTGTTCACCAACTATCTTATATTGATGCCATCTAGTTACTGACAGGAGGGAGGGACGGACAGGGAGGGGGTAAAGGGAATGATGGAGGGGGGCGAAGGGAGTAGGGCAGAGAAGGAGTAGAGAGTCCCAAATTTCTCCCCTGGTATCTGCAAACAACATTGCAGACTGGAGAAGGGATGTAGGTTGAAACCCTAGGCTGACACTGCTCCTGACTCGGAGCTGAGCCACCAACTGAGCCAGGCTGACGCTCTGCTCCATAATCCTCCATTCCCCCTGCTGCACTATTGAAGGTCGTGCCTTCAGGATTTCTGTCCCCATCCCGGACCTCTCTGCCTCATCCCCTCCCTTGCCTTCTTCCATTCCTTCCTTTTCCTTCCTTTCGGAGTCCTGTAGGTCACTGGTTAGAGCACTCACCTTACAAGCAAGAGACCTGTGTTTGATTCCGGGCAGGGTGAAACCTTGAGCAAGTTTCCTTACTCCACACACCTGATAATAATCTCTCAAAAAATAAAATAATAATAAATTGATCATTTCAATCCAATACTGTCTGTGGGACACTGCTGTGCGCAATTGGCTGCCGCGTTGTGCCGACAACTATACAGTCAATTCACTTTACATTATATTCTGTGAAACGCTTTGAGATGTCTAGAAGAAAAGCACTATATCAAATGCAAGGATTATTATTATTATTGAACCACTGATCGTTCAGCGCCTTGGGACGTCCTCTCGACGTGAAAGGCTCTCTACAAATGGAATGTTGTTGTTGTTGACTTTATGCTATTCTCAATAACAGTGCATGTCTTTCCATCTCCAGCTTTTCTCTCTCTCTCTCTCTCTCTCTCTCGCGTCCAATTTATTGCATTACTGCTTTGTCTCCGCTAACAAACGGGAATTGACAGACGTTTGAATTGTGTCACAGCTGGAGATTGTGGTGCTGTGGATAGTCGCACAGGTGACAACATTTTTAATTTCCCTGAATACAAATCATAACAGAAGTAGCTCTTGCAACAGCAACTGTGGCATGTGTTGGCTGACACGTGAGCCGTTAATGAATATAAATATGTATACAGTATACATTTAAATAATATAATAACAATCCCTGTATTGGATCCAGCACCTTATCATATCGTCGAGATGTCTCAAAGCGCTTCATGGAATATGCTGTAAAGTGAATTGATGGTATATTTTGTGGGCGAAAAGTGGCAGCCAATTGCGCACAGCAGTGTCCCCACAAACAGTCGTGGATTGAGTGACCAAATTATTATTTTAATTTTCTTTGCAGGTATCTGTGCAAAAGCGATCCGCCAAACTAACAACCGGTTCCTAGTTACTGCTGGGTAAACAGAGGCATGTGGAGTAAGGAACCTTGCCTTAGAAAATTGAACCCAGGTCCTCTTGCTTTCGAGGCGAATGCACTCACCAATAAGACACAGGGCTCGATCACCATCTGGAGGAGTCCTGTAACTCAGTGGTTAGAGAACTCGCTTTGCAAGAGAGAGCCGGGTTTGATTCCCAGCAACTTTGGGCAAGTTTTCTTACTCTACGCACCTGATAATAATCCCTCCAGTGAGAAAAAAATAATAAAATTATTCAACCCACGACTGTTTGTGGGACACTGCTGTGAGCAATTGGCTGCCACATTTCACCCACAAAATAAACAGTCAATTCACTTTACAGGATATCCTGTGAAGCGCTTTGAGACGACCAAAACACATGATGAAGCGCCATATCAACTGCAAGGTTTATTGTTATTTTTTTCCTTCTACTTATTTTTTCTGCGCTGAGGAGAATCTGTCAGTGAAGAGGCTGATTCTCGGGTGTCCTTGGCCCCGCGTTGTGTCATTGACACACGAGATTTAATTGTCGGGAGGTTTAATCAGGAAATATGCTGCTGTTAATTAACGAGGCCGCTGTGCTCAGTGTAGCAAATCATACAGGGTGCTTGAAAGACACTAACACACGCGCATTAAACACACATTAAAATAAACGCGCGAGCTTTCCTTCCAGCTCGCGAAACAAACATCTAGGGAAAAGAAAACATGCAGGAACATGCGGAGGATGACTGGCAGAAGCCCTTAGAAGTTTGGCATTGCTTTGTACGGGACCCTAATAATAATCATAATATTAATCATAATCCTTGCATTTCATATACTCTCAAGTGAATTGACTGCATATTTTGTGGGGGAAGCCATCCTTGTACATTCAGCAAAGTGCAATGATTGTGCATTTGCAGCCGAGTGAATACGGCAGGCAATTTTACAGGCAAATATACTACCAACGGCCAGAAAGCCAATGCCAACCAGTTGACAGTAGCCTTCGTTTGCGTTGCCCATTGTTATTTGTTTAACTGGAACATAAACAGTACGGGTGGGCGCGTGAAACACCAATGGGATTTCGTGGCAAATCTGGGATAATCCAATCGTCACGGCACTAACACTAAAACTAGCTCAGGTGAACATAGCTGGCACACGCACAGAATTCCAACACATGATAGCAGTTTGCACCTCATTGCAATATCCAAGGGCAAACCACATCCATATGCAAATCCAAACAAAATGTGCCTCAGTTTTTAAGCTTCTATAGAACAAACTCTATTTGTTTCATATTTAATTCTCTCAATCAATGGCCTGGATTTCTTCATCTGCAGCTCTTGTGTGTGTTTGTGTGAATCAGACTGGTTGTTTATTTAATAGTGATAAGAACCTTTGTATTTGATATAACACCTCATCGCGTTGTCAATCCACTGTAAAGTGGATTGACTGTATATTTTGTGGGCGAAACATATGCGCAGTAATGCCCCACAAATAGCCATGAAGTGAATGACTGGAGAGGGTAGGGTGATGTATTGGCAAGGACCATAACCAACACAGTGTGATTATCAGTGCACCAACCCAGCCACTGTGTAGTGCTCCCAATCGCTGTGCTGTGTGAACAACAACAACTATTTACACTTGCGTAGCACCTTTCACATCAGGAGGACGTCCCAAGGCACTGGACACTCAGGGATCCGCACTCGAGCTGGGGATTAGGATCAGGAGGGTTAGAGAGCGGTGAGGGTAGGGGTAGGACTGTGACCGAAGGCGCGGCCGAAGGGAGAAGGGTCTTGATGCAATCACTTTTTCGGGGCAATAAGCGCTCCCCAAAAAAAGTTCAGTTACTTAATCCAATGCTGTGCTCAATTGGCAATTGGTTTCTCCCACAAAATACACTCTACGGTATGTTCTGTGATGGGTTTGGGATTATTATTATTATGTCTCAATGACGGGATAAGGCGCTATAGCCGAATGCAAGAATTATGATTATTATTATTATTATTAAGAACATTTGTGGGAAACGTCGCCACAATGTGATAAGGCGTTATGTGAAATGCAAGCGTTATTATTATTATTCTTAAGTAGAGGATTCTCACTCACACGAGGAGAGCGATTAGGAGCAGAGGTTCAGCTTCCTTCCATGAATCTTTTCCAGCAACATAGGGACATTAAAATAACATTACAGCCTAACAAGGTTCCCCACAGAATAATAATAATCCTTGCATTTGATTTAGCGCTTTTCACGTCTTCAAGATGTCTCAAAGCGCTACACGAATAAACTGTAAAGTGAATTGACTGTATATATTTGTAGGCGAAATGTGGCAGCCAATTGCACACAGCAGTGTCCCACAAACAGTCGTGGATTGAAATGATCAATTAATTTTTTTTGAGGGATTATTATTAGGCGTGCGGAGTAAGGAAAGCTTTCGCTCTCCCTAGAATTGAATCTAGGTCTCTCATTTGCAAGGCGACTGCTCTAACCACTGAGCTACAGGACTCCACAAATACATTACGTTGAACGCCTATTTTAAGGGTTATATTTCTTGGCACTAATGGCTCCAGTGACAGCCCTATTGTCCCACCATCCCAAGGAGACCAAGGTCAAGCCTTGATTCTGAAATAGTCAAATTGACCTGAAATTAACCAGCATTAGAAACGAGGTGCTCGCAGATCTGACTGTAATTATCTCAGCACCTGCTTAATCTGTTACCATCCCCACACATAATCATAATAATAATCCTTGCATTTGAGATAGCACTTTTTACATCTTATCGACGTCCCAAAGCGCTTCACAGAATATACTGCAAAGTGAATTGACTGTATGTTTGTGGGCGAATCGCGGCAGCCAATTGCGCACAGCAGTGTCCCATAAACAGTCGTCGTTTGAAGTGACCAATTTTATTTTACTATTGTGGTTTTTTTGGACGGATTATTATCAGGCGTGTGGAGTAAGGAAACTCGCCCAAGGTTGCCCAAAACCATACGCGCCTCAAATCCTAACACTCACCCCCCAAAAAACATTGATATCACGACTGTTTGCGGGACACTGCTGTGCACAATTGGCTGCCCCATTTCACCCACAAAATACAACGGTCGTTACAGTAGTACATTCTGTGAAGCGCTTTGAGGTGTCTCAACGATGTGATAAGCACTTCAAATGCAAGTATTTTAATTATTATACTGTATTCGGGCAGGGTAGCGTCTCAGAGCATTTGACAGTCGAGGATTCTGATGCCTTTTGTGCAGATTATAATATTAATATTCTTTGCATTTGATATAGCACCTCATCACATCTTCGAAACGTCTCAAAACCCTTCACAGATTATACTGCAATGGTCATGTGTTGTCCTTCACACGATCCACACAGGAGGGGGGGAAGGGGGAACGGGAGGGAGAGTGAATGGGGGCAGGGGGAATGGGGAGGGGGTGGCGGGGGTAATGAAAACCTCTTCATCTTGGCCCCACAGCTTTGTTGGCAGGAAAGCTCCAGCTCACGATCGATCATCTTTCAGGTCGCTGCGCCTAACGAGGCTGGTTGAAAGCGACAGAGCAATCAAATCACGATCATTATCTTGAATATCACAGCCAGCGTGATGAAATCCCTCATTTAATCCCCCCCCAGGATTCAAATAATTATGCGAGAGAATACAGACCAGAGGACATTTTGCTTCAATATTTCATTCCTTTCATTCACTCATGCAGTCCTGCGGCTTAGTGGTTAGAGCGCTCGCCTCGCAAGCGAGCGGACCTGGGTTTGATTCCCGAGGCAGGACGAAACCTGAGGCAAGTTTCCTTACCCCGCACGCCTCTTTTGCCCAGCAGTGAGTAGGAACCTGTTCGTTAGTCAATTGGCAGATTGGTTTTCTGTGGCTAATAATCCCTTCAAAACATGTGTTTGCAAAGATAATAATTTGGTCACTCAACCCTTGGCTGCCGCGTTTCTCCCACAAAATATACAGTCACTGCGCTTGTCGCTGTGTTTTGGGAAGTTGCTTGAAAATTAAAGAAACTTAGCACCTTCGTTTGCACCAAAGGTAAACAATTTTGCATCCACATCCAGCCAACAAAGGAATTTTTCCTCTCCAACATGATCATGGATTATTGCCAGTATTTCTGATGTGTTTTTCAGCTTTCTTCTCTTTTTTTAAAAAAAAGGAAAACTGTGTTTCGCCTTGGCCTGTGTTCAGAACCTCCGCTGTTAGCACTGTGATGAGCATGTGCGTGTGCGTGTGTATGTGTGTCTGGTCTGAGCAGGTGTGTGGCAAGGAGTTATGTAGAGCTAAGCCAAAGCTCAGTTAAGTGTGTCGAAAACAAATGCTCTCCTTTGCGTGCCAACTTTCGCTCACCTTCGTGACAGCAAAGTGTCCGAAACTAAAAAAAAAAGCGAAGCCGTCAGCTCTTCAGAGCACATTAATGAGGCGGAGGGGAGGGGGGGATGGGGTGAAGGGTGGGGGGGTAGGGGGGGTTGCGAGAGGGAGGGGGGAAATACTAGCAAACGCACTGACGGTTTAGTGTTTCGCCTCTTACAAGAGCTCCGTTCGTTCACATCTGCTACATGTTCCCAGTCCGGAGCCAGTTTCGAAATCCCTCCCCTATGTGAAATTGTGACAGCGTGCAATTATCAGTTAGTGTCTGCTCACACCGAACGTATCATTCGAATTGTAATTTCAATCGCATGCCTGGATGGTCAGATGCCCACGGTGTCAATATACTGAAAGGGACACATTAATACGTTGGCAGGAGAGGCCGTCAGTTCTGACAATCGCGCTCCCGAAAGAAAACACAGGAGCAGATGGTATTTTCTGACGCCTCAGTGAGTTGGCTTGTCTGATCGGTGCTTTGCTGTCACAGCAATAAAGTACTTCTAAATATCAGCTCCGTGCCATCTCAGGTGGACGTTAAAGATCCCGTGGCGCTAAATCGAGAAGAGACGGGAGTTTCTCTTTCGCGGTGTCCTTGCCAACATTCCCCCCCCCCCCCCCCCCCCCCACACCCCCCCCCGCCCCACTCCTGCCCCCCAAGCACACAAATGATTATTTGCTTCACGGCAGTGAATGTGCACAAATTGGCCGCTGCGATCGGCCGCAAAACACACAGTCACACGGCGCTCAAACTCACTCTTCGTGTTTGCGGTAAATCCTGTGAAGCGCTCCCCCCCGCTCCCCGGTGTGAAAGGTGCAATGTAATCCTTGCATTTGTTACTTGTGGAGCTCGTGCAGCTCAGTGATTAGAGCACTCGCCTTACAAGCGTGTGTTTCGAATCCAAGCAGGTCAGGGCGAAACCTTGGGCAGGTTTTCTTACTCTACAAGCCTAATAATAATCCCCCCCCAAAAAAAACAGTAATCATTTGGTCATTTTCAATCCACGACTCTTTGTGGGACGCTGCTGTGCGCACCTGGCTGCTGCGTTTCGCCCACAAATATACAGTCAATTCACTTTACAGTATATTCTGTGAAGCGCTTTGAGACATCGATAAGATGTGAAAAGCGTTATATCAAATTCAAGGAGTGGGTGAAATCAAATGGAACGACTATTATTGTTAGTATTATGTCATCCATCTGATAGTTGCAAGGGTGAGTTTGTTCCTATGGTTGTTTGATTGCAGAAAAATGCACACAACAATGTACCAAAACAGCCACAAGGTGAATGACTAATTTTACTTGAGGGGGAGTGTTGCCTGGGACGCCGGGAGAAACTCCCTTTTCTTTTCAAGTAGCGGCACAGAATATTTAACAGGCACTAAAACAGGCACAGGCAGGTCGAACGTTTCACCCGAAAGCTGTCACCTCTGACAATACCGCACCCCCCCCCCCCCCCCCCCCCCCCCACCACAGCACTGGAACATTAGCATGGACTGGGAGAGTTCCAAGTGGGATTTGAACCTACGAGCTTCTGGACTGAGCCAGGCCAGTCACACAAACGACAATTTGTAACTTGAAGAAGGATTGAGTACCCGAATGAGGCTGGGTGAGAAAAATACCTTTGGACGTGCTCCCAACACGAAAGACTCTGTGCAGATGTAATTTTGTGTTGTGCTGTAAAAACAAAACTTGAACTCCAGTGAAAATGGGACTGTCGCAATCGGCCACAAGGGGATTAGACTTTGCTGAGCAGAAAGACAGGCTGCTTGACTTCTGTTCAAATTATTCTTTTTAAATGGAATGAATGGGATTTTGTTTAATTACTGTGCTACAAAAGGACGGGGTGCCGTAACTCATCTCTCCTCTACAGGGTATTTTAAAAATACACGAGGTTTTGTTTCCGCCTGAGTTGCCTGGGTTTTTTCCTCGCACATTTCGAGCACGCAGAGTTATGACAACAGGCGAAATAGCATCTCTCCTTCTCCCGTGGGCAGTTCATAGTGTAACGGTCAGAGGGGAGTGCGGACGGGAGGGAGGAAACTGCCGGGGGTAGAAAGGTAACCAAAGGCGCGCTCGAAGAGAAAGGTCTTTAGCTGAGACCTGAAACTGGGAAGAGTGCGGACGAGGCGGAGGGAGTGAGGAAGGGAGTTCCAGAGCCTCGGGGTGTAGTGGCTGCAGGCCCGGCCACCGAGGGTGGAGCGGAGGATTCGGGGGGACATGGAGGAGGCCAGACCCAGAGGAGCGATGGCAGCAGGTGCTGGTTTGGGGAGAGAGGAGATCAGAGAGATAGCAGGGTGCAGAGGAGTGGAGGGATTTGAAAACGAGGATGAGGATCTTGAAGTCAATCCTCTCCGGGCCAGGGAGCCAGTGAAGTCTGGCAAGAACTGGGGTAATCGGGGAGTGAACGAGATGTCAAAGCGCTTCACAGAATATACTGTAAAGTGAATTTACTTCATATTTTGTGGGCGAAACGCGGGAGCCAATTGCGCACAGCAGCGTCCCACAAACAGTCGTGGAACGAGGGACCAAATAATATTTTTTCTTTCAGGGGTGCTCAGACAGAGGCTAACAGATCAGAGGGAAATAACTATGTTTGTCTTTCCCCCTTCCTGCCCTCCTTCTGCTCACTTCACCACAACCTCCACTACCCACCGCCTCCTGCGAGTTTATTAATGCGCCTGATTAGTGGAGTGTACAGAATTGCTTGTGGAATTGAAATATGAATGCCAGTCAGTGCTGTCATGTGAGCGGCACGTACACAGCAGAACCCAGTTAATGGAAACACACACAGAAGCCTTTTTTAAAAAAACACTATTTTCCCCTCCCTGCCATGCTCTCCCGTAATCAGCTTCAATAACAATATTAATAATCCTGGCCTTGGATATCGTGCCTTATCACATTTTCGTGGAGCTCCTGTGGCTCAGTGGTTAGAGCACTTGTCTTGCAAGCTTCGAGATGTCGCAAAGCGCTTCACAGAACGCACGGTAAAGTGAACGGTATATTTTGTGGGCGAAACGTGGCAGACAATGGCGCACAGCGGTGTCCCCACAGACAGTTGGGGGTCGACCAACAAGCGAGCTCCCAACTATAGCTCGGCAAGCAGAGGCTGACGCGTTCCGGCCACAAATATGTCAATTCTCTTTACAGTATTATTATTGTTATTGTTCTCCACCACATTATAACCCAGTGTGGTTAACATGCTGTGTGTGAAGGCTCAACACACACACACACACACACACACACACAGAGACCCGCTCATTTATTCACATTGTACCCACTGCAAAGAAAGGAAGCGCTTGGATTAGGAGATGCAAAGCCTCCAGTGTGTCTCCGAGGTTATCTCTGGAAGACAGGTGCAGGAGGAGACGAGAGAAACTCTCTCAGCTGCAGAATAATTCTGTATCAGTAACTAATAGAGCTTCTGCAGTCCCTGCATTGATTAGAATTCCCCTTCCACGTGAGTGGGGTTTGCAAATGGTGGCTTTCAGAAGCTTTGGGTTGAAAAGCTGCGGTGTGTGGCGTGAAGCTTTCCGTGTCACCCCCACCACCCCCCCCCCCCCCACCCCCCCCCCCCACCCCCCGCGAAGGAAGGGCGCTAAACAAACGCATTTTGTGGCTGTCGTTGGTGGTGGTTTATTTTGATTGCGAGTTGAACGAGACCACAAATGGCTCAGATATACACAGTCACTACGCAGAACACAGTTCACCGGGAAATCCTTGGGGAGCGCTTTGAGCCGTCTCAATGATGGAATAAGGTGTCACGCCAAGGCTAAAACTGTGATTTATCTTTTCCATCCCCTCCCTCCCTCCCTCCCTCCCACCCTCCCATTCTTTGTTAACACCTTAGTAGATTCATAACATTAACATTACTCCACGCGCCTAACAATAATCCCTCTCCAAAAAAACACAATAATAGAATTGTTTCATTTCAATCCATTTCAATCCACGACTGTTTGTGGGGGACGCTGCTGTGCGCAATTGGCTGCCGCGTTTCGCCCACAAATGTACAGTCAATTCACTTTACAGTATATTCTGTGAAGCGCTTTGAGACGTCGACAAGATGTGAAAAGCCGCTATATCAAATGCAAGAATTATTACTATCATTATTATTATTATTCATGCCTATTTGTGAGGCCTGCCTGCCTGACCTGCCGTCTAGCTAGCCTGCTGCGGAGTTTAAAGCTTCATCCGGTTTGGTTTTGGTGCCCACACCTATGATCTAGATAAAAGCCTTAAAAGCCTGAGACGGTGAGTGAACCCTGATTGCTCAGGTCAGGACTGGTTGCACTCAAGATTGAACTGGACAATGGGCTGCTCTGTGCAATCATTAGCCCAGCGTTTCAGCCACAACTGTATTGTGAGCCACTCGAATCTCTGCCTTCACGCGGAGAGAAAGGATTTCAGTTCATTTTCACATCCAATGCCCTTTCACGGCTGGCACTGAGTATCAGCCCCACTGAGAGCCTTTCAAACGCTGTGACAAAGCGGCAAAGAACGAACAGCCTGTACATGCAGATTCTTTATAGAACTCTTTTCTCTCTCTCTCTCTCTCTCTTGTGCTTTCTCTCTCACTCTCTCTCACTCTCTGGCAGTTCTCTTTGACTGATCTCCGCCAGGCAGCCACATTTATCAGGGAATCAACCTTTGCTTTGGGGGTGTCTGCGTGTTTGCATATGAGATTACATAATAATAATAATAATAATCCTTGCATTTGATATAGCGCTTTCCACATCTTATCAACATCCCAAAGCGCTTCACAGAATATACTGTAAGGTGAATTGACTGTATATATTTGTGGGCGAATTGCAGCAGCCAATTCCGCACAGCAGTGTCCCACAGTCGTGGATTGAAATGACCAATTTTATTATTGTGTTTTTTTTTGGAGGGATTATTATTAGGCGTGTGGAGTAAGGAAACTTGCCCAAGGTTTCGCCCTGACCTGCCTGGATTCGAACACAGGTCTCCCCAGCTTGGTCTCCCCAGCTTGCAAGACAAGTGCTCTAACCACTGAGCCACAGGAGCTCCACATATGTGTGTTCGTATGTGTGTGGGTGCATGTGTGTATGTGAACACGTGTGTTTGTGTGCATGGGTGTGTAAGATGTGTGTGCGTCCGTGTGTGCATCTGTAGGTGAATATCCTGTAGCTCAGTGGTTAGAGCACTTGCCTTGCAAGCAAGAGATCTGGGTTCGATTCCCGGCAGGGCGAAAACTTGGGCAAGTTTCCTTACTCCACACGCCTGATAATAATCCCTCAAGAAAATAAAACAATAATAAAATTGATGACTTCAGTCCACGTCTGTTTGTGGGACGCTGCTGTGCACAATTGGCTGCCACGTTTCACCCTCAAATACACAGTCGATTCACTTTACAGTGTATTCTGTGCAGCCCTTTGAGACATCCAGAAGATGTGAGAAGCACTATATCAAATGCAAGGATTATCACAAGAAAGATAATATGTGGGTGTGTGGATATGTGTGTGTGGGTGTGTTTGGGTCGGATGTATGTACGTCATGTGGGTGAATGCGGGTGTGGATTTGTATGTGTCTGAGTGTGTGTTGGTGTGGATTGTGTGTGTGCATGTATATTTGGAGGGTGAAACGTGGCAGCCAGTTGTGCACATCAGTGTCCACTCGAACACACACACGCACGCACGCACGCACACACCTACGCACGCACGCACGCACGCTTTCACAGAGTGACCTGGTGGAGTTTTAAAGGTTCCCATGCTTCAATCGAACCAGTCAGCTCCGCAAATATCAAGGGACCTCTCTTCAAAGCATTCCTGCTCTTTAAAGGCCAGGTGCAGATTTCAATACCTTTGGCATTAGGGAATTCTCATTCCCTCAGGTTTGGATTTATTTTCTGGGTCGGTGCGAGATTTGGGCTCAGAATATACATCAATTATTATTAAGCACACGCGAGTGAGTCAGAACCCTGTGGGTTGAAGCCGCGCGTCGGAATTTAGCGTCAGTCAGTCTAGGCGAATAACAACAACAACAACAACAACAACGACAACAATGACATCTGTACAGTGCCATTTGTGAGCTAACACTGCGATGCGGTGTTGAGGGTGCGCGTGGCATTGTCGGAGTTTCCGTGTGGAATCGAAGCGAAACCGTCGGCCTATTCAGGTGGTTCTTCTGTTTCTACAAAAAGGGACTTTGGTCTCCTGAAAGCTGGCGAGTTCATGGCTGTTTGTGGGACAAATTCATTCTCCAAAACGCTCGGAGAGACCATGAGAATCGGTGAGCCTTTGTTGGAGCCAATGCAATGGAGCACGCTGACTGGCCCCCGCTCGCAAATGGTCGAGAATAATTGCGGGTATAAGATTGCCGCTGACACTGGCTCAAAGATCAAAGAGATTCCTTGTTGACAAAGGTAACGACTCGACTAACAAAACCGCCACGAGCAACTGACACAAGCTTTGGGGAATGGGAGCGGCTAGGCTTTGAAGTCGGCTTACCATTTCTTTCTCACCAAGTCTCTCCAGATGACAGTAAGGTCTCAGTTTAGTCGGGTTATTGGAAGCTCGAGCCCCCTGTTGGGGACTTGGTGCGGTGCTGGGTGTGGGAGGGTGGGGGGGGAGGGGTTGGGAGAATGCCAGGGTATTGCCAGAGAAGACCGCGTCATCGGATGAGATATGATTGATCTGTCCCCTTTGGGGAATGTTTGTGGTACAGCGTTGAGTGCAATTTAGCTGTCAAGTTCACCGAAAAAATGTGCAGTCTTAGGAAATCTTGTGAAGCTCTTTGAGACATCTCAACTGATATGTTGAGAGGCTATATCAAATACAAGGACTAGTATTATTATTATTAGTTAATGATTGTTCATTATAAAAATAATGATTCTTGTTTTTGAAATCAAACATGAGGCATCAAATGCAAGGATTATTATACGATTATTATTACCGCAATGTGTAATTGCCGCAACAGACGCTACCTTGTTTCACTACAAATACAGTCCCTATGCTTTGTAATAAGTTGGATGCGGCATGTTTGTGATGTCCTCCCAAAATGAAAGGTGCCAAAGCAAATGCAAAAATAATTTTTATGCTATACAGGAGTAGCTGTGACTGAACTCGCTGACTCACCCACCCACCCGCCCGCCCGCCCGCCCACCCACCCACTCACTCGCTCACTTGCTCACCCACTCTTCCTGCCTCCCTCAATAAATAAATCAATAAATAATAATAATTTGGTCGCTCAATCCATGACTGTTTGTGGGACACTGCTGTGTGCAATTCGATGCCGCGTTTCGACCACAAAATACAGTCACTACACTTTACAGCGTATACCGTAAAGTGCTTTGAGACGGCTATTATTAACAATAATATTAATATTATTAGAACAATCAAAATCAGTCTCACGCAACAAAACTTTGAGAGTTTCTCGAGTTGCCAGGAGGATCACAAGGAGGATCCTGTTGAATTCCTGTGGGAGGGAATTCGATACAGATGCTTTTCACAATGATGTACTGTTTCCAGATGTTCGTTCCTGTTGCCAAATCCCAGCCAGGGGGTTTCTGAGCGTTGGCTTCACTGGAGGTGCAGAGCATTAAAAGTCTCGGACAAAACTGATCCCTTCTCCTGGTGCTGACCTCTGTCAGTGAGGTTCCCAAGCTTGGCTCTTGCCAACCTGCGGCTAATGCTTTCTGGAATTAGGTCTGCAGGATACGGCCCTCCAGGGAGAGAGTGAGCTTCCCATTCCAACAATCTATCTCTGGGATTTCCATGTGTAGGTGGGATGCATGGAAAATCTCAACTTGGTTTAGATATTCTTAAACATGGTGATGGGTTTCCGCATGTGTCGGACGCCCGGCTGCCCCCATACACTCACCAAAAAGGTGACGTTCAGTGAATAAGAAAGAGCTGACATGTTTTTGTGCCAAATGTCCAAACACCTCGTAACATTTTACAGTCATCACTGTCAGCCTGGTCACCCTGCCTCATTACCATCCAAGTGTATCCTCTGGCCCAAATGAATTGGCTACTGGGTTCGTTGCTGTTAAAGGGGGCATTGCTGGCACAGAGTTGCTTCCATAAGATTCACTTCACTTGTAATTGACTGTTCTGCGAAAAGCACTTTGGGTGATTACTCAGCTGCTTCCCCCCCCCCCCCCCACCCCTCACCTCCCCCCCCCCCACCCCTCACCTCCCCACCTTTCTGGACCTCCCTCTATCTATTCCCTCTGCCCACCCACTTTCCTCTAAACCTGCCTTTAAATCTACCCCTAACAACAACCACAACAATAAAATTACACTTGTATTGCTCCTTTCACGTCAGGAGGACGTCCCAAGATGCTGGACAGTCACTGTGTCAGGCCCGAGCAGGGGACGGGTGTGGGGGGAGGGAAGGGGGGGATTAGGAGTAGCCAATGGGACCATCGAAGAGGAGAGTTTTGAGACGGGACGAGAAGGAGGCCAGGGAGGGGGCGAGGCGGAGGGACTGCGGGATGGAGTTCCAGAGGTTGGAGGCAGAGTGGCTAAAGGCTCGCTCGCCAATGGTAATAAAAACCTACGTACTGGCAATGCTACTCCAGGGTTGATAGATATTTGTGAGGTCGGGATATCAAAGGATACTGGGCGAGGAAAGGTAATTGGAGTTGAGGTACAGATCAGCCACAATCTTATAGAATGGCGGAACTGGCTTGAGGGGCTGAATGGCCTACTTCTGCTCCTATATTTGTATCTTCACACCTAGACAGGCCCTTTATTCACGCTTTTTTTTTAATAAGCATAGTGACAATATTTGTATTGGCCCACAAAATACACAGTCAATCCACTTCGCAATATATCCTGTGAAGCACTTTCAGACATCCCCAAGTCGCTAAATCAAGTGCGAGCATTATTATTCTTACAGTGAAATGAGCTTGTTTTGCACCTGGCAATACTCCTGAAATAGGGCCACGGGGTGAATGTGAGGCGGATATTTGGTGGGAAGGGAGGAGGGGAGAAACCAGGTCAGGGAAACTGGGGGAGAGCAGCTGGGAAACAGTGAATTTTAGTGCATACACAGAATTCTGTTACGCAAACACTTGCGCACACACACACACACACACACACACACATGTACACGAGCACGCACACACACACACACAGAGGGGCGTATCACTCGATCTCAAATCTAGCGCAGGTGGGAAGGAGACTTGGCCAAAGTGGGCAAAGTGTGTGCCAGTTGACAACCTGCCAGACCTTTCATGCTTCCCCCATTAAGATGTTTTATTTAGCTTCCGAGGCTGCAACAAAGGGGTGGATTGTTCTGCTTTGATAGCTATTAATTTTGTTCTTTTGGGCTATCGTTTCTAAAGGCTCCAGCCACTCATTTGCCGTCTCATCCTCAAGAAGTAACTATCAGGCACTACAGTGCTCGCGGTGTCAAAACATCTCAAAGAGCTGTTTCATTCCGCAGTGTAAACCGACTGTGTGTTTGTTGGCTAACGCAGCAGCCATTGGTTAGGAATGGTGGAGCGCTGCGTAATAATAATAATAATCCTCGCATTTTATACAGCACCTTATCGCGTCATTGAGACGTCCCAAAGCGCTTCACAGAATATATTGTATCCAAATTTGTGCCAGTGGATGCCAATGATCTTTTACTGTAGCACTGTTGACGCTGAATCGGAAGGTTGGGGGGGGTGGGTGGATCAGAACGCAACAGCAGATATTCTGAGATAATTCTGAGAAAGAGATAAAAGTACAACAACAACATGCACTTATATCGCGCCCTTCACACAGTGTGGTGTCTCAGAGCGCACAATAATCCTTGCATTCGATAAGACGCCCTATACACGTCTTTGAGACGTCTCACAGCCCTTCACAGAATATACAGCAAAGTGAATTGATCGCATATTTTGTGGGCGGCAGCCAATTGCGCGCAGCGGTGTCCCACAAACAGTGGTGGACCAAATCAACGACAAAATTATTATTACGAGTTAATCTTATTGTTTTGAATGGATTGTTACCCCCCGGAGATGCAATCCGCCAATCGACTGGCAACCGGGTTCCCACTGAAAGGTCTCCTTCATGTGAACCTCTCATGCAAAGAGGCACGGTTCGCTAGTCAAACTGTCACAGGGGGATCTGGGGAGAAACTCAATATAGATGTGTATTCCTGGCGCTGGCAATTGCACTGTGTGAGTAGTGTAATGTAATATAGCAGATTGAAGATCTCTCCCCCTGTTTCCATTACCACTGGGGGATGAACGAGCAGGATTGTCAATTGGATGTGTGAGCTGACACACCGCACCGCGAATTACTTTTGCTCCTCGCTGTGCGAATCATTGTTCCGAAACTCCTCAGGTGATACATCCCAAGGGGATCCTCTGCTGCTGTTTCAGTCTTGATCATCATCACACAAGGAGGACGAAGAAAGTCTTTCTGAGGTGTTGTTTTGCTGCCTGTACTACAACACCTCACTCCACGTGTAGCTGACAAGATAGCCATGAGCTCAGAAACAGTACAACAGTGAAGTCCTGTAGCTTAGTAGTTAGATCAAAGCAAGGCTCTATACAATTGTAATTTTGTTGTTGTTTCCTGACTCCATAGGTGTTTGTTTACCTAGCTGCAAGGTAGGTACACGGTTGTTAGTCGATTGGCAATTGCTTTACCGAGGACAATAAACCCTTCAAAAAGATTAATGAATAATAATTTGGTCACACGATCCACGATTATTTGTGGGACACTGTCTTGGGCCCACAAAAATACAGTCAATTCACTTTACAGTAAATTCTGTGAAGGGGTTTGAGACGTCTAGAAGATGTGATAAGTGCTATATTAATTTTTTTTTAAATTCTATGCCATTTGAAGCCAATCCACATCCACTCTGCTCTCAGGAATTCCATCCATCCCCATCTTGCTCCCTCCCACCTCTCTTATAAGGCACGTCTCAAAATATACCACACAACCGGACTGACTGTCATCTTTCCTCCCCTCCCCCTCCATCTCCCTCGACTCCCACCCTCAGCTTGGTTGCCCAGCCAACAGTATCAAGCACTTTGGGGGCATCAAAGGCGCTGTATACCCCCCACTCCCCCACCATCTGCCTGTGCTCGGCTGGCTCTGACCTCCTGTTTGTCTCTCATTCCCTCCATTCCACCTTATAGCTTATCATGTCTTCTAGACATCTCGAAGTGCGTCATGGAATATACTGCTGTATAAAGTGAATTGACTATATATTTGTGGGCAAAATGTGAAAGCCAACTGCACACAGCAGTGTCCTACAAACACTCGTGGATCGAGTGCCCAATTTTATTATTGTGGGTTTACCTTATGGTCAAATTCCGCCCCCCCTCAACCACCTCCCCCCGCCCCCCTCACCCCTACCCCGGCCCCCCCCCCCCCCCTCCTTTGGACCAGGGTCAAACTCTGTCACTGTCAATCAAGCACCCCGGGACACTATCCCAGCATGAAGGCCGCAATATAAATGCAAGTTGTTGTTGATGTATAAAATACCTGTATATGTACAGAACTTCAGTTTGATGTCTCGCCTGATCCAAAGATGGTACCAAACACCTTAATGCCCTGAAAGAGTCGTGGTTTAGACAGTAAAGGGGTTTCCTTATGTGTCAGACACAAGTGCAATTACATCTCAAAGTGTAATTTAATATTCTCGCTCGGAGACAAATGGAAATGGAATTAAAATCCTGAAACGGCAGATGGAGCAAAGCTCATTTCACTGCACGTGGAAGCCTCATTATCCCTGAGCTGGGCAGTGTGTTGGGGTGGGGGGTGGGTAGGGGATGGAGGTGGGTGGGGGTTGGACAGCAGGAACCAGAAGCCAAGCCAGCACAAAAGGCAACATGGTTGTAAGACAGTGTGAACCAAGGGGAAAGATAAAAGGCAACAGCTGGGACACTGGCTTAACCTGCTAAATGATTTAAAATTACATGCCTGAATCTTCATATGTTAATACGTTTGACAGGCAAATAATCAATCTTGTTGTTGTCCCTTCTCCTCTCCCTTCCCCCCTCCCGCTCCCCCTGCCTCTGCCCCGCTGGTGTGTTTCATAATTCGCTGAATTTAATATCACACACACATTATATTGGTAATGACTGCTAAATTAATAACATCTCAAAGCCCCCACTGCAAGGTCCTATTTTTGAACACTGAACCTTTCAATTATTCAAAGCGAAAGGGAAATGGCGACGAGTAGAGAAGAGGGAGATAGATTGGGTGGTAGGATAAATAATAATAATCCTTGCCTTTTTGATATAGCGCTTTTCACGTCTTCTGGACGTCTCAAACTGTTTCACAAAAATGTACTGTAAAGTGAATTGTGGTTAGAGTGGTTTAGAGCACTTGTCTTGCAAGCCAGGGAGACCAAACTGGGGAGACCTGTGTTCGAATCCAGGCAGGTGAGGGCGAAACCTTGGGCAAGTTTCCTTACTCCACACGCCTAATAATAATCCCTCCAAAAAAAACACAATAATAAAATAAAATTGGTAATTTCAATCCATGACTGTGTGTGGGACGCTGCTGTGCGCAATTGGCTGCCACTATTTGCCCACAAATATACAGTCAATTCACTTTACAGTGTATTCTGTGAAGCGCTTTGGGACGCCGATAAGATGTGAAAAGCGCTATATCAAATGCAAGGATTATTATTATTATTATAATTGACTGTATATTTGTGGGCAAAACGCGGTAGCCAATTGCTTACAGCAGTGTCCCACTTACAGCCGTGAATTGAAATGACTAATTTTGTTATTGTGTTTTTTTTTGAGGGATTATTATTAGACATATGAAGTAAGAAAACTTCCCCAAGGTTTCGCCCTAACCTGCCTGGATTCGAACACTGATCTCATGCTTGTAGGTGAGTGCTCTAACCACTGAGCTACAGGACTCCACAAAGGATGGAGAGGGAGCATGGAAGGAACGAGGGAAGGAGGGAGAGGAAAGGGAGAGAAGGGAAAATTAAAAGAAGGAAGAACGAAAGAAAGAGAAAGATAGAAAAGAGACAGATGGGGGAACAGGAATGTTTGGGGGAGGGGTGGAGAGAAAGATGGAAAGTGGTGGAAAGAGATTTTAATGAGTGAGCAAAATGATTCCAGGGGTAATAATCCCCACAAAAAAAAATTAGGTCAATATATCCACGACTGTTTGTAGGACGCTGCAGTGTGCAATTGCCTGCCACGTTCCGCCCCTAAAATAAACAGTCACTACCCTTTACAGTATATTCGTTGAAGCGCTTTGAGACGTCTCGAAGAAGTGATAAGGTGCTATATCAAATGCAAAAATCATTATTATTACTATTACTGTACAAACCTCACGAAGATCTCTTCGGAGACAAGAACCTTTTGAAAGGTTGAAGAGTCATTGCTTATCTCGTCACTGCGGCCAGATTGCCAGAATCTCCCCCAAAGGGCAGATGGTAGATAGGCTGTAATCTCTGCCGACACAGACAGTGATTAGCCGTGGTAAGCACATCATTTAGGATGCAGTAGCCTTGCAAATAACCGCTTGCGAAACCGTCCTCAACTGCACAGCAACCGCTGGTTTCTAAGAGCCACTGGTACATTGTGTCTCTCCCCCGGCTCACTGGAGGGTGAATAAATCTGTTCAACCGTTTAGAATCCGCAATACAGCAGCAATAATCACACTAATGATAATCCTTGCATTTGATACGGCGCCTCATCTCGTAATTCGAGGTGTCTCAAAACGCTTCACAGAATGTACTGTGAAGCAAATTGACTGTATCTTGTGGGCGAAACAGGGCAGCCAACGCCAAGTGTGCACAGCAGTGTCCTCACCAACAGTTGTGGATTGAATGACCCAATGATTACTATTTGGTCACTCAATCCACGCCTGTATGTGTGTTTCACAGACTATAGCTGGAAAGTGTACTGACTGTATGCATCAACGACAAAAAAGTACACAGCTAAACGTTTTATTAAATTCTAACCACTCCCAACAAAGCAATTCAGGTAGACCTCGCCTAATGTTGATTCGGTCAACGTTATTTTATTATTACGCTGCTGATACATAGGGGAACATACATCCATTTATCGTCACGACGTTTGCTATTACGTCATTTGCTAGCGGATGGAAACAAACTACTTTGGGAAGCGTAGACGTAAATAGACTCTGAACATCCAGCATTCTTACGCAGGGTCCATCCTGATCCGGTCCCTTCATCCCAATAACTCCACCACTCGCCCTTCCACCCCAACCCACCTCCATAAGCACGCTCCACAAGCATCTCAGGTGAGTGTTACGCAATTTAAATTTATATATTTTGTATATTTATATATTGTACATTTAGGAATGGACATGTATTTCAACTGATAATGTTTTTTTTAGAAAATTTTGACAAAAAATATCCATCAAAAAACCTAACTCCAGTTTATACATTAATTCTTATGAGAAAAAATGGGATCGCTTAAATATCGTTTCGCACTTTTCAAAAACACAACCTCGGCGATAAGCGAGAACTAATTGTATTGCTTTACGCTTCACATCATTAAACAAGGAACGTGTTCTGAGGCAGTTTTCCCTTTTTTTTGGTTTGATGTACGGAAAAACAAGAATTAAAAAGAGATCGATTTGATGGCTGATGTGTGACCAGCATTGCATTGGCATTGGTGTCAGCCTAGACTGTGAGTTCAACATCCCAGCAATGGGATGTCGGGGCTTGAACCCAGCTACCTTCTCACTCAGAGGTGTGAATGCTGCTGACTGAGCCAGGCTGACACCAGATGGCATTAGATGCAACTGCGAATCTCCAGAGTGCATGCCAAGTCCATCTGGTGTTGACAGTCGTCATTTACAAGAGAACATGGTGTGGATCAGAGAGACAACAGGTGCCAGTCTGACTTGTGTGGGTGGTGAGGCAAAGCGAAGGAGTTTGCTCGTGGCCCTTTCGGGTTAGTCGAGACACACGGCATTGGGGGTAAAAGCAGAGGCGAGGGAGGCAGTCAGAGAACTTCACAGTGAAGCTTTTAGATTGATGAATTCTCTACGCCTAAACTACTCAGCTATCCTGCCACTTTACAGCTCAATAAATCGAACGTTCAACAGTTCTGATGCTGTCTTCTGCTGCCTCAGAGACCAGGAGACTGTTAATGTTCAATTACTGACCACTCTGCGCTGCTCAGTTTTGTCCAAAAACAGCACTTTGACTTGTGCCTGTGCCTCGGTTCACAGATTTCCTGTAGAACAGTCACTACACTTTGCAATACAAACTGCGCAGCGCTACGAGACTTCCTCCTGACGCAAAAGGCACTGTATCAAATGTAAGTATTATTATAATTATTGATCATTATACTGGTTAATCATTATATGGTTAGAGCACTTGCCTTACAAGCGAGAAACCTGTGTTTCGAATCCAGGCAGGTCAGGGCGAAACCTTGGGCAATTTTCCATATCACACATGCCTAATAATAATCCCTCCCCTAAAAAAACACAATCATAAAAATTGTTCCTTTTCCATCCACGACTGTTTGTGGGGACACTGCTGAGCGCATATTGTCTGCCACATTCCGCCCACATATATATAGTCAATTCACTTTACAGTATATTCTGTGAAGCGCTTTGAGAGATTGATAAGATGTGAAAAGCGCTATATCAAATGCAAGGATTATTATTATTATTGTTTAGACACGGAATTGGCTGTCGCGTTTCACCCACAAAACACAGTCAATTCACTTTGCAGTATAATCTGTGAAGCGCTTGGACACGTCTCAGTGACGTGATGAGGCTCTATCTCATAAGCAACGATTGTTATTCTAATTATTAGTGTACGGTTTGTTCTGTTTGTGTTTGGCAGGGAGCGATTTGCAGGGTGCCGTATCAAAGAAGAAGAGATTGATTGCTATTCTAGAAGATATCTAGAAGATAAAAGGGGAACTAAAAAGGATACGCAATGGACAGTGAAATTTGTTTGGGTCTCAACAACAACTTTGATATATATATATATATATAAAAATACAGCGCCTTCCATGCTGGACGGCATCTCAAAGCGCTTCACAATAACAGATCCCGGGACCGAGCCGGGGACAGGTGTAGAAAGGTGACCAAAGGCTCGGTCGAAGAAAAAGGTCTTCAGCTGGGACCTGAAACAGGGAAGAGAGGGGGTGAGGCGAAGGGAGTGAGGGAGGGAATTCCAGAGCCTCGGGGCGTAGTGGCTGAAGGCCCGGCCGCCGAGGGTGGAGCGGAGGATTCGGGGGGACATGGACGAGGCCAGACCCAGAGGAGCGAAGGCAACGGGGGCTGGTTTGAGGGGAGACGAGGTCGGAGAGGTAGGGGGGTGCAGAGGAGTGGAGGGATTTGAAGACAAGGGTGAGGATCTCAATCGTATCTCAGAGACAACTGAACTTTACCTCAATCTGTAAAACTACTACTGAGTTAATCTACTATGGCGCAGTGATTATCACAGGCACAATAGTATTCTGTCAGAGGGCGGAGTGAGGGAATAAACTGGAGCTCAAAACCATGCAACCGAGGGAGGGAGGGAGGGAGGGAGGGAGGGAGGGAGGGAGGGAGACTTATTGAGAAAGCAGATCAGACGAACGACTATTTCTCTTGCAGTAAAATAACAATCCCTGCATTTGGTATAGTGCATTTCCTTGCTCCTTGTGGAGCAAGGAAAATTGCCTCGGAATCGAACCCAGGTCCTTTCCTCTCACTTTATGAGCTGAGCACGCTAACCGCTAAACTACAGGACTCCGCGGAACCAGATGAGAGACTATTTCCACGTACTGTATTAAAGCATTTTGATACCCAGTGCCCTAATCTTCACACCGTGGCAAAGCTAGGATTTTGCTGAGGAAAAAGATTAGCGGGATAATGTAGCCAGTCTGATTATATCATTGTGAGTGGGAGGGGGTGGGGGAGAGGGAGCGAGTGGGCGAGTAGGGGGGAGGGGGAGCAGGGAAGGGGAGTGTGAGCGAGGGGCCCAATTTTCAAATCCATTGTTTGTGTTGCTTTGCAGTGCAAATGCGTTGCCGAATGTTTCGCCCTGCCCTCGGTACCCACAGCAGTAGCAAAATAGTGCCGTTAATTCTTTACACAGTCACAGGTTAACACTTTTAAAGCCCCCAAAGCGAGCTCCTTGATCACCTCGGGGAATAATTATGTTTTATAGATTGCTCAACATGTCACACCACAGGCCAGGCACAGAACACACCAGCGACACGGCAATGGGCAAATCCGTGACCGCTGGAGTCCTGTAGCTCAGCGGTTAGAGCGCCTGCCTCGCAAGCGAGAGGACCCGGGTTCGATTCCCGGGCAGGGAGAAACACTGCACAAGTCTCCTTGTAAAAACCCCTTCAAAAAAATAGCACGTCCGGTCTAAATTGCTACTGAAATCCTGTAGCTTAGTGGTGAGAAGACCTGGGTTCGATTCCCAGGCAGCAACAACAACGACAACAAAATTGCGCTTACACAGCGGCTTTCACATCAGGAGGACGTCCCAAAGCACTGGGTGAAACATTGAGTAAATTTCCTTGTTTACTTAACAGTCAGCAGCCAATTGCACACAGCAGTGTCCCACAAACAGTCGTAGAATCTAAATGACCAATTTTTATTGTTGTGTTCTTTTGGAGGATACAGTATTAGGCGTGTGGAGTAAGGAAACCTGCCGAGGTTTTGCCCTGATCTATCTGGATTTGAACACAGGTCTCACGCTTGCAAGGCGAGTGCTCTAACCACTGAGCTACAGGAGCTAAATTAATAAAGAATAATTTAGTTAATTTAATTACTGAATCCGCGTCTGCTTGTGGGACACTCCTGTGTGCAAATTGGTTGCCGAGTTTTGCCCGCAAATATATACAGTCGATTCAGTTTACAGTATATTATTATTTTGAAGGACTACTTCAAAATAGTCCTTTGGTCGGCTTTTCAATGCATATAGGATGGTTTTTCAAAGCTTTAGTTTTTCCTGTTGGTCATTCACTACTGAGCGAAACAGATAATCACCCTTTGCCGGAGGCCGCGTTGCTTAAGTTACTAACTGTTTCCTGTTCATAGTGAGCTGCCTGCCTGAGAGACAGCATCGAGCTGTCACATCAAAGGCTCGCCAGAAACATACTGGAGGTGAAGCAAAGGTTTATTGGACTTTGCCCTGGTTCCTGAGAGTTAATTAGCTTGTATCCAATTCATACTGAGGTGACTGCTAGCACCGGGGTCACAGGAAGCAACTTCAAGGTTAGGAGACAGAAAAAAGAACATCTGACAAGCTATGAGGTGAAAGAAAACACATTGATTCAACAGAGGAGAGTGGGGGCACGGTGACTGCTGTCTTCCTGAGGGGGAACAGGGTGAGAGAAAAATGAAGCCCGGATCCTCACAGAGTAACCAGCAAGGCAAAAATATACATCAGATCAGATGAGATGTTAAGAACATAAGAATTTGCTGGACGATGAGATGAGATGTAATCTCAAGGTCCATCCTGTTCCACCACCCTAACCGTTGTCTGACATGTTTTATCCCAAACTATGTATTACTTATAGATATTTGTTAGGTCAGGGTATCAAAGAATATGGGACAAAAGGGCGGGTAATTGGAATTGAAGTACAAAAAGGCGATGATCTTATAGAATGGCGGAACAGGCTTGAGGGGCTGAATGGCCTACTCCTGTTTCTATGTTTTTACATTGAATCCAAAGTCTCATCTGGATGCTAAAAGATCTCCTTAGGTCGACATCCGACACAGCGTTCTGAGGCATGATATCTGCCCAAAGTGAAGAGCGCTCGTGTAAATTTCCTGTACACAACAACAACAACAAAATGACACTTGTATAGCTCCTTTCAGGAGGACATCCCAAGGCGCTGGACAGTCACTGTTTCAGATCCGAGCTGGGGACGGACCCGAGCTTGTGTGTGGGGAGGGGGGGCATTAGGAGTTGCCGAATAAATTTCTATCCTAAAAATTGCCCGCCAGCTTTCACTCTTCAAATGAACCAACAGTTGACGGTAAAATACAAGCGATGGTAACTGGCTCGTAACATGTTTGGGTAGATGTTTGACATACGGATGAGGGAGAAAGGACAGAAGTGTATGTGAGGAGTGGGTTTAAGCGACTCCATTGATTAGTTTGGCTGAATGGCCCGTTTACACGGTGTACAATCTATGCAATGAATGAAAGCAAAGCTGTTATGTGCCCGTGTTGCAAAGCGCTCTAAGCTTTTATCCTCAGGCAAGTTTCCTTACTCCGCACGCCTCTGTTTACTGAGCAGCAAGAAGGAAGCTGGTCGTTAGTCGATTGACAGATCGCTTTCCGGGGTTAATAAGCCCTTCCAGAAAATGAGAGCGTTGGCTAATTTCACACAGCGGTGTCCCACAAACAGTGGTGGATCGCGTGGCCAAATTATTATTATTACACTAATACGTGGAATGACGGGCGTTCGACTCCGCTCTGCGTCAAAACAAAGCGTTCCCCTTCCCTCGTCTTTTCTTTCTGCTGATACCAGATAAGTGATGCACGGAGTGCTTTTTAAACTGCTGTGGCACTTTGCACCCTCTGCTTTGCAAGTAGGCATTGAGTTGCTGGCGAGCAATGATCACTGAGCGGGTGGAGCGATTAGCGCGGTTTCGCGCACCTCGTTCACAGTCAGGGAATGAATTGGCGATCAGCAGCAGAACAGTGGGCGTCAGCGTGGCTCAATTTGTGGCGCGAATCTGCACCTGTGTATCTGAAAGCCGTGGGTTCCAGCCCCACGTCGCATCTCGCAATCCGGAGCTTTGGTGAAGCAGCAATGTGTTGTTGGAGGCGTCGTCCTTCAGGTGAGGCCTCAATAAATCGAGGTCTCGTCCAGCTGTTTCTCTCCAGTTGTGCTGGCTGACAATCACCCCCAGCCGCACCCCCACCCCCCCCAACACCCCCCCCCCCCACACACAGACACACACACACACACACACACACACACACACACACACACAGGGATTCCCGGCAGGTCCGGGCGAAACCTTGGGCAAGTTTACTTACTCCACACACCTAATAATAATCTCTCAAAAACAATTGGTCATTTCAATCCACTCACCGTTTGTGGGACACTGTCGTGCGCAATTGGCTGCCAAATTTTGCCCACAAATATTCTGTTAATTCACTTTACAGCGCTGTATATTCTGTGAAACGCTTTGAGACGTCTAGAAGACGTGAAATTCGCTATGTCAAATGCAAGAATTATTACTATTATAAAATCGCTCATTGGCTTCACGGCTGTTTGTGAACAAACTAGCTGGAGTTTTACTGTGAAGTGTAGTGACTGTATTTTGAAGGTGACCAAATTAGTATTATTATTTTTGTGTGGAATGTGTGTTATTTCAACAAACAACACAATTACATTTATAGAGCGCCTTTCACGGGAGTAGAGGAAAAGCAGGGAGTAATAATTCCTTAAGTAACCATGATGGGTTTCCACATGCATCAGACACTGATTGATTTTCTTGATTGAAGGCCTCGCAGCATAGGATAAGGAATTCTCTGCAATCCGTCTTGATTTGGGTTTCGTTTTGATGTGGGTTCTTGCGAAACGAAAGAAACCGGCTTCCTCCAAAATGAAGGACCGTCCGTCCACAAGTCGTTGCATTCGAAACATTCGAGTGGATTCTGGCGACGCAGGCTAAAACCAGGCGGAATTCCGAGTCTTAAAAAAAAGAGCAGTTCGGGATTTCCCGTCCCCCCCCCCCAATCAACAAGCGCAGTAACTTTAAGCTAACTACATGTGTGGCCTTAAAACCTTAACAGCAACCTTCAAACAACAAGAATAATAATAATAATCTTGGCATTTGATATGGCGCTTTTCACATCTTCTGGACGTCTCATAGCGCTTCACAGAATACACTGTAAAGTGAGTTGACTGCATATTTGTGGGTAAAACGCGGCAGCCAATTGCGCACAGCAGTGTCCCACAAACAATCGTGGATTGAAATGACCAATCTATTGTAGTTTTTCTGGGAGAGATTATTAATAGGCTTGAGGAGTAAGGAGACTTGCCCCAGGTTTCGCCCTGACCTGCCTGGATTCAAACACAGGTCTCACGTTTGTAAGGCGAGCGCTCTAACCACTGAGCTACAGGACTCCACAATACGTGAAGTGTTCTGGGACACCACACCCTCATTGACGGCGCTCTGTAAATGCAAGTTGTTGTTTTTGTTGTTGCTATTTTGACACAGAGCATTTAAATCCAATATAGCAACTCTTAAGTGTTTACTTGGATTTATATCCTGATTGGCAATGTGTGTGTGTGTGTGTGTGTGTGTGTGTGTACAGTATATAACAAAAAATCAATAAAACACTTTGGTTTATCCGATTTAAACATGTGCAGGAAATGTTTACTTTACCCTCACACACACCCACCCACCCACCCACACACAGAGTTTGTCTAACCATCTCACTCCCCATGCCAGCATCCCACTCACTGAAGAGAGCAGTACAAATTTGCATATATACAAGGCCTTTCATGTTGGGAGGATGTCCCAAGGCACTTAACAATCCTGGCTTATAATACAAATAAGGAAAGATGACTGGAAATGTGGTCAAAGAGCCTGGTCTTGAGACTGACCTTGAGCTGAATGTTTGAAAGAGAACATGTAAAGGATGTCCATGTCTGTGGGAAGAAGGGAGGGAGGGACAGAGGGAGAAAGGAAGGAAATGTAGAAATACAGTGCCGTGCAAATCTATGAGGTAAAAGGGATCACATCACAGTTCAGGCGATAATAATAATATTAATAACAATCCTTGCATTTGACATAGCGTTTTTCACGTCTTCTAGACGTCTCAAAGCGCTTCACAGAATATACTGTAAAGTGAATTGACTGTATACAGTATTACATATAACTGTATAATAGCAGTTTACTGACCAGGACCTCACTGGTTTGAATCCCAGAAAAACGGGAAGGTGATAAGAGACACGGTTGAAGAGTTAGCTTTTTAGATATGGATGAGGTAGAGGGGTAAAGGCAGCCAATTTAAGATGTTAGGGGAGTGTTGGCTGATGGCAGGACCACTGATGGTAACACAGAGGGGTTGAGCAGCTCTGTGTAGCGGGGAGAAGAGGAGGATGCGAGGTCAGGGAGCTAGGGAGGTGCTAGGGTGTGAAAGGCAACACAGGGTATGTAACAGAGTTTTGAAGACCAAACTGCGCGGTAAATATTGGCGCAATCATGGACAGATCTCCCATTGCATCAAGGAAAGCAACAAGAAAAAGCATTACCAGTTATAATAATCCTTGCATTTGACAGAGTGCCCGATCATGTCTTCTCGACGTCTCAAAGCTCTCCACAGAATAAACCGCGACAACCGGGTTCCTACTTACTTCTCGATAAATAGAGACGTGTGGAATAAGGAAACCTGGCCAGTGTTTCACCCTGGCCGGGAATCTAACCCAGGTCATCTCGTTTGCGAGGCGAGTGCCGTAACCACTGAGCCACAGGACTCCATGTGCCATTTAAGAACCCATGGAGCTCAGCCAGGGCGATTTCCTGGTTCGATTCCCACCCGCGTCTCATCCCATTCCTCTGTTTTGCTGATCACAAGTTCTATTTCCAAATTCCAAGTCCCTCGAATTTGGAATCGAAGCCAAATTCGATTTTCTGTGAATTCTTCCCCCGTTACACACGGAAACAACAACCAAATTACAGTTGTACAGCGCCTTTCACATCACGGAGGTCGTCCCACGCAGACAGTTCATCAGGTAACTTGACGTAAAAGAAGGCACACATCTCTATCAATCCAAGCCAGCATCATCAAGCACTTTGAGATGTCCTCCCAACATGAAAGCCGTGCTGTAAATGCCAGTTGTATTGTATATTGTTGCGCCGCTGTTAGCCTTTTGACATATAATTCAAAAGTCCGCTTGCATTTTTAGCTCAGCGCGTTTCACACCAAGTAAATATTTCGAGAGTTCCTCTGGCTTTCACACCAGGTAAACACTGCGAGCTCTCTGTACTCCTGAAATAACTCATTCATTTCATTTTTCCAGCGAAAAAGGAAGCTCTTGAAATGCTTCGCAGGAAACAAGGTTAATGTCAATCGAATGCTGTTGCAGAGGGAAATGAGGCAGCTAATTGGCCCCAGCAACATTCACAAATAGCAGTGAGGTAAGCCAATTATATTATTGTTATGTATAATAATCACCCTTGCATTCAATACTCCCCCTATCATGTCAAAAGGTTTCACGGAGAATTGCCGTACATCGTTTTGTACGCAAACAGAGCAGCTGGTTTGTGCGAAGCAAAACAACCAGCTACAAAGTGAACGAGCCATTTTATCTGGAGGATTGTTGGCCGCTGAGAGAAGCTCCCTTCGCTTTTCAAATCAATCTTTAACGTCCACCTGAACAAGACCTTGGTTTAACATCTCCTCCAAAGAACAGCCCCTCCGACGGTCCAGCTGCCCAACCCTCCCCGCCCACCCCTCCAACCACAGCAATGGAATGTCAGTATAGACTTGTGTGAGGTCCAAGTTGTAACATGGGGCTTAAACCCTCAGACCTGCTGATGAGAGACTAGAGTGCCACCAACTGCATTGCTATTATTAAGCGCCCTTTACTCTTAAAATCAATAATAATTTGGTCACTCGATCCCGTTGTGGGACACTGCTGTGCGCAATTGGCTGCCGCGTTTTGCCCATAACATATACAGTATATTTTGAAATATGCCTTGAGACGGCTCAATGTATCAAAGGCAAGGATTATTATTAGGATTGTTATAACTGAGTCCCATGCTGACACACAATAGACATACGGAGGCAAATGCACTGAGCTTTCTCTGTATCAGCAACATCCCTGGAGTCAGCGGTCAAATGACCTGAAACTCACATGGCAATAACTAGTCCAAAGAAAGTTATTGTATAAAATGCTTAGAACACTCATTCAGAGAAAGGTTTTTTGTTTGTGTGTACGCACACACACACACACACAACATTTATAAAGCTCTTTGACATTTCAAGCTCTTAACCCACTGGTAATTGAAGGTCAGCCGTGCCACCGTTTCTCTCACATGACAAACGCTTGCTGCCTTCAGAGAATAATATGAACTGCTTTCAGGATGGCTGCGGCGTTTGGTCGCAGAACAGTGTTGGGTTTGGTCTAAACCAGTGATTCCCAACCTTTGTTTTTTTGCTGCGATCCTAAATTAGCCACCAACAGGACCTCCCGAGCTCAGCCGAGACGATATCTCCGTCTCGTTTGTGGACTCAGCGCAACTCGTCAGTACGGTCTTTCATACAAATTGGTCGGCGATGTCGCCTCGGGCACTTTTCGACATTAAAAAAAGCATTTTCAGCATTTAAAAAAAAAAGCAACAATAAAAATTTCTGGTGACCCTTCGCGACCCGACTGAGGACCTCCGCGACCCCAAGTCGGGAAACACTGGTCTAAACCTTACTGCAGAGAAACCTGACTTTCAAATGTGGTTGCCCATACTCCACTTACAGTTGGTATATCCTTAGTCAATTTTCCTTAGTCCACACACCTCTGTTTAAGTAGCAGTAAGTTGGAACCCGGTTGCCAGTTGATTGGCGGATCCCTTTTCCTGGAGTACCTTTAAAAAATAATTTGTTCACGACTGTTTGTGGGACACTGCTGTAGGCAATCATCTACTGCCTTTCGCCCACAGAATACACAGTCAATTCACTTTACAGTATATTCGGTGAAGTGCTTTGAGACATCTTAAATGAGGCACTATATCAAATGCAATGGTCATTATTATTACATACCATATTTCCTCAGTCTCATGTATTTACAGCGATATCCTTTAGTGGGGATCTTGGCTACAGTAAAGTGTAACTAGAGCTGCAGTAGCAAAAAGCAAACCATCTCCTGGGAACCTGTGTGTAACTTGGCATCAAAACGTGCTTCCAATCTTACTGAGTTCAAACACAAAACTGGAAAGTTTTTTTAACAACAAATTGCATTTACATGTGAGATAGTGCCTAGAAACACTTAAAAATAATAATAATCCTTGCATTTGATATAGCGCTTTTCATGTCTTCTAGACGTCTCAAAGCGCTTCACAGAATGTACTGTAAAGTGAATTGACTGTATATTTGTGGGTGAAACGCGGCAGCGAATTGCGCACAGCAGCGTCCCACAAACAGTTGTGGATTGAAATTATCAATTTATTAAAGATGTCTCAAAGACATAAGGCTCAATATCGAGTGCAAGGATTTAGTGTATTACAATATACTTTAGCATATTATATTATATTACCATTTCATGTATTATTATTGGAGCTTCATGTACTGTAGTGTCACTTGGTATATTATACTGTTGTGTACTGTATGGAAAAATGAAGGCAATGAAAAGGTCTAGGTTGACAGAGATCAAGTTCCCCAATGACTACTGTATTTCCAGAGAGCCGACCCGCCAGTGATGGCTGACCTAAGGTCTACGTCTTGGTATCTATTTAGACAAGGCAGCTCACTCCACTGTCCTCTGGGAGACTCACAACACATCAATGAAAGCCCAAGGTTATCACGCACAGTTCCTTATGAAAAGAAGTCTCTCCTAATCTTACTCTGAATGGTATCACCCATTGTTATTCAAAAGCGAGTTATCGCTACAGAAAAGGATCAGGATCGTTTACTCACCCCCAAACATACGGATGATTTTTTTTGCGGGGGAGAGAAACTTGTGGCTCAATATCTTCCTATTTTTTTCCCCACAGAACAATAAAAATACAAGAATATAACTAATATTTGATGGTTTGTCATGATGTGTAATTCAAGTTCAAAAGTTGTCTGGATGGGGTTTTATAGATAAAACAATAATAATCCTTGCATTTGATATCACACCTTATCTCGTGGTTGGCACGTCTCAACACACTTCACAGGAAACACTGCAAAGTGGAATTACAGTACTGTGCATCTTCTGGATGAAATATGGCAGCCAGTTGCGCACAGCAGTGTCCCTCAAATAACCATTGGGTGAGTGACCAGTCTTAAAGCACCCCCAGCACTGCAATGGAATATCAGCCTAGACTATGTGATTCCAAGTCTTGACAGGGATTTGAACCCACAACCTTCTGACTCAGAGACGAAAATGCTTACCACTGCACCAGGCTTATGCACAATGTGTGCAAATATAGGGTGACCAAAAACTGGTGAACAATTACAATGTCTTTAAGAAATTATGATTTTTTTAAAAGATACTATGTAGTATTATCTTTATTCCATATGGAGCTCCTTTGGCTCAGTGGTTAGAGCACTCGCTTTACAAGCGTGAGACTTGGGTTCGAATCCAGGTAGATCACGCCGAAACCTTGGGCAAGTTTCCTTACTCCACACACCTAATAATAATCCCTCCAAAAAAAAACACAATAATAAAAATTGATCATTTCAATCCACAGTTGTTTGTGGGGACACTGCTGTGCGCAATTGGCTGCTGCATTTTGCCCACAAATATACAGTCAATTCATTTTACAGTATATTCTGTGAAGCACTTTGAAACATCGATAAGATGTGAACAGCATCTATATCAAATGCAAAGATTATTATTATGGTAGGTACCACGGCCTTTCAGTCACCCTGTATATTGTACACAAAAGATATTCTTTGATGACAGATAAAGGGAATATGGCATTTGAAATGCGGAAGGCATGACTAATGATGAAATCATAGTGCATCTGCGTCGAATTTTCAAAGTGCATCCATGCTACTAAACCACATCAAAAGGTCGGAAATATTTAGAGATTCAGGAACAGGATCAGAGACTGAGTGCATTGTACACACACACAGAGATATTTCTGGCCTGATGCAATAATAACAATTATTATAATAATACTTGCATTCGATCACTTAGGTGTCAGCCTGGCTCAGTCAGTAACACTCTCACTTCCTAGTCAGAAAGTCTTGGGTTCAAGCCCCATGTCAGGATGTTGAACTCGCTCCAGTGCAGTGCTGGCAAATGACTTGTATTGTTGGAGGTGTTGTCGATTGGATGAGACATTAAGTGGCGGTTAACCTGATGTGAGATCCTGTAGCTCAATGGTTAAAGTACTCGCTTTAGAAGCGAGAGACCTGGGCCTTACAAGCGTGTGTTTCGAATCCAGGCAGGTCAGGGCGAAACCTTGGGCAAGTTTCCTTACTCCACACGCCTAATAATAATCCCTCAGAAAAAAAAATTGGTCGCTTCAATCCACAACTGTTTGCGGGACGCTGCTGTGTGCAATTGACTGCTGCGTTTCACCCACAACTGTATAGTCAACTCACTTTACAGTATATTCTGTGAAGCGCTTTGAAACGTCTAGAAGACGTGATAAGCGCTATATCAAATGCAAGGATAATTATTATTATTATTATGTTCCGTCTGCATATTCAAGTGACGTAGAGGATATAAATTATCCTATGACATTATTCGAAAGGAGAAAGAAGTTTTCCCTGACTAACAATCCCCCAGATAGAATTTCTGAGACACGGCTGTGTTCAAATTAGTTGCTGTGTTGGCCTACAAATACACAGTACTACCACAGCGTGACGGTAAATCCTACAAACTGCTTTAAGATGTTTCGATAGTGTGGTAAGGCTCCATATTACCAGAAGAAGCTCTTTCTCTCTTGTGCAAATTTACAACCTCCCTGGTTTATTTTCGGGTGAGTCAATTATCTGATTATTTTCCCGTTGAGATTGTTTGACTGTGAGGAAAGTTTGCCGATTAACCCAATGACCCTACGGGTCTGCTTAGCTCCAAAACAATCCTGCCAATTATAGGTGTGAAATCCTCGCAGTGTTGTGTTTGGCATGTTGCTTGATATGCTGTTAACCTGATGTGATGGGGCAAACACTACAAAGCCGCTGTAAGTAAAGATATTGAAATATTTGGCTGAGGAATAGATTGGAGTTAAACACAGTAATAAATTGCCCAGGCTTGAGTTTTAAAGTAAAAGGTGCCTTTGTAGGGCAAGCACTTTCAAAGTGCTCAATCTCTTCATGTCCAACACAGGAAATGACTGTTAATTAACTCCGACCCGGACCTCGGTCAGGAAGGGAATTTAATTAGGGGTTCGGTGGGGACGGTGGGAGGGAAGGGAAGGATGGTCAAAAAATACATTAATTTACCAAGTGCAATGATTTCCGAAACATAAAAGCATTTGACAATCAATAAGGTCTTGAATATGTTGAACGTATGATCAATCGATCCATCACAAGGAATCAATCAACCTTTATGACAACCCAATTGGTTCTGCCTCTAGGACCTTCTTGAGCAACACAGCCACAGCTTTCTGTGGTGAACTGTGTCCTGGTTGACCTCCGATTTTAAGTCGTTGACTTTCAAAGTGGAGGTGACCAAGGGGTGGAAAGTTTCTCACCTGGATGATCTGAAGCGCGTGAGGATACTCCAGAGAAGGGGGAAAGGGTGCAAGGGAGTGGTTGGGCAGAGGAGAAGAGGTGGGGAGAGGTGCGGGGGGATGCTATGCTTTATTTAACACAAGAAAATGCAAGTGACAACATGATCGGTCTCCAATGGTTACAACAACAACAACAGCTTGGATTATATAGCGCCCTCCACACAGGACGGCGTCTCAGAGCGTTTCACAATTACTGGGGATCCCGGGGCCGAGTCAGGGGGATTAAGGTGACAGAAAGCGCGGTCCCTGCGCGGTCCAAACAAAACATCTTTAGCCGAGACCCAAATCTTCTGCCCTGACCACAGAGGAAACTGACGTCTTTCCTGTCCGTATTTAAATCCACTGATCACACAGGTTTGGATTACTCTGGAGCTATGGAGGTAAGTTTCCGTGAGTGTCAGGCATCCAAAGAGGAAAACAAACATAGATCCTGTTCAGCAGAAGAAATATTCTGCCCTTCAGAGTGGGCTGCCACTGAAAGGCGGGTCAGCGATAAGCCTTCAGGCTTCTCTGAGTGGGCGACATCTTGAAAGCATTTACTGACTGTGTGTCGGATTGAACCTCAAGCCAAGGTCAACATCAGCTGACGTTGGTTCTTGTTGCGTTGTTGGGAGTGAGGTGGGTGCCCGCCACAAGGCAAAGAGGAAGCGGAGAATTTCCTCTGTTTGTAATAAATACTTAAATGCCAAAGGCATCCTGAAGCAAACAGTTATAAATAGCCTGTATGTGTGTACGTGTGGTTCCTTAATCGCTCCACACTACTCTGCAGTAAGTAGGAACCCGATTGGCAGATCACTTTAATAGGGGGTAAAAATTCCTTGTTTTAAAAAAATTTGGGGTCGCTCAAGCAGAGGGATTGAAGGAGAGAAGTCCAGAGTTTCAGGTCACGGTGACTGAAGGCACATCGAAGGTGGAGCGGAGGGAACAAGGGAGAAACAGGAGCCAGCCAAGTGGAGGAGGCGGGAGGTGGAGTGGGGCGGGTGGGGGGTTGGAGACATGTGGGGGCTAAGCAGGCGGGAGGTGTGAGGGCATGAAGGGATTGGAAAATGAGTGAGACAATTGTTAATTGGGAGCCAGTGGAGCCTGGCAAGGATTGGTGTGACTCTAACACATCAGGTACAACAACAACAAGCTTTTCTGTAGCGCCCTCCACACCGGACGGCGTTTCGGAATGCTTAGTATACTTTCCCCTGATTCTGGCCCCCACCACCTCCCACAACCACCTCAACCAACGGCTCTAGTTCAGATTTGCGTTGACTTTATTCTTGCACTTTTAAACTTATTTACTTACATGAGCAACAGCCCGAGAGGAACAATTTTGAACCTGGGGAACATTCCTTATTAGTGAGTTTGAGAAACAGCTTGATGCTATAATAATAACAATCCTTGCATTTGATTTAACAAATGGGATACTGCTGTGCGCAATTGGCCTCCGCGTCTTGCCCACAAAGTGTGCGGTCGCTTCACTTCACAGTGCGCCCTGTGAAGCACTTCAAGACGTCTCAACAATGGGAGATAAGGCGCCGTACCAAATGTAAAGATTACTATTCGTCTCGGAGTGTCGATCGAGTGAGCAGATGTCTCAAGAGGCACTTTGCAGGATCTTACCGTAGAATTTAATGACGGTATTTTGTTGGGTGAAATTAAATTAGAAAACCTCATTATTTTTTGCTTCACACTCCGCACAGATCTGTTCAAATTAAACGAAAGGCAAAAACATGTAGCCTTCAGATCTTGACTAGATCCTGCAGCCTCTATCTCGAAGTGTGAACTTGCTTCACTAAATAGCACCAGTGTCCATTAACCAAAGAATAAAGCAATCTTTGATCTATCGCTTGTTTGTGGGTGACCTCCTCCTTGTTAAAAATCGACTTTCTGAATTCTTTGCAGTTATAAACACACACACACAAAACTGCTTTGCTCTGGGTAGCTTTAATGTGAGTTAAGGCAAATGTTGTGAGAGTAAGGAAAACTCTAGCCACTTTCCATGTTCGCTCACTCGGCCTTTTCAATCAAATCCTCTGCCAACACAGTTTACAACACGGACTGTCCACATTGTTTGCTGGAGAACAGGTTTTCTCTGCACTAAGTATCCCCTCTCACCACCTCCCCACAACGCTCATTGCAATTTTCTGCATATGCCCTCCCTGGCTTCCAAACACTCTTCAAAACCAATCTCGTTAACCTTGCCCCAGCTAAACCTTCCATCCTTCTTCCTCTCTTCCTTTCTTTCCTACATATGCTTAGAGCACTCACCTGGCAAGCGAGAGAGAGGACCTGGGTTTGATTCCCGGGCAGGGCGAAAGCTTAGGCAAGTTTCCTTATTTCATACGCCTCTGTTTGCCTAGCAATAATTAGAAACAAGATTGTTAGTTGATTGGCGATTCTCTTTTCCCTGTAGGAAACAAATTATAATAGTAATAATTTGGTCACTCAATCCACGATGTTTGTGGGACACTGCTGTGCAATTGTCTGCCGAGTTTCACACACAAAATATACAGTCAATTGCAGTAGATTCTGTGAAGCGCTTTGAGACGTCTCGAAGACAGGATAAGGTGCTGTATAAAATTGCAAGAATGATTATTATTATTGTTATATGAAACGCAAGGATTATTAGTCTGACTATTATATCGAAGTCTGACAGTCTCACTTACTTCTCTTCCAGCCTCCTGCTAGTTTGGAGTCTGCTAGTTTGGAGTTTGAACCCTGACCCTTTTCTAAAGTTGCAAGATTGGTCTCAATGAGAAGTAACATGTGCTGGATTTGGGGATGTGAAGCTGTTAAATCTGCCTGCACGCACACACACACCACACACACACACACACACACAGAGGTACTGAATAAACTCGCTTGTAAGTACGTAAGGAAATATATACGCCACAGCTAGAACAATTTCTGCTTGGAAGAAAAAGCATGCTTTACGTACTGAAGTAATAATAATTAGCCTTGCATTTGATACAGCGCTTAATCGCGTGTTCGGGATGTCTCACAATGCTTTGCAGAACATTTTATGTGAGAACCCCCGAATACAAAATGTTCTTACATTGTACACCCAGCCCAGCATCTCAGCGCTGGGCATGAGGAGAATTGGATTCATATCTAATCACGAACGGTTCAATTTTGTCCTAAGATTTAAGTTCGTAGAAAACTGTGCAAAACTTGCTTCAGTGTGGCCCAGTTGTCCCGTATTTCTGTTTTGTGGAGTCACGTAGCATAACGGTTAGCGCACTCGCCTCGCAAGCGAGAGGACTCGGGGTGGGGGTGGGGGGTAATAAATCCTTAAAAAAAAGTGTTTGGTCACTCGATCCGCGACTGTTTGCTGTGCGCAATTGGCTGCCGCGTTTCGCCCACAAACTACAGGACTTTACAGTAAATCCCATGAACTGCTTTGAGACATTTCTCCACGACCTGATCAGGTTCTCTATCAAATACAAGGATCCCTACTTTGGAATGTGAGCAGGAAGAACGAAGGCTGTGTGTGTGGCCCTGAGTGCACTGGGGCTGGGTTGACTGGGTGAGCAAGGTCTCGCACATCCCTGTTTTGCGTCCGGCTCTGCCAGGCAGTGGTTTTTAGTGCTAATCACCCCCAGCTCAGCTTGTCTCACATGCAGAGCTTGAAAGATCATCCAACAGGGCAGCTGCACTTCAGAAGGCAACCTCCACTGGCCCCCAGCCCTCCTCAAAACAATACCCTTTCATTCTGAATCGACGCTCAGCTCAATGAGAAGCAAACTCATTCACACAAAGGGAAAGGTGAGAAGGGCTTGTGGAGCGCTCGCTTTACAAGCGTGAGACCCGTGTTCAAATCCAGGCAGGTCAGGGCGAAACCTCGGGCAGGTTTCCTTCCTTCCAGACGCCTCCAAGAAAAACCACAATAATGAAAAATTGGTCGTTTCAATCCACGACTGTTTGCGGGACGCTGCTGTATGCAATTGGCTACCAAGTTTCACCCACAGATATACAGTCAATTCACTTTACAGTATATTCTGTGAAGCGCTTTGAGACATCGAGAAGACATGAAAAGCGCTATATCAAATGCAAGGATTATTATTATAATTATTTTTATTATTCCCGGGCAGGACGAAACGTTGGGCAAGTTTCCTTCCTCCACACGCCTCTGCTCACGTTGCAGTAAGTAGGAACCCGGATGTCAGTCGATTTGACAAATCGCTTTCCGGGAGTAATAATCTTAGCACAGCTAGCCCAGCATGAAAAGGCACATACAGATTTGAAACCATTATTAGCTATCTGCATGTAATAGCAAGAGGCCCTGGGAGGTGTGGGGATACGCTGCGTCTAGGCTCTACTGCTCTGCAGGAGTCTTGAAGCGAGATGGGGATCGGTAGACAGGCCACGAAATGCAGAGTCCATCCTCCCACCTCCCCCACCCACCCCCACCACCACCATAAACGACAGGAACAGACAGTAAACAGGAGGAGCTGCCATTAAAAACCAGGAGTTTTACAAGAGGGGAGCCACGTTCGGAGTTCATTATACTCGAAACCAAACCGCAGTGTAAAGGCTAAAAACAAATGATACTGGGATAATCTGAAAGGCTTCTGCAGCACCCACCAGACAAAAGTCACTGCAGTTAAACAGTGGCTGTAATCGCGTGATTAATAGGAGATGCCGTTGGTAAAAGCTTCTCCCCCAGCCTCGTGTCGGTTAGTGACTGTTTATGTTTTAATGGCAAGTAAGTACGTATCAGAAAGGTTCAGCATACACGCCACAAAGTGGAAGTAAAACGTGGTGTGTGTGTATAATAATCATCATAATAATAAATACATAATAATATTAGATACATAATAATTATACTAACAAAATAATTTTCCAGAGGGTAATAATCCCTTAAAAGACATTGTGGTCACTCACTCCACAACTGTTTGCAATTGACACAGAAACTATATAGTCAATTCACTTCACAGTAAATTCTGTGAAACGCTTTGAGACATCCAGAAGACGTGATAATCCGCCGTATCGAATGCGAGATTTATATTATTATTATTATTACTATCATCGTGTGATGAAGGGGAGAGGTGCAGCAAGATTAAGTGCTGAGGTACCTCAAAGGTAAAAAAAAAAAGAGCGTGATTTGCAAAGGCGTTAATGCAGTTGAAATGCCACATCTGAATTAAAAGGCACACTGTTAGCATACACAGCTCCCAGCAACTTCATACCCGTGGATTAAAAAAAACACAGCGATGGAAAATGACAGTGACTTTAATGACATTTGCTGCCAGGGACACAATTTCACACAAAGAAATGACGGTGGGATGATGGCATTTCACAAGCACTGAACGTTAGCAGATGGGGCTGCTTTCAATTCTTTTAAAGAATAATTATAATAATCCTTGCATTTGATGCAGCGTCTTATCTCATCTTCGAGATGCCTCACAGCGCTTCACAGAAAACCCTGTAAGGTGGAGTGACTGTGTATTTTGTGGACGAAATGCACAGCGATGTCCCACAAACATTCATGGATTCAGTGACCGTATTTTTGTGGGGAGGGATTATCACCCCCGGAAAAGTGATTCGCTAATTGACTGGTTCCTACTTACTGCTGGTAGACAATGGTGTGTGGAGTAAGGAAACTTGTCCAACATTTTGCCTGGCCCGGGAATTGAACCCAAATCCTGGGTGTTTTAGCTACTAGGCTACAGGACTCATAATATATATATATACATATATGAATCATACCGCTGCAGGAATTGTAAACGTTAAGATAAGATAGTTGAGGCTAAGGCGAGAACTTCAAGCCCTGAATGGTATTGACAAAGTAAGAATATTTTCAGATATTTTCTGACGGAGAAAGACAAGAAAGGGAGGATTAAAGAGTTGACGGTGTCAAATGTCCATTTCATTCACTAACTGCGCTGGGTGTGGTAAGAGATTATCACAAGAATTTCCAGTGAAGAAAACACTTCAGGGCATTGATCCTTACAGAACACCCACCCAAACAGTTCTTCCAAAAACTGGACTGGAGAACTCCTTCCGTGCTGTCAGTCTCACTGTACCAGGATAACTACTCATGTCTCAACAACAACAAAATGACACTTGTATAGAGGCTTTCATGTCAGGAGGACGTCCCAAAGCGCTGGACAGTCACTGCTTCAGACCAGAGGTGAGGAAAGGTGGGTAGGTGGGTGGGGTTGGGGGGATGGTGGGGAGGGAAAGGAGGATTAGGAGTTGCTCATGGGTCCGTCAAAGAGGAGAATCTTGAGGCGAGACTTAAAGGAGGCCAGGGAGGGGGCGCGGCAGAGGGACTGCGGGATGGAGTTCCAGAGGTTGGGGCCAGAGTGGCTAAAGGCTCGTCCGCCAATGGTGGGGCGGGTGGGCTAGGGGATGTGAGGCAGGCCAGAGCCTGCTGAGCGGAGGGGGCGGACAAGTTGGTACGGGGGTAGGAGGTCACGGATGTAAAAAGCGTTTCATAATAGGATTTACTGTAAAAGTGTACATTGTGTAGATGGTGTATTTTGACAGTGACGGAGTCTGACTCCGAGCAAGGGGGAAGAGGGACTGGGGAGGGGTGAGGTGACCGTAAGCACGATCAAAAAGCAAGGTCTTTTGAAGGTGGGGAGGGAGTGGGCAAGCAAACACTTTGGTTGCATTGTTCACCTATGAGGCGCTTAGATAAAGGAAGATAAAGGCTTAGCACATGTACATGCAGATATATTGGTCACTCACTTCATGGCTATTTGTGGGAAATTGGAGTGTGTGCAAACCATAGCAAATGCAAGGATTATTATATTATATTGTAAACCACATCCCACAGGGCAGCTTCAGAGAACAATCTCAGTGGTCGCACGTATAAAGCAGGAGCTTTCCCAGGTTGAAGGGGACGTGTGGTATATTTTTGGCTGCGGATGGTTGGGCTGAGTGGCCATCAATGGGTGTGCTGTTTCACTCCAGCCTTTGTCCAGCACAAACCTCTTAGCAAATTCCACAATGGGTCAGGCATATAGGAAAACGCTGGTAGAGTCAACCACTAATCTATCCTCTCTGAGGAATGTGGACTGTCCACTGGTAGGAGGATCAAAAGAGGCAAATGCAAGGATTATTATTATTAAAGCCCAAAGCAACAGAGAATAATCTTCTCGGGGGAAACGTGTGCATGGATGGGCTTGTCGTTTGATACGTTCTAATGCGAAAATCTATTGGTTGGGGAGAGGGGTTCAAGTGACCGGTGCGTCCATCGCTGTAATGTCTCTGCAACTCCCTCTCTCACTCCCCGCAGACAAGGCTCATCTCAAATACATATCTTTGCGACTGCACTTTCAGGCACCGTTCCCCTCCCCACTGGCCTGGGTTCCCACCCCCCCAAGCCTGGCTGCCTCGTTGGCAGTCAAGCACCTGACACGTCCTCCTGACGCCAAAGGCGCTGTATGTATTGCGTATTGTATATGTAGTATTGTATGTAAAGTGTATGTATTATGTTCAAGAGGATCCAAACCTGACTGAGAGGTCCCACATACATTTTGTCTCGCCCACAAGATACACAGTCAATTTAAACTTTATAGTATATTTTGTGAAGCGCTTGAGATGTCTCAAAGATGTGATCAGGCACCATCTCAAATGCAAAGATGATCAATATCTACACAATGAAATTTTAAATTACATTTTGGTAAAATAATTTTTTGTCATTTAATTTTTTTTAAAATCTAACCCTAAATTCTCTCTGGAGGAACTCATCATTACATTACATCTCCTGCCCACCGGGGTAAGGATCATGCGAATGTCAACAATATTTCATTTTTTTAAAAACACACAACAGGACAGGAAGGATAATGGTGAACTTTGAGAAATGGCAGCTGTTCACCAGACTGCTCATCTCCAGCGGTTTCCTTCAATAAAGTCTTTCCTTTGTATCAACGACCACAAAATTGCATTTGTGTCAATCAATCAATCAATCAATTCTTACATTTTATATCGCGCCTTTCACGTCGAGAGGACGTCCCAAGGCGCTGCACAGTCAGGTAGGGACAAGAGCAGGGGGGGAGGGGTCAGGGCAGGATGAAGAAAAGCAGGAAAATTGACTGTATATGCGGCAGCCAAATTGCACACAGCAGTGTCCCACAAACAGTCATGGAAATGGGATTGGGGGAAAAAAGGGGCGAAAGATGGCAAGGGGAGGGGTCCGAGCAGGGGGAAGGAGAGCAGGAAAGCAGAAAAGCCGACTGTATAGCAGTTTCAAGATGAATAATACAATAGTAATCCTATCATTTGATATAGCACCTCACTGCATCTTTGAGACTTGACGCAATAATAATAATCCTTGCTTTTGATGGAACTCTTTTCACATCTTCTGGATGTCTCAAAGCTCAAAGATGTCTCTGGATGTCTCAAATGTGAATTGACTGTACATTTGTGGGAGAAATCCGGCAGCCACTCTGCGCACAGCAGCGTCCCACAAACAGTCGGGCACTGAAATGAGCAATTTTTTTTTCTTATTAGGCATCTGGAGTAAGGAAACTTGGCCAAGGTTTCCCCCTGCCTGGAGTTGAACCCAGATCTCTCGCTTGTGCGGCAAGTGCTCTAACCACTGAGCTGCAGGACTCCACCTGTAAGATGAATTGACTGGATATTTTTGTGGACTAAACAAGGCAGCCAATTGCGCACAGCAGTGTTCCACAAATTCTCGTGGATTGAGGGACCAAATTATTATTTTTGGAAAAACATTGCAGGGATTATTACCCCCGGAAAAGAGATCTGCCAATCAACTAACAAGCGGATTCCTACTTAATGCCAGGTAAAGGAAAATCGCCTAAGGTTTTGCCCTGCTCCGGAATCGAACCCGGGTCCTCTCACTCGCGAGGTGAGAGGACTCTAACCACTAAGATGCAGGACTCCACAATCTAAGCTTTGTACTGAAATGTAATATTGCCCAGATTAATCTACGAGCGGTCACGGTGCTCATAACCTGACCCCAAAATTCTCTCGCTCCAGCTGTTCATTTCAGCATTTGCCGTTGCAACATCTAGTGCAAACCTGTATTCAACCTAAATGTGACAATGACCGCAAAGCAGATTGATCCGAGCACCGAACCAAGGTATTGATGCTGACAAACAGTCTTTACGGAATCTATCCTGCCTTACAAGCAGCAACTGTGAAGGATTTTCATCTGTGTGGTGACTGGTCAAGCGCGACCTGAAAATGGGGAGAATAGAGGGGGCAAGGCCAAGGAACAAGGAGGTGGCCGGAGCCAGTCAAGCGGAGGCAGCAGGTAGTATGGGTGTAGGATGACAGCAGGTTGGAGAGATTGGGAGATTCCAGGGAATTAAGGGATTTAAATCCAAGAGCGAGGATCTTGAAATCAATCTGCTCTGTGATGGAGTTTGACAAGGACTGGGGTAAGGGAGGTACGGAGTTGAGTGCGGGTGAGAATGGGAGTGGTGGAGTTTTGAATTAGTCGAATTTTGTGAATAGCGTTGCTGGGGAGACCGGCGAGGAGGGCGTTTGAATAGTCGAGAGAGTATACAGGGAGAGTGAAACTTCCTGTTCTTTATCAAATAGTGATATCTTGGGATCTTTAATGTCCACCTGAACAGGCAGAGGTGGGACCTCAGTTTAATATTTAATCCAAAGTTCCTCCAACACTGCAGTGCTCCCCCCCCCCCCACCACCAGCACTGCACTGCAGTATCAACCTATCCTGTGAGTTCAAAGTGTTTCAGCTTGACGCAGAACTGGCCATCTCACCTGGATGGAGAGGCTGCAACAATGACTTCAACAACAACAACTTTGATTTATATAGAAGGCCGGACGCCATCTCAGAGCGTGGCTTTCAGGTTGGCTGGGCACAGGTTGAACAGTTGGGTCCATGGGACTGTGTATTTTGAAGGTGAACGTAGCAGCCAAAGTTCAACCAACAGCCACAAAGTGACTGGTCAATTATATCTGGGGCACTGTCGGCACACAGGTGAATTATATGATGTGGGTAAACGCTTATTGCAAGGAGGGATCTGCAGGTGCCCTTAATTATCTCATTAACCCCCAGCGAAAGGGACGCATTAATTACATCATTAATAATCAACTCTGACTGCACAGAAAAACACATCCCTTTGTGGCATGAGCAAAGTGCCTGATTCAGTGATCTCATCGCAGACACAGAACACTTCCAACATAGCAAAGAACCGAACGAAATTCAATCTGTTTTGTGTAAGGCAGTGTTGCTAACTTCTCTCCGCTCTGACTCATTTTGTTCCTGGAATCAACCTTACGCGGCAGTCACTCTGACAATCCTGACCTTGCCTCTCTTCCGAGGTAACTGCTGGCAGCTGGCACGGCGCAAATTAGTCAAACTATTTTGAATTCATTATTTTTATTTCCTATTAACAGCCAAGCCAACTTATCTGCTCCTTCCGCTTGGTGGGTACTGACCTGTTCTGTGTCCCCTTAACCCCTGTTCGGCCCACCATTCGGGGCCTTCAGCTTTTCTGCTCCCATCCTCTGGAACTCCATCCCAGATCCCTCCGCCTCCCCATCCCAGATCCCTCTGCCTCCCCCACTCCATTACCTCCTTCAAGGCCCGTTCCAAGATTTCCTTGTTTGATCGTATTTTCAGCCACTCTCCCTCCCCTCCACACCTCTTGATATCCTGGATAACACCCCCCACCCTTAAAAACACAGTTACTTACTCCTTCCTGTTTGTGGGACACTGTTGTGCACGAATAGCTGCTGCATTTCGCCCATAAAAGTCCATACACTTTACAGCATATTTTGTGACGACATGTGATAAACCATTGCATCCATGCATGGATTATTTTGATAACATCAAGCTGTTCCTTCCAAGCACTTGGCTACCCCACTAATTCAAACACACTTAGCAACTAATTCCCGAGTTATTGAAACCCCATGGTAACTACCTCCTCTAATCCCAATCCCTTGCTTGTTCCCCATAACAATTAGTATGATTTTTAACCTCACCAGTTCATCCAATTCCCTTATGAAGGTAATATCAACAACCAGCCATGGCAAGAATCCAACAAACCTGTGTGTTTAAAAACAAATGAAACTATTTGCCCGAGGGGCTGAATGGCCTATTCCTGTTTCTCGTACGTTTCTATGAATTTGGCTGATCAAAAGGGCGGAAGTGATTAATGCAAGAATCCACAAGTGAAAATTATTTGACCGTGATATTTTTGAGTTTGCAATGAGCGATCAGAACCAATGAGCTTCAGGTAGCCGAATCCTAGAATCCATGATGATCGATCGCTTACTCTGAAACATTCCCCTCCCCATTCCCACCAGTCAACGCTTTGAGCCATCCTCCCGAAGTGAAAGGCACGTTTTATAGATGAAACGATCTTAGTTTGTAAGATGGATTCAATGTTTCACATCGAGTTCCCGACAAAGCTAAACTCTTCAATAAACATTTTGCTAGGCTATTTCAGCGCATTTTTGCTACGATTTGAAACACTGTCAAGTTGTCCATGATTAGGCTAGTTATTCATCAGTTGTACCTTGTCATAAATCTGCAGATAAAATGCAGTTAACGTATCAACAGTGAACCCAACAATGGAAACTCAACAGTTCAGCTTCATTGAATGTGCTAATTAAAATTCTCTCTGTATTTTCTGCATTGAATACTGGAGAAGAAAGACAATCATTTTGCTGCAGTAAGAATAAGTAAGTAACTTCCACATTATACCCACGCCACTTGTGTATTTTTGGCAGGTATTTTTTTTTGAGTGGGGAGAAACTAGGTGTCTTAACACATCAGCAGATCCACAAACAGCTATTAGATGAACAAGGAATTCATCTAGAGGATTGGTAGCCAAGATAGTACCATGGGATGTTCAACATTCACCTGAACAGCCATCTTGAAGCTTAGTGGTTAGAGCACTCACCTAGCAAGAGCGCGGACCTGGGTTCAATTCCTGGGCAGGGCGAAACTTTTGGGCAAAGTTCCTTACTCTACATACCTTTGTTTACTGCCTTTGCAGTAAGTAGTAACCCGGTTGTTAGTCAATTAGCAGATTGCTTTTCAGGAGATAATAATCCCTTCAAAGTTTAAAATCATAAATAAATCATAAATAAATGCAGCCTTTACAGTATTTTCCGCGAAGCGTTTTGAGGCGTCTTGAAGACGTGATAAGGTGCGACATCAATTGCAAGGATTATTATTATTAATAATTATTATTAATTGTTAATCATAACAGACAGACAGACAGGTTTAACATGTGACCCGAAGAACAGCGCCTCCAAAAGTGCAGCTCTCCCCCACAACCGCACTGGAGTATCAACCTGAAATACCAGTTCAAACTGACGTGAGGGCTTGAGCCCAATGGCCTTTATTCCCCCACAAGACAAGCTCATTACCGACTTAGTCAGGCAATGTATCCACAGTATGTCCGCTATGTAACCCTGGGTTTCCCTTCCACACACATTTCTCAGCGGCCGATGGAGCACCGAAGGTTTGTCTGAGGCTGTGCGTTGCTCCGAAGCAGAGTCAAAGTGAACGGAGGATGAGGAGTGAGGCTGAGTGGGCTCCCTCCCTCCATACTCTCTCACTCATTCACTCCCTCCCTCCCTCCCTCCCTCCCACATCCCTCATTTGAGTGACAGAGCCCTGTGCAGTGATAAACAAGATGGATGATTGACAGCACCGCTAACCAACCAGAACATGTTTGGGTGGGGTTTGTGGGGGGGAGGGGCCTGGAGGTGGGCGGGGCCAACATAATCCCCGCCCCCCCCCCCCCCCCCCCCCCCCATTGATGACGGACAGCCCTGAACGGCCACCCACAACAAAGCACCACGTCCCCTTAATTGATGGACGGCCCGAGCAGCCAATCAGAATGCGAACGTGCGGAGGGCGGGACGCAGTGGAAGCCCCGCCCCGTCGGTGATGGACAGCCGGGACAGCCAATCGGGGTGGGGCTAGGGCAGGCTCCCAATGAATGGAACGTGGGAGCACAGCTGCTGTCTGTAAAGAGGCTTGAGAGAGGCTCAGATAGAGAGAGGGAGAGAGAGAGGGAGAGAGGGAGGGAGGGAGACTTGCTCTTGTGTGAAGCGTGGCAATGGTGATGATGAGAGAAGCCTGGAGCCATCACAGTCTTTCTCACAACAAGAGGTAGCCAGCTGACGTGATTTATTTATTATTATTATTATTATTTTACACACACACACACACACATCTTTTTCTACCATTGAATTTTTTCTCTCTCCCCCCCCCCAACCACCCCTCTCCCACCCTGTGTTTGTGGCATTTGATGTTGAGACAGACAAGACACACACACACACAACACACAGAGAGACAAGAGACAGAGACTGGATGACAAGAAAGGAGCTGGTTGCAAAGGGAAGGTTGCAAACCACAAAGACTTGATTGAAAGAGGAGGAGGAGGAATTGGGGTGGGGTGTGTGTGTGTGTGTGTGTGTGGGGGGGGGGGGGGTGGGGGAGAGGGAGGGGTGATCAAGTGTGTTTTGTTTCGAAAGAAAACTAGTTCTCGAAAGGATTTTAAGAATAATACGAATAACAATCCTTGCCATTTTTTGCTCCACGATTCGCGATGGAAACTTTCGGTTCCGTGGACAATAATCGCCACCATCATCATCACCACCACCACCACCACCATCATCATCATCACCGCCGCAGCTCCCAGCTGGAGGAGAGCGGCGAGTCGCCCCTGGATTACTTCCACCAGAGACACGGAGAGAAGAACACCTTCAACTCGTGGAATGACTACCTGGGTTTGTCGACGCTGATCAGCAAAGCCCTGGTCAACGGCGACGGGGGCGGGGGCGGGGGCCGCGAGGCGGGCAAGAGTGGCCTACACCACCACCCCGGCCCAGGGGGGTTAGGGTTGGGGTTGGGGTTGGGGTTGGGGTTGAGGTTGCACCCGAGAGGGACGCCTTGCATCGGCCGCCCCCTGGACCTGAGCGATTTGGGGCTTTGCCCCCGTCACCGTCGCGGGGACCCGTCGGGCTCCGCGGACCTGGAGGAGAGGTTCTCGGAGCTGAGCCCCTTCTCGGCGGCGGGCCGCGGCGGCGGAGAGCTCGGGCACCACTCGGAGGAGCGCGACCACCCAGCCTGGAACCGCGTGGACCTGATCGTGATGGAGGAGGGCAAGAGCCCCCCCCCGCTCCTCCACCACCACCACCACCAGCAGCAGCACCCCCCCCAAACCACCTCCTGCTGCCCAACAGCAACAACAACAACAACAACGCCGCCAACGGGAGCCACCAGAGGACAGGCCGGGGCGGCAGAGCCGACCTCCAGATCTGCGTGTTCTGCAGGAACAATAACGAGTCCATCACCCTCTACACCACCCACATCCTCAAGAGCCCAGACGGCCGCGTCCTGTGCCCCATCCTCAGGCGCTACACCTGCCCACTGTGCGGGGCCAACGGGGACAACGCTCACACCATCAAATACTGCCCCCTCTCCAAACTCCAGCTCCAGCCCACCACCAAACTGAGGACCAGGAACTGTCTGAGCAAGAGAATCCGCTAGACAGGGGGGTGGGGGAGAGAGGTGGGGGGGGGAGAGGGCAAAGAGGGTAGGGGGGGGGAGAGAAGGAGAGGGGGCCAAAGAAGGAGGGGGAGAGGAGGAGTGGGGGGAAGAGAAGGATGGAGAGGGGCGAAGAGAGAGGAAGAGAAGAGAGGGGTGGGGGGAGAGGAGGTAAGAGGGAGGGGTGGGGGGAGAGGAGGTAAGAGGGAGGGGTGGGGGGAGAGGAGGTAGAGGGAGGAAGAGGAGGGAGGGAGGGAGGGGGGGCAAAGGAGGAGAGGAGGGGAGAGAAAGAATAGAGAATGAAAAAGAAAAGAAGAGAACGAGTGGGGGAGAGAGAACGGAATGAGGGAGGTGTGTATGTGGTGGTGAGTGAGGGGGTGGGGGGGGGGGGGGGGTAGGAAGAGAGAATGAGAAAGAAAAGAAAGAATGAGAGTGAGCGTGGAGGAGTGGGGGGGGTGGGGGGGGAGAGACAGGAAAATGAGAGAGGATAATAGGAATGGGAGAGGAACATGAAAAACAGAGAAGGAGGGAGAGAAAGAAAGAGGAGGAAAATGAGAGGGAGAGAAAAGAGTGAGAAAATGAGAGTGAAAGAGAGATAAAGGCTGGTGGGGGGGGGGGGGGGGGACATAAAATCCAGCTAAAATAAGAGGGATTAGGACCCAATTTGTGACTTGTTTACGAACAAGGCGAGTGTCCATGTGTGTGTGTGTAAACAGCAGGATTTGTTTTGAATGAATGACTCTAGGTCGGATAAACACTTTTATTAGTGAATGAATGTATCCATTTTCTCTCCCCCCCCCATCCCCCCCCCCCATCCCCCCCCCAAACCCCCCTTATGTGTGTGTTTTTTGGTGGGGGGAGGAGGGTGTGTGTGGGGGGGGGGGGGGGGGGGGGAGGGGGGGGGTTGTGGGGGGGAGGGGAGGGGGGTTCTGAATTTGTTTACAAATAAATAATCCTAACGTTTCTAGTGAAAGCAATTCTACACTGGAAATCTACCTCAGTTATATAATCTTGGATGTTTTAAGAGAGGAGAGAGGGGTGGGGAGTGTGGGGGGGGGGGGGGGGGAGATGCATAGTTTATTGGAACTCGATATATTGTTTTGTTTATGGATTTTGATTATTGATATTATTATTCGGAGGGGGTGGGGGGGGGGCTGGAGGGGGGGTGCTGGGTGGGGGGGGTGGGGGGGGGGGGGGCTGGAGGGGGGGGGGGCAAAGTGACTTTAATAACAGTGATATTGTACAAGAATGTATTTTTGATTTTCTTTCAGAGATGATGTAATGTTTTTTGTATTTTTATGGTTGAAATGTACACCATGGAATTATTAATCCTAATTCATAATAATAATAATGATAATAAGACATAGGATTTTTTTTGGGGGGGAAATGGGGGAAGAGGACCCCAATAAATTTTCACGTTTTAGCATAATCTTATCTCGTGTGTGAGTGTGTGTGTTTTTAAAACCTCCCCCTTTATGGTGAGGTCTGGTAGCTGAGGGAGCGCCTTGCTGTGGTTAAACAGTGAATTGATTACAGCTTTTTTAACACAGCAGCTGTTGACAATAGTAACTCACCCTCCCCACCCCCAGCAACTCTCAAACAGCCAAGTTGTTGCTCACGCCTTTAAGTGACTCTTAAGAGAGTTTGAATCTTGCCGCTGCGCTCACACGCACACGGCAATAATCCTTGCATTCGATACAGCGCTTTTCACGTCTTCTGGACGTCTCAAAGCCCTTCACAGGATATACTGTAAAGTGAAGTGACTGTATATTTGTGGGCGAAACGCGGCAGCCAGTCGCGCACAGCAGCGGCGCCCACAAACGGTCATGAATTGAAACGACCAACTGTTTTATGATTGTGGTTTTTTTTGAGGGATTATTATTATTATTAGGCGCGCGCGCGCGGAGTAAGAAAACTCGCCCGAGGCTTCGCCCTGACCTGCTTGGATTCGAACACGGGTCTCACGATCTCCGAGATCGATCGGTCATTAGAAGACGGTGGCTTCCTCCAAGCCGCTCTTTAATCAAGGTGAGATTTGGGAGAATTGTTTGTTCAGGGAAAGATCCCGGGTCCTGGAAGCATATGGCCGTATGTGATATTAAAGTCCATTTAAAATCTTTTCCCCCCCCTCCTGCGTTAAGCAATCGATGGACCGTCCCTGTAACATTTTATGTGGTCAAGAGACACAGCAATCAAGAGATCTGCAGACTGCAACGGATAATGTTCTGGTTCACTCTTCTCCCCACTCCCCCGCCTTCCCCTCCCGTAGCTTTTATACAGACCTCTGTCTTTGTTTGTCTGGGAATAGACCTGTCCCTTCTGTCTCTGTGGAGTGAAGTACTAAAACTTAACAGAAAACCCCAGCTCAACTAGAACGTGAACTGGATTAACACCTTGAGCATGTGTAGGTATAGTGATAATAATCCTTGCATTTGATTATAGCGCTTGATCATGTCTTCAAGTCGTCTCCAAGCGCTTCGGTAAAGTTACTGTAAAGTTAATTGACTATATTTAGTGGGCAGAACACAGCAGCCAATATCTTTCCTGCAATCAAGCACAGGTCTCTTGCTTGTGAGGCAAATGCTCTAACCATTGAGTGATAGGACTTCACCTGGCTCTGAAACATCACTAAAGGGTTTCCTGAAATTATTCTACAAGATTAATCTCCACGGTGAAGTAACTGACCTGTTACTGTAATCTAAGGAATGTGTTTAGTTGAGCTCAGGATTGCAGCCTTCCCCACGCAAATGGTTATTTTGAGAACCTTAATGACAGAACCATTGAACTTTAAATTGAGCCATTTCTATTTGGCAACTTGTTTTCAATATTCCAAAAGTAATTAGTCCCCCAGTCTATCACAGAGCTTGTTGCCTTTGATCCTAATGACACTTGCCACAATCAAGCCTATGAATTGCATTCCTGTGCTTCCTGTCTCTGGGGTGTGAGGAGAGGGCGAGAAGGTCCACATGGCCAGATCCAGATTGTTTTGGGTCAAGGCACAGATTTGGTGATTGTTATTGACTCCAGATGTTCCTCACGTTGTGAATGTCACTACTTCGCCCCCCATTTTATAGCAGACCCCCTGGGATGGTATTACTGTCCTTATTACTTTCATCTGACCTTGAGCAGCTTTTTTTTGAGGATCTGGAGTCTAAACCTTACTAAATCCAACTAAAATTTGTTAAATTAGTTTACTGGTTTCCTTTCTTTTCACAAGGGAGGCAAAGGCCTATCCTTTTGGGAAACTTGCCCTTAAATAACTTTATCTCCCCCCGCCCCCAGATAGTCATTAATTGCTCCTTGATGAGCGTAGGTTTGATGAGCGTAGGTTTGAGGATTGAATGCAGCCATGTGGATGAAAGTTGCCTCTTTCTCTGCTCCCAAGTGATCGGTGTAAAATAAAGAGCGACTCCATTAACTTTATACTGATCCACCCAGTCACAGCTGAAATCAGTTCAATAATCGTTATTATCAGTCCCACTCAATGATGCTTGCTACATGGAAATGAACTGATACAAGAGGGAACTTATCTGTGGACTTAAACATACTGTAATTCTCTTACCTAGAACAAATTGGATTCCGTATTGAATCAGACACTGCAAACTGGACACACTCAATGGTAACATGATCCATTATTCACGGCACTCTACAGATTTCCACATCAACAAGCACGGCATTTATTGTTGGGATATTGGGAGAGGAAAGTGTTTTAGTGCGATTTGAAGATGGGCAAATAGAGGATTAGGAAGCCAATGCCTTGGGACGTCCTCCTGACGTGAAAGGCGCTATACAAGTGCAATTTTGTTGGGATCAAGGATTCAGGGCAAAGTGGCACCCAGAAGTCTTGATGCATTTGTAACAATTTGTTTGCAGTTTAAAAAAAATTAAATCCATTAATATCGAGACAACAACAAATTACACTTATAAAGCGCCTTTCACGTTGGGAGGATGTCCCAAGGCGCTGCACAGGAGGCGTGTGACCCGAGCTGGGAGGGGAGTGTACGGGAAGGGGTGAAACACGCAGGGGAGGTCGAAGAATTCGGGGTGGAACAAAAGGCACGGTCGAAGAGGAAAGTCTTCAAACCGGCCTTGAAAGATATTTATCTAATGGGAGTCCTGCCAGCAATTGGGTGTGTAATACTCCAGCCGATGGGAATTCTGCTCTGATATCGCACGAAGATTCTGCATTTTTTTGGAGTCCTGTAACTCGATTCCCGGCAGGGGAAGCCTTGGGAAAGTTTCCTTACTCCACATGCCTGAAAATAATCCGTATTTTTTTTGATTAAAAAAATTGGTCATTTCAATCCACGACTGTTTGTGGGACACCGCTGTGCACAATTGGCTGCCGAGTTTCTCCCCACAAATATAGTCAATTCTGTGAAGCGCTTTGAGACATCTAGAAGACATGAAAAGCACTGTATCAAATGCAAGTATTATTATTATGGACAATTAAAGATGTAAATACTAAGTTTCTGATCTCTTTTACACACTGCAAGTTTTATGCTATTATCTTATATTTCCGCTCCCTCTGCTGGCAGCATGAAGGGAGAGCGGATGGAGAGAAAGCAAGTTTCAAGATATCTTGCCATATGGCTATATTCAATCTTCAAACCTGTACTCGTCAAGGAGGAGTAACTGGTGACCATCAGGGGTAATAATAATAATCGGGGTGGGGGAAGGTGACTGATCGGCCTCTTTGAGGCAGAGCTGGTTGAGATGCCAGGGAATAAAATATTAGAATTGAGATGATCCGTCTCAAGCAAATAAAGTTATTTAAGGGCAAGTTTCCCCAAAGGATAAGCTTCCCCGCCACCCTTTGCGAAAAGGAAGTCTGTAAACTTATTTAACAAATCATACTTACTGGATTCAGTAAGGTTCAAATCAACAACTTGCCTTTATATACTTAAGCAGCTTCGATGTCAGGAGAATGGCCACGGTGCCGTATAGACCAGGGTTTGCACCCAGGTCGAATGAAGGAAGTCCCCCACTATTTGATCTCACCCTCCCTGGATACCAATCCAGCTCCACTGTCAAAAAAAAAGTTAACCTCCTATATTCAACAACAACTTGCACCCCAGTCTGCCAACCAGTATGTGTGTGGGTGATGGGAGGCAGGTGACTAAGTACAGACAGAAAGGTGGGAGGGAGCAAGGCAGAGATTGAGGGAAAGAGTTCCACTATTGGGGTGCAGAGGCTGAATTTTTAAGATGGTTGAAGTGGGTGGGTGGAGCAGGAAGACAAACAAATAGACGCTAATTTGTGTAACTTCTTTTATTTGACTTCATCTTTGTCTGGAACAGGAGCACTGACTGATCTGATCAGTACTGTAGCATGCAACACAGTTATTACAACAAAGATAGATTTGGTAAAGAAAACCTTTATTCTAAAGACAGAAAGAAAATTAGGTCCGAGTTAATGTTGGTGATCCAATTGAGGAAGGGGTGAGGCGGGTAATCAAACTTGACCAAAGATACTCCAAACTGCAAAGGCTTAAATAATGAGCACTGTATGCGATAAATGGTTTAAAAATACTTTCACACAATAATCCACAATGTACATGTGTGGTGGCAATAAGACATACTGGCAACACACGTACCAGAGTAAGATAACAAAAACCTTTATTGGTGACAGTATACCGTGGCGACCTGAACCAATTTCAGCCCACAAGTTGACGTTCATGTTTACAGCTCTGTCAGGTGGTACGTTTATCTCCCTTTCTGAACACAGTTGCCTTTGCTCATCTAATAGAACCAGGAAATTCCGTAAGGTTTAAACTGGGTAGCAGTCACTTTGATTGCCGAGTGAAATGCTGGTGTTGTAAAGGCAAGGCTTTGACATGCAACAGATGTTGGATTTAACAGGCTTCTCTCGTTTCAGCTGCATGATCGTCTTGTATTAAATTTGCTGTACTAATATAGAGGTACATGCGTACATTTTTTAATAAACACATCAACTTTACTGGTTAGTTTCAAAATTTCCAAAGAATTTACCATAAAGTTACTGTAATTCGTAAATTCAGACTCAAAATGAATACAGCTAATTGGTCTAGGGCTTAAAGACACTTAGCGCCGGACTGTGGTCCAACCCTCTTCGTCAGTTTCGTTATTGGTTTGGGTGCGTTGGGCTAGATCTTTCTCCTTATCAGCTCCCCAGGTGGCTGCTCCCCGTCCCCGGTTGCCCTCCTTCGATGGTGGAGCTTTTCGGACAATATCCCTTACCTCATTGTCTTCCTGATCGACTTTCCTCTCGTCACCCCCACGACGCCACACGGCTGTACAAAACGCAATGTGCTACAGTTAAACAGTGCTAACCTAGTGTGGTACAACACAATGTTACAGCTACGTACATACAGCGCCTTTCGGAGGATGTCCTGATGTACGTGACACTGGCTGGGCCTCACGACATAGAGGTGGGGAGTGGAGTGGGTGGGAAAGATGACTGAGGTACATCACTGCAATTGTATTGCTACACAACCCTTTCGTTGGGAGGAGGGGGGGAAAGAGCAAAGGCTCGTGCGCACAGTATGTCCCAGTGACTTCCGTGGCCACTTAACATTCACACATTAGGAGATCAGATCGCAGAAGCAACTGAACACAGGTAAATCGGTTAAAGCAGTAGATACCTGGCACACACACAAGCCCTAGAAAGTTGCACGCTCTTACCATCTTCCCGCTCAGGTTTAAGCGGCGTCATGCGGCGCTCTGACATATCCTTCAAATCTGTGCGCTCGCTGCGGATCTCTCTCCGTTCTTTCTCACCGTCCCATTCATCACGTCGTGGAACAGCCTCTCGCCAACTATTGGTATCTTCCCCCCCACGTCTCCAATGGCTCTCCTCCCTGTCCCTACAGATACAAAATCTTCAAGTTCAGGCTCACCAAATACAACCCAGCTGGAAAAGTATGGACCATAATATATGTTCTACCTTCAACCACCTAGATTTAATGATGACCAGCTCACATAATCCCTTAAAAAAAATGTTTTAATTTGGTAAGTTTCCTTACTCCACATGCCTTTGTTTATCAGGCAGCGAGTAGGAACCCAGTTGTTAGTTGATTGATGGATCGCTTTCTAGGGGCTAATCTCTTAAAAAAAGGTCACTCAATCCATGACTGCTGTGCGCAATTGGCTGCCATGTTTCGCCCAGAAAAATATACAGTCAATTCACTTTACAGTATATTCTGTGAAGTGCTTTGAAATGTCTCAATGACATAAGGTGCCTTAGGATTATTATTACCAATCACAAGCACCATCAATAGGTTGAATGGCCCAGAAAGAAAAAAACTACAAGTTGTCGGTGCCAATGGAGGGGAGAAAAAATTCAAAACGCCACAATTAAAGCAAAAACATATTTGGAACAAAATATGTCACTCCGAACTGGTGAGGCTTGGCCAACAGTTAGTATCATGTGAATAGTTTGCATACTTTATATCGCTGGACAACTGACTGGTCAAATGTGAAGTTTAAGGGGATCAAGACTGTTTTCAGAAAGGCGAGTTGCACACCCGGGCATCGTCCTCTGGTACAGAGAAAGTCATACGACAATGCTTTATTTGCACTTCTAGAAGGATATCAATCTATAAAAAGGTTAGCATTTCTGTCTCAATTGGAACCATCATTTAAACGTACTCATCACTTAAGGTAGGATGAGTGCCATTAACACTGTTGTAGAAAAGGAAGATAGATTCTCAGCTTGTTAGGCTTCATTTACAAACCTTAGAGGCATACGGCGTTCCTGATCCACATCCCGATCGCGTTCCCTGTCCCTTTCCCGTTCCTCTGACAGCCTTGCATCTCTGGGTGGGCCCCAGCTTTCTTCCCGGGCCTTCTCCCTCTCTCTCCATCCACTGCCTGGGACGTTTTAAAGAAAGAAATTTAGAATGCTGCTCTGGTTGATTCTCACACGTGCAGTAGTAGCTAAACAGCACCAGAGGCCTATACCAAGATGAAAATGAAATGCAAGGGTGAATATTTCCTATGAAACCACTTCTCTCTTGAAACGGTGTTATATAACAAAGCTGATCCGGGCACTTGGGAGACTCATCTACTAGAAACGTAACAATAATCCTTGCTTCGATATTGCGCTTTTCACATCTAGATGTCTCAAAAGTACATCAGAATATATTGTAAAGTGAATTGACTGTATATTTGTGAGTGAAACGTAGCTGCCAATTGAGCACACCAAGGACCCACAAACAGCCATGGATTGAAATAAATTTTTTTTGAGGGATTATTATCAGCCGTGGAGTAAGGAAACTTGCCCAAGGTTTCACCCTGCCTGGAATCAAAACCAGGACTCTCACTTGCAGGGCGAGTGCTATGACCACTGAGTTACAGGATTCCACAACCATTAAGACCATGGTTTTAAGATTTAAAATGCGCAATTTTAGTGTGATTAAAAGGGTCACTCAATCCACAACTGCTGTGTGCAATTGGCTGCCACGTTGCCAACAAAATATACAATTCAATTCACTTTACAGTATATTCTGTGAAGAACTTTGAAACATCTAGAAGACATGATAAGGTGCTACACCAAACGCAAGGATTATTATCATATTTACTGAAATATCCAGTTTGAAAGCCTGAAGGGCAACTGAAAACCTGGGAGTCAAAATGGCAAGACAACTAACTGGCAGTGCTCTACAAGGGACCTAATCTCTGTTCTAGTTCTCTCCAAACACAATGGTTCTTCGTGTTGACAATGTTAAAGCTAAAACACATAGCCAGAAAATATTTCTAAATTCACAACAGTGGATTTGGAAATGATCTTTCTAAGTGGTTGACTTTAACAAAAAATCACATACAATATTTTAAAAGAAAATATATATGCATTTTCAAAAAAACAAGTGATGGATGTTTTCAATGGTGAGATAAAAAAGTACCAGGTTTACTCAGTGGTCTCCAAGCTGCAGCATCATCTCCTCCACGTCGAGGTCCTCGATCATCGTCCCTCCAAGACGACCCTCTGTCATCATCATTCCTTCTGAACAAAGACTCCCGATCCTCATCCCGTCGACTCCTCTCCTCTGGACGGCGGAATGCCGGTCTTTCCTCATCCATGCCACGGATGTCTCCCCGGCGCCACTCTCTGAAGTGCAAAGGAAGACACCGTCATATAGAGAACCAAAGTCTCCCCGGGAAAGTGTTCAGAAATACATTTGGACAACAACAACGAGGATTTATATAGCTCCCTCCACACCAGACGGCGTCTCAGAGGACTTATCAATAACGAATCCGAGCCAGGGGGAGGGGGAAAAAGGTGACCAAAAGTGGGAAAAGAAAAGTCTTTAGGCGCGACCTGAAAATAGGAAGAGGTGCAAGTCGAAGGGAGTGAGGAAAAATTCCAGAGCCTCGGAGCATAGTGGCTGAAGGCATGGCCGCCGACAGTGGAACGGAGGATTCGGGGGACAAGGAGGAGGTAGAGCGAAGGCAACGGGTAGTGTTGTGAGAAGAGGGTTTAACAAGCACATACCCATCAGTGCCACCATGTCTCCACTCAGAATCCCTCTCTATAACACGGTCCTTCCAGCCACTATCTCGATCTGTGTCTCTGTCAGACCAGCGCTGTGATGGCTCCTGTTTAGAAACAATTAATTGACAGATTAAAATTAGTTTGTACCAATTGCAAATGCAATTGCAATCGGCCACACACGCACGTTCCATTTGCAAACAACTCCTCTGCATTATAAATGGGGGAACCTATTCAATGCAGAAATTTTCCAAAGTGGGAAACTGGTGTAAAACTAAACATGCTAATCCTGGTAATTACAGCCCCTAAAGCTTTAAACTGCATCATTCTAAGATCCTGTCATGCTAAACCAAGCTTCCACCAGTTGGATACCGAAATACATTAGTAATTAAAAATCTGCAGTCAGCTGATAAAACTTCCATATGCGAGTTTTAAAGAAAGTTGACCTCGTATGATTAATGGCAAATTAGCTGATTTGGAATAAAACCCAATTTCAACATTAGCAAGCATAGGACATTAGTAATAAGTGAGAAAACTCCTTTGTGAGACGACTCAAGGACACTGGGCTATACAAATTAGCAATCAAGAGATGACCTTCTGCTAGCTAGAATACAGCATGACTGAATATATTATCTTTGTATACAGGGATATAAAGTGTATTGAGGGATATGGAGCAAGGGTGGGTAACTGGACTTAAAAGTGAAGATGAGACACGATCTTATAAAATGGTGGAACAGGCTTGAGGGGCTGAATAGCCTACTCCTGTTTCTATGACTATAACAACTAATATGGCTAAAATCCAGGGTCAAACTTTGGGAACTCTCACGCTTACCCTCATTTGGAATAACCTCATAACTACAATGGGTATCACTAAGAGCAGTTGAAGGAGTTAACAAAGAGGCTTGCGGGCAGCACCACAAAACAACTTCTCTATTGCTTAGGTTCCGTGATAATAGCATCACTCACCAAGCCCGTAAGGTAGCCAACATTCTACCCTACCTTTCTGCGACCCTGGTCGTCAGCAGCTCTTCTCTCTTCCTCCTTACGACGCTCTCGCTCTTCGATTTCCATCTCTCGCTGGCGCCGTTTCCTTTCGATTTCTTCCAACTTTCTTAGTTTCTCCTGGTACTCGCGCTCCTCTGCCTCTCGCTTCTCACGCTCAACACGATCCTTCTCCTCACGTTCTACATAAAAAGGAAACTTGTTTAAGAGATGAGAGCCCTCTCATGCCGCACATTTCACACATGTGACATTTACCATTTTATTGTGAAAGTCAATCGGTCTCAGCATTCCTACCTTTCCTGATCTTTTCCTCTTTCAGCCGTTCAGCCTCCTCCTCTTTCTCAATATAGTAATCTTGACGTCTCTGCTCTTTACGTTTTTTCTTGCGTTCCTCCAGACGCTGGGCCCGTTCCTCACTGAGTTTGTCTTGAAAGTTCTGCAGTTTCTCCTTTAAGAATCACAGTTTAAGTGAACAGATGAAACTATGGAAGACGAAAATCAAATGGAAGCTACATTGTGAGATAATACACCTTGGATATGCAGCCATGAACACATCTTAAATGATCCAAGAATTTGCAATGCAAAGAAACCGCTTTGATATTGTTGTACCCAAAGAAGATACCTCATAAATTGTGCGCCGTGAAGACATTAGCTTGGATAGGAACAAATCTTTATCTTCCAGCATTCTGGACATCCTGTTCTTGTGCTCTAGAGCCTTCTCACGCTCAATTGTCATATTGGTGATCTGTGAATAAAAAGAGATTACAATTAGTAATTTACCTAACAGACTGAGTAGAGCAAAATATCAGATCAGTTAAAAGCAGATTGAATACTGAATGCATAGGTGGAAGAGGGGATACAAATGATATGACTCACTCTTTCTTCCTCCTGAATCTCCCACAGCTCCATATCTTTTATCCGCTGTTCTTCAAAAGCGTTCTTTAGCAAAGGTATTTCTTCCAATCTTTTGGCTCTTTCAAAAAAGTCCACCTGTGTAAAACATGAACAAGCACGCATCAGTCACTCTGTCAATCAATCAATTGTTAAAATGGGTAACAATAATAACAAGAGTAATCCTTGCATTTGTTGTAGCGCCTTGCGTCTTTGAGACGTCTCAAAGAGCTTCACAGAATATTGCAAAGTGTAGCATAGATTTTGGTGGCAAAACGTGGCAGCCAATTGCACTGTGTCCTACAAACATTCTGGATTAAGTAATCTTAACTATTACAGTATTCAGTTTTGAAAGGATTATTACTCCCGGAAAAGCAATCCACCATTAGACTGACAACTGGGTTCCCACTTACTGCTAGGCAAACAGAGGAGTGTGGAATAAGGAAACATGTCCAACGTTTCCCCCCTGCCCAGGAATCAAACCTAGGTCCTCTTGCTTGTGAGGCAAGTACTCTGACCACTAAACTACTGAAATTTGGGGTAATTTGCTTTCCATTGGCTGGCAAGCTTCAAATACATTAACAATATATTCCAACTCACCTTCTTTTCTTGATTTTTCAGACGCTCCTGAAGTTCCCTCTTTTCCTTCTCCAGTTGCTCAACCTGTTTTGCCATGATGACATCTGGATCCAGTTCCTCAAGGTCCTATAGAAAGAGGAGATGCTGTGCTTTCAAACTTAACATTATTCAAAAGGCTGGTAAGCGTGACAAACCTAGGGCTAGATAGTATTTCTCTCTAAACACTCACAATTCCCCTGACCTCAGCCGAGTGGCAGCAGGCAGTGTGTACCCGGCAGAGTGGGGGATGTTATATTCCGAGTGAAACAGAAATTGCCAGGAGTTGCTCTTGCTTACCTAACATAAATTTCACAAGGAGTTAAAAGTTCTTCCAAGTAACTGCTGACTTATGTAAGTCTTTCTCCTCCCCCACTCCCCCGACCCGGACAAAGATACACGCTTGCTTACAAGTGGCAAAAGCAAAGAGTGGGGAAACCGTAAAACAAGATGGTCCTCCAATGGCCCAGTCAATAAAGGCAGCACAACAGGTGTGATGCAACACTAAACAGGTCCCCAAGTTCAGTCAGTTGATCCCGGCAAAGGCAGTTGAGATACACAATTCACTGAGTGGCATCTTACCTCAATATCAATGTCTTTAAACGCCTTGGCTCCCAACTCGGTCTTCTTGATCTGCTCCAGCCTCTCTCGCACGTGCTTCCTCTTGATGTTTTCATGCTCTTGCATGAGGCGCTCTTTCTCCCGCTCCAGGGCTTCTTGCTTCAGACGCTCCTCCTCTGCTTTGCGAACTTTCTGGAGTTCAGCCTCTCGCAGCTCCATCTCTTCTTTCTCTCGCTGGACATTCAGGCTCTCTAGACGTTCCTTCCTCTCCTCGATGGTCTGACGACGGGCCAGGATGCGCTGGTGCTCCTTCCTAGCGTTCTTCAAATAACTAGTGACGGCTGCCTGATGCTGTTCTTCCTTTTCAGTCTAACATGTTAAATAGGCCGTGAGGAGAGGTGCGGAATGAAAAGAGGGGATAGCTTTAAATTCATACAACCATCTTACCCCCAATTCACCAACCAAAACAATACTAATGTGCTAGCGCTAACTTTGCATGTACTGTACATGCATTTATCTGAAGGGGACTGGCAGCAATGGATACACAGACAGCCACACTGCTAATTGACCTTCAGGTTTACTCTAGCACATCAGGAATACCATAGCCCTCATTAAGGATCAAGGCGTGGGTCAAAACAAAAAATGTGCTTCACATGTGTATCTGGTGAATATTCTCACGCAACCATTGGTAATTGAAACTGTGATACACAACTCAGATTGACTCTCATACCCTCAGAATGTGAGGTTTTAATTTTATATCATGTTTTCCTAAGCTGTCGAGTATCCTAGGTTAGAATTGCACTGGCTTGGGAGTGTTAAAAAGGGAAATACTTACAAGCAGGTGAGTGGGCTTCACAATATGTATGGCTTTGGCTAAAGCAGAAGACATGGCAGTGAGCTGGCTTCTGATCTGCTCAGAGGGCATTGGCTGCAAATAAGGACCCACCGGAGAGTCTTCCTTTGGAGAGTAATTCAGGTCGGAGCCAAAACTCAAAGTGTGCGATGAATGATCGATGCGAACCTAACACAAATGAACATGTTTCAGAACACAAGTTACATTTGTATAGCGCCCTTCACGCAGGGTAGCGTCCCAGAACTTGACAATAGCGGAGTCCAACTCCACACCATGGGACAAGTGACCATAAGCATAATCAAATACCACAAGAAACAGTTGCTAATGTTTCAAATAAGTTTTTTTTGTTAAAAATCCATTGTCACTTTATATGGATCAACATGAAATGTTGGCACCTTACATCACAAGATCAATTCAGATAAAGAGGGCCCTTGATTATAGCGAGGGAATTTCATATCATAAATTCCAGAACACCCACCGCCTACCCATCACAGCATCAATGCTTTTTTTGTCTTTTTAAATTGTGAAAGAACAGGTACAACTTCAACTCCACTTTAGTTTACATTATTAACACCCTCTTCTCTTCAGTTTAGTTACAATCCCCACCCCACCCCACTTTTATTTTACAACATTAATACCCCTTTAACCCATCACCTCCTGTCTTCTACCCCCATTTTCTCCTTTGTCTTACTCCACCGCCACCTGTTAGTCTTTAAACGCCTCTCCCTCCTAACAGGACCCAGGTCTGACAAGGATAGTGGCTCCAAAACGTTGACTGACTTTCCTTTCTCCATAGATGCCACCTGACATGCTGAGTGTTCTCAGCTATTTCTATTTTTGTTTCACATTTCCAGCATCTGCAGCACATTGCGTGTTTGTAATTCTGTATCATACTGTCAACACAATCTAAAAATGAGCTTTTAAGCTTCACTGAACAGTGCCTTGCTACAGATTGACAACTATATATATTTATATATTGCCCATTACCTGCAAGTCACAGTGCCTGGCGGCATCAACAATGGATCGTTCCAGCAGGAAAGGATCAACAAAAGGCACCAAGGAAGCCAAACGAGTGAAATCGATGCTTTGATAAATCTGAGCCACCTGCACAAATACAATTGCCACAATAATAGAAATCACACTTCATTCACAAAGTTTACCCTGTCTTATCTGAAGACTTGACACAAATTACAAAAAGGCTAAATACGACATAGTTAGAAACACTACAGTGATTGGATGAGTGTCTGGGGTGGAAAAAAAGGGGAAGAGAAAATGGAATAGACTAGCTGCATTATTGTCTGGACTATATGCTTAAGTAGTTCATCCAGAAATTTCAATTGTATGATGAAAATAAGAGTCAAGTTTGGTGCGAAAAGTGCTATATCAATATAATTGTAGAGACCATTACCAAAGCAGAGTCCCACAGACATGTGGTGAATAACTTAATCTGGTGGATTGGCTCGATCATAGAACAAAACTCCCTCATCTGCACTGATTCAAATTCATTAACACACAGAAATTTTGAACACTGGCCCATTCATCTTAAACGTTTGAAAGTAATTCAACCTCTTCAGCTTCCTATTGATAAAGCAACAAACCTGCTGAAGGAGCCGCAGGATAGTATTGTTCTGCAGGTGTTGCACATAGTGTTGCAGCTCGGGTTCCTTTTCCGACTGATCTCGGACCCAATTCAGCACCTTCGAGAAAGAACGAGTAAAACCACCGTTAATCAGCAAGGATGCAACGTTCCTGTCATTTCATACAAGAGTGATTTAAAAAGAGAACAACATGAATAAACACAAGGCCTGACAATGGAAGAGTATCTCCCAATACTTACCAACGAAGCAAAAGTTGCCAGAATCAAACACACATAAAAGAACTCGTGGTTCATTTCATTTTGCACAGAAATAGTTCAAAGGACACCACTAATGTTTGAAGGAGACTGACATCAATGGCTATATATTCAGCCACACTGCTAATTACCCTTCAGTATTATTCTGGCACCATCAGAAATATCACTGCTCTCACAAATAGAGAACAAAATAATGAAATGGGCTGATAGTCATACAGTTAGTTATAGAACTCCTGCAGGATATGGTTTCAATCATCAAAACCCCACATCTGAATATATAAAGAATTAAATGCTTAACTCCCTTCAACCTCCATTTAACACATGGATCATGAACCGTATCACACAGATATTAGGTTCAAATGCTTTGAGATCACCCCTCAATTATATTGTACAAGTTATGTTTAGCAGAAAAATACTATCAATGTTATGATCTTACCTTTGTAACACGTCCACAAAGCTTGAGTGGGTGAAATTCAATTTCTAACCAGTTATAAAGCTCTTTCACTTCAGGAACCACACACTGCATCACATTGAACCGCACCTGGTTTGATCCAAAATAAAATAAGACAATAATAAGGCTAATTTCTCTGCATCGTGCAAATCTTCTTCCTGTCTTCTTTGAAACAAAACCAATGCTGGGGTTTGATTCCATGCTCCAAGACATGAAGCCACCCACAAGTTAATAAAGCACTCAAATGCAACTTCTTCGTAAAAATAGTTTTACTCGAGCTACTAAAACGTGTGTGTAAATGTTTTTGGATATTGCCTGCTGTGATCTACACAAATCAATATCAACTCAAGAAACAAAAAGCAGTTCCTGAACTATTCAACTGATCCTGAGTAGACAGTTTTAATAAGACAATTGTAACCACACTGGACAGATTTAAAACACAACCGTAATTATCAACCGGAATAGAAACCTTTCACAAGGATAAACGTGCACTTGAGATCTAAGAACTTAAAATTTTAATTGATTTGTTGAAATCAATTCAAAGGATCTGGGTTACCTGAGTATCTTGATATAGATTATTTGCAAGACATGATCCATTTCATATTAAAATCTCTGTACTGGCCTTGCTAATCCCACATCTACAACTCAATTACAGTCTTAACATGTTAAAGTTGAACAGTTAATCCTCGAGATGAATTTGTTTTCCACGCCATGTGATAAGGCGCTATACCAAATGCAAGAAGTAAAGCAACTTGTATTATTAATTAATTATGTTTGCATCACTGACCAAAATTGAAGAGTCAGCAGAACGTTTTCCAAAAATCGCTGCCCAGAAAGTGGAATTCCCGAGGTGACAGTTTTGTATGAAGATGACTGGCAGCAGTAACTACATTTGAAAGAGCCGCGCTGCTAATTAACCTTCAAATCTCAATCTGGCACAAAAGAAATATCTCAAATCCCACAGCAGAGATCAAGACAATGAAGTGTGCCACTACTGAACAGCATCCCAACCATACGACCGTGTAAAATCTGTATCCTAAGGATAGCGTACGCTTTCATCTCAAGCGAACATTTGAAACTTAAAATCATTGTTCAAGTCAACAGTAAAACACCAGACAAATTACTATATAATGAAATATTCACAGCTGAAGTCAAGACCCCCCCCAGATCTCAGAAAAGGGAATAAAGCCAAGTTTGAGACAGTGTCTGAGAACAAATCAAAACTAATCTGGCAAGCTACATTGTAATTTAGCTGAAATGTCTGGTTTCAATTGTAGAACAGTTTTGCAACAATATGCAACAACAACGCATTTATATAGCGCCCTCCACGCCAGTCTACACAAACTTCATGCATTCAATAGTCTCAAAATAACAGAACTTCCATGGCTGTTTGTGGGACACTGCTGCGTGCAATTTGGCTGCTGCGTTTCGCCCACAAATATACAGTAAATTTTCCTACTCTTCTTCATCCTGCCCCGAACCCTTCCCCACTGCTCTTGTCCCTACTTAACTGTACAGGAACGTTCTCTCAGGTGAAAGATGCTATATAAATATAAGTTTGCATTGACTGAACTCAAGTTTCTTAGTACCCTTAGGACTAAAAGGAGAGAAGTCAAATAAAACATGCAAAAGTTGTATACCATTCTGTAATGGTAACCAAGTTCCTGAAAATTCCAATTCTGCCAGTGCTAGGCTTCAACTCAGTGGGACCAAGATATGGTGTAACTTTGTAATTCCACCCCCTCCCACACACATTCAATGATATACGGTATTTCCAGAAGGCAAAGCCTAAAATTAACACGTTGCCAATTAAGTCGTTTGAATGCGTGATCCAAAGAACATATTGCTGTTATTAGCCCAGTAATTCAAACGTTTTGTAATGTAGTTCAGCAAAGTAGGTTTTGTGTGAAATCCGCTTACATGGATAAAGAGTCTCACCTACAATTTGCATTTGAAATTCTGAAGGCAGTCAATTCGTGCCACTCAAGGGAATTGGAAGTAACCAGAAGTATGAAAAGCAGTGTGATCACACAGACCTATCCTTTTTGTCACATTCAGAAATTTACAGACAGCCATAATGATATGTGAAGGCAAGATACTGAACCTAGTTCATCACCTATTTAATATAGATTAAACACCATTACCATATCTTTGATCAGACTCTTCCGAGTTGGAGGTGCCTGGAGGCCCAACAGTGTAGCCAGCCGCCGGTGTTTCTCCACAATAATGCCATCCATGTCTAGCAAACGGGCAATGTCTGTCCTTTCAGGAGTGATGGGAATTGATAATGTAGCCAAAAGAACTCGAGTGGACATCCTGCACACAATAGGAAGGAAAACAGAACACATTTAAATAAATAATAATCCTTGCATTTGATATAGCGTTTTTCACGTCTTCTAGATGCCTCAAAGCACTTCACAGAATATATAGTCATGTGAGGTGAATTGACTGTACATTTTTGGGCGAAACACTTAAATAAAAGTATGGATCCATTGTAGCTCTAGGACAAAAACCTGCATGCACACCTGTTAAAAGTGACTCCTGAAGCACATTCTTCACACTACACTATTCAGCAACTATGAATCACAAACTTGAGATTAAGGAACAAAATAGCCGAAGTGCAAAGAACTCCACGTACCCTGCACCACGCAAATTATATTTTATGGTAGAACGGGTTCCACGGAGTGAACAACCACCCACTCCCTGATTGTGTTCTGAAGCAATAATAAACATCAAAGAGGCAGCACACATTAGTAATACATAAGTTGATATTTTAAACCATCTATGTGAAAAGTGGACTATAACGCAGCATTGGGTTATATCAGAGTATGGACTTAAAAACATAGGAAAGTTACTCAAATTTGACAATGGTTTTAAGCGCTCTGAGATAGCATCTGATGTGAAGGGCACTATATGAATGAAAGTTATTGTTGTTACTTTTCTAACTCCATTGGCTCCCACATCACCCAGAGGATTCAACTGAAGATCCTGATCCTCACCTTCAAAGCCCCCCATGGCCTTGCCCCACACTACGTCTGCAACCTCCTAACCCCCTACCAACTCGCCCAACCCCTCCGCTCAGTCGACTCCGGCCTGCTCCACGTACCCTGACCCAACATTGGTGGGCGAGCCATCAGCCACTCTGGACTGTAACCTCTGGAATTCCATCCCGCAGTCCCTCTGTCTCAACCCCTCCCTAGCCTCCTTCAAATCTCGCCTCAAGACACGCCTTTTCAACGGTTCCTTTGGTGGTCTGAAACATTGACTGTCCAGTGCCTTGGGACATCCTCCCGGCGTGGAAGGCACTATACAAATGTAATTTTGATGGGGGGTTTTAGTCCTTACTCCAGAATAGTGATTTCCCTACAAAAAGATGAACAAGTTCAGTAACTTGAGTGAAATCACTATATTTCGCCCACACTCTACTTTCCTTGGGAAAGTATCTGCTAATAATCCTCCTGAGAATGGGACCTCACAAGTTGTGGGAAATCGCAATTAGAAACTGCATCTTACTATTTTGTGGTATAGAGTATCAGTGCACAAATAATCTCCCTTGGATCACCTCAAGAGTGCGTTTCCAAAGAAAACACCAGTTGTTTTTTGTTTGTCACCAGCAGCACAATTCATATTTCTCTGTACCTTTGCATCTCCTCTGGGGAGAGGTTCTTTCTCATCTCCCTGGATAGGTGGTACAGTCGGTGAAGGGTGCTTGCATGAAAGAGAGCATTCCCCGATTTCCAGAAAACAGTTGAAACTTTATTGTAGTAATTAGCCATCAGCTGTGGCTTGGGAGGCTTCTTCGACAAGGAGAACAGCCCGTGGATGTCTTCTACAGCTTTAAATGCTTCCTACAAAATAAATGTTGAGAGAAATTCAATTGTACGTACTTGAATTGTGATCAACACAAAAATCTAGACCAAATTTTTTGTAATTCTGGTGGTCTTACAGGCAGTTAAATTCCCACATCAAGGGACCTTTTACAAATTTAGTACATGACCTGTCTTGCGGTTGCAACCCTAGACCAGGGAATGCAATTAGGTGGCAATCACAGAATCAGGCTTGTGCTCAACATATACATTGCTATCAAGTTCTGAGCCCTACTATTATTTTTCAATATACAGTACCTTAGCATTGCTGCAGTGATAAGTGACAAGCCAGTTATGGTCCCTCAAGTTTAAAACTTACTAGACGTTGAGGTTAGTTGGCAAAATGACAAAAGTATTAAGACTAATTGTTTTTATTACCTGCCAGAGTTCCATACTGATCGCACTATCCAGCTGAACCAATCGAGTCTCCAGATGCATGGACTGGCTTTCGGGATTATTCAGGTTGATGGCTGTGCTCTGGTTGTGGTGACGCTGGATTTGCCCCAGGTGCATACGCAGGTTGTCACACAGCTTGCGGAACTCTGCCTTACGAGTGTACTGTAGGCAAAACCTGAAGGCTAGACAAGGAGGAAGCGCAAGTGAGTTCAAAGGAATAGGAGTAGGTAATGCAACCCCTCAAGCCCTGTCTCCCATTCCACAGGATGCCTGAAAAGTCATGATATTGTTGCAATGTCTATCACGTCTTAAATTATGATTTTTTAAAAAAAAATAGGGTAGTTATCATGACTTGTTAGTCACTGTTTTAAATCTTGCCTCAGCTCCATATCCCTCTATATCCTTGAAATTTGGAATCGATTCAATTTGATGATATTTGTGTTATTTTCAAATATAACGATAGTTTCTTTCGGAAACAGATGGCAATCTAGTGATGCCAGAATTGGGTGGTGGTGGTGTTGGGGGATGCGAGGAGGATAGAGCTGTGACAATGCCCTTTGCAGAAACCAATACATTGAACACATTGTGGAGGGGAGATAAGACAATGTAGATATAGGAAGGTCACACTGTTTTTCTGCATTGAGAAAATAGCTACACAATTGTACTTAAAACAGACTTTGCAGAACGGTGATGGGAATAAATAAAAACTTGCAACACTAGAAATAGCCGCAAACGGCTGTTGGCCCAAATAAGTGCAATTAAACGTTTTGATCAGAGGAGAGTCCCTGGTGAGCTAGTGTGTGAAGATAGCGAGCAGAATCACACAGAATAGAATGTTTGAATCCCAGCCTGTGGTGAGTTAGTGGATCTCAGCCAAGACAGCAGTTAGTTTGGCTATACCCCAAGTTGGGAATATACCAGTCTCCATTCTGCCCTGATCACCATCCAATGACCTCTAGGGCAAGGTGGGGGATAAAGTGGAGTAATGGAAGATGGAGACAAACATACCTTGCTGGGCAATGTCATGGTAGAGGCGTTCCACTTTAGAGTTGTTACGCAACAGATCCAAACACTGCCTGTATGACTCCCAAAGGAATTTGACCCATGGAGTTAAGAGCAGACGATCAGTACGATCCTGGGTGTCCTCGCCACTCACGGCACTCAGCAAAACACTGCAAAGAAATTCACAGAAACTATCTTAATTAAATGGCTCGAATTCAAGATCCTCGTCCTCACCTTCAAGGCCTCCGCCTATCTCTCCAACCTGCTGTCTCCCTATCAGCCCGCCAGTCCCCTCCGTTCAGGAGGCTCTGGCCTGCTCCACGTCCACCGCCCTAACCGCCCCACCATTGTGGCCGGGCTTTCAGCCTCTCCGCTCCCACACTGTGGAAATCCATCCCACAATCCCTTTGCATCACTTCCTCTCTTTCCTCCTCCAAGGCCGATCTCAAGACCTTCCCCTTCGACCGTGCCTTCTGCTCCTCTCCTAACTCTTCCCGTTCTCCTACTACCTCCCCGACCCTTCCTGGTCACCCTCTATGTGAAAAAGAGACTCAAAAGCTATAAAGCGTTTAGAGACTGCATTTGATGGGTTGGGTAGGCACGTCTTCTTGGGCAGGGGGAGTGACGGTGGGATCTTCTTCTGGAGTGGTTGAGGGGAGTGAAGAATGTTTGAATCTACCCTTCATCCACAAAATACAGTCAGTGCAGTTTACTGTATTCCATGAAGTACTTTGAGACACCTTGAAGGCCTTGGGACATGTGAAAGGCGCTACACAAATGTAATTTTGTTGTTGTATAAGATGCCAAATCAAATGAAAGGATTATTGCATTCATCCAGTGGGAATCAAAGTTGAACATGATCCTATTCCTATTTGATATGTACACATGTTCTTACCAGCAGGGGTCAGAGGACACCAAACACTGTACCTAAGTGAATTACCCATTTTACAGCTTTTATCTATAAGAGAAATGAGGGAACAACTTGAAATTTTAAACCAACCCCAGATGTTAAATCATGTGCACTGGTAACCAGCATTCAAGAATTAATAATCTTCTTTACATATCCTGCAGCCAATATCCACAAAACCAGCTTTAAAAGGTTAGTGCAGGATTTACTGCTGGACAACGCATTTTGCCCATATTGTCAGAACCTACCTTTCTGGGGTTTGAATGTTGTCCAGATCTTCAATATCAAGCACCATCTGCTGAGACTCTCCTTTAGCCGCTTCAGTCTTTTCTTCAGCCAGCTTCAGATAGGCCCTAACCACATCTTCCAGTGACTTGATGTTCACCTACCATAAGCAAATAAACATTGTTCATATTCCACTCAATACATAATACAATAAAAGCCTGTTTATCCGGCACTCTCGGGGGACGACAACGACAACTAATTGACTGTGCCGGATAATCAGGCAGCCAGTTGCTGGAAACCCAACACAAAAAAATTACTTATTTTAAAACATACTATATTAATAATATACTAAATAGTAACAGAATATTGTATGGATACTTACCAATAAAGGTTCCATCACAATAGCAAATTTTATCGATTTAGTTTAATAAGTGCGCATGGAATGCGGAATTGCCTGGGGGGGAGGGGACGCGCAATCTGGTTGATCGGGTCATGGGTAAACGGGCTTTTACTGTACCCCATCACCATAAATTAGGGTGCTACAAACTTTTGGCGGTAAGCAGAGCACTTAACAGTGTCGGAGCCTGAATCCGAGCCGGGGAAGGTGACCGGAAGCACGACCGAAGAGGAAAGTCTTCAGGCGGGACTTGAAAGAGGGGGCAGGACAGAGGGATTGAGGGAGTGTTCCAGAGTTTTGGGTGTATTGGCCGAAAGCACAACCTCAATGGTGGGGCGGAGGGTGCGAGGAACGAGCAGGAGGCCAGTGCCAGTCAAGCGGAGGTGCCGGGTGATGGACTGAGGAGTGACGAGGTCAGAGGTGCCAATATACACGTGTTTAGCAGGACCTCATTACCACACACTGGTACATACCAGCAATATGTAAACACAATTACAATAAAAGCCTGTTTATCTGTGACTCGATTAACTGGATGGCTCGACCCTCTCCCGGGGTAATTCCCCATTTCAGCAATCGCGAGTATGCTCATTTTGCGCATGCGCGCAATGTGTGCGCAATTATTAAACTTACAAACTTGGGAGGTTTTTACTGATCGGCAAAAAATGCTTTTTACCAAAAGTGCTGGAATCTTTGTTGGTAAGTAGCTATACAATATTCTGTTACTATTTAGTATATTATTAATATAGTATGTTTTAAAATAAGTACATTTTTCGTGTTGGGTTTTCGGCAACTTGCCACCCGATTGTCCGGCACAGTCAATTAATCGACCCCCTCAAGCATGCTGGATAAACCGGCTTTTACTGTATAAAGATACTGTACAATGAATAATAAGTTCCACAATTCACTGCAGTCCATGTGCACCATAGCATCAATCAGTGAAAGTGATGTGTTTGCATTTCAGATTTTACTCTTTTTGTTACAACCACCATTAAGGACGATGTACTATGGTGTTTTATAGACAAAAGAGAGTCCTAACTCACTACGAACAGTGCTGCTGACTAACCTTTTCTGGGGCACAGAATGCTCTACAAAGCTGTGTGCAATAAAAATAGTTTCAGAGCAATTTAAAAAAATCTAGTGCTTCATGAGCTACAACACACATAAACTCCAACTACTGGTAAACTTCAAAGGAAGAATGCCATAAGAAATATTGAATACCCACCCTCCAACCATCACTGATCCCTGAAATAATATTTGACAAACCTGCAGACTAGGCTGCTTCTGATTATGAGCCAACACTGCTTTGCATACGTTAAAACAAAGTTTCATTCCAAAATAGGAAAGAAATGCCTGAAGGATCAGCAGCAAATGCATTTAAAAACAGGTATTTTACATAGCCCAAAGTGTAAATTCTTGCTGGTCACTAAAATTGTCAGCTCGTGAAAATTTGTTGTGATGGCCAAAGAAATAGCCTTGCATTAACATTACATTGAGTTTGCTTTTACACAAAAGGGAATTCGAGTGTTTGTCCAGAGTTGTAAACATACCTGCTGGCAGATGTTCTTGTACTGATACAACCCTTCCTTCGCTAGGTGGCTCTTGCGAAGATCCACACATAGCTCCAGGTACTTCAGCATGATTGGCTCGTGAATTTTCTGCCATGTTCGATGCTTTTTGCTCTTAATTACGTCATACAACACGTCAAGAGCAGGCTGCTTCTTGCCAACCTCCAAGAATTCTGTAATCAACATTCACCATTTGAACTTTTAGAAATGTATTGTCCTTTGGTTATAAAGAAACAATCTAAATAATTAAGGAACAGAACTTGCATATACACTAGGGTCCGGCAATATATCAGTTATATCCGATATAATTTTCATATCGATATACTGATATCGGAATTTTTTAATAATCGATATATCGGAAATATATTGCAAATATTTTTATATAGTTTCCGACGATATATCGGTAAAATGCGGATTTTTTCAACTTACCTTGTCGATATCCGAATGCGTGCGCATACCGGAATGCGCGTGCGCATGACAAAAAAAAACGCAATATCGATAAACCCACTATATCGATATATATCGCGATATCGATATATCAGTATATATTGATATGGGCAAACCGATATATCAATATCGGAAAATTTCCATATCGACGGACCCTAATATACACAAATATTTAGTACTTTTCAGCATAGCTATCCAGTAATAAGTCGGGGCTACAGAAAAATTTGGTTCTCAAAACTTTTACAATATGCCAACAAATTGATAGATTCAATGCCGTAAGATTTTATATTTAAAGTTAATATTGTAAGTAATTATTAAAGTCAACTCAAACCAGTAATGTTTTTCAAATAAGGTCAAAATAAAACTTTAGTTCCATCCATAAAGGCTGCAATCAACCCTTGTTAAATTAAATTGGGACGTCCCTCCCAATGTGAAAGCTGTTCTATAAATGTAATTTGTTCTTGTATTGTTATTGTATGTATTAGTAATAACAATCCATGTACAGTATTTGACATAGTTCCTCATCACAACTTTGAGACTCCTCAAAGCACTTTGTAGCATAAATGTACTGAAAGGTGAATTGAGTGTATATTATGTAGGCGAAAATATAGTTGGGAGTTCAATATGTAGTACAGTTCAATGTAAATTGTTAGGATAGCTAATCTCTTTCTGATAGAAACCATAGAAGTAAAACTATAGCCTTGCATTTACCATTATATAAACTGATAAAAATTGGATCAGAATTATTTTATGCGATTATTAGCATGTTGGAAATACAAACAGAAAAAGACAGCTCCCTGGGGTTTAAGTTATTTGAATAGTTTTTCCAGAGGACATAGTGTGAAGAACATAACATGCAAACAATAAAAAGTGCTTGAAGTGTAGCTTTTGTTACATCAGATTCATTTTAATCAAAGTGACTTTAACATGGAAATAAAAGCTACTTTATTATCTATTTTAATACTACTTTATTTAGTATCACATGTCAAAAATATTTTAATTAATTTGGCTTAAGATTTAAATCATTTAAATGTGCAATTGACTGCTCTTTCGCCCACAAAATAGTCACTGCGCTTCAAAGTATACGGTATTCAGTGAAGCCTTTTGAGACATCTTGAAGATTTGATAAGGCACTATATCAAATGCAAAAATGATTATCATAATTTTACCATTAATCTGCAGTATTATGGACTGTCCCTTTAGGCACTTATTAGCCTAATTTCAAAACAAAACTGTTTCATTTTGCTTTGAAATAAGGCTAGTAATTGTGTAAGTGCCCCTCTCCTAAACCAAGCACCATGAGCCTACCACTCCAATCTCCAAAACACTGGAGGATCAAGTTTAAGATCATTGTCCTCACTTTGAAGCCTTTCATGGCCCTACCTCTTTGGTGTTGTTACAACTTACTTCCAACATAATTTTGCCACCTTCTCTCGCCTACCCTGAACAACCTTTTTACACCTCCTTCAATGACCCCCAAAGTCCCATCATTTCACTTGATCCAAAATATGCATAATCTAGATGTGCAGGATTTTAAGAGACTCACATTAATTCTTCAAACAGTTTTTAAAATCACCTAAACTTTAAGACAAATGCAGCCTTTGTGCTTCACTCAACCATGGCTTACTGTTGCTTAAGTTTACACTCAAACTGCCACGATACATTTGCAACTCTCAAACTGTTAGAATTTCCACTAATGGCCTATTGAGTACCGCTGGATTTGCTGAATCAGCTCATCTCAACCGGGTCACTAGATGGGGCCTTGCTCCCAACATTTAATCAGGGGAATGGAGGGAAAAAAAATCCACCCAAGTTCCTGTTTATGATCCCTATTCAGTGAACTCCTTTAACAACAACTTTGATTTATATTTAGCGCCCTCCACGCCGGACGGCGTCTCAGAGCGCTTTAGAAAGAGTGAATGTTAAACTACCAAAGACAACTCCTGCTCACTAAATAATTAAATTACTTGTGGGGGCACTGTAGCCTACCAAGTCAGGACTCGGCATGTGCTTGTGGGAGGAAGGGAGAGTTAGAGAGACAGAAATAAATGATTCCTCACCCCCCCCCTCCGAATAAAAGGTTAAAACAACATATTAGTCGGTTGGAAAAATGGCAGCGGATAAAATAAATAAATAGGAGCGAGTGTGCTGGAGAAAGACAAATAGATTTCGAAACTCTGAACAATCAGATGAAAAGGGGAGAGGGGGAGGAAGAGGGGCCAGTACAGCCATTACACTCTATGTTAGGAAAGAGTTGGACACGTTGCTGAAGGCGGAAGCAGCGGGACGCCGAGAACAGGCTCAGATTCACCTCAGATACCCAGCAAAAAAAAAGGTGCAAATCTCCCCCCCCCCCACCAACATACACACACACAAAACAAAAACATTCAATCACAACTATTGTCCATAAATGTTTTTCACAAATAATCGATATTAATATCCACCGAAGCCAAACAAATTTATATATTTAATGGTAACAGCCTTTGAGTGTGGATACAGCGCCTCATCACGTCTTGCAGGCGCCTCAAAGCGCTTCACAGTTCACAGCGTCAAGTGTATTGACGACGACCACAACAACTGGTACGTACAACCTAGCGCCGTCCACGCCGGGCGGCGCCTCAGAGCGACTTCGTTTTGTGGGCGAATTTACACATAGCGGGCAAGGCAGAGAGAGGATTGCATAGTTTAAAAAAGGGGACAGACCTCTCGGGGTGAGCAGGAGAGAGAGGGGAGGGAGGGGGAGAAAAGAGAAATCTGCTTTTTTAATGTCTAACATTAATCGAGTCGAGGGTTTTTACAGCGGGGGGGTGGGGGCAGGTGGTGGGGGCAGAGATCTGGAGGGGAAAATATTTAGAGATAGAGAGAGCGAGGTGCCATTGCCAGGCACCATGTGCCGAGGTGAGGCCTAGGGTGAGGCCTGAGGCCCTCTCTGTCTGTCTCTCTCTCACTCACACACACGTTGGCTCCGCCATATGGCCTCCCTTCCCCCCGCCCCCGTCGCTCACCATTAGCCCGTTTCAAGGCATTCTCGGGCCTCTGGAAATAGGCCGGCATGTTTGCTTGTTGCCTGCCTCGGCCGCCTCTTCTCCCTGACCGACTTGCTTTCTGTCTCTCACTCCCTCCCGCCCTGTGTATCTGTCTGTAAAGACGCCCCGCCGCCGACAACCGCTTCAAAATGGAGGGCGAAGCCGCACGTCACGCGATGTCCCTCCCCCGCCGGCTCCTGTCAATCAATGACCCGGCCTAGCCTGCGCGCGCATCTACCGCTCGCCCCTCCCCTTCCATACCGGCTCCTGTCGATCAAAGTCCCGGCTTGTCCTGCGCGCGCAGCTCTCACTCCTCTTCCCCCTGGATCCTGTCAATCAAAGGGTCGGCCGTGCTGCGCGCGCAGCTCTCATTCTTCCCCTCCCTCCCTCCCTCCCCACCACACACACTCAGTTGCTGAGGGAGTTTAGGTGTCTGTCTCTCTGCTTTATTATAATAATAATAATCCTTGCATGTGATACAGCGCCTTATCACGTCTTCAAGACGTCTCAAAGCTCTTCACAGAATATACTGTAGTGTGAATTGACTGTCTATTTGTGGGCGAAACACAGCAGCCAATTTCACACAGCAGCGTCCCCCACAAACAGTCGTGGGTTGAAGAGACCAAATTATTATTGTGTGTGTGTTTTCTTGGAGGGATTATTATCAGGCGTGTGGAGTAAGGAAACTAGCCCGAGGTTTCGCCCAGACCGGGATTGGAACTCGGGTCTCTCGTTCGCACGATGAGTGCTCTAACCGCTGTGCTACAGGTCTCCATACTGTATTATGAATGATGATGATAATAATAATAATAGTTCTTGCGTTATAAATAGTTCTTACATCGCGTCGATCAAGAATTTCAGCTCCTATCCCCCAGGAATAATAACTATAATCCTCATATTTGATATAGGGTCGTATCATGTCTTCGAGACGTCTCAAAGCCCTTCACAGGATACACTGTCAAGTGTAGTGACTGCATTTTTTATGGGCAAAACACAGCATAGCAGTGTCCTATAAACAGTTGTGGGTGGAATGACCAAATTATTTTCTTAAATTGTTTTTTGAATGCATTACAACAACAACAACACAATTATATTTACAGAGCGGATTCAAGTCGGAAGGACGTCAATAATCATCATTATTACACCCAGAAAACCAATATACCAATCGACTAGCAACCGGGAGAACAAATTACTCTCTGCTAGTAAATTGGAAATATAAAATATAAATGTTACCTGTAGTTACAGTCGCAGTAAATTAGATTAATGAGGATAAATTACCCTAATGAATGAAACCAGTGACAATCTAATGGCGTTGGTAAGTAGCATTTCCTGAACAGTTACATTGCAACAATATCAAATCCAGTGAGTTACTTCTGCAGCGGTGGTTACGTTATAAATAAACAAAATTGTAATAAAGTAATAATGAACAGCAATAATGTACATTGTAATACAGTGACTGGTAAATTCTATTTTAGTCTGAGATTAAGTCCAAAGGATTTTGAAGTCGGGTTTTTGCCAACAGTGTTGTGTTGTTCCGTTTATATAAGAGTCAATCAACATGGAATTATTATTATAAATATTATCATTCTGATCAGTGCATTCAGCTGGGGAGCTGAATATATTTCCAATTTACTAGCAGGAAGTAATTTGTCCTTTAGACGCCTCAAAGCGCTTCACAGGATATGCTGTAAAGTGTAGTGACTGTCGTGACTGTATAAACGCGGCAGCCAATTGCGCACAGCAGCGTTCCCCACAAACAGCCATGGGGGTTGAGTGACCAAATGATTACTATTTTATCATTTACATTTTTTTTCACATAAAAATATGTTTTTAAAAAAAGGATGTGTTTTTTTATTTGATTTGGGCGCAGAAAGGATTCCTTTGTCAACCCAGATTGTGAGTGAGTCAGTGTGTGAGTGGAAAGGAAGGAAGGAAGGAGGAAGGAAGAGAGAGAGAGAGAGAAAGCTTCAGCTGTGACAGTGGAGAACAAGCCAGGCAATGGCTGCACTGCCTTCAATGTTGAGTGTGGGACTCGTCGGTAAGTACCTAAGATTTCCTCCTCTCTCTCCCTTGATACGGCTCAAAGCATATGTATATAATGAATATGTATATCTTTCATATTCAAAGCGAACCAGCATCACAGGAGCGATGAATTTGTTTATTTATGCATTACACCCAACAATGGTTTTAAAACATCCACACAACGTTTGCAATGTCCATGCAGTTTCTTCCTGGTTTAGCTGAGAACCCCACTTCTCTGTTTTAAAAAAACAAGCTTTCCCACAAGACACATTATTGCCGGCCCCAAAATACACATGCGATGAGTTCTTTGCATCAAAAGTGTTCAGTGTGTTGCTCAGGACATGGGCAAGACAGGGCCCTGCAGGTCTCTCTGTAGCCCTTGTTCATTGCACTTTTGTTTGAGGAAATATTGCCTGTTTAGGGCAGATCTTCAGGGATACGTGGAGGATTGAAGGCCCTGATTTGATCACACACACACACACACACACTGTCAGTGGCTTAAGGACAAATTCAAAGAGTATTTTCAGCATTAAGGCTCGGACATTTCAGACCAGCTCCCTTAACGAATAATTAATAATAATAATCCTTACATTTGCTATAAAAATTTAAACTGATCAAAGGAGAGGGGATTGGTTATTAATCTACACTTCTTACTAGTTATTTGTACTGATCACTGGTTATTCAATTTAATAATAATTATTATTATGCTTGCATTTGATGTAGCGCCTTATCACGTCTTCGAGACGTCTCAAAGCGCTTCACAGGATATATTGTAAAGTGAACTGACTGTGTTTTGTGGGTGAAACGTGGCAGCCGATTGCATACGGCAGTGTCCCACAAACAGTCGTGGATTAAGCGATTCAATTATTATTTCTAAAAACTATATATCTTGAAGGGGTTACAACCCCCAGAAAAGTGATCCGCCATTCGACTAACAACCAGGTTCCTACTTACTGCTGGGTAAACAGAGGTGTGTGGAGTAAGGAAACTCGCCCCACACTTCACCCTGTAAACAAGGGGCCCTGGCTAATAATTTATATTGATAAATGGTTATTAAAAATAACAATAATAATCTTTGCATTTGTTATTGCGCTTTTCCTGTCTTCAGAATGTCTCAAGGCGCTTCACAGAATATACAGTGATGTGAATTGACTGTATATTTGTCTGCGAAACGCGGCAGTCTATTGCGCACAGCAGCGTCCCACAAACAGTCGTGGATTGAAATGACCAATTTATTATTGTTTTTCTTGAGGGATTATTATTAAGCGTGTGGAGTAAGGAAACTTGCCTGAGGTTTCTCCCTGCTGGGAATCGAACTCAGATCTCTTGCTTGAGAAGCCGAGTGTTCTAACGATTAAATCCTATCGATCAATGGAGAAATGATGGTTACCAGGTTATATAACCTTCTGCGCAAACTTCCGTGCTGCGTATTCTCACAGTCGAAATCTTTCCTGCGTAGAAAAAGATACAAACGGCGATGCCTTGTGGGTCTGGTCATATCCCACCATCACGGCAGAGTTTCGAGAATTACTCTTGAGGAAATGTTGCCTTACCGATGAAAACAATGTTCTCCACACGTTTGTGTTTGGCCAGTTCAGAAGGACGTGGTATTATATCACCACGACACAAGTCCAGGACCCCACGGCATTGGCAAAGGTACATTGAATTGAAATAAGAAACTGACTCTTTTATTCTCCGTCCTCTGGGCAATACAATATTAGCAATAAAATTAAACTTGTATAGCGCCTTGCTCGTCAGGAGGACGTCAAAAGGCAATGGACAGTCATTGTTTCGGAATACACCATCTAAGCCTGAATAATGACTTTGTCAAGCGATAATAACGATCTTTGTGTTCGATATAACGCGATGGCAATCATCTCTGCGATTGATGTAGCTCCTTATCACGTCATTGAGACGTCTCAAAGAACTTCACGGGGTATATTGTATTTTGTGAGTGAAACAGCGTTTTCCCACAAACAGTCATGGAGTGACAGACCCAATTTGTTTTGAAGGGATTATTGACGCCAGAAAAATTGACTGACAACCGGGTTATTGCTGGGTAAACAGAGGCATGTGGAGTAAGGAAACTTGCCAAAGTTTACGCCCTTTTTGCGTTATGTGTTATTCTACAGCACTTTGACAGAAACCTGTGACGGAATTGTAGTAACAATCAAGTGACATAGAAACACATGCCATTTGCTAACCTTAACAGTAACGCAAATCTGGCTGACATTTGGTGTTTCTTCCTACCGCAGGTGACTCATTTTTCTCTCATATTGACTGCCAAAGACTATAACCCAGAGAAGTATGCATCATTTGGTAGAGTGTTATGCAGGTAAGTTCCACCAAGAACAACAACAAAATTACATTTATAAGAGTGCCTTTCACGTTGGGAGGACGCTGAGCAGTCAGGTCGGACCCGAGCAAGGGGGCAGGGTATAGGGGGAAGGGGAGGGAGAAAGTTGGGAGGGCGGCAGAAGACACGATTCGAAAAGGAGGGTGTTGAGACCAACCTCTATGGAGGCAGGGGAGGAAGCGAGGCGAAGGGACTGGGATGCAGTTCCGGAGTGTGGGGGCAGAGAGAGTGAAAGCCCTTCCGCCGATGGCAGGGCGGGTTGGGCAGAGGACACGGAGCACATCTTTGACGTCTCAAAGTGCTTCACGGAATATCCTGTGGAGAGAATTGCCCGTATATTTTGTGACAAAAATGTGGCAGCCAATTACGCACAGCAGGGTCAACAAACAGTTGTGTATTGATTGACTCCCCCCTCCCCCCACCCCCCCCCACCCCCCTTTTTAGAGGGATTATTACCCCTGGAAAATCAATCCTCCTATCAACTAACAACCGAGTTCCTATTTACTGCGAGGTAAACAGAGCCCTGTATATATATATTATATAATATATATATATGCTTTATGTCAACAGTAATAATTTTGGATTTGTCTAAAGGATATACATGAAACATGCCAACCCAGCCAAGATGATGGAGAGTTACATTTCTGTCCTTACTAAGGGCATCTGTCAAAGTGAGGAGAATGGGTCATTTCTTGTCAAGGACTACAATGCCAAAAAGGCTTACCTTGCAGGATCCATCAAAGGTAAGGGCAAAACATTGTACTGTACAGTACTTGGTGTTCCCGAGTAGGCTTTTGTGCTAAAGTGTCTATTATAACAACAACTTGCATATATATAGAGGCCTTATATAGGGTCTTAGAGCGCTGAAGGGTGGGTAATTGGAGTTGAGGTACATACAGATCAGCCACGATCTAATAGAATGGCGGAACAGGCTCGAGGGGCTGAATGGCCTGCTCCTGTTCCTATGTTTCTATGAACAATGGTTGGAATTCCGTCATAACACATTGATGGAAAAAGTCATGGCGTACAGGCAAGGCCCAGGGAAATGCGATTCAAGTAGTTAGTTCCAGTGAAGGGCAATGGAACCAGCATTGACAAGTTGCACATTCTTTTTTCCTGCGTCTTTCTGGGATTAGGGATTAGCGGAGGGCGCTAATATAAATGCAAGTTGTTGTAGTTGTTGTATTCCACGCTGGATGGCACTTCTGTGTTTTATAAAGAGAAATATATCTCAAACTAATTATTTCACTTAGACACCAGGTCAGTGGCATTGCCCGTTTTAGTGCACTCTTAAAGCCCACAAAGCCTCTCGTTTATTTGATTTATAAATACTCTACTGGTTGAGAGGGAATAAGAAAAAACCACGTTTGATTATTGTCGTCATTGGAACTCAGTCGAATCTCAACAATAACACCGAACGGATCAATTTCAATATCCTCTCACTCGTTTTCAAATCCCTTCATGCTTTTGCACCTCCCTACCTATCCAATTTGCCTACCCCCCCCCACTATTCCACCACGCACAGGCTCCTGTTTGTTCCTCATCCCCTCCTCTCCACCAGCGGTGGCCGTGCCTTCAGCCGCGATGCTCCCAAAACTGTGTGACTCTCTCCCTCAATTCCTCTGCCTTGCCCCCTCCCTCCCTACCTTCAAATCCCGGTTAAGGACCCTCCTTTTTGATCGCGCTTACAATCATGCGTTGACTTTGCATAATTGGCAAGAAATTCCTGACAGTTCTGGATTTACTTTATTAACAAGGCATTTCAGGGAGAGCTAAATTTGACAAATTGTTGAAATTAGTTTTAACTTTGAAACACTTCCTCGCAAAAAAACTTTCTGTTTTTTAATCTCAGATGTAGCAAACCAGTTTGGAATGGAAACCATTATCTTGTACACCGCGTTGATGCTAAAGAAGAGGATTATCGTCCATCACCCCCGTATAGAAGCATTGCAGGAGTTCACCAGGTAAACTGAACGCACACAAGAACCAGCTGCAACCGTGCCAAGATTCTTCTGTGGCTTCAAACCCAAATGTGGAGTCCTGTAGGGTAGTGGTTAGAGCATTTGCCTCGCATGCAAGAAGACCTGGGTTTGATTCCTGGCAGGGTGAAACGTTGAACAAGTTTCCTTACTCTCTGTTCACCTAGCAGTAGACACCTTAAACACCTTAAGATATAGCGCTTTTTACATCTTTTAGAAATCTCAAAGCGCTTCACAGAATATACTGCAAAGTGAATCGACTGAACGTTTCATGGGTGAAACACGTCAGCCAATTGCGCACAGCAGTGTCCCACAAACAGTCGTGGATTGAAATGACCAATTTTTGAGGGATTATTAATAGGCGTGTGGAGTAAGCAAACTTGCCCAAGGATGTGCCCTGCCTGGAATTGAACCCAGGTCTTTCGCTTGCAAGTTGAGAGCTCTAACCACTGAGCTACAGGACTCCACACAATATGTACCTTTAAACCTTTCTCTTTGACTTCACTTTCTCTCCCCTTCCTCATTTCAGACCCTCAGTCCCTTGTGTGAAGTGCTTTGAGATGCCCTCCCAATATGAAACACGCTGTAATATAAATTGTTACTGTTGTTTAGGACTCTGCCGACACTAGTTTGGCACAGACAGGACTGGTCAATCCTACACCCGTACGTTCATTTGAACCATGAAGAACTAGAGGCTTTAAAGACCTGCACAGGTAGGAATGTCACACAGCAATGTCCCACAGCCAATTTTAGCTGGGGGATTGTTGGCCAGGAGATAGGGGAGGAAACGCTCCCTTCTCTTATCAAATAGCGCAGTGGGATCTCTAACATGCACCCGGACAGGCTCAGGCTGGAGTTTGGTTTAAGGTCTCATCTGAAGGATGGCACCTCTGACAATGCTCTCCCCCCACCATTGCCCCGGAGCGTCAGACTAGACTGTGAGCTCCCAAGCCCGATGTCAGTCTTGAACCCACAATTTTCTCGCTCAGAGCCAAGGGTGCTGCCAACTGACACCCAAGTGAAAGTGTTCGTCCGGGTGCTCAGGGATAGGTTGAGGAGGAAGAGGGAATATTGGGGGTGTGGAGGGAGGGAGAAGGGGTTGAAGCGGAGAAATACACCAGCACGGACTTGATCAGTCAAATGACCTGATTCTGAGCTGTGAGATGCTATGACTGTCACTGTATCTGTTTCTCACGCAGGTTACGTCGCTGGGTTCACAGACGTAAAGGCGATTGATCGGTCAGACCTGTACGATGTGTTTGTGAATCTCCTGGAGAGTGAGATCAACGTTAGTCCACATGCTAAAGGTATCACTGCCCTATCCTCCCATCCCTATCACATTGGAGGCCTATAGCTCAGTGGTTAGAGCACTGGCCTAGCGAGAGACCTGGGTTCGATTCCAAGCAGGGCAAAAGCTTTGGCGAGTTTCCTTACTCCACACACTCAATAATAATCCCTTAAAACCTGATCACTTCAATGCACGACTATTTGTGGGACACCGCTGTGTAAACGTTTCTCCCACAAAATATACATTCAATTCACTTTAAAGTATATTCTGTGAAGCGCTTTGAGACGTCTGGAAGACATGAAAAGCGCTGTATCAAATGCGAGGATTACAGTATTATTATTGGGTGACTGAGTGGCTATTTCTCTGCCTGGAGATGGAGCGGTCACCCTCAAGCCTGAAATATAACTCTCACAAACTGTGAGAACACTCACATCCTGGCTTCTATATTGAGGCTGAATTTGAGAATTGTGGCGCAGTTCTGTGGGATCTTAAAATTGTAATACCAAAGCCCTCCGAGGTGCCGTCTGACATGAACAGCAACAACAACAACAACTTCGATTTATATAGCGCCCTCCACCTCCACGCCTCACAGTGGCGGATCCCGGGACCGAGCCGGGGGTACGGGGGTAGAAAGGTGACCAAAGGCGCGGTCGAAGAGAAAGGTCTTCAGCTGTGACCAGAAACTGGGAAGAGAGGGGGGGGCACAGTATAAATGCAAAAAAAACTAAGACAAGGTGGGATTTGGGTGTCGAATGTCTGTGTGTGGCAATCTACAGTGTGTATCTATCGCCAAATGCATAACATAAAATCCTTGCCTTTGGTATAACGCCCTATCACGTCATCAACATGACTCGAAGCGCTTCACAGGATACACTGCAAAGTGGATCAACTGTGTATTTTGTGGGTCACGTTCAAGTTCAGGTCTTTATTTTACACCAGTGGCCATTGTTGTGGATAACAGCGTTAGTGGGTCGCTGATGTGTGATGAGGACTGGGGTGAAAAATGCGATGTTTCACAGCAGGTTTAATGTGGTATTGATTACGTGGGATCTGTAACAAAGCTTCGCGTTTTTTTTTTTATCTGCCTCCCAACTGATCAGAAATCGGACCGTCCTCTTCCTCAGCACGGTCAAGCTATTGTTGTAGTGTCGATGGCCAGGAAAATCTCGCGTCCGTTGAGTAAAGGTGCTCTTCTTTGTCACTTCTGGTGTAGACATGTTTTCACTCTCTCCTCCATCACAGAGGCAATGACGATGGGTAAACTGCACAAGGACATTGGGCAACACATTGTCCAGTTAGCTAACGACCCCGACAAATCGGACAGTCAAGTCATCAAGGTAATTTATTCTGCTATTGCATGATATGTGCCCAGATTCCTGTCTGGCCCTCGTCCCCTCCGCTCCTCCATCGGTGCCCATGCCTTCAGCCACTACGCCCCGAAACTCTGGGACTCTCTCCCTCAATCCCTCCGCCTTGTCCCCATCGAATCAACATCAGACTGCTGTTAAGCTCTCCGGGACATGAAAGGCGTTAAATAAATGCATGTTATTCCATGTGTTCCCTTTCTCTTCCATCTTTTCTCCTCCTCTCCCTGAAAGACCTTGCCCTTGTTGAGTGAGGTACATGGTACCCGTGACATCAAAACGTCTCGAGTTTTTTCCCCCCCAAAGTTTTGTGAGCGAGAGCGTCAGTTTCAGCCACGGCCGTAAAAAATAATTCACACAAACAGTCAATTCCTGTGGTCTCCCTGCTGCCCGGCTGAGAACATTCAGCACAAGGCGGGTAATGAAACTGGGTATGAGGCAGAATGTGCTTCACTCCACACAGTGGCCTAGAGACATGGAGGAGGATGTCACGAAACGCAGATCGGAGGTTAGATCAGTGGCTTGATCCCCCTGTCCCTTCACCTCACCCCTTCCCTCTTTGACCGCGCCATCGTCCACCTTCGTCCACCTTCGACTACCTTGTGGAGCTCCTGCAGCTCAGTGGTTAGAGCACTTACCTTAGAAGCGTGAGACCTGTGTTTCGAATCCAGGCAGGTCAGGGCGATACGTTATAGTCTGTTTTGGCAGTGAGACATTTTCTGCCTCTAACAATGGTACTGTACCATGTATTTCGCCCACAAATATACAGTCAATTCACTTTACAGTATATTCTGTGAAGCGCTTTGACATGTCTAAAAGACGTGAAAAGCGCTTTCTCAAATGCAAGGATTATTATTATATTCCTACCCCTACCCTCCCTGCCCTCCAGCCTCCCTGACCCCAAACCTACCACCTGCCTGTCCAGCGCCATGGGATGTCCTCCCGACGTGAAAGTCGCTGTGCAGAAGTCGTATGTTGTTGATTTCATGTGACTTTCGTTCTTCAATTTCAGGAAATCTCACTGAAAACAAAGGAAATATTGACTAACCTGGCCTCCCTGGCCTCGGCGTCAGGTGAGAACCGGAAGCCCACCATTACCCTGGAGGTCCTGAAAGAGCGTCGCTTCCCACCCGCGACTGAGAACTTCCTGTATCACCTGGCGGCCGCCGAGCAGATGCTGCAGATATGACCCGATTGTCCGTCTCCAACCTGCACCACTTGGATGCAATCATCAACGGCGATCCTCGTAGAGACAACATCCTCTTTAAGGACCTCGCGTGGCAAGAGAACAGAACTGGACACAATGTTCCTAGTCTCTGAACAAATGGTTCCGTTCAAGCACCCTCACCAGGGACCCCTTCGTCAGTCACAAGAAGATATGCTAACTCGGTTGTAAGCCTCACTCTCCTCGTATTCAAAGAGGGGATGGGGTGGGTGGGGGAGGTCAATGATACGTCCTGTAAATGTTCCGGGCCCATATGCATGGAAATGCACATTAGAAGCAAAATTCTTCCCTCAAATGTTATTGATGGAAAAGGTATTCCTGTTATAACAACTTGCATTTACTGTACATAGCACCCCTCATGCAGGGGAGCGCCTCAGAGTACTTAATAGTACTCTGAGTTGTTACACTTTAATCACTGTAGCTTAGTGGTTAGAGCACTCGCCTTGTAGGTGTGAGGACCTGGGTTCGATTCCTGGCAAGTTTCCTTACTCCACACTCCTCGGTTTGCTTAACCGTGAGTTGAAACCTGGTTGATAAAATGCAATGTTGTTGTTGTTATTGTTGTTAGCCGATCGGCAGATCACTTTTCTGGGGGTAGTAATACCTTAAAGAAATATGGTCACTAAAAATCCCCAACTGTTTGTGGGACACTGCTGTGCGCAATTGGCTGCCGCGTTTCGCCCACAAAAATACAGTCAAATCACTTAACAGTATATTCTCTGAAGCGCTTTGAACCTTCTCAATGACTTGATAATGCAACGATTATTCTTATTTTTATGATTATTTTGTGGGCGAAACGTGGCAGCCAGTTTTGCGCACAGCAGTGTCTTACAAACAGCCATAGAGCGAGTGACGATTTTTATTCTGTAATTACCCCCTCCTTACCTTCCCCTCCCCGTCTTCCCCCCCTCCCCCCACCCAGGGTAAAATTACCGATTCTAACTTGCGACACGATTAACATCAGGAGCTCACCATGTGAGGGCTGTTGGTGACACTCACATGGTCTGAGGAGAAGTTTTCAGGAAGTTTGAACATTCCTCAAAACATTCCTTCATCGAAAACACTGCCTGCAAGTGTGTCCCTGGCCAGGAAGTTTGTCTGGAACTGATTTGTAATAGAATTACTGTACATAGCTTGCGGTCTGTCAGTTAGTTGGGAAGAACAAAGTCTTTTGAGGGCTGCAATGCTTTAGTATTATCAGTATTACGATCTAAAGATTGAATGTTTTTTTTAAGCTATGTGTTATACCTGGTATTACTTTTATTTTGCTTCATGAGAATCCCATTGGCTTCAAAGCAGTTCATCATGCTTTCTGGAATGGCATTTCTGTTAACAAAGCTGCAATTCCTTCCTTCCTCCCTCCCTCCCTCCCTCCCTCCCTCCCTCCCTCCCTCCCTCCCTCCCTCCCTCCCTCCCTCCCTCCCTCCCTCCCTCCCTCCCTCCCTCCCTCCCTCCCTCCCTCCCTCCCTCCCTCCCTCCCTCCCTCCCTCCCTCCCTCCCTCCCTCCCTTCCCATCTTCCTTCCTTCCTTCCTTCGTCCATTCGTCCATCCATTCTCCTTCGCTCCCTCCATTACACCACTTTTTTTTTTGTAAATGGAACATTAATTGCACCTTTTAGTTTTCACTTTTGCCAATCTAAATATGTATTTAATTATATCTTAATTTAATGCACGATTGGTTTAGGATTTTGTTCAGTATCCAAAGCCTCCTTTTTGGGGTTGGAATCACCATTCGTGACATCTTTTCACAATAACTGGAAGAAATCTCGAACCAAGTGAGAATAATGTACTAATGTACTAAATTGGCACTCGATGCTTGCATTTGATGTAGCGTCTCATCAGGTCATCGAGACATCTCGAAGAGCTTCACAGATTACACTGTGAAGTGAATTGACTGTGTATTTAAATAAGAATGGGAAGAATACTTGACTAAAATATTGAAGAGGACTGGGAAAGACCAGGGAATCAGGTGAAATAGCTGCTTTGTTGGGAGCGAGCACCGTTACAGATATAAAGGCCGACTATGCTATCCTTCTGTGCTGTAATTAAATTCTCACACAATTGAGACGTCTCAAAGTATTTCAAAGAATAGACTGTAAAGTGAGTTTGAATAGTTTGTGGGTAAAACCTATGACACCATGTAATAATTCCATGTTCCGCAGTGTCACGTAAATTTCCTGCTCCTGATGAAACTGAAGAAATAAAATCCCCACACCATGAATTTTTCGATGAAACGGTGCTGGCTTTCAGAACGACTGTACGGCATATAATTTTTTCGTTAAACTGTTTAGTTTACCGCTGGTGTTTGCTGCGAGATGCAAAGTTCTTGACACATCGGTCTCTCCGTGTCAAAAGCGTTTTAACCGTTGTGAAGAAGTGTAATGTACTGCAACTGTGGATCATTTTGCGCCAGTAAATCTTGTTAGATAAATCTGTATTTTAATTTTCTATTTAAAAAAGCAAGACAACCAAAGGAACGTAAACTTTAAAAGCTAAAAGCAAAGTTCTTTTCATTGCATATCTGTTTCCGGTGAGAAGTGTAATAATATAATAATAATCCTTGCATTTCACATGGCGCCTTATCACGTCTTCGAGCCGTCACAAAGCGCTTCACATAATATAGTGTTAAGTGAATTGACTGTATACTTTGTGGGCGAAACGTAGGAGCCAATTGCGCGCAGCAGTGTTCCCACAAACAGTCGTGGATTGAGTGATCAAATTGTTGATGCACATTCACTTGAATATATTTAATATATATCATCATTTAAAATAAATATTCAGGTATTACAACCACGACAGTAAACAAGCCATCCCAGGTACAATTGTTTGACTGTCAAACATCTCTCCATCTCCCAACTAGTTTGACAATGAAATAAGAGGAAAGCAAAGATGTCTTACTCACATTTATTACTACTCAAATGTACACTAAATGCACAGTATTTTATAATACCTTGTTAGTCTTTACAGTGTGATCAAGTTAAACAGGATCAATACAATACTTCCCTTTAGTGCGAAACATGGTTTTTAGGGAAATTGCAACCTGGTGAGGTAATTGGCTGATGATGTGGCAAAGATACATTTGACAGTATTTCTGGGCTGAGGATCAGGATCAAGATATGTAGCAGGGTTTCCGCTCTCCTGATTTCCACTCAGTGACTATTAATATAATTAATTCCAAGACCAAATTTGTTCCAATGCAGGTTAAACAGCTCTTCAACCCTGTCTGTTCAGGCTCGCTGACAGAGAACGGGTGTTTTCGGGGCTGCCTGTCTCTGTATGTTGCATCACAATCATCTGCAAGAGAGGACAGGCGGATTTAAGACAGACAAAATAAAACACGTCTAACACACACGGCCACATTTCATTGTGGAATTCCATCTTTCTGTGGCCTCAAAACAGACAGTTGTGCAATGGTGCCCAGAGTTAACTGTTAAGTCACAAAACTGGATAGAAAATACAGCAGTAGGAATTACAGCTGGTGTCTGTCTGACCCGATCACCCCAATCCTCGCCTGGCTCCACTGACACCCCATCACTCCCGAGCATACGGTTCAAGATCCTGGTCCTCACCTCCACAGCCCCTCACAGCCTTACTCGAGACGTCTCAAAGCGCTTCCCAAAATATACTGTGAAGTGAATTGACTGTATATTTTGTGGGTGAAACACAGCAGGCGGTTGCACACAGTGGCGTCCCGTAAGCAGTCGTGCATTTTTGGTGACCGTATTATTATTATTTTTTAAGGATTACCCCCGAAAAGCAATCCTCCAAACAACCGGGTTCCTACTTATTACTGGACAGAGGCTTATGGAGTAAGGGAAGTTACCCAACATTTCGCCCTGTCCGGGAACCGAACCCAGGTCCCCTCGCTTGCGAGGCAAGTGCTCTAACCACTAAGCTACAGGACTCTACAAACCCCAATGAAGTGAATTGATACCCAGGTGGAATTTCTCCCCACGTAGCAGCATTCAACGAGAGGTACCCACACAAACCATACGCGTCTCTGCGATGCAATCAGAGTCAGTGACCGTCCTTCACAGACCCCTGTTGTAATACAGCTCGTCCTGTGTTGTGACCGACTGGATCAGAGGTTCAAGCTTGCTCCTGGATATCTGAAACAGGAAGTTGAACAAGGATTTGTGCTTCCCGCATCTGTTAATTAACTGTTTTACTTTCCCGGGCGCCTCCTTCCCTTCCTCACTGCTCTCCTATAAGCAGTGGTTTGTGCTGTGGTATATTATGGTGTTATTATGGGTAGTGATGAGCCTCTGTGATCTCGCCCAGCAATGCTACAGGCGTTAATATGAGCGTCTAAGGTGGTGAGCATCAGACGTCACTTCTCCCTTCATGTGGATTGCATCTCATTGAGAATACTGTGCATGTCGCCTCGGGATTGTTACCCCCGGTAAAAAGCGATCTGTCAATCGACTAACAACTGGCTTCCTACTTACTGCCAGGTAAACAGAGGTGTGTGTGTGTGCGTGTGTGGAGTAAGGAAGATTGCCCAATGTTAGGCCCTGCCTGGGAAATCAAACCTGGGTCCTCTCGCTTGCGAGCCAAATGCTGTAACCACTGAGCTACGATCTTAGGAGAAACTGATCTTCGAAAAAAAGTGACACCTGTCTTACGGCCTCTATGTATGATTTGCAACATGTTTATACGTTTGCGATGGTGATATGGATGGAATAGCTGATTGAAGGGGGCAGGAGCAGTACTGATTGCTGATGATAGATACGCATTAGGTACGGGGTGGGAAGAGGTTAAGATATAGGTCTTAAACACTAGTTACATACCTTCCCGGTCTGAGGAAACAGGCTGAAAGAAATCGGCACCATCAGTCCAAATACCAGTACAGTGGCTATGTGTCTGATAGGAGTCAGAGCAAACGGGGCTCTTTTTATGAAATTCATCCTAAAAAAAAATCATATGACAAAACATTCAATGTTAACATTTTCACCAAAAGCAAAGCTGGTTTTCTACTCATTTCAATAATAGATTAAGGGATGAGAAAAGATCTCCTCGTTGTGCACAATTCACGTTTCACCCACAAAATATACAGTCAAATCACTTTGCACTATTTTCCAGGTAAAGCACTTTGAGACATCTTGAAAACATGATAAGGCACTATATCGAATGAAAGGATTGTTATTATTCTCCTCCTCCGCTACCTGCCACTTTCGATCAGCTTACTCTGGCCTTCTGCACATCCCTCGTCCCCTTCGCTCCACCATCAGCAGTCGTGCTTTCAGCCACCATGGCCTAAAACTCAGGCACTCCCTGCCTCAATCCCTCTGCCTTGCCCCCTCGTTGCTGATCTTCAGATCAAACCTGAAGTCCTTCCTCTTGCACGGTCAGTGCATATGATCACTTTCTCTCCTTTCTCCCTGGTTCAATTGACAATGTTAAGTGTTCCGAGATGCTAACCCACCTGAACCGCGCTATATGAATGGAAGTAGTTGTTGCTGTTGTTGGGATAGAGTGACTGTGAAGCTGATGTTTGCAGTCTTACTGGCAGGTACATGGAAATCAGAGATAGTATGGGCAAAGAAAATATATATATTTATATATATATAACATAATAATCCTTGCATTTGATATAGCGCCTATCATGTCTTCTAGACTCAGAATACTCTGCTTGAGATTATTAATATAACATATATAGATTTTTAAAATATAAATTAAAAAATGTACTGTATTACGATTTCAGGTATTGCAATGTCAGTGAATTTTACACCGAGGACTGGAGTGGTCAGGGGGATTGACTGAGTCTATAAAAGATTACGTACCTTTGCAAATAACTTCCAAGCATGTTGGGAACAGCTACTGTGGTTCCGATTAACACTGCTCTCGAAATGGCTGTCTCTTTCACTGCCTTCAGAGGGAAGAAGTATTGAGACTTTTTTTTAGTGAATCCTCGAGTCAATCTCACACACGACCAAAGATCACTTAGCGCTGAAACTCTGGCGCACTCTTCCTCTACCCTTCCTCGTCCTGTACTCCCTCCGCCTTGCCCCTTCCTTTCCTAGCTTCAGGTCACGCCGAAAGACCTTCTTCTTCAACCTAAACTCATACAAGTCTACGGTGGCCTCTCCCCAGCTCCGAGTCATGCTCCGCCACTGTCAAGCGCTCTGGGACCCTACCCAGCGTGAGGCCGCTATATGAATGCAAGTCGCTGCTGTTATTTGAAACAAAATCCAAATTTATTGAGGAACTGACTAAGTCTTAAACCAAATAGAATTAAAAAGATCGATTGATGCCAAGCTTTCACCTGCAGATTGAATAGCACACAATAGCAAAGGATGGCTTTATAACTAACCATCAGACAAGTTTAGCTGTTTGTTGATTTTGAAACACTTGTGAGATTTCCTCACCTTGGCTCCTGCCTCTTCAGAAACTCCGACCACATTCCCATTTCCGTCCGTGACTTCAATCCCCTTCTCCAATTCAACACCTCGAACGACTATTGCATTGAAAGCGCCTGTAGTTGCTATCACAGACAAGAGACCAACAAAAAGATTTTGAACAATTGTGGGAACCAACAATGCTCTGCCCAACCTTTGCGCAAGAGATTGTAACATTACAGTTCAACTGACAATGATACTGAGTCTTCCATGTCAGAAAAACTGCAGAGGTATGTGGAGTAAGGAAACTTGCCTAAGCTTTCGCCCGACCCAGGATTCTAACTCAGGTCCTCGTGCTTGCGAGTTGACCACTCTGACCAACACACTACAGGACTCCGCATGTAGTCAATCAATTCATTTTACCAGCAATATTCTGTGAAGCGGTTTGAGAGGCTACTCGCTGCCACAGCTCTCAGTGACCCTACTGGTTAGTCGTTCTACTTACCGAGCACAGGAACAGGTAGGATGTTTCTAAACAGACTTTGTAGCGCAGGACTCTTAAATCCATACCGATACATCACAAATTGCGGAAACATCTACATTTAGAAAAAAAATAAGAATTGCTCATTTGATTTGGAGACTCACATGGGACAAGGCAACAACAACTTGCATTTACATAGCAGGGTAGCATCCTGGAGCGCTTGACAGTATCAGAGTCTGACCATCAGAAAGGAAGCTCTTTTGGGCGGGAATTGCAAGTAGGGAGGGAAGGTGGGGAAGGATGGGAAAGGGAGGGAGGGAGGGAGTTCCAGACACCCGGCTGACCAAAAAGGAAAACAGCTGTGGTAACCAGCCCTCTGATCTTGACCTATTCCCTGGGGCACGGCCAGGATAAAAAATAATAATCCTTGCATTTGATATAGCGCTATTGGAGCCTCTCAAGGATGACCCTACGACCTGCTTGCTACTAATATCACATGCTGTGGCCTCCGACTGTATATTTTGTGGGCAAAATGTGGCAGCCAATTGTGCACAGCAATGTCCCACAAACAATCTTGGATTGAGTGATCAAATTTTGTAATTGTTGTTGGAGGGATTACCATCGCTGGAAAGTGATCCGTCAAATGACTGATAACCAGGTTCCTACTTATTTACCGCTAGGGAAACAGAGGCGTACGGTGGATGGAAACCTGCCGAAGGATAGTAAGTTTGGAGCACAAAACTCGAGCATCTTTCCTTTTGCTCTTTTCTTGATTCAAGACCTAATTCAGAATGTAGAAAATACAACTAAACTTAGCAATCTACCTCACTAGATTCTGGAAACAAAAGCTTAGTGTAAAATGTCGAGATGCATTTAATCGCTGTGTGAGTGACAGTGAGTAGGATTTCTTTCTTCTGCCTGACACACAAACAAGAAGCCAGCAACACATTCACTGCATTACATCAAGACAATTGCTGAGAATACACCCAACGCTCTGTATAAATGTGCAGACTCACCCCTAAACAGGTCGTGTAGGCCACTGATCCAACCAAGAGCAGAACTTGCTTAAGAGGAACCTTTTCATCCTAAACGAAAGCACAACAACGTCAGTTTGCATTTGTGTGATGCCTTTCACTAAATGAATAATCTGTGCATTTGATATCGCGCTTTTTCATGCCGTTGAGACGTCTCAAAGCTCTTCACAGACTATATCATTGCAGAGATCCTCTTGATAAATACGTATGCGTGTTATTATTATAATAACACCTACCAGATTTCTCGTGGAATGAGATACAAACTCAAGTTCTTTCGCAAAGTTCACACTCACTTTAGAGGTGGTTTTATTTCCGTTCACTGAGTTGAAGCCAGCGGTGTAAGAATGAAACAGGAACTGCACACAAAGAGAAAACAAATAGGACATTAATAATAATAATAATAATAATCCTTGCATTTGATTTAGTGCCTTATCACTTTTTTGAGACATTTTAAAGCGCTTCACAGAATCTACTGTATAGTTTGTGGGTGAAACATGGCGGCCAATTGCGCACAGCAGTGACCCCCCCCCCAAACAGTTCGTGGATTGAGTGACCAAATTATTATAATTTTAAATTAATTTTGGAAGCGATTATCACCCCTGGAAAAGCGATCTGCCAATCGACTAACACCTGGGTTCCTACATAGTGCTAAGTAGTAGTTTCGCCTTGCCGGGATTCAAACCTGTGAGGTGAACGCTCTAACCACTAAACTACAGGACTCCACAAGTTTTCCCATTAGAAACTGCTTGCAGAGTTCATTAAAACTGAAAACAATACCATGGGGCTTTCTTTCTCAGCACAGCCTTGTTATAACATGCTTTATTCACTGAATAGCCAGTTGCATTGTGACTGTGAAAGTATTGTGAGATTGCGTTTTGATTGAATACCAAACGGAAGTGTTTCATGTCCGATCACATTGCACCTGCACTGAAAGCTGAGAACACACCGGCACTCCCATCATGCTCACCTTTTGCTGAGAGTAAACCACCAAGGAGGTCCAAGCCAGCAATCCAACTATCTTTTGAAAGCTAAACAGGGTAGGACGCAGTAAACTAGGTGAAGTGTTGCAACCGATTATTGATTCAGGGTAGTGTTTCAACACGTGCGTTGAAATTTAAGTTCCCTGAAACTTGTTCATACGTGGAAACTTTTTAGAGTTGATTTGTGAAATGCAGAGAATCAGGAACTATTAATTAATAAACAGGTTAGACATCTGGGATCTGAAACACTGGACAGACCATTTCCTGATTCAACGCATTTTGCACCCTTCTTCATTCCCTCACCTTCTAACTCCTCTAACCCCAGTTTCAATCTGGCTACCTCTGGACTTTAACCTCAACGCGACTCTTTAGTCTTCAGGAGTACAATAATATAATAATCTTTGCAATTGATATAGCGCTTTTCACGTCTTCTAGACGTCTCAAAACACTTCAGAAAATATGCTGCAAAGTGAAATGTTTATTTGCGGGCGAAATGCGGCAGCCAATTGCGCACAGCAGTGTCCCACAAAGATAGAGTTAAGAGTAAGTGAGTAAACTCAAGATGTACCTCTCTGACCAGGCTTTCGACTCACTTTTCCCTGCCCCACCCCTTGCTCGGGTGCCAGGTACTGACGTGAAAGGCGCTATCCAAATCTAAATTCTATTGTACTGTAAAATCTCCTGGTGCTGGCTTCGATTGAAACCACAACCACTTTATCCGGATTGACTTGTCTCTGGGTCTCAGACAGAACTTTCCTTTGGTTAATCTCCTTCATTTTTCTTGTACCAACCATCAATAATAATAATCCTTGTATTTGATATAGCGCTTTTCACGCCTCCTAGACGTCTCAACACCTCTGATCTCATCAGCGTCCACCTAATTATTTTCCTTTGTCTTTCTTACTCTGCCACCTTCTCCGCTTCTCCTTGTAAACTACTACCCACTTCTAATGCTGACTAAAGGTCATTGAACTGAAACTTCAATTCACTTTCCTCTCTCCATAGCTGCTGCCTGACCTGCTGAGTGTTCACAGCAACTTCTCTCGCGCACTCCCGATAATGTAACGGATCGCTGTATGGGGTCTAGTTTACTCGCCAACCACCATTACCTGCCAGAATAAAGCTGGTTTGATCCCCCGGTGAGACAGGAGCATACCCATCATCTGAAATTCAAACAGAACGCTTTGGGAAAATGTACAGGGTAATCGGAATGCATTAAGGCTGCACGTTGATGTGGTGAATACTTTGGTGTTTATTGCTACAGTGAGGCATTCTGTCGGTGTCCACCCATTTGGGACACTTTTGTAACACTAAAAAAAAGTCTATCCATTTTATTTCAATTGGAAAGAAAATTGTTGTCCCTTACATCTAAACCAAAAGCAACACAGTGTGATTTTGCTCTGTGAAAGTCCTGTGCACTCACCCAGCCTCATGCAGAGTCAGGATTACTGGGTGGCGTGCATTGGAAAGCTGCAGATATCTTTTGGTTAAAACAAGAAAAGTTACCAAACTAGGAGTCGGTTGCAAATTGACCTACAGTACAACCGAGAGCTGGGAGAGAAACTGACTGCTCCAGTGCTAAAGGAGATAAACATAGGAACAGGAATAGGCCATTCAGCCCTTCGAGCCTGCTCCAACATTTAATTAGATTGTGTACAAATCCTTTCAATTTCAATTTCCCCCTTTCTCCCTGCTATCAACCAATTAAACACCACCGAGAGTACATCTCACTCCGTACTCACTCCCTGAGTATCAATGCCAGTAGAAGCCGATATGGTACAAACAGGGTATATATAACAGGCTACCATTTAATAACGGGATAGTTGGACCAACATGAAAGAGAAAGACCATTTACTGTAATGTATTGGCGAATGGCACAGGGTAATAAAAATAATAATCCTTGCATTTGAGATTGCACCTCAAAGCGCCTCACAGAATATTCTATAAAGTGAAGTGACTGTATGTTTTGTGGGCAAAACATACTTTGTCATTTGCAAAAAACACCAGATCAGATTGACATAAAGAAATCTGTAGTGACATTCATTAGAAAAATTAGCTAAAAAATTTCTAATACAAAACAATTCAAACTCACGTGGGGAATAGAGAAATACAGTTGACTTTCTTCTAAATTGTTAAACTCAACAGTCACTCATTCTGAATAGCACTTACCAAAGGTGTAGTAATCGGCATGAATGCTGGTGGTGGGAGAAGAGGGAGAGAGAAAAAGACATAACAAAGTTCACGAGAAACAAGGAGTAGCACCGTTAAGCAAAGTACTTCAAAAACTGCAGGAAGTGAACTGAAAACACTCACCTTGAGGTCGGAAAACTGTCGGTATCAAATGTCCGGTGTCCGGATGAACCGCAGACTGGATCGACAAGAGAGCAGAGAAGCCGTCATTGCGTGAATCAAATGGGCCATGCAGGGATAGCCCGAATAATCACAGGGCTCCGATAGCTATAGTGCAAGCGATCCTTCACATTTGCTGTAAGCAGCTTAAAAAAAGCCGGCTCCGTTTGCATCGATAAAAACTGTGCCCAAAGCTGCAATGATACTGCACTCAGTATGTTTATTGGTCTCCAATCTTCTCCTGAAGGAGATTCTTGGCTGAGATATATTATATATATATATATGTGTCATGCGGGGCAGCGTCTCAAAGACCTTAAAAATAACCAGTGTGTTTCACTGCCTTGCTGTCTAACTGCTGTCTTTGACGTGCCAATTGTGAGCATTCCTTACCAGGGTGAGCCGCGTCGCCTCTTTAATCTGAAAGGAACACACGCGGGGAAAAAAAATTCAAACACGATTTCCCATCAAATTTGATGTACATGGACAATAATAGTATTCCTTGTATTTCATGCAAGGCCTTATTATGGGACATCTCAAAGCGCTCAACAGGATATACTGTGAAGTGGAGTGACTCGTATATATTGTGGCCAAAACGCGCACCCATTTACGCATAGCAGTGTCCCACAAACAACCATGGAGGCAGTGACCAATTTTATCTTCGGATAGTGCCATGAGATCTTTTACATCCATCTGGACAGGCAGACCTCGGTTTAACGTCTTATCCTAGAACGACACCTCCAGCAATGCAACACCCTCCGCCAAGCACTGAATTTAAGCCTATGTGATTCGAAGTCCCGGTGTGGGGCTTAAACCACAACCCTCTGACTCAGAGTGGAAAGTACTATCACTGCCCCAGGCTCTCACACAAATATAATGAATCC